>JAUMHG010000062.1:12811145-12837762 GCA_032359395.1 Enteromius anoplus | reverse complement strand
AGGGTTAAACCTCCTAGGGCTCGGAGGACGCCGGGCTCCCTGCCTGTCCCCCGGACAGTTCGCCAAACAAGCTATTTTATCGCAGAGGTAGTGGGAACTAGTGAAATTATGTAAAGAAAAACATTTATTTTGGATGTGATTAATCACGATTAATTGTCTGAGAGCACTAATATATACACATACATATACATACACATACTTACAGGTAAATAATATTAATTTAATCAAATATTATTTACTGTAAATATCACGTTTAACTTTATGTAGAGCAACTTTATGCTCTGAAAAAAAGGAAACCATTCATTGAATATCCTCACTTACTTTTGCCGCTCTATCTGTAACCTCTCTGTCTCATCTTTTCTTCTCTGTTCCTCCTCTTTTATCATCCTCTCTTCTTCCTCTCTGCGTTGTGCTTCTTCTTCCAGTCTCCGTCGCTCCTGCTCTTCCCTCTCCAGCCTGAGGCGTTCTTCCTCTTCTTTTCTAAACACACAAACACGCACAGATTAAAAAAGGAATTCCTACAAGTCTTAACAGATAAACATACTACTTTATAAGAAACTTTAGTCACTGTAACTAATACAGAACACACCTTCTCTTCTCCTGTTCCTCCTTCTCAATCTTATGTGATGTCACATATGTTGCAAACAGACTACAACAAGAGTTCAGGAGCTTCACAAAATCCTCCATGGCATCTTCTCTAGCCAAACTGCCCAGCCTCAGCCATTCTTTCCTGAGAGATGCAGTGAAACAAAGTAAATGAAGATCTATAGACATTTCAGGATTGTTCTACTGTACATGGCTTTAAACGAATTTAGAAAAATAATATCCTCACAAAACAAGCTGTGGCAGCACTACGGTACAAAAAATATATATATAATCTGCTAGCATGTGCATCACATTTGGTAATATATAGCCCATTATATGTGTATTAATATTTGGTAAGTGCATTAATATCAAGTCATGTTATATAGACGCTATAATACTCTAATGGCCTTTAAAAATAGCATTTTATTCGCTTATTCCTTCATTACCTTCTGTCGTTTCCCAGTACATCAAAGAACCCAATTTCTGGACATTCAGTTGAATCATAAGGACCAATTGTGATCTGCTTATGTAGTGCAACCAAACGGAGATTTTCTTCATATGTTGGGTTGAACGCCTTCCCATTCATTTCTAAGTGAGACAATGACAAAATGTACATACACCATGGTGGATTCGTTGACAGTATAGGAGAACCTGAATAATGATCATTATGAATGGTATTTCAGTTCCTGAATGGGTGGAGTTTTTACTACAGTGTATATAATCTATTCTAGACAATGACTCACAGATAAGGGACTTTAATTTTGTTTTGCTACCAATAAACACAGACATAACCGCAGGTGTAACGGGACAAAAATAAAGTTGTAAACATACTGGACACACCGAAAAGGGAAAGTGAAAGTCTGTGTTGCTTCGTTATCAGTTCTTAAGTTACCTTTAAAGAATTTCAGTGCAAGTTTGAATAGCTCCTCTGAAGTAAATCCCCAGTTTCTCTCCAAACTCCATGATTTCTGAGGTTTTTCGTGATCCTCACATGAATTACAGTCTTCTTCGGTGTCGGAGGCGCGCGTTTCGGTGTTAATGCCGTTCTCGCCGGTTTTCTCTATCTTGTCGAAATCTTGTTCTGCTCTGTCAAACTCCATCATGTCAAACTGTGAATACAAGCTGCTGCTACCGTTGCTGCTGTCACAGGTGGCCACGTAGCGCACAGAACACCTCTCTTCCGCGTATTCCCACCGGAAATCCCGGTTATTTGAGTTAGTTTCTGCTCATTTAAACAGCATTCGCTTTATAGTCACGTCTGTTACTGCGCAGGTAAAACTAGATACGTTCTCGGACGCGTCTTGCATTTGGTTTAATGCTAAAATGTCACTTTGACTTCATGAACATTACCTGTGAGCAGAATGCGCAAGCTGATCTGACTCGAGTCGTATAGCAGCTAGTAAACTGAACCACGTTTCCCTTCAAACTAATTCTAAGATATATGGAAAGAATGATCAGACACTGAACTGTAATATCTTTTTACAGTCTTCTCGTCGCACAATTAATATTAATTGCTGGCATTCCTATCAACGTTCCATATTCCCGCGTATTACACAAAAACAAAAACTCTTTCTCTTTAATCTTTTATGTTAATGTTTAACTAAACTTTTTTGACGAATAATAAATAGTTTTTATTATTCAAAACAAAAACAGCTTTTTAAAATTATTTTAATGCATTTTAACTCAACTGTAAAGAATAAAGTAAATCAGCTACGAATAGAATAATGATGCACCCATTGTTTGTTAAACAAGTCTAGCAAACCTCATGAAAAACTGGAAAACCCAGATTAACAGAAACACAGGTTTCCAGTCTGTCAAGAGAATACACAAGATGGATTTGGCAATTTTATGGCAGTTTCAAGCTGTGGTTTTGCCAAAAGTCATCCTCTTTCATGTAAATTAGTTATTTAATACTCTCCTTTGCTCTTACAGATTGAACTCATTGAATTAGGCTTACAAACCTCCATCACAGACCTCTGCAGCTGGAGTGATTGGAATGAAACACAAAAAGACGTTTACTCTCAGAGCAAAGGTGAGAGACACATTGAAACCTTAACACGGTATCAGTCTTATGTCAATTTTAAAACAGACTTTTATTTCATACTGCGAGTTGTTCTGAAAAAAAAAATACATATGGAAAAAAATTTAATTTGCAACAAAATTCACAATAGTCAACAGTCATTTAATCATGAGTATTAAATTAATAGGACAACCACTGTAGCCTAACCTGATTCATAAATAATATATTTATATTGTAATAAACTATGATTTAATTCAATTACCATAAGGAAAAACGTCAATAATATTATTTAAAGAAGTACTATGTATTGAGATGACATGACCAGAGAAATACTGCTCACTTTATCTCAGTATTATTATCCATATTATTAGACAGCTTCAGTTACAAAATAAATTAATAATTTCTATACAATGAAATAACAAATTTACTTTCTATACAATGAAATAACAAAATTACTTTGTGCACATATCATTTACCTGTTACCACAAAACCAAAAGCAGTCATGAGTAGCATGATATATATGCAGCAATAGACAAAAATGCATTGTATGGGTAAAATTTGTTGATTTTTCTTTTATGCCAAAAATCATCAGGATTTTAAGTAAAGATCATGTTCCATGAAGATATTTTGTAATTTCCCTACCATAAATATATTACTACCTAATTCATGTTAATAATATGCATTGGTAATGACTTAATTTGGACAATTTTTAAGGCATTTTTTTTTTTATATTTAGGTTTTTTCAAATAGTCGTAGACAAATATTGTCCTATCCTAACAAACCATACATCAATGAAAAGCTTATTCATTCAGCTTTGGATGATGTATACACCTCAATTTTAAAAGATTTACCTATATGATTGGTTTTGTGGTCCTAGTTCACATATATAATGTGCATTTCATAGAGGTCATAAAAGCACAAGTGCTTTTGTTTTCACAGAATAATGCTCACGACAAAATTCTCAGAACTTCTATTTCTTTGGTAATGATGTTCTTCTTTCAGTGCCTTTGCTGATGTGCATTTTAAACTGTGAGGACTTTTAAAGTGCCCTCTTGCAGCCCTTTTCACTTTTATAAACATATTTCCGAGTGAAACAGGATGTCTAAACAAATTATGTGGCAGGACTTGATTTTTTCCATGAAGAATGGGGATGGGAGTGGGGGGGAGGGGAGTCGGTTAGCTAATATTATGCAATAGCCTGTGCTGACCAGGAATGTGCTTTAAGAAAGTAAACAGTCAATTAGATTTTTTGAATTTTGATTCAGTCTGACTTTAAATTGGCTTTGCTGTGTCTTACACCTGCACTGCCCATGGAGTAAAGGTGCCAGGATCTGCAGGAGGACACTAAAATAAACACAAACATATAATTGTCAACAAATTACCAACCATATACAGTATCTAACAGTAAGTGGTGAAAGTTGCTACATACAAGTTTAGTAAACTTGTCTTCACAGGCATTTCGTATCCGTTCAGGTGTGGCGGGGCTGTCCAGTCTGAAGGGTCCCGTCAGACCGGACTCAGCCCTGGCAGCTGTGATGGCATCTTTAATGGCATAAAACACTGAGGCTGCCAGAAAGAGAGGAGGCTCACCCACAGCCTGAGTACAAACAGCATTGAGAGTTAACAGACTTAAACCATGATCTTACGGTGGAGTCAGTTATTGTGGTTCATCTAACCTTTGAGGAGAAGATGGCCTTCTCATTAGGAGCGTCTCTGAGCAGCGAGACCTTTAATTCAATGGGAATATCCCCAAAAGCGGGAATCTTATACATCCCAGGTCCGCGAGTATACAGGTAACCGTCGGGTGAGTAGCGTAGTTCCTCCAGCGTGAACAGACCTAAGCCTTGCATGAACCCACCCTCCACCTGCACACACAGCCACAGATCAGATTATAATTATAAAGAATTGGCAATGGTGTGATCTGTTTTATTAAATTTAGATATACCTGTCCAATGTCCAGTGCTGGATTTAAACTCGTGCCCACATCCATGACTATGGATGTATAAAGATTCTGACAGGAGAGATAGTTATCATTGAGGAATGAATGTCAAATATGTCATCTATTACATAGACTTAAGTAAAACTGCTATTTAAAAATAAGAAATACACGTTTCACACTGGCATTACCTTATGACTACCAGTTAGACAGTCTATCTCCACCTCTGAGACGGCCACGCCATAACTGAAGTAGTTAAATGGCCTTCCTGAATTTGTTTCAAAATCATAGCCAAGATCTGGAGTCCTATAAAATATAATTAGATGATAACTCTTAAATCTATGATGACCAACACATTTATTGAAATTTGTTTAAACTGTATTCGATTAGCTGAGGAAACCATTCTGAATTTTACAACTTACTTGTAAAATCCATTGGCAGACAAATTAACTCTGTCGAAATATGCTGCTTTCACCTGTAAACGTGATTACAGTGTCATATATAAAATTTAATGAATAAATACATGCATACACTAGATACACTATATACTGATACACTAGATACAGACCCAATCCTCCCAGCAGCCTTTGGGGTTTTTATCTTTGTAAGGCTGAAGTCTCTGTAGTAATGTCTGGCAAGCGTTCTATAGGGGGGAAATATTAATTTGAAATGATGGGGGTTAGTTTGATGGCTGATATAAATTATTATTAAAGTCGGTTTTGTTCGCCAAGGGTACATGTATTTGGTAAAAAAAAGTACAGCAATAATGATAAATATTTTTCTATTTTAATATTTTTCTTATATTATTTATTCCTATGATGGCAAAACTCAATCAGCAGTTATTACTCCAATCTTTAGTGTGACACAATCCTTCAGAAATAATTTGGATATGCTGATTTGTTGTTATTAAACATTTATTAAATTATTATAAATATTGACAACAGTTGTGCACTTTAATATTTATGTGGGGGGAAAAAAAACATTTTTTTAGGATTTATTGATAACTATAAAGCTCAAAAGTACAGCATTGATTTATTTGTATTTTATTTCTAGAATAGTCTGTCACTTTTGATCAATTAAATGTGAAAAAAAAATGACCCCAAAACTTTTGAATGTGTAGTGTACATAAAAAAACATGATAAATCTGCTGCACGAGTCTTACAAAGATGGCCATGCCGTTAAGATCTGAGGAAGCGGAGGCGGCCGTAGGGCTGGTGTTGGGAACTGTGTTAGTGCTGGTCTCTGTGATGTGAATCTTTGAGCAGGGGATGCCAAGAGTTTTACTGGCCACCTGCACAACACAAAAAAAATAATACAAACAGTTCTGACGAATAATTAAATACAGTACTTTTGTTGTGCCTTGTTTATATTACCTGGACCATTTTGGTGTGCAGGCCTTGTCCCATCTCTGTTCCACCATGAGTCAGTAAAACCGAACCGTCTGAGTACACAAGTAGCAATGCTCCAGCCTGAAACAAAAACCTATCTATCAAACACATACTCACCTCTTTCTAATAATCATTTAGAGCCTAAGATGAAAAGGGCTGACCTGGTTGAGGAAGACAGCAGTGAAGCTAATTCCAAACTTGGTGGGAATGATGGATAATCCTCTTTTGGTCCAACGATGCTGCCTGGAATTAAAGTATTACAGCAATTTATACCCAACCATGCAGTGCCTAAACTGAGAACACATATTGAATTCATGCTGCCTAGGGTTATTTTATATATTTATTTTTATGTATACAATACTGTAGTGTTTCTTAACATATTATTTTAATTTTAGGTTAAGTTTTAGTAAGTTTATTTTTTATTATTATTATAAATATTTATAATATTTATTATTTATTTATTATTATTTTTAAGCATTTTTGATTTTGTTAACAATAACAATAATGACGCTGCTCTGTCTACGGCGTACGGTATAAGTATGAAATATTAAAATAAAGTATTTCGATTAATTGAATTAGTTTATAAAAGAGCGACTGAAGGAGAGATATCATTGGTTATTTAGTATTATTTATTATTTTGTTATTGTTTTCTTCTAATATCAGTTAATAGAGGTCCAACTACTTTTATCAGTACACTCAAAATATCAAAGAAAACATGTTTTTGCTTTTTGTTGTGGTTGTGTTAAAGAGCTCAATATTTATGATTATTTCTAACTTGTTGTATTGTTCCACTGCATCCTTTCGCTTGTCAAAGTCTGAGAGCTGCAGGCACTCCTCCCAACAGCGATCGATGGTGAACTGGTCCAGTCGTTGATTGAAAGGTGTAAAATCCCCCTCTTTGTACATGTTCATCCTCCTCACCTGAAAGTAGTAAAAAAATTCTGTTACTCGTGACATTAATATTTGTGTACAATGGACTGCGAGAGAGAGAGAGAGAAAGTTGCAGTATGAACCTCTTCTGCAGGCAGACCACAGCTCAAAGCCACATCGCTCATCCAGCTCTCTGCAATCATCATACCCTGCGGCCCACCAAAGCCTCTGAACGCAGAGTTAGATGGCAGGTTGGTTTTACACATGTAGCCAGTGCCATGGATGTTAGGAATGTTGTAGGAGTTATCCATGTGGAACAGTGCCCTCTCCAGGATCTATGCATTGACAGACAGGAAACACGCATTTAGGCTTGGAATAAAAGAATGCGTATCTTGTAATGTGTCTTGCTGACCACAAAGGGGCGATAAATGTTCAAAACTTTGATATGGCTACTCACTGACAGTGACAGGTCCAGTGAATTGCCTGCGTTGCTGTAGAGCGTCACTTCAAGTGCCATCACTCTTCCATTGTTCATGTACCCAACCTAGAAATGACAAAGCAATAGTGTATCAGAATAGTCTAGAAAGGATGAGGACAGTAATGTGTGACAATATGTCCTTGCATGGATTTCTAAATGGCCTAAAAATAGCCAAGTTTTGGCTTTGTTGTCTTATTGGTTTTTTAAATGTGCTGAAGACAATGACTACGAAGTAGTTTGACCAATAGTGTACATTCATTATACTTAATCAACCAATCGTGGTGTGTGAAGTTGGGATGTGTACATAAATATGTATACATATGATGCACTAGGACTGTAAGAGCATGTCAATAGAAAAACAAAGCCCAAACCTTGACATTTTAGGCAATTTAGAAATCCCAGCCAAGACTAAGAGGACTAGTGATCAACCTAAAGGACAATATATGACTAATTTGTGCAATTTTTCACCTTGTAATGTCCAAAAAATGGATGCCGACCACCTGTGACCAGCATGTCCTCATCGCGATCTAGCATACAGCGAACTGGACGCTTAACCCTAAAAGAAAAAGGTCATGTTTACTCTTCACATTGCTACAAACAATCTCAATTTATGTAAATAGGCACATTAAAATGGTTACAATAGTTTGTGTTATAAATATTCATACGTATGTGCAGCTACAGCGACCACAGTGGACAGAATGGTGCTCCGACTCTCTTTCCCTCCAAACCCTCCTCCCATGCGCTTTACGCGACACACCACCCGGTTGGCAGGCACTCCCAGAGCTTTAGCCACTAGGGCCTGAGGTAAACACAGCACATTATTTGCATTAGGACAGTATAAACAACTATACATCACATCTTTGATAATCCTATCATATCTTTTGCTACTAATGAAACCACGGCATCTGCTCTCTGTCTGACTAAGAGTTTTTCTGATTTGTTTACTTGGGTCTTGGAAGCCGACTGTGTGGACACAAACAGCTCCATTTCTCCATCCTCTCCACGAGGAACAGCCAGTGTGCAGTTAGTCTCCAGGTAAAACTGTTCCTGCCCTCCAATGTGCATCTCACCTGCAGAATCACATATTTAGTGTCAGCTCAAGAAGAGGAACAGGTCTGAACAAGAAGACAACTGCAGATCTACCACAGAAGAATTTGAAAGTACAGACTCTGTTTCATTAAAAAAAAAACATGGGTTTTAAAGGGTTACTCCACCCTAAAATGAAATGGATACATTTTCCATGTTTATTTTCAAGTTGAAGAGTGCATCTTTGTGTCGCGGCTGACACAGTTTGCGTGCAGCGTTACTTTCCAAAATGGCACTACAGTGGTGTTACGGAGCTGAATTGTTAAATAAAGTTGATATTTTAGTTTTATTTCTATACACAAAGTGTTCTTGTTACTTCATAACATTATGGTTGAATCACTATCAGATGAAGTATTCTGACTTTAATACATTTCTGGACCTTGATAGAATTATTCACTTATTTACATTTCTTAAATTGTGTTTCAAGGTTGTTGTTTTTTTTAATGACAACATTTTCATTTTGGGGTTTAAGCAACCTTTAATATAGTGAATCTTTAAAATAAAGTGAATCTTTATTAAATGACTTTCATTCTTCACAAAGAGGCTCAAAGCAGTGTGTCACTAAATTAAAGGATATACCATGCAGGATGTGATCAGAGTCTTTGAATCCTTGTTCAACATCTCCTCTCTCTATACTTCTCACTGGTTGAAAGAAGGACTTGTTGGCAATAGCATCCTGTTTGAAAGAGTGAACATGTAAGCAAATCAGTCTAGCTTGTCTCTGTGTAATGCGTATTTTGTAAAAAGCAGTTTCCCTGAAAACCTTGAAAAAGCCTGTTATGTAATGATGACAGAAAGAAAAAAAACCTGAGCAGAGGTGAAAGGTCAGAGCACAGCACCAAATGTTTTGCGATAATATTGTAGATCAGTGGTTTCGAAACCAAAAATTGTTTGTCCTATGAGGATTACATTTCACTATTTTTATTTTTTTTTTTTTTTTTTTTTTTTTTTTAAATCTTTTGCAAAATCTGTAAAATCCTTTGGTTCGGTTTTGGTGTCTGAATCCTGGTCCTCCTGTCTTGTTTTTTGTTAATATTGCCATGCTCTTGTGTTGGTTGTGAGCATGTTTGGTCAGATGCACCCCTTTTTACTTTTCACATTTTATGTAAATAAAGACCTTTTTTGAATTAGCTTCCTGTGCTGTATTTGGGTGAGTGTACATGTGAATGTGGAATAAATACAGACCTGAATTGTGACAATCACAGGCTGCAGTTCCTCATAGCTGATCTTCACGGCTTTGGCTGCTCTCTGAGCATGGGCCTGTGTGTCTGCCACAATGGCTCCCACTATATGTCCAACACATGTGACCTAGTGTGAAAGATCAGTGTGAGGACTTTACATGAGTATACAAATGCGACACATTATATGCATGTGAGTCTCACCCCAGATTCCAATTATAATGCTACTGATCAAAGGTTTGGGGTTGGTCATTTTTTTTATGATTTTTCTCATCACAACTGCTTTAAGTACACTGAGTAAAAAGTGATATTGTGAAATATGATTAAAATTAACCATTGTTAATATATTGTATATATTGTACATATTATGTAACAAATTATGATGAAAAGCTACTTTTATTATCACTGTCCTCAGTGTCATATGAAATCATTCTAATCTGCTGATTTGGTGCTCAAGACACATTAACTACTTTTACACACTATTAATTATATATATAAAAAAAGCTGTACTGCTTAATATGTTTATTACTGCGTAATATGTCTTCATATGTGGATACACAACTATTCATGATTCTTATATATGTGACTGTTTTGACAATAACAGAATTTCGGGAGGAGTTTTCTCGGCCGAATTAATCACAGCTGCATCGCATCCCCTAATCAATCTCCTTATTACGATCGCCCAATCACATCTAACCCACTATAAATAATCCCGCTTTTCCCCTTTTCCGCATCTTGCTTTTGCAAACCCTCCTTATCCCCTTCTCCTCCATCAGCCCTTTTTCCTCTTCTGCGGGGGCATCGGGAGTTCGAGCCGGTCGCCGAACCTTTTGCCCTCGCTAGGGCTCAGGCCACTAGGGTTCGGAGCCTGCCGTTCTCCCGGCTCGCTTCCCGGACAGCTCGCCAAATTTGCTTTTAACCTTACTTGCTAAACATCCTTTGAAAGCGCAAACTCGTGAAAGATAAATAGTTTAAAAGAACAAAATTTTATGCAATAAAAATAAGTATTTTACTTTACATCTTTTACTTTAAAATAGAGTCTGTACTATCACGTTTGGTTAATTTATTGAATAAAAGAATGAATTAATTTCTTATTGCAAACAAATCTGACTAATCCCAAGCTTCTGAACAGCAGTTTATAGAACTGAAACTTATTAAAGATATATGAAAGATTCAAATAAATTTAAATAAATGTTTCCAACTCACCCAAAAAGAGTTTTGTAAAATAAATCTTGTATTTCTTCTAAAATGTGAACTTAATTTCTCATAAATTAGATTTAGTATCTTGAAAGGTGCCATATCTCCAACAAAGTGATTTAGTTTCTTTTACTTTCTCCCAATTACTTTTTTTACTCTGAGGTGGAACTCAAGAAACAGCAAATAAAGGGCTTTGTAGCAAATGTGTGACATTTTACAGGGTAGATTAAGATTATTTTTAACTATGCCACATCCGAGATGCTGAACCATGAAAGCGCATGTCAAAGTGTAACTGCATCAATAAATGATTATGCCGTAGAAATACGCCTGATCACAGAATAGCCTACTCTGCAATCAAGTGAGATGCATGTGAGATACATTTTGCACGGGAATCCGTTAACATCTGTCACAAATGCATGACGTCGTTTACTATGACTTGCAAAGAAACTTTCTGTTTTGTGAAAGAAATGTAAAAGGCATTACGTTATGGTTGCCTTATGCCTGATCCAGTCTGCATCATAACTAACAACACACTTCTATATTAAAACCAAATCAATTAAATAGCTCTCTGCGTAACGTCTTCTCATCAGAAATACCGTACAGAAAATTCACTGAAATATAGAAAAAACCTTATCATCTGCAAAAACTGTCTCGTCATAAACGACAGGTCCTGTCATGTTACTTCCTGGGATGTCTTTAGCAGAGACAAACGCAACCACTCCAGGAACTGCCATTGCATTGGAGGTTTCAATGGATCTACAAAAAGCAACACGTACACACATAGTTAACACCTAAACAGGGGTAATCATTGTCTCAGATCACTGTACTAAACGTTTTTATGACACGTGAATGTAGGTTCGCTTTAACAACATCAGTGTTCATGTGACAAGTCATATACCTGGCTTTAACTCAACACTAAATCATTCCAAAACACCATGTGTGGTAATTTAAACTAACTTTATGAGTGCGTGAGCTTTAGTACTGGTGACCAAAGCCAAATGGAGCTCATTTTCATAACAAGGGATGTCATCACAGTAGATCGCTTCTCCTGTGGCCTGCTTAAGTGCAGAGAGATGCATGATCGGTTGCCCCACCACATCAGCACTATTATGTCCAGGGGGAACTGCCTGCGAACAAAGAAATAAGGTTCAATCATGATAATTTTCTGAAGTATTGGCATGGTCATACGCATCAAAATATTATTGTTTTTGGTCTTGATGGAACAGATCTGCTACGCTGCTGAGGCAGAGCATATAACGAGACTTACTACTGCCAATACAATCCACAACATGCGCTGTGAGCATGTAAGAAATACTACTGCTCGACATATAACTTATATGAAATAATCCCTATGTAGCATACAGGATTCACCCCGTGGCAAATATATACAGGTGGAGGTTTGGAAGGTGGAGGGTTTCTAAAGTGGGCTACAACTGCAAGCACTTGTAAGCAACTGCAAACCAAGTATTTGAAGGTTAAGCAGCAAGTTCATTGGCTGCTGATACTAAAAAGGACCAATCAGCTGCACTATGTGATGATGTCATTATGTCCGACTGAGTTGCACCTATCGGTCAGCGCCATCTTGAGTTTCATAAAATAACTGTGGATTTATAAGCCAGATAAAGCTGCTAAATGCTGATGTATATGTACCTGGTAGAGCTGTACACTGGATGGTGAGTCCAGCTGGAAGAGTTCAGTAGCAGTAGCATATTTGGGTTGGACATCTTCGACAGTCACACCCTGTAGAATTTATACAGTTTAAAATTAACCCTTAAATAATCATGTCACCAAGAACATACTGTATGTCACCCTGGACCACAAAATAAGTTTTTTTTAATTGACTTTTATACATCATCTGAAAGCTCAATAAAAATGCTTTCCATTGATGCATGGTTTGTTAGGGATATGAGAATATTTGGATACAACTATTTAAAAATCTGGAATCTAGAATCTGAAAAAAAAAAAACGGGGAAAAAAACTAAATATTGAAAAAAATGCCTTTAAAGTGGTCCAAATGAAGTCCTTGGCAATGCATATTACTTATCAAAAATTAAGTTTTGATGTATTTACAATAGGAAATTTACAAAATATCTTCATGGAACATGAAATGAAAATTGTATCATTTTGAGCCATGCAATGCATTTTTGGTTATTGCTACAAATGTTACTTAAAACTGGTTTTGTGATCCAGGGTCATATATAGTCTTGGACTGTTAGAAAGTAATAAACAGTAGAATAGCAAACTCTTGATTGCGTAAGCATGCAAAACACAATATCAAAAACCTCCTTCCGCAGGTCCAGAGCGAGTTTGTGCTGGACGGTGAGGAAGAACTTGTAGAAGAGGCTGATAGTCAGTGTGCGTCTGTATGTCACCATCCCACCAGGAGCTGTAGGAGACAGACTCATCTCCTCAGCCAATGAGATGCAGGCTTCCTCTAGGAGCTCCTCGTTCCATTGCCTGCAATCAAATAAAGACGATTCTTGAATGAGGCTGAACGTCAGAAAAGAATATCAGAAATTTACTGGAAAACCTGCCAGACATCGTCCTGTACCTGTTGAGTAACCTGTTGCATGTGGCCGTGGCAAGAACAGTGACAGGGGCCATGCCTCCAAAGCTTATCCGGATACTCTGCACTATATTGGATTGCTCCCTGAAGAATACATTCATCCCACATGTGACAATGGCAATGTCATCTTCTTTGCGAGGAGACTGTTTGAATGCTGAGAAGTACTGGCCCTAAAACACAAATTCACAGAGTTTACTCCAAATTTAAGCATTAATGAGATACAACACTGTTCAAAAGTTTTTTTTATGTTTTTGAAAAGTTTTTCATGCTTACTAAGGCTATATTTAAAAAAAAAATACAAAAAATACAGTAAGACTGTAATATTGTGAAATATTATTCAAACTTCTATTTTACAATATTTGAACCAAATTCATCCCATTAACGGCAAACTACAATGTCAAAGTACAATAGTTTTGTGAATTAGAAACTTTTTGTAACAAAATAACACTGCAACATTCAACATTTTACTGTAACATCAAATCAATTTAATGTAGCCTATCTTTGATTAATAGAAGTATTTTTTTTTTATCTTACTGACATAATTTTTTTAAAAACAATACTGTAGTTCACCATAAAATGCAAATTCTATTATCATTACTCATCATGACTTTCTTGTCTTGTCAGTCACTTTTTTGCTAATATTATGGTGTTAGACCTGAATGCCCTTTCACTTTCATTATACAGAAAGAGTATCGTGTAGATTCTTCAACGTTTATTTTGTATGCCAAAGAAAGCAAGTCTAATGAGTTGCAATGACAAATAGTAAGACCATTATGACAAAATTATAATTTCTGAGTGTTTCTAATCACATAATGTTTTGAATGCAGACCTTTCTTGAGTATGGAATCTCAATGGACAACAGAATCTCTTCTGGCTTCAAAATGGTCTTTCTATAACCAGGAAAGAACTTGCCATCCATTTCAAGAACACGTCTTTCCCCTTTAAACATCAAACAGAGATTTTTAATATGGTTTCTAAAACATACATTTAAAGTTTAATTTATAATCAACTATTCTCTGCTAGCATCAAATCTGCAGAACGAAGAACATGGACACAGTGTGAATAAAACATTTAGGGTCAACAACCTACAGTATGATACATTGTACTGTGAAAGTCCTGTTTATCATAGTTTTCTGTATCCTTAACCCCTGTACCATGTACTGCAATCTTCCAATCAGCAGTGAAACTATACAATCATTTAACAGTATCTCTAATTTAGACTTGTAGCTATTGCAGTCATAATATTATTATAAAGACTTCAGCAGGACTATATGGAAAATGACTGCACACTAATGGAATAGGACATCACTAGAGATTGCCTCTGTTTTCTCTACATTAACTGCCTCTGTATTCTGCATCAGATCACGAAATGCTTCAACCTTTGATCCTTAAACAAGAAAAAAAAAATATTGTACCTTTGGACATCACTGTTAGCTTGCAGCCAGCTGCCATAAACACAGGATTGAGGTCTGAAATGGGACTAGCTGTCATAATATTGCCACCAACAGCCTGAAAGCATAAATATGATGTATATCATGTAAAAGGAACTGATGCGACTTTAATCATCACTTTTATGTTTTATTGTTAAAGTTAGGCGCTTCATTAAATCAAAAAGCCATTAAATTAACATTTGATGGTCATTTTCAAGTCTATTAACTTACATAAAACACTTTATATGACTTTTTATCTCTAGGCACATGACATACCGCAACATTTCTGATCTGCTGTCCTGCAAACCAACGCAGCTGCTCAAGAACAGCCTTAAAGACCTCCGTCCGATGAGCGGGCAGCTTCTCCACCGCTGCACGCAACACCTCCCCCAGCACAGTCAGCGTCACTGACGCGCCAACCTGAATACCTGTGAACCAAAAACAGGCCAAGATTAACTGGCAACTGTAACTTAACCAAAGCAGTGAAATGCCAGACAAGATAAAGGAATTAACATACAGTTCTAACTCTATAACATTTGAATATACTGACAAATAATTTTGCATTAAACCATCAAACAACATACACTGACAGCGGTGTATGACTCTCTTACCATCCTGTGTGTGTTGGATGATGTTCAGTTCAGGGATGTAAGATGGTGCCAGAATCACAGGGTAAAGAAGGTTTTTGAACTTCATCTCAATACCTAGAAGAGAGACTTATGTTCTTTGAGTTCTGCACAATGTAAACAACATGATTTTCCACTCATAACATTATAGAATTTAACAAAAGCAGTTACTCCAAATATCAGACCAAAAATAGGATTGATTTTGATTAAATTACTCTATATTAAAGACAGTCACTTGTCAATCTCTGATCATGATCTCTTTTTGTCATCTACTGGCTTAAATGTAAAAAAAAAAAAAAAAAGAAGCATGGCTACATCTGAATATCCATGTTCCTACAATATGTGGGAAAACAGTATGTGAAATGAGTAATATGTCTGAATTCAGAGTATTCCCATGACAATAGTGTGACCATGACAATACGTTAAATGTAGAACACCTAGACTACATTTATACTATGAAGAACATTCAGAGAATATGCAATTTCAAACCTTGTTTAGAATGAGCAAACACAAACAAGCAGAGTGATTCAAGCATTAGTATTCGTAATGTATGTTGGACTCACCAACTTCTGTGTTCCCAACCACTAGTTTAGCATTTGGATAAGTCGCCTTCAGCTCCAAGAGTTTTTCAAGAGAGCAGGGTTGTATCCAAAGCACTCGTTCCCCAACAAACCTTAGCTCTCTCTGGGGTTGTTTACTTAGACTCTGTAGAGCACAAATGTAAGTTAAAGTGTTTCTTTAATGCAGCAAATCAGTCTCCTCATTTTACTTTGATGGTCAATCAGTTTAGATCAAACTTAGTTTATACACACCATGAGCTCAGGCGGGAAAATAATCTCTTGTGTAGGGTCCAGTGGCATAAACTCAGCTTGGTCATACAATTTCTGAGCTGGAAGCATTGAGTTGTCCTGAAAAAAGAGAAAGAAATGTTGGAATTATTTGTCCTTAGATAACATTTAGTATTAAACATTGCATACTGTGACTGTAAAACAGTGATCTTGAAACATCTACAGTTTGTTTCATGGCTGTATGTTTGACCTCACATGCTTATGAGTGTCAGTTCAAACATGTGACAGCTTTTTTCTGAGACTGCAACGGCTGCCATGTCATTGATTTTCATATCCAAGTATGCTACAGGTTTATCATGAATGGCAAGGCTTAAGGACAAAAACGTGTTTGTACTCAGAGAAAATAGAGCATGGTGTCTGGATGTCTGTTTTACTCACATTGACATGGTCTTGCATGTGTCCATTAGTCATGCAGCAGCCATTACTTTGTCCTTTTCCACCACAACATCCCCCATCCTGAAATTAAAAGAGGCAGACAATAAACATAAATATATTCCCTATGGTAATTCTGTTGAATATTCAACGTTAGTGTATTCTTATACCAGCTCAGACTACATCAGCATATTTAGCTTGTACTTGTAATCATACTTGCTTAGTAAATCTGATTGAATCCAGACGATTAAGTGCTAATAATACAATGCTGAAAAGGCGCACAAACCAGTTTCAGCTGTAGTTACTAAAAAAATTTTTATATATACATAAATTTATGTGGGAAATTCTAACAAGTCCTTACAAGATTTTTCCATTTATACCATCTGCACTGTGATTGACTTGATTAGTAACTTGTCTGTGCGAGCTTTTTAGGTTTTAGTTCCTTGTTTTCCTGCAATGTTTAACCTTGCAGACTCACACAGTTTTCTTGTTTCAAAATCTATGCTGCCAACTGGTTCACTATGCCTGGCAGCTAGACCGGTTCAGTGCTCATCACACTTGGGGCAGGTATCAACGTTCCTCAACTTGTCTGCATTCGATTTCTGTCAAATTTGTTTTTCCTTGGCTGTTGTCGGACTGCTCCACACCTCCCATACCCACTTGTGTCTTGTCTGCTGTTTTGTCAAATTTGGTCACTGTTCATTCTGGGTCACTGTTTGAATATTGTGCCAATTACCTCTATCTTATATACTATCTTAACTTTAAATGTTAAAGCTGCCGTCCATAACCTTTGGTGCAGAACTGTGTGTGTGTTGCGGAAGAACATTGTAGCCAGAGCTACTTCTTTCTGTTGATGTCAATGACGAATCACACAGGTACCGAACTACTTGGCAGTGGTACATACACAAACCAGTCTAAATACACTGCAAAAGGCTTTCCTAGCCTAGATTTTTTGTCTTGTTTCCAGCCCCCAAAAAATCAAGTTAAAATCCAATAAAAAAATTGTCTTGTGTTTAGAAAAAATAACTCAAAATTAAATGAATTTTTGCTTAGAGCAAGCAAAATTATCTGCCAATGTGGTAAGCAAAATAACCTTTTTCAAACAGAAAACAGGATTATTTTGCTTACTCACTTGGCAGATTATTACTTATTTCAAGCAAAAGCATTTCATATTAAATAGATTTTTCTGAAAACAAGACAAAACAATTCTACTTGTCTAGAATTTATAGATATTTTAGCTGGAGAGAAGACATTTGACTAGAAAATCATTTTTTATAGGTGTACCGTAGTGATTCAGGACTAATTTTGAAAAGGGATTCACTGTGTTCATGGTTATTATATAAATGTATCAAATTTTGAACAAACAAAAAATATTTGATTAATCAATTAAGTTTTTTATCTACATACTATAAAAAAAATCTATTAATAAAAGAAAATATTCAGTGTAGACTTCTGGGAGTTCCTTATATATTAAATATATGTATTATTATTATTATTATTTTACCTTTGTGAATGTTCTGTAGCCTTCTAGAATTGGTCTGTATCCAGTACAGCGACACAAATTACCTGTGTGCAAACAAAACAAAATTATTTAGAAAAGATATACATTACCTTTATGGATCAAATTGAACAAGATGCAGAAGTTATTACTTTTACTATACCTTGAAAAGCGTCTTGAATGTCATGCATGCTGGGTTGAGGATTGTTTCTCAAAAGAGCGTACATAGACATCACAATTCCTGGAGTGCAGAACCCACACTGTGACCCATGAGCCTTTGCAATTCGCTCCTAGATAAAAAGATTATTGTTATAGATACTGCCCCACAAATGAGCAGGCCACCAGCATATCAAGTGATACAGCTAATGCTGACAAACTTGAATGAATTGAGGATGAAAGAGGTTTAATTTATAGTGTGACATACTTTTCTCAAAATGATCTGCAATTCTGAGAGAATAAGATAAAACTGTGACCTGTACAGGATGGAGCTTGCTCGCCACGCTGCCGATGCCCTCCACGGTTGTTACTGCACAGTGATGCAAAGAGCATAGAGGAGCCAGGCAGGCATTAACCGCATGGTGACTAAAAGAGTACATAATCAAGGACATAACTATGTAACTGCATATGTTATAGAATCCTTTACTAATGATACATTAATTATTAACAGCTACTGTGAACCTGTTACGTGCATTAAGGACAGCAATGCACTTTATTGAAAGATGTTTATAAAAAGATACATAATCCGGTTTTGATGTGGATGATATTTGGAAACCATTACAGTACAGGCTCCACAGCCTCCTTCAGCACATCCCAGTTTGGTTCCCGTCAAACCCACTGTAAGCAGTGACACTAAGGAAAACAGCTTGAAGACTGTAAAATAATGAAATGAATGATTTTGTCATAGCTGACTTTCATTCATTCAAAAATGACACTTTTGGATCAATATATCTCACGTGTTTGACACCACATGGCAGTTATGTAAATAATTAATGTCCTTACACTGAGGACAAAAATAAAGTTTAACCAATTATTAATACATACTGTAAGTGCAAATGAGTAATTTCTATTCAGTCTGACCCTTTGTTGATTTAGCTCCCTTGACCCTTAACATTATAATTGATGGTTCATGGTTCATTTTGTTTATTTTGTGTTATACAAGTCAAATGTTTGACTTATAAAACTAGTTACATGAACGTGCCTGTTTTGGGTTACAGAAAGTCAAAAAACAAAAAAATCAACCAATCCTTGTGTCTTGATCACATGGAACCAAATCTGTGATTTTCATGAGCAAAACAGCTGCAATTATTATAATAATTGTGTATTTACTACTAATATATCATATTAAGAAATAAACTACCTGGCTGTGATGTGAGCAACCCTTTTAAAGTGACCAAAACCACAGCAGCAAACAATTTAGTTTAACCAAAAACTCCAGACTACAGGAATATCAGTGTCTCATAAATGATGTGGTTATGGTCTGATATTTTATAACTTTTTTTTTCTTTTTTTTTTTGAGGAAGCAGCATTTATATCCAATAGAGAGGCCGTTCAGAAAAACTGAAGATCAAAAGGATACAGTTTCTCCTTAGATATGTCAAGAGTGTTTTCTCAGGCTCTGCATTCTTCTCAGTGATCTGCCCGAAATTAACAATGGAAAATACATTTTAACTATACTGGCAATAGATAAGTAGTAAAACACATTAAACAATGTAATTATTCAATCATGCAATTACCTTTTTTCCATTAACGAAGAAAACAAGGTCATCCCCAGGAGACTGAAGTTTGTTTTTAATCTCTTCCACTGTGATCGACATTTTTTTTTTTTATTTCCACTGTTCAAAGATCAAACCGATCAGTGTGATGAGCGTTGCAGAGAGTGAGTGAAGAAACTCTGAGCGCTGCGTCACGTGACAACATTCTTATCAGCTCACGCTTGCTGCAGTGTGGAGAAGAACTTGCAGGAGGGGTTGTAACGTTAGCCTATGCAAAACGTCACAAGTAGCCTAGAAAATTGATTACGGCTCTTTTATTTTTGTGAAAACCTGTATACTCGAGTTCAGTGTCCAAAACTTTGACAATTGGAGTTGACGAGAAGAAATAAGTTCACATAGGTTAACATAATCTTTTTAAAAAGTTGGTTGTTTTATAAGCATTATGTAACGAATAATGCTTAAACGCCTTTTTAACTTATTGTACACTTCCTTTCTGCTTTTTGTGACACAACCAGCCGAGGTTCCTCTCATCAAACAAATAGTTTCTGATCTATCTAACTACCTACTTAGACATACATATTATAGATCAGTGTGTAGAATATTTTATTTACTCAGAAATTGCTAGTAAACATAAAACAAAGGCAAATAATATGCTGAATATACCCTTTTCTTTTTTATTAATTGTCGGTTATTTGAATGCACATACAAATACAGTCTCCGCTATACAGTAAGAAATAATGGGAAATATACAAACAAGTAAACAAATTTACACAATCAGGTTAGGGGCTAAATATGCACCATAGAATAGAGAATCAAGAGAAATTATTAATGTAGCACCAAAAGGTGTCCATAACTGCCTAAAACTATCAGACTTTTGATATTTATACTATAGGCGAGTTTCTCCAGTGGAAATTGTGTACGTACTTGAGACAACCACATTTTAAAAGAGGGTTCCTGAGGAGATGACCACAATAAAAGTATTAACTTTTGCACAAAATTTGTGCAAAATGGCTTGGTGTGGAAGTACAACACATTCTCTACTCCTCCATATAATAAATAAAATTCCAAAGAAAAACTAAATTTTAACT
Source organism: Enteromius anoplus (assembly GCA_032359395.1). Lineage (NCBI taxonomy): Eukaryota > Metazoa > Chordata > Actinopteri > Cypriniformes > Cyprinidae > Enteromius > Enteromius anoplus. The sequence continues at coordinate 12,816,884 of JAUMHG010000062.1, read as the reverse complement.
CAAAGAGCCTTAATAGAAAATTACGTACTTTCTTCCTATAAAAAAATAAAAAAGATTTTGTCACAATACCAAACAGTGAAGGATTTGTTCCTCTGATTTTTTACAGTTAAAACAAAGATAAGAGGAGTTTCTGTAAATCTTTTCAAGACGTAAAGGTGTAAGATAAACTCTGTTAATGAATTTATAATTGAGTTCATGAATACCCAGTGAAGTACATTGTACAACAAACAAATTGTTACATATTTCAGACCAATCTGTATCTTCAATTTCGTGACCTATATCTTTTTCCCACACACTGGGAAAGGCTGCGAAAGCCCAGCCCAGCCAGGTGACATTTCTTGGGGTTGGTGGTTAGTCCAAGCTCCATCAAACTCTGAGACCTGGTTGAGTCGGCGAAAGTCATTGCAAAAGCGGAGGGTGCCATCCGGCTTTGGTACCATCACAATGGGGCTGGACCAAGCGCTGCGTGATTTCTCGATTACCCCTAAATTCAGCATCTCGCGATTTCCTCCTCAATAGCCTGCCTCCGAGCCTCGGGCACTAGGTAGGGCCACTGCCGCACTATAACTCCTGGTGGGGTTCGGATGTTGTCCTTGATGACGTAGGTCTGCCCGGGTAGATGGGAGAACACGTCTGAGAACTGACTGACCAGATGTTGTAGCTCTGTTTTCTGGGTGGCCGACAGATGTCCTCCCATGTTCACAACCACGGGATCTGTGCGTGCCAGTGCAAACAGCTGTTCATGGGTCCCCACCCACCGCTTCAGGAGATTTCTGTGGTAGAGCTGCTCCTCTTGCCGTTTCCCCGGCTGGCGGAGCCGATAGTTCACAAGGCCTCCCCTCTCTACGACTGTTTACGGGCCCTGCCAAGTTGCCAGAAACTTACAAGCGGACCAAGAGCATGACCTTGTCACCGGAGTGGAACTCCCGTGGTTGGGCCACCCAGTTGAAGAGGCTCTGTCGGGACTGCTGGGCCTTGAGGAGATGGTCGCGGACTAATGGCATGACCCTCTCAATCCGCTCTCGCTTTTCTCGTACATGCTCCACCACTGAGCGGAGAGGGGCCGGCTGCTGCTTCTCCCACGCATATTTGGCGATGTCAAGCAGTCCCTGGGGCTGTCGGCCGAACAGGAGTTCAAAAGGGGTGAACATTGTGGAGGCTTTGGGCACCTCCCGGATCCCAAAGTGGACATAGGGGATGAGGAGATCCCAGTCTCGCTGGTCTTTGGCTACACATTTTAACATCTGCTTTAACGTTTGTTTAAAACTTTCTACCAAACCGTCAGTCTGGGGATGGTAGATGGTGGTGCGGAGCGGTTTCACCAGCAGTAGCCGGCAGAGGTCAACTATTAGCCGCGACATGAAAGAAGGTCTGGTACATTAGAGGAAGACCTTTTTTGTGATGGCTTTAAACGTGGTTTTCCCTGAGGGGGATGGCTTCGGGGTACCTGGTGGCGTAGTCGACAATCACCAGCACATGTTCGTGACCCCGGGCAGACCAGGCAGCGCCCCCATGAGATCCATGCCAATCCATGTGAAGGGTACCTCAATGACCGGGAGCGGAATGAGTGGGCTGGGGGGAGGCATTTTTGGTGCAGACCTCTGGCAGTTTAGAAATGCCTGACAGAATCACTTTACCTCTCTGTCAAGGCCTGGCCAGTGGAATCGGAAGCGTCGGGGCTGATATTCCCAGCTGTGGAACAGCTGAGCTGCACTGATTTTTGAGAGGCCCAGCCGGCCAAGGATCTCTCGTTTGAGGGTGTCATAGTCGTGTGCAGCGGCGGGCGGCAATGTGAAATAAACCTGTTGGGCTTCCCCAGTCAGAAGGGGCCCCAGCATCCACGCCCAATCATGCCGGTCCCAGTTCTTGCGACTGGCGATCGTCTTGAACATTTGCAGATACACTTCAACATCGTCATGGCTGGTGAGCTTAGGCAAAAGCTGGGCCACCTGAACTCGTGAATCAGGCAGCGGAGCATGCTGGGCAGCGGCGAAGCGGAGGGCGGAGAGATCTTTTTCTACCCGATCTACAGAAGCCGCACGCAGAGAAAGCACAAGTGAGATCGTTCTCCACTGACACTGGAACGCTTAACTGTTCTCTCTCTTTGCCACAGACAGCAGCCGCGCCTGATTGGTCAACCCTCTGCACAGACAAATACTGTAATTGGGTGGAAATAGCTAGTCCGGTTCAAAAAGTTCAAAACACACCTACAAACACCAAAAGGTATGTGCAGGAACTAGGGTCCAAAAATTAACCTTTTGGTCTTCCAGTTGCTTGTAAACTTGATTTAAAAAACTACTGTCTAATTTTTAACTGCAGTTTCACAAAAGAAAAATCCTTGTTTTACGTTAATGCAGGAGTCATAATAATCTGATGATATAACTGTAAGGGTGGCATTTTCAATAGTTTTACTTAACCACACCTGGCTTTTGAAGATTGTTTTTATTCTCATACAGGGAAAAAAGGAAAGCAGTGTCCATGAGGACTTGAAAATGTGCAATATGCAGATATATGTCTGCCATGAACCACATGCAGTGGGCATCATCATTGAGCGAATCTCAGTGCATACTGAACTTGGAAATCTGGAGAGTGCATGTTGCCTGCTTCTAGGAATGACATATGCTCTGAACCTGCAGTATCCACCATAACTCCGGAAAACATTTGAGGTGTTCCAAAGACTTTTTGTGGGACTTGACAGACTGCGCCTAAAGCCTTCCTCCCGATTCGTGACACTCACAAACAAACTTCTGAGTTATATACTGTTCAGATTGAAGCTGAAGCAAGTTCTTTCTTGTCAAATGCTGTGATCCTGCTTTCCTGTGTTTTATTATAAATTCAAATGTTGTATGTTGAAGGTGTTCTTGTATGGATTTATGCAAGATTATGCTTTTTTTAAATGTTTCTTTGCTTCATCACGCACAGTGGGCAATTTAACTTAAAACAGTGTGGTAGTCAAGCACAGATTTCTTCAGTTCCTGGATAAGTCTCCGGCTTCTGGAAACTTGATGTGCTGAAGTTTTGTTATGTCAAATGCTGAGGTCAGATGCCCTTTTTTATTTTATTTTATTTTATTTTATTTCAATATTAAATGTTTTATTGGAATATAGCACAGATTGTAGTTCAAACATGTTCTTGTATTTGTTTAGTATGTTTTAATACATACGAAAATGTACTGCACTGTGCACTAAAATCAGTCCTTTAGTGTTCTATGCTGCACTTAAATATGAAGTTAGAAGTTTCTGTAATTTTAATGTTAAAATGTTTACAAAATTTACAAAAGTGCACCCAACTGTTTGTATATGGCAGCTGTTATAAAGTAATAAACATTGGAAACGAATACCTTTCTTTCCTTATTAAAGTTATGGCGATGTTAACTAATTTTTTCAAGTGGAAGGAAGAAATCATTTGTCTTAGTTTATAGAGTAATAGAGTAAATTAAATAAAACAAAAAAGTAAATTTTTTTTATTTTAAACGTTACTTAATTTAACTAAGTATGATTTGGTCAACATGCTTTTTTTTGACACAATTGTTAAACTGCAATGTTTTGCTTTATATTGTAGACTCTACTTAATTTTTTAGCATACAGTAAAATAAATACAGATTTTTACCAAATCAAAACAACAAGTTCACTAAACTTACAAAAAGTAATTGGAAAATGTTGCCTTTTTTTAGTTGAATCTAATTAAAAGTTTTTACAGTGTACACAACCACCCTACAATGATAAAGATCCACCAGTAGTTTTCTTTGATTTTAATAAAAATAAGTTGCCCCTTCTGAAATCAAGTCATTCTCAAATGCATGTCGGTATGACTGAAAACGCAGAGGATTAACGTTACGTTTGGTTCTGAAGGGAAACGTGCCCTTGATCAACCGAAATGCGTTTATGTTCGCGCCAATCATTCATGATCCAGCCTCACCTACAGAAGCAGTGAGTATAATGTCTTTTAATGAATCTTTGCAAATCACCTTTCCTAATAATGTGCTAATTAGTAGAGTTCCACTATGAATACAGCTAAACAAGATCTGAGAGTGCCTCGGAAAAGAGGGGAGCTCGTGAAGATTTAAAGGGGAAGTACACAGAACAGACTGATTTCTAAAGAGCTGTTTTTGACAGGGTAAAATGAGCATTTTTCACACTATCTTTGAGAAATTTTAAAACAAACTATATTACAAACATTCCACTAAGGTCCTAAAGAATCATATTAGATTGTGGAAAATTGGCTATGTATGACTCATTTAAGGTCTTTTTTAATAACTTCCTAACTTATAACTTTAATAAATACTTAATAAATCCTTAAGTATTGGTGTTATAAATATGCCAAGATATTTAAAGCCAACAGAAGTGATTTTAGAGGGTGAAAGGGATGAAAAATTGAGGTAGGGATTTGGAAAGATAGTGCCATTTTTATATTCGGATAAAATACTATAATCTGAAATACATTTTAATAATGCTGGGATTGATCTGGTTCAGATATATACAGCACGTCATCTGCATATAAAGAAATCCGATGTTCTTCATCTACTACCATTATTCCAAAAAGATGTTGGCATTGCCTTATAGATTCAGCTTGGGTCAATAACAAGGGCGAAGAGCAGGTGTGAAAGAGGGCACCCCTGTCTTGTACCTCTTTCTATGTCAAAGGGTTTTGAGGTCAGGCCATTCGTAGTCACAGTAGCTTGAATGTTAGCATAAAGCAATTTTATCAGATCAATAAATTTGGTACCTAGATGAAATTTCCTAAGGGTAACAAAAAGAAATTTCTCTTCGACTCAGCTTTTTCTGCGTCAAGAGAAATAATAAGGGATGGGATTGTACATGCTTGTATTGAATTTATAATATTTAAGAGCCTACGAATATTCTCTGTGCCAAAACGTGATTTTATGAATCCTGTCTGGTCTGGCTTAAAACCTGTGGTAATACAGTTTCAAGTCTGTGGAGCAAGTATCTTGGCAAGTATTTTGTAACTGGTATTCAGGAGACTTATTGGTCTGTAAGAGGAGCATTCTTGAAGATCTTTGTCTTTTTTTTTAATTAAACAAATAGAGGCTGTTTTCCATGACTCAGGAACCGCTCTGCGATCTAATAAATTTTCGAGAGCGAGTATTAAAATAGGAGAAAGTGCTGGCCAGAACTTTTTGTAAAATCACAAGGGAACCCGTCTGGGCCTGGAGATTTATTCGAGGGCATAGAATAGATTGCGCCAAAAACTTGCGACAAAGGTGAATCAAAAAATCTTCATCCGAAATAGCTGAAAGATGAATTCAATCTAGGAATTCAGTAATATCACATTGTCCAGCAGTAACTTGTGATTTATTGTCACGCTCAGACAAGACAAGGAAATAGCATTCAAAGTGAGTTTATTATTCCATAAACAGAACATGTATCCTCAGCAGCGGATAATGGAGTGCTCAGTAAAAAGTCTTTGAACATAAACTTTAGCTGCTGGCATAAACAGGTGAATTCAGAGTTCGTATAGAGAGAGAGTTCGGGCAGAGCAGCAACCGGACAGCATTCAGGTGAGTAAACAGTTCAGGTAAGTAAAAGGTAAGTATACTTAATTTCCATTTGTGTAAACAGCGGGAATGTCCGTCATTTCAGCTGCAATCCTTTTTCAGCGGAGTAAGCAGAGGAGGACCAGACAGGTAAGTAGAGTCAGGACCGGTAGGTTTGAGCAGGTAAACCTCAAGCTCAGCCATCGAGTGTTTGGCAGAGCTCTCTTTTAAATGGTGTGGCTTAA
>JAUMHG010000062.1:12790639-12811045 GCA_032359395.1 Enteromius anoplus | reverse complement strand
TAATAATAATAATAATAATAATAATAAGTTTAAGTCGGATATCAGTAAGTTGGCTTTCTCAAGCCAACTTAATAATATATATTTGCCCTTCACATTGACAGTTCACCCCAAAATTAAAATTCTGTCATCCTTTACTCAACCTCAAGTTATTCCAAACCTGTTTCTTTCTTCTGTTGAGCACAAAAGAAGATATTTTAGCCATTGTCTTTCACAGTAAAAAAAATGCTGCATACTGTTTGGTTACCAACATTTTTATGTGTATGATACAGAATTAAAAAAAAAAACGCACACAGGTTTGGAACAAGTGGAAGGTGAGTAAATGATGAGAGAAGTTTCATGTTGTAAACATGTTTATGTTTGGTTTTACAAACAAGAGGCTACTTATAAATTATTTTCTAAAGGGATGGACCATGCCACTGATGCTGGTGATAAAGTTACTAAAGGATTCACTGAATAACATAGTGTGGCACTATTTAACAGATTTTGATAGCTTTACATCTTATGACTAACTAGAGAGGGCATTCAGATCTAAGGAAAATTTATGAAGCCAACGCAGACTCACGCAGTTCATTCCAATGATGTTATCAAAAGGAAGCTGAGCACTCCATGTCGTCTCATCTTTGCTGGTCCTCCGGACTTTAGGGGGCTCCTTGTCTTCCTGTGGCGTATGGCAGATCAGAAAAGTGTCGATCTTGTGTTTGCGTAAAAACTCATTCCGCTCATAGCCTCGACCTTCTTCTGTCTCATATACCCCCGCTAGACAGTCCAGGGTCGCTCGTGATATATGAATCCTCCTATTATTATACAGTTAGATTTATTATTCTAATATCAATTGTATTCGGCTAAACACATGGCCATGCTGCTAATGATCTGGTTTACTTGCCCTGGGATTCCTCCAGCCTCTAGCATGTTGGCAACATCTACATCCCAAGACCACACATCAAACTGCCACTTCTGCAGACCCAGAACCCCACACAGAACTGAGCCAGAATGAATGCCGATACGCATGTCCACATCTCTCTTGAGCTCCTTCCGTACATAACTGACAAAGAAAGAAGGATAATCGCTTTTGTTTTCATCAGCAGAATTAGACTTAAATCACAGAGCAACAACAATGCAGGAAAAATAGAATATGAATGTTCCACAATATCAAGGGGGTCCAGTCCCACTCCAGAGTGGTCAATGTACTAAAGAGTTCAGCTCCAACCTGCCCCAAGATGATGTTTTCAGTAAATCTTAGTAAGGTCAGACCTGAACTTTGCATGAGAAGGATTGGACACACCTGCAAAAGATCTATAAAGATTTGAGAGCTTTGGAGGACATAAATGTATGAAAAGGTTTCTTATCATCTCTGCACAGTAAACTGAGAAAAGGAGAAATATTGAGAATTACACCTTTAGGTAGTTGTACATATCATGTGACAAACACACCGTATAATGTTGATCATTGCCAGACCCATCTCCACACAGCAGCGAGCATGTGCAGTTTGGGGCTCTGGGACCCCAGACACACAGTAATAACAATCCCCAAGAATCTTTATCCTCATGCAGTGATTCTCCTAAAATATTAAAAGATATAATATAATCAGTAACTTCCTACATTGCTTCCAATACAGTACACTACAGTAAGGTATTGACCATATCCCTTTTCTCCAACTGCCTGTGAAATTCAAAGTTAAATTTTTCTCACCTCAGCAAGGCGATCAAAGCGACCAAACAGCTCATTGAGTGTGCGCACCAAATCCTGAGCCGACATGGTCATGGAGAGAGAGGTGAAGCCTTTTATATCAGCAAACAGGATGCTGAGAGAAGACAGCATATATGTTCATTTCATGGTGCATTCTTGCAACCTAAATGTATTGAATATAGTACTGCATAGGAAGCTATGCGTACCTGACATCTTTGTACTGATGAAAGTAGGTCTTATGAAACTGCTGAGGAAGCAATTCATCATCCATAGCAGTCATATCACCAATCATCTCCGTGGCAATAAATCGAGGGAGAATTGACATGACCAACCGCTCCTAATGCAAAATGATTCCTCTTTTCTTTAGAAGTTTTATTAATGAGCTAAGAATATCTCATTAACTTAAGAATTTCAAACCTGTCTCTGGTTCTCTCTTTCCATTTTGACTTGTCCTTCAATGCAACGCCGTGTCTCAAGGAATGTGTGCCTTTGGGCACGATCCGATAAGTAGTGGATGAACAGCCCTGCGGTATTCATACCTATGTACAACAGACCTTTTGCAAGTAACTGAAAGAAAACCGAGAGTAAAAGATAGCACAGTTACTGAAATAAACAAGACAGGCTTAATTCATTCTAGTATTGACTTTTCAAGTTGACAAAAAGATTGCCTCCAGATGATGGTTTATTCATATGTAATGATAATGAAGTATTTATCAATAAAGAAGACAAAGAACAACTTGAAAGATGCGTGAAACTCTTATGAACTGACTCCATATCTTAGGGATAGTTCTTGTGGTCATCAATTTCAAAGAAGCACAGATTTGCTTTTACTTTTTGACACTAAGGTGAGAATTCAATTCAATTCAAATTAATTTGTATAGCGCTTTTCATGATACATATCATTGCAAAGCAGCTTTACACCAAGTAATGTTTTTACAGTATATGTAGTAGTAGTTTTTACATGTACATATGGCATAGATGTGAGGTTAAAATCAAAAGTAAAAATTAAACTTTGAGGTTTGATGAACTTTGAGTTTTAGGATGTTATCTTCTTTACCTTTCTTACAATGGCTGTGTCATTGTAATTCCTAAGGGCATCCACCAACAGGTGCAAGGCAGTGGTGAAGAACCCTATGCAGATGGACCATAGTAGAGGTAGGGGCAATAGCGTGTAAGTGGCGAACACAGTGAAGAGCACATACCAGGACTGGTCCTTCTCCAACCCATATGCCAAACCTCCCAATGCCTGCACAGTCTGGGATAGCCAGCTTGCCAGCCCAGCATAGCGCAGGTAATCTGGAGACATCAGTCCTTTACAGGTCAGAACTAAGACACATAAGACTGCTCCAAGTCCCATGAAGAGCCCAGCCAACCATCCTCGTTGAGAGTCCAACATCTCAGGGGCCACAGCTAGGTAGATGAAGAGAATATGGAGTTTGGTAAGGATATCAATGACATTAGTGACTACAAGGGAAGCCCGGCGTTGACCAGACGAGTGCTGCTGGTACAGATGCTCGAGATCATGAGATTTAAACTTGTGTTGGAGAACCGGAAGGAAGATGCCACACACTGTGGATCCCCAGCTTACGAAGAAGTCAGCATCACAGAGCGAGTCAGTTGACTTCCGAGTGCAGGTGGAGTTGTGCTCTCGTAATGGGTGGATGCGGGCTGCCGAGGAACGACGCTTATGCATGCCTGCACTACCCCGTGCAGCTTTGTTACGAATCTGCCTGTTGATGTCATCAATGTAGGCATCAGTAACAATGATTTTTCGAGAATTAAATGTTCGACCCTCATGGTGTATTCCTCGTTGGTCGATAATGTGACGTACTGCATTCTGCCACATTAGCTGCTTGCGTTTCAGCTTTGGGGAGGTAGGTGCAGCTGGGCATACCTTAGGTGGTATAGTGACTTCTGTAGAGCTCAAAGCCATGATCTGGACCTGATCTGAACAGGCTTTAGATTCCAAAACTCAACTCAAGACCACTATCAACTGCACAAACCTGAAAGAAGACTGAAAAAAAAAAAAAAAAAGATTCAACAGTCTGGATGAATGGAACATTAAAGTTGTATCAGATTGAAACCCAAAAACTGTTTTTGTTTATACTTCACAAAATACCCATAAAACAAGTTCAATACCCATTAACAATTGCCAAAATAAGGTCAGTACCTCCAGAGTGCCCCCCCAAAACAGTTTTGTACCCTCCAAAATATCCCAAAGCCTACCCCCAGAGACTCTTACAAATAGTTCAATAATCCCAAATGAGTTTTTTTTTCACCCAAAAGAATACTCTAAAATTACTTAAACACACCCCTGAAACAATTTAAGTACCTTTTAGCAATTACCAAAGTATTACCAAGATCAGTAGCTTCCAAAATACCCCTATAAGCTCAATACCCCCAAAGACTGCCAAAACAAGTTCAATACGCCCAAAAGAGTTTTTATTACCCCCAACAATTCTCTAAAATGAGTTAAAATAAAAATGTAAATTTAAATTCTAACAAGTTTAGTATCTCTAAGGTCAGTAACCCAAACTATTAACCATTACAAAACAAGGTCAGTACCCATGGGTTCAAAACCCACAAAATCAAGTTCAATACCTTCCCCATACCCTTAAAACAAATGTAGTACCCCCAGTTTACTTCCACATATAACCCCAGAATCCATTATGACTGTACACACTTCAAGCAATGTGTGCACTAAACTGCGTATTAACATAAGGATTGTTATTGCAAACTATTGATGATTTGCAGAAGACATAATTGATATAAACTGCATAGACATGCAATAAAAATAAAAGTAAATGGAAGGATACTTACCATTGATGTGGCGTTGCAAGATTGATAAATCTTGTAACACTGCATGCATCTGCTCCTCCATGTAGCCCAGTTAAACTGATCCAGATAAAAGCAAATATCTAATACAATACATGCTTGTCCCTCAAAGGCGGGATACTCGGCAGCCGAGTGCAGAATGCATTTTCTTTGACAGTTTTCCCATCTGCCATGCCATGCACCATAAGTATGGTTTGCATAGTTATGTGAATTATTTGTCCTGATACTTCCCAACCATCTTATCCATCACCCCGTCTTTAAAAACACCTTGGTATTGGATAAAGCCCACCTCAGTCCTGTCAGTGGCTGACTGACTAAGTAGCGCTGTTTTCAGGTAATGAAGTGATTGCTCAGCCAGATGGTCTGAAAAGCTGCCTTGACCCTTCCGAGAGGTAGCAGAGCACAATCTGCTAAAGCTTATCCTATGGAAGAATCCCGACTCTTGATGGAAATGTTTAGAGGCAAAAATAAGTGGACTTGAAATACATACTGAGGCAGTGAAAAAGGGGCTTATGATCTAATGCGCGCAAACACACACACAGAAGCAGTAATAGGTTGAAATATAAGGGATTATCTACTCAGCAAAAGCACACGTGATCCATTAAGGCCTCATGGTCACAGCTAACAGGATAATGTCCACGACAGGTGAGTTTATGTGTTGAGGTAATGGTTAGGTTCAAATCTAATTGCTTTTACAATCCATGTTTAAAGAGCTATTTGTTTATTCCATTTTTCAAAAAGGTGATAGACATCTACAGGACATGGTGCCCCTTTGTTAGACTATATATATATTTAGATTAGTTATAATAGGCTAGATATTATAAGAAGAAAATGTGGTAGTTTCTGATTGGTTGACATCTGCTCTTGAGCAAAGAGTGCAGGGTTTTAGCTAGCAGGCCAGGCCACTGATTCAAGGAATGTGGGAAGTAAGCTGGATAAAGTGCTTCTCACTGATCTGGTTACCAACAATATGTGCCAGGTCAGAAAGTGACTGAACCATCTGTTTCCTTTAACACACATGAATAATCATGCTTTTCACTTGAGTAGATGACTTAAGGTTGCGTCAACTTTACCTGCTTAACTTTTACAGTATTTATAAAGCACCACAGTCTAAATGGTCATTTACGGTAAATGCATTTTTGAATTCCACTATGCTACTTATTCATGTAAATATGTGCTAAACTGTCTCATTTTAGTGTTGCGTCTGTTAAAGTCTGTCACAAGTCTGTGTCTGTGTTTTTTTTTTCACTCCACTGTGAACACAAAGTCATTTCATAGCTTTTGGGAAACTTTTAGTTAGTAATGTGAGGTAATGCAATTTTCAAAACCAAAAAGCAAAAAGTGATTTACAATAATTCCTTTATTTCGCTATATAAGCCGAATGGAGAAAGTAAATGCTTCTTTGCATAAAACAGAGCCACTTTTCCATTGAGCAGTGGCCTTGGCATTCATGTAAACAGGCCTCAACTTTGTATTCTGCATCACAAACATGCTTCTTACTCAGACAAATCAATGTCACACAATGAAACAAAAATGAAAACAAAAGTGACTCCACTTAAAAGATTCACTATTGTGTAGTGGGTGTAGCTAATGAAACATTTAGGAGTACAACATTACAGATGATGTAACACTAACATTGTTACATAGTCGAACATACTGTAGCGAACAAGGCAGCACATCATCAAATGCTCTTGAAAACAAACAAATGTAATAGAGATCACAAAACGTGTACTTTCAGATAAATATTTTAAAATATAAATAATGGTTACATTGCACATGTACACTCACATTGTGTTGTAAACACCACAGTTCCTTAAAAAAATACAATATTTGATATACTTGCATTACAGTGATTGTTACCTACATAGAAGTTTTAATATACAAGGGCCAAACAAAACATTGTTGAACTAATGCATGTTGGCACATCTACACAGCTCTGCTAATATAACAGTTTTATCTCAGTTATATTTATTCCAGTGTTGGTGTAAACAAAGGACCTTTGTTTTTGCATTATCCTTGGACTAGATACCATCACTGCGACAGATTTACAGATTTCCTTTCATGCCTAAAACCATAAAGCTACTTTCTCAACATGATCAATGGTTACATTTTTAGTTTTGCATTCAGCAAAATCCCCAAATGTTGTGTAAAGACTGGTAAACGGCACTCTTATGCACTTTAATATAGTCTTGGCACTAGTGACCACAACCTATAATACAGTACAGTTCAAAAGTTTGGGGTTGGTATGATCTTTCTGATAGTCTCTAATACTAACCAAGGCATTTTTTTTTCCAAAAACTTTTTTTTTCTAACTGTAAATTGCTAAATATAATTTAACTTAAAGTATATAATATATTATTATATTACATTTTTAAGCAGGCATTACTCCTGTCACATGATCCTTCAGAAGTCATTCCAATATACTGATTTGGCGCTCATCAAACATTTCTTATTATTATCATCAATGTTGTTGTGGAGACCATGATAAATCTTGTCCAGGATTTTTTGATGATTAAAAAGTTCAAAAGAACAGCATTTATTTGAAAAAAAAAAAAAAAAAAAAATTAACAATGTAATTGTCTTTGCACTTTTGATCAATTTAACGCAACCTTGCTGAATAAAAGTTATTTTTTGTTTATATCTTACATGCAATTAACAAACCGCATGTGCATGACACATAGTTATATAAACAGGTTGATTTATATACTATCTATTGAAAGTGTATTTTCCTCTAAAGATACTACGGTCCAGGTATTAGACAAGTTACATTTCCTTCTCATGCTTTTCCCCCTCTTTGGAGTGAGCTAATGTGAAGAGGAGGGAAAACTGGGAATCATCCATGTAGGTCACCGCGTCCCTGCGAGGTTCCTCGGGATTAAACAACAGTATTAGAATGCTAAATCTCATTTACAAATCAGTTGGTAAATAAGTGGTCTTTCACCTGTATGTCTATGGGAGCAAAGCAGCACAAAAGTCACAGGACAGACTGGGATAAGGAAGGGTCCACCAATATCATCCTCATGCTCCAAGATGATCTGGGCCGAGGCCTGACAAATACGCACTTTAAAGCATTGTTTTTCTTTCCCCTACTACAGCTATTGACATCAACAAGTATATTACATTATAAACAGGACAGCTGTGGTGACTGTGTCAAACTCAGCTGTTACTAAGTCTTTGCTGGAGTCCAGAGGCTTCTCCATGTGTCTTAAGCGTAATCTTCACTGAGAAGGGAACTCTGCAAACGTGCGGTAATTCTCCAACTCCAACTAATGGCATTGTGAAGCTGATCAACTTAAAACAAGGGAACATGGTTAAATTTCAGCCTTAAACAGAGTCATTTGTTGGTTTTTGATGAAATCTTTAGGTGAAAAAGAAAACACTTTTGTGGTGCTACAATGTTATTTGTACTTCAAACATTCCGATAGCATATTTAAACTGCCCTGACAACTGTTTTTAATGCACATTTAATAATCAAAATAAGAAATAAATATAGAATTCATACAAATTCAAATAATAAAACACCACAGCAAGCAATCGAAACAAACAAAAGAAAAAAAAGACTAATATTCAGATGGCACAATGAAGATGAAAACGATCAGTTTTATGGCATATCTCAGACATGATGCGGGGGGTAGGTTTGTAATGGAAACCATGTGAGATGCGCTTGTGTGTGGGCACACGCTCCTACTTGATATTTTTGAGCAGGGATGTGCGAGCATTAACCACTGCTTTAAAGGCATCTTCACTGCCTGGGGCCACACACTTGTCCGGGTGCAGCAGTACAGCCAACTTCCTGTAAGCCTTGTTGACTTCCTCCCTACAAGCAGAAAGTAAGAAAAACCTATTAGTTTCAGTTTGCACACATCAAACAGGCCTTAAAAATGCTGATATGGCAAAGCACTGTGGTCCCACTAAAGAGGGATCCCGGAGAAGAATCATCTAATGAAGATAGGCTTGGCCCCTTGCAAGGATGGTGATTGGCTGGGAATGAGGAATGACACAAGCTCATGATTGGTTCCTCAGGGTGTTGGGGGAAATCTCAAAGAGGCTCATTAAGCCGGCAGGAGAGAATTTAGGAAGGTAATTGGATTGAAAGCATTCTCTAATGATATGACCCACATGATTAAACCAGCCAAGCTAACACAACCGGCAGTGTTGCATTAAATGGGAATTGAACTGTATCAACTATTTGTTATTTGCTATTAAGGATCTGATACTCTACTAAAATATCCCAGAGAACAGGGGAGAAAATACTAACTTTGTTTTTTTTTAATGGTTATTGAAGCAACATTATGTCCTCTGTCACTGGTGGGCACTGTGCATGTGTTAATCAAACATGGGAGAACACTAACCTATTAACATCAACTGACTCTTATAACTTTAGAGAGGTAAAGTGGGGTTTAAGAAAACAGAGCCAAATCAACATCCTAATCCATATACAACACCGACAGGGCTAGCACCAGTGATATCTGCTAAACGATCGTCTGAAAAACTTTTCTCTATTTGGCTGTAGTTCTGCAATCCTTGTTTTTGAGTATTATGTATTATTATACATAGTTGTTACAAACAAGAGCTGTTTAGAGCTAGTTCTAAACTATAGATAAAGCTCAGTGGCACATATATTATACTACATTTATTTTTTCACCATTAAATACATCATTTGAAGCTATTTTATTTTACACAAAAAAAGGAAATGTACAATAAATCAGTTGCCAAACAATTTCTGTCAGGCTCATAAACAAAACTGCATTTGATATACAAATGCATACATTACATACACCACTGTTTCAAGTTTGGGGTCAGTAAAAATATATATACTTTTTTTTAATACTTTTATTTAGCAAGGATGCATTGGATGAAAAGTGACAGCAGAGACATTTATCATGCTAGAAAGGATGTCAAATAAATGCTGCTCTTCTAAACTTTACAATTCTGAAACACTAAGCTTCTACATAAGTATTAAGCAGTACGACTGTTTTCAATAACAGTAAGAAATGTTTCTTGAGCCTCACGAAAGCATATTGGAATCATTTCTGATAGATTGTGTGACACTGAAGACTAGCATAATGGCTGCTTTGCAAAACAGGAATAAATCATACTTTAATACATAATGCAAGGAAATTTTTTTTTTTTTAAATCGTAATAATATTTTACAATATTACTATTTTGACTATTTTTGATTAAACAAATGCTGCAACACCTGATAACATTTTATTATTTTTACACATTGCATCTACTTACTACCATAATAGCAATAAATTATGCATAATTGCATGCAAGCAACCCTAGGTAAGTGTAGTTAATTAATATTGCTCTGTACTTAAATGTATCATTACACTGTAACAAGGACACCTTAAAATAAAGTGTAACCAAACATTTCTAAAATTTTTCTGACCCCAAAACTTTTTATAGTACTGTAAACTGCATGGATTCAAAATGTTTAAATGGGATTGAATGTGGAAGAAAGAAAGCTATCATTTAGGTCATACGCTACAGAGCAATATAAAAAAAAACATCCATGTCATATTAGATCAGTTTAGCAGCACTAGCAAAGACATTTAGCATACAATTTACCTTGTGGCCCCAGGTTTAACCCCCAACATATCCCAGCTGTCTTTGCTGCTGCGGATGCGTCGGATGGTGTCGGCCTGCTCTTTAGTAAATCCTACATTGACCTCTGGAGTGGGCCTCTTCCCTCCGTTTTCACACATGTCAGTTATGGATGAGAAAAAGGCCTGTGGAAGTGGACCCATAATAAATACAAAACAGTCATTCAAAACAGAAGGGTAGCCAAATAAAGAGCATACATACCTGAAACATTTCATTGATGCCTTCTCCACTCTGAGCAGAAGTTTCAAAGTAATGAAATCCTCTGCTCTCGGCCCAAAGTCTCCCTTCACTCTCATCCACAACTCGCCTTTTTGTCAGGTCAACCTTTACGGGTCAGAGACCACATTTTTTCACAGTTGCTCACATATTAATCACAGATATCATAATAGATATTTAAACACTATAGTGGTACCTTGTTGGCACACACGACGAAGATGATGTTCTCCATGTTGGCCTGTGAGCCCATTTCCTGCTTCATCTCTGTGAGCCAGTTGTCCAGAGCATCAAAACTCTCCCTCAGACCAACATCATAGACCAGAATCACCCCTTGAGAGTCCTTATAAAACTCATTACGAACCTGTACAACACACAACATCAATTCCCTCCAACAACACACTCTCATAGTCATCACAAGCCTGTGATCAATTTCTATTGACAAATACATGACAACAAGCAAAATGTTAAATGCTGATGGCATCAGGTACTTCAGGGAGGACATTACATGAACAGCAACTCAATACCACCACAGTGTGGTTAGTTAGATGTATGTATAGAGCAATAAAAATAAAAAAAAACAATTCTTGATTGCACTGTGTAATAAAAGAAACATACACATAATAAATGCATACACTCAATAAATCAAGAAATACCTCATAAAAGAAAGGATGTCCAGCCATATCAAAAATGTTTACTTTTATCTCCCTGTCTCGAACCTGGACCCTTAAGATGGGGGGAAAACAATTTCATTTACATTTAACTTTGGTTTATTAATAGGCATAAGTGCAATAACTAATCACTAATATTTACTATTTAACATCATGGCAAAATCGTACACATTGTCTTGATGAATAAATAAAATTAAGTGGTTTTGGAGCCAGTAGAACAAGACTGGATACAAATAGGTGTTTATGTACCAAGAATAAATGCTTTAAATCTGAAATTTGAGAACACAGTGACAGAAAGAATTTATTGGTCAACCCACACCACTTACTTTGTTACACCATAATCTATCCCAATAGTAGCTAGATACTTGGGGACAAACCGCTTCTCACAGTATCGTTTAATAATGCAGCTCTGAAACAAACAAACAGAAATATTACCAAATACTACATATATACTGCACATGGGTAGTTGACGTATCAATACCCTCAAACATTGAAAATAACCTACATTTTTGTTCAAAACAGTGCATTCTTACCTTCCCCACCTCTGCATTTCCCAGACTAATGACCTTAACCCGTAACGACTTCTTGTTTTCTCGCCTCTTCTGAACATTCGTGTCCATATTGCACTTGTTCCCAAACCTCGTCCAACTGAGGAGATGAAATATTTCTAGATTTCACGTATGACTGTGACCGAGTCGTAGAGTCGAGAGTAACGTTAGCTGGCTATGTGGCTAACAGAGAGCCAGTGTGTCACGGAATATTATGGACAACATTTTTCCATAAACCGACAATACGTTTCACTCATGTTTTTGCGCCCACAAAAACCGCGAAATTGTTATATTTTAGCAGGTACAATCATTTAAACTCGACATGCTAACGGGCTAGCTGCCCCTAGCAACGAGTATTTGCTCACACGATTAAAAACAACAGATTCAACAAAGCTTGTGCTATAGAAATAAATATAAAAATATAAACGTGGTTTTAAAACAGCATTTTAAATAATATATTTCATTAAAAAAAGTTACTGGATGTTATGAGAAATAAACATAATCCGTCTAATCAAAACATCAGGGTAAATTATAGCAAACGGATGAGGGTTTCTATGGCGACAGCAAGCCTCATACACAGATTCGACAGAGGGGAGTCAATTGGGGAATGAATCATTACCTTAAATAAAATGAATCAGTTGAACCGTTTCACAAAACACGACAGTACCGGACTCGTAGTGTGTCGGGAAATGATGAGTTAACTGTTTAAGAGAAGCTGTAAACTGTTTCAGTGAACCTAAATTGTGACATATGGAGCGAAAAGTAGGTTAACGTTAGGCTACTTTTAAAGCTGAAACTGTATGCTGAATGGTTTGCTGGTATGGTCGTTTGATCATGCGAGAAAATGTGCGTAGACCGAGTTGTTTTTTAATATCGCATTTTATTGAATCATTCAAAATATTTTCACTCAAGTCTTAAGTGTTTAATAAGGTCAAACTGGCCACATTAAACATAACGTACATAATAATAATAATAATAAACTGCAAACTGGCCACTTTAAACAAACAAACATAATAATAATAATAATAATAATAATAATAATAATAATAATAATAATTTAAAAAAGCATTAACAAGAAGATTCAGTGGTGTTTTTTTTTTTTTTTTTTTTTTTTGTAGAACCGGTTCTTTAAAACAAATTGTTCATAAGAACCGTTTCGCGAGTCAAGTTATACTACAGATTAAAAATATTCATAAAATTGACAGTTAACTTACTGTAATGTCCTAAAATAAGATCTAAGAGCAACAAGAGGGATATAAAAAGCTGCTGGTACTCTATAAAAAGTTTCTGAGCCAACTGAGTGACAAAGGATGAAGAGAGAGAGAGATCAACAAACCAATAGGCATGGAGGAAAGGAGGCAGGCTCTCATTAACATAACCTACAGTGAGTGAAAGTATACAAGTCTTAAACTTGAAGTCCAGGACGCTTTCCAAAAAGGATTCAGATATAGAATAGGTTCAATTGTTGGAGTATGTAGGCTATTATTCTCAATAGTTATTTTAGTGAGAAGATGCCACTGCCAAGTTTTCCAAATTTTTCAGGTTTCCCAGACTTGCCAAGTCCAAGACGACTACTCTTGGATTGCAGTGCTCTGCTGGACCATCAGGTTGGAGGTGGTATGCACGTTTTTAAGCTACATATTTCTGTTTTAGTTGTTTGCCATGCTATTATTTCCATTTATAGCACTTTAATTACGTGTGATGTTTTGAAATAGCCTGATTCTGAATTGGTTCTATGAGGTTTTGATCTAAGAATGCTCATGCAACATTTAGCAATTGCAAAAAATAGTATGCTGTTATAATTCAACCATCTTTATGTTTTCATAAATAATTCAGTTTCGGGGCCAAAAGCTAAAACACGGTCAGATTAACGCTGAGCCATTTCACATGCCATGGATCAGACGCTAGAGTTTCTCCCATCAGCTCAGGGTAGAAAACGCACAGTATACTATATTGTAGATGTGTTTTTTAAAAAATAAGTATTTATTCACATAATTTCATTCTGTTAAAAATAACCAAAACGGTGAGCAAAACAACATGCATTACAATTTCTTTTTTTTATTTTTTATTTAAATGTACACAACATTTCTTTTTTTCCCTTTTAAATGTAACAATAAAGTCGCAAAACAAAATCAATCTTTTATTAGACTCTCTTTAAAGCAGTGAGGACAATCAAATACTACAGAGAGAGTGCAACGGGAGGTGGGGTTCTAGTTGACTGACACAAGGCTGCACCAATGAATTCCTTCCCTCTCTCATCCTGTGTCTGCACCCTCTCCATCGCTCTAACGCCCTCCTCATCTCCCTCCCCCTCTGCCTCTCTCATTGTTGAATGGTCAGGAGGTGTGTGAATGTATTCATCTTTGCTGAGGAGGGGCTGCATGTGTGCAGGAGTGTGTATATTCGTGTGTGTGTGCACCTGTGTGTTAAAGCAGCATTGTTCCTGATAGAGTGAAAGCTGTGCCGCGCTGTTTGGAAAATCCAAGGTCATTGGAGCCCGGTCACATGCGCCGTATGAGAGCGTGCATGTGTGATTGAGTGTCTGTGAGAGTGTGTGTGTGTCTCTCTCTCTCTCTCTCTCTGGCTATGTGACAGAGAAAGAGCCTTCAGGCAAAGAACAGAGAATTTCATCAGGTTTTCCATCAATGTACGGTAAGGGCGATTGTGTGAGAGCATGATTATGTGTGTATATGGTAATTCCCTGCTTGTGTTTAGGAAGGAAAGATTCAAGTGCATCGCAGCAGATTATGGGCAATGACAGCAGAATGATGCTGAAGCAACAGATTGCATGCAGTATTTCTGCTCTGCTGTATTTATTGTGCGTATTTCATTTCACAGTTCAGGCATCACCGATTTAGCTTCATGCATACTACTTTGCACCAAATCCTCAAACACACTCACCACTGAAACCCACAGACCTACTGCAGCGTTCAGTTAATTTACTCTATAGTATGTTTGCATGCATGTATTATATTTCTTGCTGTATTCATATTATTTTGTCTGACCAGCATGCATGGTTGAGGATGATCGTTGATGCCTTAGAGATGTGCGACTGGCTTTAGTGCTTTAAAACCGGATCAAGTATTTTTCAGACAGATTTCTGTACTCAAGTCAGGAAAAAAAACTGCCTTTTGACAGAATATAGAATTAAGTAAATTACGAATGCTTATGTATAGAGTTCAAAGATTAGTTAATCAGCAATGACATATCATGTAAATATTTTTATGGTTGACAAGAGTAACAAAACTAGTTGATTTCACTTTTTATATAATTTTTATGATTTTTTTTTTTTATGAAAATCTATTATCAGATATTATGTTTTTCTGTGATTCATGGTGGAATGGAATCCTTAAAATATATGTATCATGGTTTAAGCAAAAACAGTTTTCAACATTGATAATAGTAACACATTTTTCTTAAGAACCGAATCAGCATATTAGAACGATTTCTGAAGGATCATATGACACTGACGACTGGAGTAAGGATGCTGAAAATTCAGCTTTGCCATCACAGAAACAAAATACATTTTAAAATAAATGAGACTGGACAACAGTTATTTAAAATTGTAATAATAATGTCACAGTATTATCTTTTCACTGTGCAAATAAATGCAGCCTTAGCAAGCAAAAGAGATTTTATAAACATTACCAACCCCTTCACTTTAAATGACTAGTATTTAATCATTTTTATTTCATAATATATTGTTTATTTAATTTTTTTTCTTTTTTTTTTTTCTGTTGATCCAAGTTTCACATTTAAATTATATTATGAATCCCCGATTTCAATATATTTCAGACATGTGGACCTCAGTGTTTTATTTGTCTTAACATTTTAGCCACAACTGCTATCTATTTTTGGGCGTAATATGTAACATTTTAATAGCAACACTAAAACACTTTAACCATGCCCTAGAGCTTCTTCAAAAGGGCACAACATTATTCTCATACAAAGTCCTGAGTATGCAAATAATAGTTTTAGATTAACTAGGTGCTCATGAAAGGTTACAGAGTAACAAGGTTAGAGAAGTAAACGAATAGATAGCATTGTTCGGCCTAGCATGAAGTTCCCTTTCTGTATTTCTGCTTTTCCCTACGACACTTCCATATGAGAGTGAGTGTCTTTGATATTGTGTCCTGTTTTGGGCAATCTGAGGGGATAAGGCATCTGTGATGGCTGATGTGCTAAATTTAGCTGTCATTCCAACAATTCATGGGAAGCGTATTTAGAGTGACTGCGTTACGATGAGAGAGACGGTGCCCTGAATCCGTGTTTTGTGTTTCAGAAAGATTGATTTTTCATACTGTAGCTGGCACAACATGGAGTTTGATGTTATGTAATACCTTTAGTAACCCTTTGAC
Organism: Enteromius anoplus; assembly: GCA_032359395.1. Taxonomy (NCBI): domain Eukaryota; kingdom Metazoa; phylum Chordata; class Actinopteri; order Cypriniformes; family Cyprinidae; genus Enteromius; species Enteromius anoplus. The sequence continues at coordinate 12,795,124 of JAUMHG010000062.1, read as the reverse complement.
AAAGCCTTATTAAAACTGGATGTCTTCAGATTGGAGGATATCATATCAGCTGTAGTAGCACACCCGAGCACGACTAGTTCTTTGTTATGACATAATCTTCTTTGCCACTGTGCCAGCTATAGCCTTTGTTTTGCAGCGTATGCAGATTGCAGATGTGTGTGTAGAGTTGTTCTTGGCAACAAAGTATGTATTTGCTTCCCTACACTCCTGGTTTAAATTGTTTAGTTGTTTGGACTTAGCACTTTACATTTGTATATTAACATTCTCATTAAACGTACAGCATTCTGTAAAAGCTAAAAGCAGATATTTTGGTCCGTGGGCTCAGTCAGTGTCAGTAGATTGTGCCAGGTGAATGATAGAGGTGAAACACAGCCATCAGAGAATTATGAGGGTTGTAAACCAGAAGGAACTGTGGAGGTTACATTTACCACCCTGTCAGAGAAACAGAATTCTGAAGCGCTTGCGTTTTATAAATGTAGCTAATACAGCACTAGTAAATCAGTTACTGTAGCTCTTGTATGGATTTATGAACTTAATATTTACCTCTTGCTTTGCTTATGTTTAAGAGATGCTCATCTTGGATTTATGAACAAAATATTTACTTCTTGTCGTGTTAAAGGGATGCTTATAAAGACCTTCGGTTTTGGGAGGACAAATGCTTAGGACAGATGATTTTGATTTCTTGCAAATTGGTTGAATTGTAAATGTAAATGTTTGTTCTTCATTCTTTGTCTCCTCCTTGTCTTAACATTGACTAATGATTCATTGACAGTATATTCATGAATTTGGCAGATGTTGCAAAAGACCTCAGGATAATTCACTTTTCATTAGGATTCACTCCCTGGAAACTGAGCTAGCATGGTTCAAAAATCAAAAATATTTATTATTATTATTATGATTAAATTAATAACAATTGATAAATAAAATATGTATTTTGTATTATTTGTTTTGGCTTTACATCAGTGACAAATTAAATATAAAGATCTTGTTTTAATGCACTGATATTTTACCGGCTTATTTAATTTCCACTATTAATAAATCAAATAAAATAGAATATAAATAATAAAATGGAATTAATAAATAAAACAAAAACTATTATTATTATTGATAAGTTTATAAAATTAATAAATCTGTTTGAATAATTGTAATAATTAGTTTCAGCTTCAATTCAGTGAAAAATAAAGCCAATTATTTAGGTTTAATTATCAAGTTAGTCATAACAATCTTTTTTTTTCTTTTTTCTTTAGTTCAGTAAAAAATATGTCTTCATATACATATATTACTGACCTAAAACCAAAACAATTGATTACAAATATATATATATATATATAACACAAATAATATATATATATATTTATATTTATATATATTTTTTCCTGTACTAAACCAAAAAAAAAAAAACAATTATTAAACCTAAATAATTGGCTTTATTTTTCACTGAACTAAAACCAAAACTAATTATTACAATTTGATGTACCTCTTGTATTTTTTATATTTGTTTACTTGCAAGACTCAAAACGTATTAAATCTAGTGTTTTTCAAAGTATTTTTTCCAAACCATCAACTGAACAGTAAAACCACATGTCAATTAAAATGCACAGCAATCTGTGGTTGTTTGTTTGTTGTGTCATTTTTAAGTGATTACACATTGCAGTCATTAATGACCCCCTTTTTTGACTGCAGAATCACTCTGGGAGTGAGAAACAGGGAAAGCGTGAGAGAATTCACTGCAGTCTTGAGTGTGTGGGTGGAAATATTCAGTGTCGACAGTCAGGGTTTTTTTCTTTCGCTTCTGCTTCAGTTGCTTTAGGCATAGAGGTTTCACGCTGTAGTGTCAAAACAATAGCAGGTGGGCCAATGTGTGACTCACACTCCAGCTCCATCCAATCACAGCGTAATTGCCAATCATGATCTCGGTAAACAGCAGCTTGACAGCAGGCTTGAGTCAAAAAAACCTACGTTGACCTTGTGCTGCATTTGAGTTTTGTGGACTGATGCTCTCACTCCTAGATAGTTTAATATCTGTCTATGCTTCTGTACACGCTCATTGTTGGTCATATAGTGTATGATATGATCCTTAATATTTGATGACTAGAATGAAAAGCCTGTGTCAGTTTTGTGTGGGCGGTTAGCGCTGCTGTCTGATGGCTCCACCTGCTCTGGTTTGTTTACTTTCCTCCATGACGAAGCTCTTTCACTATGGTAATACTGTAAACAGCCTTGTCCTTCCCAGGGGTCCTGCCAAGGTGCTGCTTCTGACTCATCCACCCAGAAGTGGTGTGTGTCTGTGTGTCTGAAAAACTGGGTAGTTGACAAGCAACATAGATGTAATCTGTTTTTATTCAGCATCATTTGAATCAGATTGTACATTCCTACAGGTTGCATAAATTGTATTATGACAAAAGAACATAGGCTATATAGTTATATAATAACATATTAATATAAGTAAGGGATAATGTAAGATAATTCGTAGTATAGTGAAATTTGGCTACTGACCAATCAGAATCAAGTATTCCACAAAGTCGTGTAATAAAATATAATAACATATATACATTTGAAAACATAGATAAATATCTATTTAGCCTCTTTAAATTACTATTCAGTCATTGAAATTAAGCTGAAATAAAATTTAGGCAAAATATTAGATGAAAAACGTAATAATGTTGCCTTGCCAAATAAATTAAATAAACATGTTTATGTACTAAAATTAATACAAATAAAATATAAAAATAAAATTAAAAGTAAAGAGAAATAATAGTAAAATGAAATGACAAAAACATAAAATAAATGCACCTTAATTTTAAAGTTAAAAAATGTAAAAATAATTCAAAATATGAACAAATATTAGAAAAGTATAAAAATAACATTGATTAAACTATATTAATAAATGCTGAAAAACCTAATTAATTACCTTACGCAGTAAATAATGTTACATATTCAATCTTACAAATAATATAAATAATTTATATTATAATTTATATTAATAAATGTTTAAAAAACTTTTGTTCACTGATAGTTCTTATTACCTAATGCAGTAACTACATATTCAATCTTATTTTAAAATTAAAATATGAATATTCTCCTGAAATCATTTGCATCAAATTGTTTACAATTGATAAATGTTACTTACAGTGTGTCGCTTTATATGTCTCTATAAGCCTTTTATGGGCTTTCAAGTGCTGTTTATAACCAGAACAATTCTAAATGCTTTCAGCAGATTCTTTTCAAATCCATTTAACTGGCACACCAAGCTGCAGACGTTTCCTAAATACAGATTAATGCCTTTCCCCCGAGTTGATTGGCCTCACTTACTAGATTACAGCACACAGGTCTATTTCATTTAATGTGTCGATTTAATAAATAAACCTCACGTTGAGTATAATTACAAAGACTCTTAATCAATACTGCCCTACATCCCAGAGATGAGGTAAACAAAGGAATCGGCAGAGATAACCAGCCAAACTTCCATTTACTTTGTGTGTATTATTTCTGTCCTTGTGAGCTGAGTTATTGTGTTAAGACCTTCTTTTATATAACCGTCGCTCTAATTCACTTTCTCCCATTGTCTCAGGTGTTTGTGGATGCTGTGGGGCCCTGAGACCCCGTTATAAGAGGCTGGTGGATAACATCTTTCCAGAAGACCCTGAGGTAAGGTCAGATAAAATAAAAGCTGAGCCAGAGAAAGGGAGGCTTCACTAGGTTTGTAGTGGTTATCAGTCATCAGTGATCAATGCAGTGATGTAGACATAGGCTTTCACTGGTGACATTCATTAGTTTTACAGCCACTGTGGTGTAGCAGATCTGTTGCATGCTCCCCTGATTGCCTGATTTAACAGACAAGTTGTCTGTTTCTGGGATTTGCATATTGGGGTTTAGAAATAATTATTTTTTTTGGTTAATTTCTTACAACGCACATATTGTCCACCTTTAGCGTGCTTAGAAATCTGAAAAATAAATAAATAAATAAAGAAAACATCCTAAATTGCTAGTAAATTTCAAGTAAAGTAGGCTTTTATTGTCATTCCAACCATGTACACTTCAGTACACAGTGAAACGAAACAAGGTTCCCCCAGGACCAAAGGGGGTTACAAACGAGGCACAGCACGTGTAGAACAGAATGAAAACAAAAACAAAACAGCACATGGAAACAGGACAACGTGACACAAACGATTAATCACATCCAAAATAAAAGTTGTTATTTACATAATATATCTGTCTGTTCTGTGCATATTATGTAGGTTTATATAAATACACACAAATACAGTATATATTTTGAAAATATTTACATGTATTTATATATGTTCAATATATAAACATATATTTTTCATAAAATATATACATGCATGATGCATGTGTATTTATATATACATAATAAATATACACAGTAAACTACACACATACTGTATATATGGTATGTGAACAAAAACGTTTATTTTGGATGCAGTTAATAGTGATTTATTGTTTAACAGCGCAAATATATATATA
>JAUMHG010000062.1:12772706-12785079 GCA_032359395.1 Enteromius anoplus | reverse complement strand
TTTACAAAAGTATTCTCCTTTGTGGTTGGTCGGTCTAATTTCTTAGACTTAAAATTAATTATATTATAATAAATAAAAGGAATAATGCAAATAAGGAAATTATATTTTGAATAATAATAATAATGTTAAATTAGTCATTTGCAATTAATTAAACAGTATTATCCATAATTATATAACTTTAAGGCTTGGTAGAAATAGAGCAAAGGGAATATTAAAAAAAAAAAAAAAATCACTAGTATGTGCACGTGCCTGCAGGAGAGTGTGTGTGGGTGAGATTTTACTTCAGATACTGATACAATTTAATATCTTTTGCTCAGGGAATGAGTAGAACAAGATTAGAAATGATACATTCTGCTTTTGATATAAAAGGAAACTTTTTTTCCTTTGTGATTTAATAATTCATACATCAGGGAGTGAACTGCACCATGCAATGTACTTTAATAAAAATAGCCATATATAGTGAAATCCACATGTCTCATAAATGTGACTGAAGTCTGTTTGGTTTGTGTGCATAAGGATTCGTATGGCAGGAATCAGGGGTCTTCAGGGGGTGGTGAGGAAAACCGTCAATGATGAACTACAGGCAAATATTTGGGACCCTCAACACATGGACAAAATCGTGCCATCACTCTTGTTCAACCTCCAACAGGAAGAAGGCATAGAGAGGTCTGACACACTTTCACGCTCGCACAAATCATCACACATCAATGAACACTTTTGTCTAATGGAAGTGTGAAATTTACTTCCTACGGTGTCTTGCTGATAGCTTTTAGCCAGTCTGTGTGATTAAGCTAATGAACTCCTAATGGAATGCTAATGAAAACGGTGTGATATAACAGTAGACTGACTTCAGCTGAGGTGTCAGAGTCTCAAGTGTGATAAGAAAGTCATTTATTCTAGAAGCTGCTGTATTGGCACCTAATAAACCCAAAGCCCTGAGGGTCGGAGGCCATCCACGAAATCTGAATTGAACCGTGCGATGAACTCTTCCCGTTTTCACCTCAGGGGAAATAACTTAACACAAGTAAAAGTAGTGCAACAATCAGCCTATTGGTCATTCATGGTTTATGTTTCCTATTGATAGGTCTCCCTCTCCAGAGACAGAGAAGGAGAGTCCAGTGGAGCTGACAGAGAGATGCTTTCGAGAGTTGTTAGGACGAGCGGTGTACGGTAACATCAAGAACGCTCTGAAACCTGTGCTCATGTGAGTGTTTATGGACTACCCTGATCAAACACACGAGGGCAGCACAGAGACACCTTTCTTTTCTTTTTAGTTTATTTTATAGAAATAGTTAAATGGTACGTGTCTATTTTAACAATTTTATTAACAATTATTTACATTTTCATTATTTATTTTATTTTAATGAATAGGGGCATATATTTGACAATAAATTTCAACATGAATACTAATTTGTCATACCAGCCTCAAACGTATGTGTAGGGTGTAAGTGGAATAATGACAGATGCTTGGATAAATTATTAATAACGGACCTCAGCAGGGGTTTCCATTTATACATATAAATGTGTCATTGTAGAATGTCAGGACAAGGTTTCTTTATTCACTCAAAAGATGCCCCTAGAAAAAAAGTTAAATATTTAAAATTGTATTTATTTCAAACTAAGTGTAGTTTAAACATGTTAACATATTTACTGACATATCACTTGAGACTTACTGTTTTAAAATTATAATTGAACTTTATTTGAAGTAATACTTGTTCACAAGTAATGCACATTTCTTAATATTAAGCCTAAAATGGGTTTTATTGTTACTACTGATGAGGATTGTATGATCTCTGAATAATATCAATCTTTAAGTGCAAAGTATTTGAAGTGTACTTGAAGTATACTTGCAATAGGCCCACTTTAGCACAATCGAATATACTTCAATATATATTAAATAGAACTTCAGCACATTATTTGCACATTAAGTACAAAATTAGATGTTCCAGTTTAGCAGACTTTAACCAGTTTACGAATATTACAATTGCAGGATCATTTTATTACCTATGTATTTGAAATATACTTAGCATGAAATAGCTATATTTAGCGGAAATGTAGCATTGGAAAGGGAATGAAGGAAAAAATGAAACAAATTGCCACCATTGTTAGCCTCATACAGCTACACAGTAAAAGGAACTGTAGTATCTGTTGCGCCAGTGTATATTTTGACCTACTTTGTCAGCTGTTTCCTGCTCTAGTTCTGTTTGCTGAAGCTAATTATTAATTCACTTGTATATTTCCAGGCACCTTGATAACCATTCACTCTGGGAGAGCAAAACATTTGCAGTGCGCTGCTTCAAAATCATTATGTACTCCATTCAGGTAGATACAAACGACAGATTGAAAAAGTATCTGACACAAAATACAATGACACACATGCATTGTAGAGCGTGGCCGTTTGCTGCTTAATAGTTATGTGGTGTTTGGTGACATATTTAAACGCCTTTAAAATATTGTAACTTTGAAAGAAAAAAAAAAATCTCATGATGTAATAATATTTCTTATTGACTTTTGCAACGTAACATTTCTTTCAAGTGAATGAATGAATGTACTGACAATTTGTGTTTGTGTTACTCTAATATTAACTCATCTTTGGTTCCTTTGACAGTCCCAACATTCACATCTGGTGATTCAGCAGCTGTTGGGCCACTTGGATGCCAACAGTAAGAATTCAGCCCGAGTGCGTGCTGGGATAGTGGAGGTGATCTCAGAGGCAGCTGTCATAGAGGCCAGTGGATCCATAGGTACCAGTCTTTAAACCACTAGAGCGAGCAATACTTCAATTTTAATGGTCCTTAAAGGCATAGTTCACCCACATTTAGCTCCATTTTTAGCAAGAAGCTACTAGAATACTTTTTTTTTCGACATGGAAGAGGTCTTTCAGATTCAGACTCACATTTTAAAACAGCATTTTAACGATCCTCGTTTACACTGGCGTTTCTGCTGCGTTTTAGAAACAAGCTCTGTCTACACCACACAACCTATAACGCATGTCACATGACCTTTAATGCAGGTACAACCATAGATAGGTAGATCCTTGTTATTTAGATCGTGGATGCATCTGTGTGCTTGGAATGATTGACCCCCCGGTCAACACATATCTATTGGTACAACAACGAGCATGATGTTATTGTTACACAGTCATCAGGGATATGCAGAGCGTATAGGGCAGCCACACCGTTGTTTTGCTCTGTTTGCACTGAAATGCTAGTTTTCAATCTAAAACATGGTCTGCAGTATTTGCAATAGACTAAAGTTATCCATTTTAAAATGAAAACACATTAATGTAAACAGGCCTGAGTGAATAAAGACAGAATTTTCCTTGATTGGGGAATCTACTACTTTAATTTAGTTTTGTCTCTGTGTTGTACCTCTCCACAGGGCCCACAGTACTGGAAGTGTTTAATACTCTACTGAAGCAGCTCAGACTCAGCGTGGACTACGAGCTTACAGGATCCTACGACTCTTTCGCAAGCATGGGCTCCAAGGTCATTAAAGTACATGAAGAGAGACAACTCCAAGAAGCTGTCATCAAAACTATTGGTGGGTGAGCATTAAATGTTTGAGTGAGTCTGGCAGTTTTAATGGTAGTTGTACTGGTACTGGTAGATGATAGATAGATAGATAGATAGATGATAGATAGATAGATAGATAGATAGATAGATAGATAGATAGAAAGATAGATAGACTGTGTATGACCCTTTACTTGTCTTTCTGTGTTTACAGGCTCATTTGCAAACACACTTCCCACCTACCAGCGCTCAGAAGTCATGCTGTTCATCATCGGTAAAATTCCTGTGCCAGGCATGTTTCCGGCTCTGGGGTCAGCCAACACAGGGTGAGACGGGGTTACACCTAAACTTAATCAATTAGACGGTTGTGACATATTGTATGCTGGCCCAAGGTGAAGTACACATTAGTTGAGGAATAACCTATACGGTAACTCTTATTAAAACTATGTCATTTATCATTTACGCCCATGTTCGAAACCCATAAAAGCTTAATTCATCTTTGGAACACAAAAAGGAAAAAATGCTAGCGTAGCAAGAATATTGTATTTGGTCAATAAGTGTCTGTTTCTGGTTTCAGGGTTGAGGGCAGCAGGATGATCCAGATTATGCTGCTAAAGTCTCTGCTGCAGGTGAGCTGGTTTGTGTCAATCATGATCTCACACTGTGCCATGCGGAGATTATTTACTCCCCCTGCTGTTTCATGACATCCACTGTTGCTGACACAGTCTGAACCCTCTGATGGTCTTGTGTGCCTTTGAACATCAGTCTCTCTGTTTATTCTTCAGGTAACAGCAGGATTCCAGTCTACAAACATTTTGACGGCACTTCCCACCTCATTTCTGGACCCGCTCTTGTCCTTCACTTTGATGGAGGAAGCAGAGATCCGTCTACTCGTTCTTGACATCCTCATCAGCATCATTGATCGCCATGACAACCGGCACAAATTCTCCCCTGTCAGGTTGGGACACACTGACACACATTGGAAAACTCTAGCAATTTACTTCTTAATAAATGATTCATGCAATGAAATAAAGAAGGAACATTTTGTTGTTGTAGTGTAGTGCCTCTGAAAAGTATTCAAAGTTTTACTTTATTTAGCCTAAGGCTATATAACCAGTTATGATCAATTAAATTACTAAATTATTGATGATTTTTTGTACCTTATTCTGACCCTTACTAAATATGAATTTAAACAAATTAATCATATTTATATATATATAAAAAATATATATATATATATTTTTTTTTTTGTTATACTGTTTTGGTGAGTTAATTTAGTCATAATAAAATATTTAAATGAAATATGTTATCATATTAAACAAATTTTAAGGTTACACTGAAAAAGAAAATGGTGTAGAAACAATTTTAACTGATGGTAAAGAAACGAAACAAAAAAATCAAAAATGTTAAATCCTGGAATAGTATTAATAGTCTTCAAAAAACATAGATTTTTCAAGTGTACCTGACGAAACATATTGTAATGCATAAATTCCTGGATAAAATGTGGCCAAATGGCCCTTAAAATGCTTAATACATGAATACAAAACCAGCTTTTGGTTAGTTATCGGTTAAAATACCACTGTACTTCTTGCTATCATACATTTCACAGAATTAATTTTATACTGTACATTTTAAAAAAATTATATTATGGTAACACTCTAGGTTACACCTATTCGTTGCTTATTAGCATGCATATTACTAGAATATTAGCCATTTATTAGCTATTTAAGCACATAATAATGCCTTATTCTACATCTCTAACCCTACCCATTACCTAAACTTAACCTTACTAACTATTAAAAATCAGCAAATGAAACATTTATTGAGGGGAAGGTTGTGTTTAATAAGTGTTAACTATTCTGAAGTGCACAAAGTGTTTTGCTATAGTAGGACCTTTGAGAGTTACCTGACCGGAACAATTTTACAGTGCATTTTTTTATTGTATTGTCTACAGAATTATCTCAGATATCTCAGTACTGAAGTTGAAAGTAGACAAGTGCTCAAGGCAGGATAACCTGTTCATGAAGAAACACAGCCAGAGGCTGTACCGCCACATTTACCTGGCCTGCAAAGAGGAGAGCAGCGTCCAGCGGCACTTTGAGTCTCTGTATACTCTGCTGGGGTTGATCTGTGTGGAGCTGGCCAATGAGGAGGTGGTGGTGGACCTGATCCGACTGGCTCTGGCATTACAGGTTTTTCTCTTACCTGTGTGATATGCACATGACTGTGGGGCTGAATAAATATGCCAGTTGACAAATAGGGCCATCATAATAATGAATGTTAAAGAAATGTAAATTTTAAAGGTCAACCTAAGTCAAGTTTTAGTTCAGCATCTCTTTACATTATGCTCAAGTATGTGTCTCACTGACATGTCATAAAAGTGCCTATCAATACAAAAACTATACAATAACAATTGTTTTTTTTTAATTCCCCTGATACGTCTTCTTTTTCAGGACCTGGCCTTGACTGAAGAGGCTCTTCCTGCATACAACCGCTGTGCCATCCACGCTCTGTCAGCTGCGTACCTGAACCTCATCAGTCAGCTGACCACTGTGCCCACCTTCTGCCAACATGTCCATGAGGTGAGAGCTATCTATCTGTCTGTCTATCTATCTATCTATCTATCTATCTATCTATCTATCTATCTATCTATCTATCTATCTATCTATCTCTCTCTCTCTCTCTCTCTCTCTCTCTCTCTCTTTCTGTCTCTCTCTCTCTCTATCGGTCTGTCTGTCTGTCTGTCTACTGTATCTACAGATCTGTCTGTTTCTTCCCTCAGGTAATTGAGTCAAGAAAGAAACTTGTTCCTTTCCTGCTGCCAGAGGATGTTCTTGTTGAGAGCTCAAAGTAAGCAAGACTTCTAGACTCAACTTCTTTACATGTAGTTCTTACTAATATATGTACTGAGTTGAGAACATACTACTCAGCTCAATGTTGTTCAGTTCACTATAAGATCATTTTCAGCTGTGATGTGCTGAGCAAATGGTTATTAAAGGCATTAAACCCACAAAATATCTCTTACTGTATCCGTCAGTTTTCTACCTTCTCGGAAAAGCACACGTATATAAAGCTGAAGAATAGTTTTAGCTTCCTTCTCTTTCAGGATCCTAGAGAAGCTGGAGAATGTGGAGGGAGAGGTGTTGTTTGTGCAGGCTAAGATAGCGGAGATGCTGGGTGGCAGCGGATACAACACAGAGAGACTGGCCACTTCATACATCCCACAGATCACAGGTCTGACCCTCAGCCTGAGCTTTAAATACACTGAAACAGGATGTCCTGTCATATTTTTGCCTGTCTTTATACAGTGTGTGGCATCATGAGACACATATTGTAAGGTCATGTTATAGTACACCTGAGTTATTGTGTTTCTGGAATTGTCATAAAACAGTAGAGTAAAATATTACTTTTGTAACTAACACAGATGAAGACAGACTGTCTAAGAGGAAGAGTATTGGAGACACCGTCTCCCTGCAGTTAGAGATGGAGTCTAGAAACAGTCCAGAGAAAGAGCAGGTAAAACATCCTAGTTTTCATTGCACTGTTGTGTGTGTGTGTGTGTGTTTAACCTACGTTCGGTGTCTTTACAGAGATCCACAGCAGAGCAGATAACATTTGAAACTCTTAAACAAGCCATTGGTAAGTCTTGCAGAATTTCTACTTGCATTAATTCAAAATAAATTATACACTGCCCTCCAAAAGTTTGGAAACACCCCTGGCAAAGTGTGGTTTTGGACAATATCAGCATGTGTTTGTGCCAATATTGTCCAAAACCTCACTTTTCTAGGGCGTTTCCAAACTTATGGAGGGCAGTATATATATATGAATATGATTTTATACAAGTGTAATTACAATTGACTGGTATGGTACAAAAAAGTGTTAGTAATTTCTCTAACTTGAACTTAAATGAAAAAAAATGTAAAGTATTTTTAAACATTTTCTATGCTGGATTTAGTCAATTAGCACAGAATCACCTGTATTTGTGTGCGTTTGTTCAGTAGACAGCGTGAATGTGGAAGAGCTGGAGAGAGAGCGCAGAAGGCAGGTGGTGGAGAGGTTTCAGACCGCCCCGTTTGAGGAGATAGCAGCCCACTGCGGGGCCAGGGTGAGTCCAATACCTAACAAGTGTACATACTCTAATTTTATAATCAAAAAGCACAAACACAGCTCCTACATCCGTTCTTTTCTTTTTTTATTGTTCATGAACTCTCTGCCTGTACTGTTTCTCTCTAGGCTTCCCTGTTGCAAAGTAAACTCGACCAAATCTTCGAAATCACAATCAGGTATATAGTATAGTTTTCTGTAACATATAAGTGCATTACATAAGTACATATATATTACGTAACAAGCATAGAAAAATACATGGTAGGAAACCACTACAGTGGAAAAAGGCTGTATTGTCTGTCTCATGTGATTGACATTTGTTCTATCTCTCTTTCTGTTGGATAGGCCTCCTCCGAGTCCGTCTGGCTCTGTTGGGAATGGTCACGGCCGGAGCCGCTCCGTGCCAGTCTATGAAATGAAGTTTCCAGACCTCTGTGTTTACTGAGAGACCCAGGAGCCCTAGTCACTACATACAGCTGTTTTCATCGCACTATTACCACTCCTTCTTCTTAAGGTCCAGGTGTAACTCTATTTCCACTAAACTGTGTTCTCCAGTTTAATATCAGACCTTAGATAAGGATTACGACTGTACTTCATCCTGAAGTCTATTTATGCCAACAAAGACAAACAAACCAAGAGAATATACCATATGTTGGTTAAATATGCACTTAGTCTAGATGAAAAAGGACAGAATTTCTTGACCAATGAACGTATCTTGTCTGATAGCGTAGAGAGCAGAATGAGGTTTTCATTTTTAGGTTACTGTGTAAGTGTGTACAGTCTGTTGTAATTGGTATTCTTGTACAACTAAAGAGTAAAGTTGCCTTAAATTTTGTAATCTAAGTTACGACATTTGTCCAAGAATGTCCCAAATGTGTTTCCAAAAATAATTGTTGCTTTTTTTCCCCAACGTGTTGGTATGAACAGTTTAGCTAAATACAAGCTTTGTTTGCATGTTTAAATCGTCTCTACACGCTGCAATAAAAGTTGTATTGAAAGCAATAACTACTGAATTTAAAAGTAAAAAAATCTTAGGTAGAAGCTGAGGAAAAAAATACAGCAAATGCTAAGTTTGATGTTCAACTCGGGGCAGTATTCCAGTCAGAAATGATGGCTTTAAGGAATAGTTAATCCAAAAAATTTACATTTTGACATCATTCACTCACCCTCAAGTATCGATGTGAATTTCTTTGTTCTGTCGAACAAAAAGCAAGATATTTTGAAGAAAGTTTGTAATCACCGGCAATGGTATAAAGCACAGTAAACGCAGAAATCGCTTTCAAACCAAGCAGATTTTGGAGAGTTTGCGTAACCAGTTTGAACCCATTGCGAAATGCACCCTGATGTGAATTTCCAGATTTTGTGTATTCCTATTGAAATGACTGTAGTTTGCTATTCTCTTTTAAATCAAGCAGCTTTCTGTTGGCCAACACATGCCACCTCACGACAAATTCTCATCGACATAATGGCATTTTGCCCACACAATTAAAAGGTAAAAGTTAGAGAGGTAAACCCCTACTTAGGGTCTAAAGGGATCGACATCTACAGGTTTACATCAAGGTTTTATTGTCCTGGATTTAAACGCAGCACTTTAAAGCTCACTGTGTAAATGTGGTGTATGCTTGAAAATATACTTCATATTGTGCAAAATTTCATCTTGATGTGTTCTTGTCTTAAATTTTACGGTGTGTAATCTGTTGTCCTGTCATATTGTTCCGGTTCCACATAAAAAAACATGGGGCGTTTTTGATGTTTTCCTGTTTTTAGTTCATGAAGTAATTTTTTTTCATGTTATGGTATTTTATTTTATATTAATCTTTGGTGAATTTATTTGCGAGCATAAATACAAATGGGTTTTTCTTCTCTGTCTATATGGCTATGATTCTAGACTGCTTACATGTGAGGTGATTTTGCACGTATGAAAGAGTTTAGTCTTTCCTTGTCAGCTGCTGCTGCATGTGCTGGGTGTTTTGTCTGTGCTTTTCCCATTCTTCGTTTAAGTCAGATCAAGACAACACTGTGGACCGTAATAAGTCAACTTAGTTGTGTTTAGATGCCGTCACTGTAAAAGGATGAGACTTCAGAACTGTGTTCTGTGAATGTTTGCCTACATGAAATCATTAAGTGATGCACATATGTGGTGCGAATAATAAGAATATCAATTAAAGACTAATTTTATGAATTCAAAGTCTGACCTGTGTTTATAGCTTTATTGGCAACTGCACATTTGTCTGAATGATTCTACTGAATGCTTATTTCTCAGGAATGAATTGTGTGACATTTTCAACATTTACAGTATAATACATTTCAATAAATAATCTAAAATGCTGTTTCTTTAGCCTCTAAACCAGTATTTAATCACCACAGCATTTCTATGTACAGAATTCAGAATTTATTGTTAAATACAATGTGAATAAACTCTAAGCATAAAGAATTAAGTGCTACTTGTAACAACACCCACCCTCGTTTTGTTGACTATGCATGATAAGTTTGCTGGGAGGGAAGTGTATTAAAAACAACTCCCTATTCACTCCCCCCATTAAAACCCCCTCACTGGTCCTTCTTCTGGTGCTCTTTGTTTATGACGTTTTTGAAGAGCGTGAGAAGAGGTTTTTGGCTGCGCTCGTCCCAGGACTTCATGAAGCCTCCGTAGCGCTTGCTAGCAGGCGGGCCGCTCCAGCGGAAATGGTTCATTTTGTAGGAGCCATCCTTCTTATCCTGCTGGTTCAAAGTGCCCTCCTCTTGAGGGTAGTCGACGTTGTTGGTAGCCAGCTCGCGTCTCATCTCAGCTGGGAGAGTCTCGGCGGATTCCTCCTCTACTCCGTTTGTGTACACCTTGATAGGCCGGCGCTTGCGACCCACTGGCTTTCCCCAGCGGAAATGCTCCATGGAGTAGGAGCGCTTGTGCTCATGCCGAGGGCTGGATTCGGGGTCCATCTGCTCAGCAGGAGCGAGGGCCACAGGAGACAGGGGTGCGAGGACCTCGGTTTGTTCCGGCTCAGAGGGAGGCTGCAAATGGCTTTCTCCAGGGTAAACGGGGGATTCGTCTGTCAGATCAGACCTGCATAGCTGTATGCAGTCCTTAAGAAGAGCAAGACAAAAAAAACAAGAATGTTGTGGTGTTGCTGTGCAGCATTATGAGAGGATTTTAAATAACTTCAAGAGGGTAAAATCCTGTACACTACAAGTTTATTTATTACAACTTTTCTTCATCTGCAAGCATAAAATAGGCTACAAAAATACCAATTAGAGAAGCTATTTAAAGGGCATTATGTTGTGTTTTTTATCTTAACTTTTTTAATATAGCTGTAAATGTTTGGTAACACTTTAGAATAGGAAACACTTATTCACTATTAACTAAAAATTTTTTATTAACTACAAATTATCAGAAAATTGGTGGAATTATTCATACAATGATTAATATAAAGACAGAAAATATCTAATGGAAACAAATAAACTGAAAACAGCAAGAAATAAGAGACAAACTACAGCTGAATAGACTACACTACATTTTGCTTTTAAATTATTGACAAAGGTCACTTAACCAAAAACATTGTAAATATATGAAACAATAAGTGTTTATTTTAATTTGAATTAGAGAGAAACTTAAAAACTGAGCCGCACAAACCAACATAAGCAGCTAAGCATTCATGTGTGCATAACTCACCAAGATGTTTTCGTCAGTGGTGAGGTCTCTGCAGCGGGAGTTCTCCCAACACTGAGCTCTGACTTCAGATCCACCCGCACACAGAACAGCCAGAGCCAAGAGCCAAGCAGGACACAACATCCTCACTCCCCTCACCATATCTGAGACAGCACAATTATTCATGCCAATATTCATAACATAGCAAAATTCACATTTATGCAGGCTCAAATGCATTAAATGCATGCATAGTATTATTTCATTGCACACATTAAAAATTATGAACAGAATGCATGTCTGTGAAATAATGCTTTATATTAATAAAACACACATGGATGCATGAATTATTAGACACTGCAAACTAACTAAACAATAAGAAAATAAGGATGCCTCGTTTTTTTAACTCACCTGTTGTGCAGAAAGAAGTCAGCTGGCCAAAGTTGTTCTCTCAGGGGATCTCTGATCTGTCTGGTTATTTGTGTGTTTGCTTCTCTGATGTCTGAGACCCTCATCTAGTCATCTTTTATAAGCGACCTGTGCGTCAGTCGCTCAAGGTCACCAAACTCTGTCACTTTCAATGGGTGGTGCAGGTAGGAAACCCTGGCGCATCATGTACGGTACGAATGAGTAATCAATCAGAGATCGTCAGTCAACAGTGAAAAGTCAGTTGTGAATGAGTGTAGGATTAGGATCTTCATTCAGGGGTCCAGCTTATCAAATCATGATGCTTTTTCTCATTATGTTTAAGAGCATGCGTCTCAGCTTACCTGAATTAGATGATTAAAGGCTTAAATTTACTTTAAATCAATTACGAGGCATGTTTTTGTGTGTGTCAGGGCACATAGGTGCTAATCTTGTGCTGAAATTAATTGGAAGGTGAGGGATTTGAACATCCGGGGGGAGTTTACAATATGTGTAGTAGAAGCAGAATAAAAGTTTGTAATACAAAATTATCATCTTTTACAACTGAATCTTAATTAAAGATTAGGTTGAGCAGAAAATTGCAAAACATAAAATCATGGTAGACTTGCTGTATTGCTGAATCTTTGCAAAATATTACAAGAAATACAATACAAATTCGTAGAATTTATTTGTAGAAAAAATAATATATATA
>JAUMHG010000062.1:12730424-12757544 GCA_032359395.1 Enteromius anoplus | reverse complement strand
AAAGCTCAAAGGCAAATCGGTCTCTCTGGCGAGTTCCCATATGTAACGTCGAAGTGATTCGACTGAAAGGGTAACAATAAAATTATCTACATATACCATTTGACTGTCCTTGATTAAGTATAGAGTTACTGAGAAAATATAGTATGCAAACTCACGCCCTGTACATCTCTTCCAGTGAAGATGCCCTACAGCCAGTAGTTCTTTAACACTGTTGTCCATAGATCTAGTAAATTGACTGTGCATTTCATACTTCTGCTCCCTACAATCAAATCAAATAAGACCATTGATTAATTAAATACATTACATTAATTAAATCACATTATAAGAAATAATATAAAATAATGCAATTTGGGTTATTAACCAAAATAATTGTAGAAAAATAATTAAGGTAGTTATATATTATCTCACACTTGACCAGGATCTATCTCTGGAAGCTCTGGATCTATGGTGGAGAAGATTTTCACTCCCACTGTTTCATCTTTCTCTGCTTTCCGCTTTCCTAGTTTCCACTCCTACAAAAAAACCCAAATAAAATATGACTCCCAAACACACACAACTGCCATGCTGAACCCAACTATTCTCTGGTTAATATTTAACACGCTTCTTGTGATGTGATCTCAAAATCTGCAAACAGATGGCAATACTTGACAGAACAGGTCTATAAGCTTTAATATCTATTGTTTGACTATGTATATAAAACCACATGTCTATTACTACTATACATATTTTAACAAACGCACCTTCTCATCTCTGTAGTTAAGGAAGAGCTGGAAAACTTCACTGTTTGAGATCACGGGATGCCGGCACATGCGGGACATCCAGCCCTGCAGGCGTTCCATGCGCATTTTGATAAATTCCTCTTCAAATCGGCCTAAAGAGAAACAGAAGACAGATGCTAGGAAGTCTACCAGGCCAAAAAAACAAAAAAAACAAACAAAAGAAAAACACTTGGTGGCTATTAAAATACAATAACTTTTCTAAAGTGACCACAGATTTCACTATAACTTTTTTGCTTTGTTCACCTGTAACTTGTTTGTCAGGTAGACATGGGATTGGCAGAGCACAGGCAAACTTCTCTACGAGCCTCTCATATAACCAGTCAAAGTGTTTGTATCTATGATTGACAGGTCTGTTTGTAGTCTGAAAAAATCGTTAAACATAAAAATAAACCAAGATCCTTTAGCAAAGCAATTACAGTCCAAGTCAATATTTTAAAGCAGTCCTGAGAGGTGCTTTAAAGGGACTTACATTAGGTGTGACCTGGTATTCGATGTAGCTCTTCAGGCCGTACATTTTTGACCCTTTTTTGGGATCAGCCACTACACAATCTAACTGAGTTTGTGGATACAACCACACTGGACCCACCTCGCCCGCCTGCAAAATAAACATTCTGCCTTTTTCTCCAGGATTTAGAAATGCGTTAATGTATCCAGTCACCACAAAACAAACCCAAGGTTGTTTAATTATTCTGTTAGCGAAAATAACTATCCAATCAATCTACAGGACAAAGTCAAATAACTTACATAAATTGACAGTTTGTCATTTCCTTTAGCTATGTTCTTGGTAAGCAGATACACCTCTGGATTTGGGGTCTTGGAGAACCCTGGAAACCTACGGGAAGAGATGGAATGAGCATTTTTTATAGTTTATTTAAAGGTCCCACATTATACATGTTTTATTTTAAGTGTTAACGTCCTTAAGAATATATATTTGCAGTACAAGTAACAAAAAACATCTCAATATGTTCGATTTTGGCCTGTCTAAACAAATGTCTCTCTTCTGATTGGCCTGTTTTTTTGTGTGTGAGGCCAATCAAATGGAACGATGTCACACCTACAGTATATCACTGCAAAACAAAGGGAAGACAGAGACAGCTCGTCCAAAACAATGCAGATTCGGCTACATAATCGAAATAATACAGCCTCAAATTAGAAATATGATCGCATACCCGATGCCAGATAAAAAAACAACGACAGCTGTGGTAGACTGCGACAACACTGCAGTTGTGCTTTCCTTCCTGCAGGAAAAGTTGGAGCGCAGACTGTCTCCTTCAAATCTAAAAGTGTATGTTGCTGCCATCGCAGCATACCATGATGCAGTGGATGGTGAATCCTTAGGTAAGCACCAACTTATCGTTAGGTTCCTTAGAGGTGAGCGTCGGGTTAATCCTCGGAGACCGCCCTCGGTACCCTCTTGGAACCTTGCCGTGTCCCTAACTGGCCTGCGGCAGGCTCCTTTCGAACCTGCAAGCTCTGCCCCAGGAGGAGGCAAACCCGGCCTTACTTTCACTTGTTTGCCTTCACTTATATCCATATCTATCGATATAGTGCATTCCTTTCAAAATTCCATGTTAAGAATTCTTTTTCATGTCTCTGCCCCCCCAACCCATGCTTCAACTTTTTAATGAAATCTAAAGATAGAAGTTGGCATCTCAACGGGGCCCGGGAAACTTGGCCCTCAGGGCGTTGCTCGCCTGTCAGCACCAGTGTCTCCGCGTAACACGGCCACAGGGTCGTGGCCTCTTCCATGGGTCTGTTGCCATATGTAATGTCGAAGTGATTCGACTGAAAGGGTAACGTCTAGGTTAAGAACGTAACCTGAAGGAGGGAACGGAGATGTTACATCTTTCTGCCACGACCCTGGGTCACGCTGACGCCGACTCGGATCCTCAGCGAAAACCTGCATGTGCAATCCAGCCATGCCCTCTTATGCTCACGCTGTGATAGGTGCACCTGGCTGTAATTATTGCACGCCAATATTCATTGGGCTTTTCCAAAGGATTCAAAGACGATTGGTCTCTCAAGGGAGATCCCCTTCAGGGAACCTGGGTTACGTTCGTAACCTAGACGTTATGTGTTTTTATGATTAGCTGGACTAGTGACTAGTTGTAACTGCAATAATAACATAACTGTAAAAACAGTTGCCTGCCGATACATCATCATGACTAGATAGAAACTGTGAATTTTCTTTACGTGTTAGATGTGATCCACCTCATAGTAACAATCCTGTCAAATCGTCCATCCTTGGATTGAGTGCAGGTCGGCTGATCTGGTTTCCTCTGTTAAAGGTAACCTTTTCGACATGTTTCTGTGTTGTTGTTGTTGTTCAATAACGTTATGGACGGTGGGTGGTGCTCTGATGACTGAAGGAAGTCATGGCGACTTGTGAAAAATCACAGCTACATTATGCAGGCTGTGTGCAGTTTACTGTGAATTAACCATTTTGAAACTTATATGATGGTAACATATACCCTAGACCTCACTTATCATGGAAAAAAAACAGAAAATTTCAGATTTGACAATATGGGACCTTTAACTAATGGAACATTTTGGCAATTATCAAAACTGAAACATTACTTGTTGAGGGCTATTTTCATAGTAGAGTGAGCCCCGCCTCGCTGCATGGTTCCACCCTCTTCCATCTGTGAACCTCCATAACCGACTGTTGACCTTCCATCATCAGAATCATCGTCCCATTCCTCATCAAAGGAATAGACAGAGCCTACTGGCACATGACACAACAATGACAACAGCAGACTGAAAAACGAAACTTTTTACTCATCATTCAAAAATGCATTTATATTTTTCTAACGTATTAACGTAACTAAAATCCCTTTTCCTGCTTACTATAATATTTGCCACTTAATACTAAGGGCATCTTTGTGTTCCAAGATACTGATTCATAACTTCCAGCAATGGATTTTCATAATGCACTTTTTTCATGAGTATGCTAAGGTGTACTTCTTTTCCACAAGAGTACTCATAAAGGAATGCACATGGAGGGGCCAGAAAAGGTTCTGCTTCCTTGTGCAAATGTGAACATACCACTCAGGCTGTGGGAAGCATGCTTCAGAACAACTCAGCTGTGTAACAGGCAAAAACAACTGTAGGGATGACTATACCATAGCAATGAAAAGATCCACCTACCTCCACATATAGTACTTAGCTACCTTAAGTACATAAAGGGTAATTTTATGACTTTATCTAGGGTATGCTGGAAGAGAGAGTTCAAAGTCCTCATAACAAAGCAGATTACACAGACATGAATATCCCACATGGTACATGCTATAAACAGCAAAGCAGCAACATGATGGGATTCTTCTGTTAAAAAATGTACATGTGGCCTTATAACAAATATGTCAATATAAACTTTCACAAAGGAGCAAGTTAAACTTCAGCTTGGCTATATGGCTACTATTCAAAAGTTTGAGGTAGCTAAGAATTTAGGTTGTCTCTTTTGCACACCAAGGCTGCATTTATTTGCAAATACAGTAAAATAACAGTTGTTAATTAGAATATATTTTATGTTACTTTTTTTCTGTGATCTTCTTCTGCCAAGACTTTCCTAAAAGTAGAGATGAGCAATACGACCAAAATCTTTTATCACGATACGAGTCATTTAATTTCACGATAACAATATATCACAATATAGGCCTAGTTGTTATTGCTTTAAATAAGGTCTTGGTATCAAAATAATTGATAGCATAGAAAATTCTTGTCACCAGCGTCAATATCACAGACAACTAAAGCTAGCCTCAATATTAATAATAATTTTATTTATTTTTTTCTTATCCAATATACCGTTCCACATTGTTATTCTTTCTCTGCTGTTTGCTTTCACTTAAAACTTACAGCATTTATGAGGTTACTTCCAAAACATTTTCACACAAACAAGTGTGTATTAAATCATTCAAGGCCTATAAAGCATCAAAAATAATGTGCAATACTCCCGCGCTCTATGAGCATGTGTGCATCTCTCTTGCCTTTCAAACAGCAAAACGTGCATATAGTGAAATGAGTTCTCTTTTGCTGCTGATTGCATTTCAGTGGCATAAAATCACTTGTTTTTTTAAACTGCAATGATTAAAAGAGTGTCCAAATTAACATTTTCAGTGACCAATTAGCACAGAAACATCATGTGAGGCTATCTTTGTTAGAATTTTTACAGGTTAATGCCAGTAAAGCTAGGATTGAGGCCTTTTTTTCTTGATTAAAAACCTTTCTTTTCACTGTTTTTTGCATGAAATGCTTGTCATACTCAGAGAGATACTGATATTTAAGAGTAAATTGCAGTGGTCTCTTATTTTTTTCCAGAGCTGTGTATATATATATATATATATGGGTGATTCAAGAATTGGGGGTACATTTTGTGTCTCCCAGATAAACCTTCTCTTATTTTTTAAAAACAAGGAGTTTATTAGATCAAATTATATTAACCTGTCACTAAAAATAAAGATGTTTTGTATATTTAAGCACATTATGTCAAGAAATACTAACTAAAAAGCTTCCACTATGCCTATTTTTTGCTGTCTTTGCATCCACAATCATTCATTCAGTTTCAATTATTATTAAATATTTAAGAATAATTTTTATTTTTTTATATGTATTTATTTTACCAATTTATTTAAACAGCTGCATAAAACAAGTGTTTACTGTATTTTTTGTAATTTCAGCAGTAAAAAAAAATACATTTTATGTCTGTCTCTCCATTCCGGTAAACTCTGTTACCTCTGTTATAAAAAGTCAACAATCTTTA
Source organism: Enteromius anoplus (assembly GCA_032359395.1). Lineage (NCBI taxonomy): Eukaryota > Metazoa > Chordata > Actinopteri > Cypriniformes > Cyprinidae > Enteromius > Enteromius anoplus. Next base: position 12,752,009 of record JAUMHG010000062.1, on the reverse strand, counting down.
AAGCACTGCTAGAAAAACCATGTGACTTGCACCAAATGATGTCACTTCATCTGGCTAGAAACTCTGGAAGGTCTGTGTCATTATTCCTCTCTCATTAATTTGAACAAAATGTGTGAGATACACCAAGAGTAGATTCATAATTTGTCAAATCTGTTATTGTGACATTTCAGTGAATCTCCCTTTCACTTTTTAAAAACAATAATATTATGAAAATAAATAAAATTCTGTTTACAGCCATCCCATGTCATATCTGGTTTGAGGTTAGCAATTTGAGCTAAAGCACAAAATGGTGAAAAATATCAACTCTGTTAGTGTTTTTAAAATGTAACGATAACAGAGTTGACAATGAGTAAGAGAGTCAAATGGCCCCTGTTCTGATCTGGGTGGTCAACTCTGTTTTTGTTATCAACTCTGTTACCAATGATGTAAACTCTGTTAATTAATCATTTTGTTCAATTTTATTGTTAACAAATTGATAAGAAACCAATTAGCCTAGCTAGTTATTTTACAACATGCAATTTTTTCGAACTTTTTTTTGAATGCAAGTAATTTTTAAAGCTATGTTTTGAAAAAAATGTATGCAGTCTTGGCAACTTTTCAGTTATATGTATAGATATTTTGCTTCAAAACATAAAGACTACATCTTATTAAATTTAAAGTTGAGTTAAAGGATGAAAAAACAGAAGTTCTCTTAGAGAAAACAGAGTTTAAACTGTGTCACATTTGTTAAATGTATATATTTGACCTAATTTGTCTGTAACAGAGTTGTACTGTATATGTGTTCCACAAACCGTTATTGCCTGCTGGTTCCTGTTCAGCGTTGTTCCAGTCGTCCGCAGGGTCGTTGTTGGACCATGTCGTGGCAGTCCAAGCCTCATTCCCGTTAACCCCCTACACATACATAAAATACAACATGAAATAAGTGGATTGTATCAGCTTTTTCCACAATCCCCTACCGATACACGTTCTGGAACTATTCCTTGTTTGATCCATGTCACAACTAGTTTACAGTGATTCACTCTTGCTGGGTTGGCCATATAAACAAAATGCTGCTGCCTTATTCATATTCAAATTCCCACATAATATTTGCTTGTGTCTCCATTCACCCCATGACACCATGTCTGACCTGTAACATACAAAACAATGTCCCCTAAAACAATGTTGATATTTCAGTACTATAGATATTCCTGTAAAGATATTTTCAAAATTACTAATAACACATACTTCTCTTTAACATTTGCCTTAAAACATATATATTTAATATGCACTCACTTAGTATAAGCACATGTTATGGAACGAATTAGAAACATTATTTGACATAAGAGTGTAAAACAGCAATAATGGGAACCACTCTGCTATTTTAAATGTTACTTTACAAACCGTGAATCACATAGCTGAAAACAGGACCAAATAACCTTAAGATTTTTTCAAATGTGGAAAATGACTGCAGAAGCCATTATGTTCACTCATAATGAAAAAGTCAATGACAACAATATATGAGTTTCTCTTCTTGTATAAATGGGCAATGGTCTCAAATTAATTGAATAAACGGTATTAAAAACATAGTTTTCTGGATGTGCTTTATGAACTAAAAGGCCAAAGGCTCTTGAGTCCATCTCTGTCCATTAGTCTAAGACTTAATGGCCAATTCCATCAATAGACCTGACCTTGATGCTGCTAAGAACTAACTTCCAGCCACGCTAAACCATTTGTCTCGCTTCCTGGCCTCACCAATTAAGACCGTCTATACCAATTTTCCCTGAGCACAACATTACTCATGTGTTCATCGTTATTAGTGCTTTGGTGTTGTGGATCACTCTAAATGTCACCAATGGAAACATTAAGTTTTTAGATACGCCTTTTCATCATTTGTACCATTTGCTAAATTTCTTGCAAGGGTGTCTGTACTCTTGACCAGCTTTGTCTAACGGAGGTAAATTAAGTATACGGCCATCCAGCCTAATGTCAAATAGTTAGTTAATACTATACAATCATTTATTTATTTATATGTATATTATTTATATATAATTCATTTAAAAAAAATTATCACACAAAAACAGATTATAGCAGATAATATTACTATTATATTTATTTTTTAATTACTATTTTTGAACCCATATACAGTGCAAGTCCATTTTGGACACAATTATATATAATGTATAATAATTATTATTTAATATTATAAAAGGTTTACAAGTTTACAAATAATAACAATACAAAACAATGAAATAACACAAATGACAGAATGGCAATATCAGGACAACCAAAAATGTTAAGCAATTTTCTACTACTTTTCCATTACACACCATTTCATCAAGTAAAAACAAATAAATAACAAAGCTGAAAATAATTAAATTAAATTAATAAATAAATACATCAAATATTTTTCAAATATAATTTGTAAGGATATGTCAGGTTTATGTTTGTCTGCACGAGCAATAACACAGATTTAAGCATGACTTTTTAAAACAAAAGGTTATAGATCATGATCATAAATCTAACAAATTTGTCCAAATGTTTACTGGTAGTGACTATTTAATTGGTTTGAAAAAAAATATTAGGCATTGTCCTGATTTTAGTTTAACTAAGGTTGTGCCAAAAATGTCTACAGATGGTGAGTCTGTTTAATGGTCTAGTTAAATGGTAAGACGAATCTGACTTCCTACTGTATATATATGCAAACTGCTACACATGGCTAAGCATTTAAACACTACTGCATGCACATCGATGATGTGCACAACACAAAGTGTGAACATCTGACAGCCTACTAGAGAAACAGCCCCGGAGAGAAGAAGTGAGAGAGAGAAAAAGACACAGCTCCTCGTGCCTAATATTCCGAGCTATAATGAGGCCCATTTACTCTCACAGGAAATGGATTTCAACTGCAGATGACACATAGGGCCTTTGTGCATGTAAAGCTCAGCAGAACTCTCAGCAGAGTGTGGATTTCTAGTAAAAGTTGGCTGTGAAAATGAGGAAGCAAAACTGCCATTTGAATAGTGGGTTTTTTGCTGGCTGCGGCTACTTATTTTTACTGACACCTGCTTTACATTTAATTTGAGGAACTGTGGAATCTGCAGTCACTCATAATGTAAGATTTCAGACATTTGAGCAGGAACTTTAGATGGTAAATGCTCACCACAACTTTACCAAATGTGAGATTATGTGGTACCTGAGTGTTTGCTGAACTGCTGCTGTAACCTTGATTCTGAGCATCTATGTACTGTGTCGCAGACGCTTGTGTGGAGCCAGGGTTGATCTGCAAAACATAATATTATACATGTAAATATATTCATTAAAAAAACAGCCTGATATGCTACAAAAATGTAAATATTAAATAATCTTTTTGTTATAACCAGTCAATGGCTTTTGCAGTCCATGCATATCTTAAACTTTCCCTCCACAAGAATCAATGACAAAAAGTTATTCAAATGTCATTACGCCTGAGGAACGCTGATTGTCTACAGGAAGGCCACATGGGAATATGTTAAACATCTTGGTAATTATGGTACAAAGATAGACCTACTGCACAGAGCATGTGGGAATATTCTCCGTCTGGAGTAAAGTATGCCAAATAACTAATTAAACCCCTAGTCAGTTACATTTTTTATCTTCTATTTAGAATACAACTCAGGAAATACACACATTCAATTATTTCCCTTGATTTCAATGATGTGATGCTACTGGAAAAAACACAGGACACTCTAAAATAAAACACCGTACAAGTTTAGTACAGTGTATCAGCTCAAAACAGAATAACACTCTTCTCACTGATGTGGTCAAGATAATCACAAGTTTGCTTTCATTTTGTCCTTCCCCTCTCGAAAGTTCTTAAAATAATCACGCGAAATGTTCTAATTTCATCTAATGCTCTGTACAAAGAAGCGAGATCGAAAACAAAGCTGATTATAAGTTGCTGTTGTTGTTTTTTTTTACCTCTATATAGTCCACAGGCACCAGGCCTACATTTCCTTTGGAATTCCGAGCCTCTACCCAGCCACTGCCTACATTCTACATAGAATAAAGAAAAACATAGGGGGGAAATGATTTAATTTAAAAGTCTGTGATCTGTAAGATTGTAAGATTTCTGAATCTTAAGAGTAGGAGTCTCACCAAGGCTGCATGATAATTAACAACAGAAACAGTAAAAACAGTAATACTGTGAAATACTTCAACCTTTTAAAACAATTATCTTCTTTTTAATCCATTTTACAAATGGATTTGTTTGTGATGATAAAGCTGAATTTTCAGCATCAATACAGTTTCACACATGGCCCTTCAGAAATCATTCTAATAGGCTGATTTGCTGCTACAATATCATCAATGTTTAAACAGTCATGCTGATTCAACAATGTTTTGTGGAAACCATGATAAAGAAATCTTTTGATCAGTTTAATACACTGTAGTGTAGTGAAAATTCTGTCATTAATTACTCACCATCGTTCATCTTCGGAACACAAATTAAGATATTTTTAATGATATCAGAGAGCCATCTATACCTTCATTGACAGCGATACAGCTCAAATGATCCCAGATCCTGAAATTTGGTAAAAACACTGGTAAAGAAAGCCCATGTGACATCAGTGGATCGACTTCAGTTTTTCGCCAATACTTGCATACGCTTTTGGGGCAAAGGAAGCAAAAATTACATCATATACTCATTTTTCTCCTATGACTTACGTCTTCCGCCATTTTAGAGAATATTACTAAGTAAGCGTACACTTTCTTCTAGGCGCAAACAGCCGCAGATTATGCACATTAGATTAGATTATGCTTTCACCCAGATGTAAACAACGCTGACTACGCCAAGTACGTACAGTATGTGGCTTGCTGAGATACTCTAAAATGGTGAAAGACATACAGTAAGTCACGGCAGAAGAGTAAATTATGTTATTTCTGTTTTATTTGCGCAAAAAAGCATTCTCGTAGCATCGCAAAAGTGAGGTTAAGGTTTAAAGATGTGTTTTACTACATTTCTGGATCTGGGATCATTTCATTTGTGTTCCGAAGAAAAAGAAAAGGTCTTATGGGTTTGGATGACATGAGGGTGAGAAATAAATGACAAATTGTTCCTTTTTGGGTGAACCCCCATTTTGGTACCATAAATGGTATGCCATATATAACATTATCTTTAGCCAAGTTCCTGTCTTGAAACATTAGTGTTGATGCTGAAGCTCACCTGGTTAGTGACCGTGAGTATTTCTCCTTCTTGAACAGACAGCTCATTGTTGCCAGGCTCAGCAGCGAAGTCATATAATACCTGAGCCTGAAAACAGCAAACATATGGGTAACACAGAACAGAAACTGCATGAATTTTTTAGTGCGGCACGGCTAAAACTTTCACCTCGTGTTTTGAAACTGAAAAAGGCTAAGCATTCTGAATGCAGATGTTACACGTGTACAATGACATTATAAAAATAAAACTAAGATTCCTCATCTTCTCCAAGAATAATATAAACACATTCACATTTTTGCCAATGTGTACACGCAAATGAAAATATTATGATCAAAAACATTTGGCGTCCAGTGTCACCTTTTCATCGTACTATATGCTGGGAGATTTTATAGCCTTGTTTCCGCATACTGAGGGCTGCATGACCAGCCATCACAACCAACATGTAAACCAAAACATTAAAACTGGTTTTCTGTGTTAAACCACCCCTAACCAAGCTCAGCTTTCATATTTCATATTTGTGTGCTGAGTGTTTATCCATCACACTCAGGACATGCTTACTTGAATGACAATGCTGACAAAACTACTGTACACTGAATGACATCTTCCCTTGGGTTCTGTTCCTGACAGGATGCACCATGTTCCTGTTCACAGCAACAAGGTGGACACAGGCGACACAAAAGGCTTGCCTCACTATGACCTAGTGAGGTGCCTATCTAGACAGTATTTTGAGGTGGGTTTTGAGTCAGCTGGCTGTTTGCGGATATTTGTACCCAGACGACTCAGAACTCGCATATAATGTCCATGAACACTAATGCAGCTCACTAGGTTTTGAGATGCAGCAAATTTTAAGTTTAAATGAAGTATTTTTTAATAGTCTTCATACATTTTTCATACTAATCCAAAACAGATAATAGTAACATACACCTACAAACTTTAAGTAACAGCCTTTCATAATGTTGAATGGTGGGTATCAGAACTAAGGAAATTGGTGCATCAAATAATGTCTGGCCATCTTTTTACATTAAATGCGATAAACAGAGATTAAAATACTCTAACCTTAATTTGAAAAGGTCAGCTACAATATCACGGCTATGCAGCACAGCTGAAAACAACAGAACTGCTCAATGAATTAGTGTGAGTACTTACTTGTTTCAAAATGTTTACAGTATCATTTATATTCTCCTATAGCATGTCACTTTTTTTTTTTTTACTGTTTGGAAACATGAAAACCACAAAAAGCAGTATAGCAGGTTTTGAAACGACTAGATGTGTTCCGTTTGGAATCCTGTATTAAGAATTTTGAAAATGCTCTATACTTAATTTTAAAATCTCTCTTTATAAAAAAAGAAAGAATAATAATTCCTGCAATTCCTTGTGACGTATTTAATTGAACACGTGTTCCCTAGTGTTGGGAAAGGAAGAAATACATGAACATTTCAAAAAAGTAAACAACTCTTACTTGCTTACTACATTCATCTAGTTTCCTTTGTCCCAGTTTAGTTTAGAGCAATGCAAATATAATAATTTGGATTAACAATCCTTCTATAATATATTTACTGTTGCCTGAAACATTTCTGAACATTTATTAAAAACGCTTTGTGTTTATAAACTTGGCCATACAAAAGTAAATTTAGTAACATATTTACTAGTACATATTTACTTATTGATGAAGTAACTTTTTTACACTTGTTTAATCAAATTGTCGATTCGAGCGTTAGGAGCTGGACGTGTCAATGTGATCTTGACTCGAGAACCAGTCAGTCACGGAATGAATTGAACAAACCGGTTCAAATGATTCATTCATAAGGCCTGACTCAATAGAATTCGTTTGGGCATCGGTACTGGTTTTGCAAACAGTGTACAGCAGTGTATGAAATTACGTTACCTGTAACTAACCTCTAGTTAAAATAATGAACATTTTGTTAGAATAGGAACGCAGTTCAGCAATTGTACTCTTGTTGTAATACAACCATTTTTTTTTATCAGTCTATTAATAAAGTACATTGATCAACTTTGTCTACAACGATGAAACATGAATTATTGTTTGGCTTTAACTGTTAGTTCGTATGAGACAAATGCGCCACAGTCATTTCAATAGCAGTGTTTATCCCAGTGTTGTGCCGAAACTTACCTTCACCGCCATCGTGGTATCAATAATTTAATCACCATTAACATGCGATATGAGCTGTTAAAATAAACAAAACGTAGTAAAAACAAACCTTTCTGTCCCTAAATGAAGCGAAAATTACGCGTTTGTTTTTGTTATGCACCAATGACCGCTCTCGATTAGCAAAACATAGCTCGATAAAATCCAGTTATCTGACCCATATAACGAGTATGGGCGTTGAAAATGTAGACGTTTCGTCCTCTTTCCCTAACTCAGACCCGGAAAACTTCAGCACATTGGCCTCAAAATGTATGACTTATGGAGCTGTCAGAGCAGCTCTTCCTCCAACTCTCACACACCGCCCAGTACAGCTCAAGTAAACAACAGAGACATTATGCAACGAAACAAAAGATTTCAGCATTTATTAAAATGCTCTACGTTAAATATAAATAACGCATTAAAATGATCATGGTTATTTTCTATTAGTTAAGCTATTTTAATTTAACGCACTTTCATTTGAAACGCGTACATTTTTGTAGCAATGAAAGATTGTTTGTGAGTCTGCTCAGGCGTGTCAGAGCAGGCTTACTGAAGGAACGGCTTCTTCAGGGAACGACTTCACTGTCACTGCCACTCTATACAGGTAGAGTAACAATGGTGGTGAGAAAAAATAGAAAATATTAGCAAGGAGCTGCATCAAATATGTTTACAACCATTATGAGGTAAGATTGCCATCTACTGGTTTTTAAAGGTTAAGTCACATTTCCAAGGGGGCGTTTTCATCCACTACCCATGCCAATAAATTCCATTTGTTTTTTGTTTTTTTTTGCTTTTTTGTTTTCTCACAAATGTTGTTTTTTTCCAAAAATCAAGTTTAAAAAAAATTTGTTTTATTATTATTTGTATTATTTTTCAATTATTTTATCATTATTATTTATCATTGTTTTACTGTTTTATCGTGTTCTTTAGCTATTTTTTAACCTAATCAAAATAACCCAACTGCAATTTGATTGATTTATTTTAATGCACAATTAAATATATATATATATATATATATGAAAATTATTAGTTATTGTTTTAATAAATAAACTCTCCATATAATGTAAAAATTGATAGTTTAAGAAAATTGATATTTTATTTTTCATTGTTACTGATGATACTGTGTTTGGTATATTTTTTTAGAGGAAACTGTGACTGTGACAGTAGTGAAAAAAAAAACAAACAAAAAAAAAAAACTGTGATTGTGGTGAGAAGCACACACACACACACACACACAAACACAACCAAAACTACAGTACTTATTCTTTGGACCATTTTTAATAACAAAAATTAACTTTAGGTATACTTTTTTTCTTTTTTTTAACTTTCGAAACACATTAATTGCACCCAAATTTAGTTCCTAAATGTAAATAAAATATAGATATTAAACAATCATGCGCACACACAATAGCAAACATACATCTCAGAAATGTGTTTACATCTGGAAGACATATTTTTAGAGTGTTTGCTTGTATGCACTACTTCTCTTATGAAACATTAAATAAACAAGTACAAACATCTCTTTAAGATGTTTATGATTTAGATATGATCTATCTGTCTATCTATGTAAAGTTGAGCTCAGAAAGTGCAAGCACATTTGAAAGACTTGAAGTAGGTGAATGTGTGTGCATGTAAGCTCGTGACACCGATGATTTACTGGAATACAGTCCCACCGGAGCAGAACTCCCTCAGTTGCCTAGGGAGATTCCCAGTTTGGTGAAGGTTATGTGGTCATTTTCAAGGCTTTGTGTGTGTGTGTCTGAGCGAGGGAGTGGGAGACAGAGGGGTTGGGTGGGTTGGGGGTCAGGATGCCAGCAGCTGCTCAGTACTGATTGTGTTCCACTTTTGTTCACTGTCCTCCACATCAGCCTGAGGAGAGACAGAAGGGAGAACACCCAAACAGAGATGTTCTCTTGTGTGGGAATACTGATGAGTGAGGGGAGATGAGAGTCAATGAGAGATAGATGCAGGTGTTGGAAGATCTTCCAGGACGTCTGGGCTGCTGCTAATTTAATACACCCTTTGCATTCTGTGATCTTTGTTTGTTGCTCTCAGGGGTTAATGTGTGTTCTCAATGTGTAACTTTGCCCAACAGAAAAAGATGATGAAATATCAGTCACATCGGCAACTATATTTAACTGAATCACTTGACAATATGTGACTTCTACACAAAGAATGCACCTGCTTCTGACAAATTTAAGACCTAAATCAAGTTAAACAGCATGTTTTAAACATTTCTTTTTTTTAACATTATTTTTTGTTATAATTACTTTTTAGAGATCATATAAAATGCATACAGATTCTTCAGTTTCCCAGCATCTTTAGAATATTGAACCTTTTTCAGCAGTGATTGTATGATCTTGAGATCCATCTTTTTACACCGAGGACAACATTCATGTAAAATTTTGTTTCTTCCTAAAGGGCTGCCCTACTGTGAACGGAAGAAAAAAAAATAATTTTAACAAAATAAGAAAATGTGTAGATTGTCAGCTCTTCATGCATCAGTTAAACTTGTATTTGTAAATAAAGGAGACAATAATGTCAGGAAGAACTGGAGATTAAATATTAGCACGTAAATACAATTATGAGTGGGGTGATAAAAATAAAGGAAAATCAAGGTAATTAAGCTGCAAATTTGTCAAATTAAACAAAACTGATCTAATGCAGTTTGAGTCTGATATATAAAATTGTGTCTTTTTTTCTCTCCCAAAATAATTAAAATGATCATCCAACTATCACAATACACCATTATGTGGTGGAAACAACACTGCAGTGTTAATTTTCAGGACATTTAAAGTGAATAAATAGTAAGTAAATAAATAAGAAGAGAGAAGAGAGGGAGAAATCACAAATTCTCACACTTACAGTACTCTAGTTCTATTGCTCAAGTGGTTGCTTTTACTACTCTGTTAGCTAGAAGGAACTTTCTCCTTAAATGCAGGTGCGCCACTTCCCCTACTCACAATAGATGAATACAAGATATATATTTTTTAATTAAATTGGAGAAGTTAAAGTTTAGGCTTCAAGGTTCCCTTAAAACTTTCAGTAGCACCTTAGATCCCTTTCCAAATTTCATTAAAGGCTTGATTTGTCCTTCTTAAACAGATTCAGATCATATTTAAGAAATGTCTCTCTTAGAGCTCTGAGAAAATATACATCCATTTTTTTTTTTGTGGTATGTTTTGTTTTGCGCACTGAGTAGGGATGGTTAATTTTTTGTTGTTGTTGTTTTGACATTTTATGTATGTTGATCAGTTTGATGTATTTCATGCTGTCTTGACAAAATGCCAATAAAAAAAAAGATTGGAAATAAAAATCACAAATTCTCCTTTAAAGCATACAAATAAACACCGAAAATTGTATTTGAAGAGACCTAACATTTTCTGGAAACTTCACAAAATTTCTACAAGAATGATTACTGATTGTATTTATATATATATATTTTAAAAAAAAAATATATATATATATATTTTTGTAATAGCCCTACTTCACTCTGAACCTCAAATGAACCTTGAACCTGAAGTGAAATGAAAATGCCTTTACACTCATAGAACAGTAGAGGTCTCTCTAACCACAGTCTTTTTGAGTCTGTGTTCTCTGGTTGTGAGCATGAGTTGCATGTACTATGTATTATTTATGAGGTGTTAATAGCTTACAAAAACAGATGAAGTATGCACTTTAATTTGATTTAATGAACTGCTTCTAGTTTTTAATGTGTCGGTAACTATCTGCATATTGTTGATTAATAAAACATTGAGTGTGTCGCTTAACCTCTGTTATCACAATAAATTATCCCAAATAAAGGGTGGACAGTCAGTTTATTAAAGTGTTCTTCAGCTAAAATGGCTTTATATATATTTATATATAACCTGAATTCATTGACTCAGAAATGTTGCTCTTTGATTATTTGCCCCAGCTCTTTCAGGGGTATTGTATCCTGAAAGGGCTAAGAATAAATCAAGATCCGCACCTGCAAATTACCCCAGGCATATTAATTATCAATGCTCTCGTGTTGCCAAGGAACATTCGGTGTTCAGAGGTCATGAATTACTTTTGGTGAATTGAGTGTGCCAGAAAGTTCATTGTGTTCAGTTTCAGAGCACTTGTGTCAATGGGATATCTTTGAGAGCATCGCAGGTGTATTCTCTTCCTTTAGTGTTAAAAAGGCTAATGCACATCAAATAAATCAACACTCATTTAGATTAAAAAATATTTTCATTAAATGGTTAATGGATGCAGTTTGCTGGTGCAACATTAGTAATTAGTTACAAGGCCGTGAATTTGCTCGTTTTCTATTTTCTGTCTGAACCTCGCGTGTCCAGATAAACCCTATTTCAGACTATTTATTCTATCTTGAATATGTTGTTTACAAACCAAACTCTAATTTTCTAAATTACAACTGACCAGATTTTACACAATATATGCGACAGAGTTACATTTAGCTCTTTTTAGCTTGTTTGCAAGGTGAACCAGACAGAAGAAAATAAAAACTATATGCAATATTACTATTACCCTTTAACATACACGTTCAGAAATTTAAGTAAATACATAAAACCCCATCCAGCTGTATGTTTGAGTGCATGATTCACATTATGTGGAAATGCCATTAAAGTCCCACAATTAAAAAAAAAATCCTCTTGCAGAAAAAAACAAACTTTTTAACCCACGTCATGTTTAAAAGCAAAGTTTTCATATTGATCATACATCTCAATAAACAAACCCCTCCCTTCTTCCATTGGATTTCACTGCTTTTGAATACGGCAGTAATGATGTAGACTAATTATGGTTTCATTTACTTTCGTTTTTGTTTCGTGAGACACGTTTATTGTGCAGGAAACCTACAGTAGTTCAGAACATTGATCAGCAATCCTGGTGACTGATCAATACATTCAGAATAACGCTGGCATGAATGTAAACTTATACACAGTAATATATTCACAGCCAGTCAGGCCATGCAGAAACCCTTGCGACTAATCAGACAATAAAGCCAACACTTTGTCAAATTTTTTATGAATTATTTTCTGTGGCAGCTGTAAGCTTCAAAAGGTTCTTGTTTTGCAAGTCTTTGCGTCGAACTGTGATAGTATGAAACATGATCCAGTGGCACTGCTCTTATAAAACAAAAACTGGAAATATACTTTTTGATATACTGCAATATTGAATAAATGTCCATGTATGGGAATCAATTGCTTATTCTCAATATACTAGAAATATATGAATAGACAATGTATGGCTATAGAGACATCTACAAATATATATAGAAATGAAAAAAAAATATATGAAATTCTATTATTAAATATTAGGTGTAGCAGCTTTATTGAAAGACTCACGATTTTTGTACAGTTGGATGTCTTTTTCAAGTTATGTCAACCTGTTATATTTGTGTGTGTGTGTGGATATATATTACTATATATCTATATATTTTCCTCATAATTGTTTATATTGCACATGCATGTTCCCAAATAAATGTCCATATACAATATATGTTATTTATATGTTCAAATATATTTATACAGACACACAGTCCCACATTTTATTTCCATCTATTAAGAAGGGGTATTATTGATTATAAAAATTAATTATGTGCTATTCAGTTTATTAACAAAATATATAATTCAGTATATTTTCAATATACATCAAACAATTAAATATATTTATTATTAGTATATAGGGAAAGGATAGTTTTTTTTGTGTAAAATATCACATAGGCCCACAGTAGTGCACTGATTTATGATTTAAATGTATTTGCTATGTAAGTATTAAATGTTGTAAGCACTCCCGGATCTAATTGAAATATATTTAAATGATTTTTCTTTTTCAGTGCAAGAATAATGATTGTGTTTTGTACTGTTTTGAAATTTTACACATGCTAAAATATAGTTTTAATTCTAAAACTGCATTTATCAGTTCTCTGTGATTCACTGCGCTTTTAAATATACATTATATACATATACGTGCAAACTAATTAAAAATGCCATGTGTTGCTTTTGTATTGATATTTAAAAAAATACCTGCTGCAAAATCTCTCCAACTCTGCCATGCATTACACCTCCATGTTACTCCAGTTCAACACGGCATGTCTAGGTAGCTTATTGACTCCGTTATACAATAGACCAGAGGAGTCCATTAATATATAAAGGCCCTCCCTCGAGGTTGACCTCCTCTTTAATTGGCTAACACATGTAGGTTGTGTTTCATTAATTTGCTTGTGACCTCAGTATTTGGGTATTTGATGCAGAACAGATCATTAGCTGACAGGCATCAGAGTAAACAGTGTATTATATCAGTAAACACAGCTCCATGTTACAACATATTAAACCCAATTTGTGGTTCCTGATGATGAATAGACATCAGTCCAGTTGAGAATATTATTAAATCTAATGCAATTTCATAGCATAAACTGACAATTCCTTTTTAAATAAACAGGCTTCAAATGTAATCTTTAATTTACATCTTATTTATAGATTTAATATTGTTTTTACATGCAGGTTTGCCGTTGTGCGACTCGCTTGCACCCAATCTCAATGATTTATTAAATACTAAATAATAGATTTATTCAGGGAATCATACCGCATGAATACTATAGCATTGTAATGTCACTTAAACTTAAATGAAAAGAGGATCTGTAAAGATATAAGGTCACATTCCAGTCTTTTTAAACTTGGTTAATAGATTCAAAATGCCTTTATCTATTATATTCACTGTTTAGGCTATTAATTAAAATACATAAAAAAAATAAAATAAAAAAAAATCACTTAAATAAAGAGGTTGAGGGCGCATATTACTTTAATGAACCGAATAAAATATCTTTGTAGGAGGCACAAATAAGATAATTTATGAAATCCATATTTTTGGAAACAACATTTTGCCAGCATTTCTTTTAATTTTTGTAAACATAAATGCATTTATTTAAGTGTGTGTGCTAAAAAACTGTTTATAAAACGTGCATGCACAATTAAACAAAATGGTAAAATATATATTAATTTATTATTTATTAATTACTAATAACATTAATTTATAAAATAAAATAAAAATAAAAAGCTCTTTAAAGTGACAGTTCACCCAAAAACAAAACAAAAAAGACACTATTTACTCACCCTCCTATTGCTCAATAGCAGTATGGATTTCATTTTTCTGTTAATCACAAAAGAGGATATTCTGAAGAATATTGGTAACAATATGCAGTTGCTGGCATTAAATTACAAATGGAATAAACACATTTACATACTGCTTATTCAGGTTTGGAACAACATAAGGGTGAATAAACGATGACAGAATTTGTATCTTTGGGAGAACTATCCCTTTCATGTAACAATGTTACTTTCTGAATCATTAAATACTCATAAAGAGTAATAAATTTACTTTTAAATATTTATTTTTTAAATCTTAAAACACATAAATAAGGCAATGTCCGTCCAACAAGCTCATTACACGAACCTCAAGCTGTCTAACACTGATCCAAAATCCCAGTTGTAGTTGAGAAATGACAGAATTGATTATGTATTTGCAGCCACCTGTAGTTGGAGATGAGGCACCTGGCATCAGACTGCTCCCTGCTGTCCTATTGGCTGATGGTGAGTCTTCTGTCCAATAGAAGTGGCCTCCCCCTGTCTCGCCCCCAGCTCTGGAGCCATGCTGTGCGGCAGGGGCAGCAGGAGCTGCTTTTTACCCCAGGAGGGGCTCACTCCTGCTGCTCCGCTGGCTCGCTCGGCTCCTGTCCTGCTGACCGGGTGAAAAGGAGCCACTCGCCGGGGACCTGCCTGCCTCAGATTCCTGCACACATTGAATGCCTCTCACACCTGGAGATGTGAATTTGTACTCTGTCTGAACTCTATTATTTGTGTGATATGAGAAGCAATTGGCATTTTTGATGTGGAGAAAAGGTTTTATAAACACTGTTGTGTGGTGTTTAACAATGCAGGCAGTGCTCGAATCAAACTTGAATTGAGCTGATAAAGCTTTGTTATTACAGTAAGTACAGTTTGTGGAGTTTTATGAATTAGATTATACACTAAAGATATTATATTTATTTATTTTTAAGTATAAAGACAGCTTTTATAATTTTGCAATAATTGTTTTTCAAATAAATGCTGTTATTTTAAGCTTTATATTTATCAGTGAATCCTGAACAAAAAAAAAGTATCAAGTATCAAATTTCCATAAAAATGTTAGGCTGCACAACATTATTAATAAAGCATTAATAAATAAAACTATAATATATTTAATAATAAAAAATAATAAATAGGCATTGGATCATGTGATGCTGTAGACATTGCTGGAAATTCAGCTTTGCCATCACAGAAATAAAAGACATTTTACAATAATAAATAGAAAGCTGTTATTTTAAATAGTATTTCACCATATTAGTGTTTGTATTTTAATCCGCATATATGAAGATTTAGTGATCATGAGGGACTTCTTGAATAAATCATTATAGTATATAACTAAAAGTATCTAGTTTTTGTAAGTATTAGTTATCTATTGTTACAGATTTGCGAGGCTCTACTCCCAGCGTTTACTCTCCCCAGATTACTAATCAGCATCACCTGCACCTCATCATCACTGCAATCATCAGCCCCACACCATCCCTCAGTCAGTGTCCGGGCTCGTTTGTACGGAGTGGACTCAAACTTATGCTATTAGTGTTGCTACTACTGAAATACTTGCCTTGTACTTACCTCCTTGTTCTCCTTCGTTTCAGTTTCCAGAGCATGTGGAATTCAGGGAATTTAATATATCGATAAGATTATGGATATGTTTTAAGGGAAACACAGCCTTCTGGCTGACTGTGGAATTGAGATTGTAGCCACAACCTACTGGGCGAAGGAGACCAAGTAGGAGCACAGTCGGAGCTACTCCACTCTAGTTCTGACTGCGGGGCAGGAGGACTCAGGTTCAACTACTCAAAGTGGAACACTGATGAAAGCGCATGTACCCCGTGGAAATGGTGCAGCAAGCCAACACAGCCTCTACGCGGAGGTCGTAAAACCTTACGAAGGTATTCGGTGTCACCCTGCAGCCCTACAGATATCTGCTAGAGAAGCGTCATGAGCCAACATTCTCAGTCCTAAGGGGCATCCTGGTAAAGATAAGCCAGGGAGATGGCCTCAACCACCCAATGGGCCAACCTCTGTTTTGAGACAGCATTCCCTTTCTGCTGACCACCATAGCAGATAAACAGCTGCTGGGAGCGTCTGATGCTCCTAGTGTGGTCAGTGTAGAGGTGCAATGTGTGTACAGGACAAAACAACTCTAAGGCCGGGTCTGCCTCCTCCTGGAGCAGAGCTTGCAGGTTCATTACCTGATCGCGGAAGGCCGTGGTAGGAACCTTGAGCACGTAGCCGGGCCGGGGTCTCAAAATAACATGAGAATCACCCGGACTGAACTCTAGGCACCCTTCGTCGACAGAGAAGGCTTGTAGGTCCCCCACCCTCTTGATGGAGGCCAACGCAGTCAGGAGTGCTGTTTTCAGCGTTAGATATTTAAGTCCACTGACTGAAGAGGCTCGAATGGGACCTGCCGCAGGCCTTGTAGGGTGACGGCAAGGTCCCAAGAGGGTATGAGGTGTGGTCTCGGGGGATTAACCCGATGCGCACCTCTGAGGAACCTTACGATGAGTTGCTGCTGTCTCCACTGCATCGTGATATGCAGCTATGGAGGCAAAATACCCTTTGAGGGTCGAAGGGGACAGCCTGCGCTCCAACTTCTCTTGCAGGAAAGAAAGCACCACTGCGATCGTGCATCTCTGTGGGTCCTCTCCGCAAGAGAAATACCAGTCAACGAACAGACCCCACCTCAGAGCATAAGCCTGCCTCATAGAAGGAGCTCTTGTCTGAGTGATGATATCTACCACGGCGGGAGAGAGGCAGACAAGGTCTGCTGTGTCCCATCCAAAAACCAGACATGCAGGTTCCAACGATCAGGGCACGGGTGCCAAATCATGCCATCCCCTGAGAAAAGAAGGTCCTTCCTCAAGGGGATCTCCCAGGGAGGTGCTGCCGTGAGGAACATGAGGTCGGCAAACCAGGTCCGGGAGGGCCAGTATGGCGCTACCAGCAAAACCTTCTCCTCTCCAGAGTGTCCCTGGAATGTGAACAGCGAGCAGCGATTTCAGCCGCGTTTGACTCCACAGGAGCAGATGGCGGGCGAGTTGTGACATGCGTCCAAAGTGTAGACCACCTTGTCTGTTGATGTAGGCTACAACCGCCATGTTGTCCATCCGGACCAGCACATGCTTGTGGCGCAGCATCGGTCGGTTTTGGCAATTGATATGCCAAAGCAGTCGGACGCCTGTCCAGGGGCCCGAAGCTGCCTGCCCATTGCATTTCCCCACCTGTAAGTCGCTTTGGACAAAAGCGTCTGCTAAATGAATAAATGTAAATGTAAATGTAAATGCATACAGCACCCCAGCCCGTGAAGAAGACATCCGTGTTGGCCACAACATGTCTGGACACCTGTCCTAGGGGTACTCCTGCCCGTAGGAAGGAAGGGTCGGACCACGGGCTGAAAAGGCACCATGCCCATCTCAGGACTCGATCATGTAACCAACGCTGAAGCGGTCTCATATGAAGCAAGCCCAGCGGCGTGACCACGATTGCAGCTGCCATATGCCCCAAGAGCCTCTGAAAAGTTTTGAGAGAACTTCTTGTGCTTGAAAAGGTTTAGGCATTTCAGCATGGCCTCGCGCACTCGTTGGTGAGACGGGCAGTCATTTCGACCGAGTCCAGCTCCAAGCCGAGAAAAGAGATCCTTTGCACTGGGGAGAGCTTGCTCTTCTCTCGGTTGACCTGAAGACCCAAATAGCTGAGGTGCTGTAGCACCAGGTCCCTGTGCTTGGACTGGCTGATCCCTCGAATCAGCCAGTCGTTGAGGATGCGGATGCCCATTTGCCACAGAGGGGAGAGGCACCCTCCCTGACCTTCGTAAAGATGTGGGGAGAGAGGGACAGGCCAAAGGGTAGGGCCTTGTACTGATATGCTTGACCCTCGAAAGCAAACCGCAGAAGGTGTCTGTGTCGAGGCAAGATCAAGACAAGGAAACTAAGCGTCCTTCAGGTCAACGGCTATCCAGGCTCCCAGCCGGGTCACAAGGGGAATCAAGGGAATGTTGACCACCGTGCCTGTGGTGGCACAGCCTGTAGGGGGACAGGGGCAGGGACTGATACCAGAAGGATGAAGGTCCTGGAGAAAAGTCTGGCTGTTCTGGGCAGCGCTTACCTGCCTACCTGGATCCTGTGCTGGTGATACAGTGCTCCGGGTCAGCATCTGAGGAGACAAAAATGTTTGGGTCAGATGGGAACCTTGGGGGACTGGGCCTGGAGGTGTGAGAAATTGCTCTTTCTGTGAAAATGTGGGTACTGCCGACCCGTGGGCAGACGGCAGCTGAGTGCACAGAAGTTCCCGGCCCTCCTCCGGGAGTGGGGACGGAGATGTCGTCGTCGCCCGAGGAACAATACTCATCACCTCCGGGTAGCCTGTGTCAGGGACGCTTCGCAGACCTGTAGGAGATGGGAGTGTCGAGAAAGCCTGCTTTGTCTGCGTCTGCCATCTGCGCCAGATTCAGCCAGTGATGTCGCTCCTGGACCACAGTGGTGGACATCACCTGAGTTTGAAGGGCTTTGAAGCTCAAAGGCAATTGGTCTCTCTGGCGAGTTCCCATATGTAACATCGAAGTGATTCAGCTGAAAGGGTAAGTATTTCAGTTAACAATTATTTTATTTTAGGTAATTAAATTATTTTTTTTAACTGATTACTGTTTTAGTGAACTATAATAATCCTGACTGTTTAATTAAACAGCATTAAATTAAATCTCAAAAAAACTAAAACTAAAAAAAAAAATTACTTTTTAAAATCATGACTTTGTTCCTTCAAGTACTATACACAACTGCAAAACTGCAAAAAATGGTCAAAAAGCATTTAAATTGGTTGGTTGCTTTTATGTGTCTTCCTCAAATAAAAAGAACTGTAGCACATCCTCTGATGGGTGGCCAGACTGACCACTGAGCACAGGTTTGGAGATGGACACTGTATTTTCTGCTCGGCGAACCATCAAGGTGGAGGTGGCTAACACATTTGAGCACACACACTCCATGAATAAGTGCTTCCATGTGACGCCAGGCATTATCAAACAAGTAATCATTTCAGAGGGGTGGAAGGTATGTGTGGGAAGAGAGAGACTGAGAGAAAGAGAGAGAGAGAGAGAGAGAGAGAGAGAGAGAGGGAGAGAGAGAGAAATGTGTTATAATTACAACCAGTGAAGCATAGTCTTCATATAAAATGCATTAGTTTGACTTGACACATTAATTATCTGTTTTTGCAGATGTTTTGCAGCATTGTTGTGCAAACAATTTTAGGGGGAGGAATTATGGGAAAGTGAGCTGAAAATAAAATAAGTGGGAGGTTTCTTACAGATTTACCTTCATTCATGCAGAGAGAGCGAAACGATGCAGCTGGAGAAAATGGAACCGAAGCGAAAGGATCATCCCAACAAGGTTATCATTACACCCTGCTCCTCGCCCTAACCCCTCCAATTTCTCTACCCACGTGGATTTCAATGCACTCTCCGTTTTTTGGCGGTTTGTTGTAGTGGCGAGAAAGGGGGAGGTTGCAAGGCTTTCCATTCAAGCATCACAAAGTACCATAATCAGGAAGATAAAGAAATTACACATTATAGATTTCAAAAGGAGATAATGGACTATTTGTTTGTTTTTATGCTTATTTGTGCAAATCGTAGCTGCTTGATGATGCCTGTTGAAGGATTGTTGTTTTCCATTGCTGCTTTTCTTTTAAAAGATCTTAATTGCAATGCAGGCAAACAGCGTTTTGCTTTTCCTGTGGTAAAGTGGATGGCCGACACAGCTTTATTTTAACACCGATCTTAACAAAGGGAAACAGATTGTGCCTTTTAGCCTTCCAGATGTCCTCACGGAGGATGGGAGCATGCATTTTGTCTCGATGCAAAAGTTGTTGTTAAAACAACAACAGCATGCATGAAAAAGGACAGAATAAAAATTATATCAGATTAAACATTATAAGAAAGAGTACAGGTGCCTTTTTTGAATAAACAGCTGGATTAGATAATAAAACCTCATGCAGTGTTTTAAATAAAACTGGCACAAGTAAAATATTTCATATTAATAATTAGTCACATTATTATTTACAGTTTAAAAAATACTGTCATTTCTTAATTCTTTATTATTAATTTATGTTTAAATTATGATTTAATGTTACTATTTGTCTTGCTAAAGGGAAGTTTATTTCATTATTTCAGTGTCACATGTGCTATCATGACAGTGTTTTGTATTGTGTACTTCTTATGTATTAGTGTTTCCTTCAGCTTGTGGAAATGTTGATTCTTCATGTGACTTTCTCTTTACCACCTTTGTTTTTATGGGGGTTGTCAGTATATTTTAAAGGTGTAAAACAGGTTTTAGCTTTGCTAAATCAGCAAAAAGGACCGGGGTTTAGACAATTTGTACAAAATTGTAAGAATGAGGTTGTAAGATATTGTTTGAATTATTCATCTTATAAATTACGTATGAACTGGCCATAAGACTCTTTTATGAATTTTATGTGTGAGACCCATTCCTAGAATTCATGTAAACAGAGAAATTCATGTGAGGACAAAAAAGTTCCCCACACAGGCTTTAATCAAGTCATTTAAACAGAAAACAGAAAACTGTTTACTAAAGCTATGACTTATGTGTGAGCTGTGCTTCATACATCATTATGCTACTAACAATGGAAAACACTCTTTTTTTAACCCAGGCTCATTGAAAATATCTACCGCTACATACATTTCTGCAACCCGTAATTACATACCTTACTGCATGTTTCACCGCAGTTTCAAAGTGAAATGTCCAGACAATGGCTCTAAAACACTCGTTAAATATATAATCGTGGCACGTTTGTACTAGGTTGGTATGTATTACAGTGTTTTTATAATGCTGCTTGAGGTACGTTTTGTGGCTGTTCAGAATTCAAATATACAGTGAATTAAAGACGAATGCTCTATCAAGTTGGAAATATCCCATACACCAAACCTAAATAATAGTGTAAACACATGCAAAAAACGTATTACGTTTTACACAGGATTTGAACCAGTGCTTTTCACCGCCTAAAAAAACGTATGGGTTATGAATATAACCACGGTTCTTTGAGGGAACGAACACTGCGTCCGAAGACGCATTGGGAACGCCTTCATGCGTGACGGCTCTGAATCTGTTGTACCAACGTCCAATGAATGGGCGCGACGTCAGGGCGGT
>JAUMHG010000062.1:12707911-12721490 GCA_032359395.1 Enteromius anoplus | reverse complement strand
ACTAATTAAAACTCAGGTGATAGTGAACGTGTGACTTCGGCAGCGCTGGACTCAGCGCCGCCTGGTGGTGTAACAACATGTAAGATAAATTGATATATTGATCTTTATAATGTGACAATTCTTCTCAGTTGTTCAGTTGTACATGCTGATATGATTAAATTATATGAACCCATGCAATTGGTTATCAACAAGACAGCAAGACATGTAATATAAAAAAAATTATGCAAAAAAAACAGGCTTTAAATTGAAAATGAAATGAATAACATATATATGCATATAAATTATAATTATAGAAAATATATTTATGTTATATGTAAAGCTGAATAAATGTAAATATCTAATGTTACTAAAAACCCTTGATAGAAAGAGCAACAATAGCATTTAAATTTAAAATGTTTTGATACATTTTTCTTAATTAATTTAATTATCTTTTTTTTTTCAAAAGTTTAAAAAAATTAATTAAATTAAAATATATGTATTTTTAAAGTACCGTTCATGCAGTGAATGAAAGCATCCTGCAAAGTTTTAAATCTGAAAGTGCACCATGTATAGTTATTGTGCCACTTTTGGAGCGTTAAAAGCCCACAAACACTGCTTAAAATGAAATCGACCAATCACCAGAGGGGTTTAGAAAAATGATTTGTTAAACAATAAATAAGGTAAAAATAAATGCATATTATAAGAAAATTAAAGTGTTTTTTGACCTTGAATGTCAGCCTGTTTTTGGGACTACCAAAACCTAAATATGAACCTTTATAACTCATAATAGGGGCACTTTAATGCTCCTTGGCATGATTTTCTACTGGCATATAATTCTGTTAACACATAAAAATTGAGTAACAAAAAATAAACATTGTACAGATGTGTTGCTATAAAAACAACTCTGTTTTTAAAAAGATCAGTCAAGTAATTCACAAAAGCTTTTGTGAAAATTAAATGCACAATAAAACTCCATATGACATCTGTGCATACATGATGTAATGCAAACATTTGATTGGACGTGCCTTACTAAATCCGTGTACAGCTTGCGGCAGTAGCCTTTTTCAGCTTTCGGACAGAATATGACTGGTAGTGTTGACTCTGCGGATCAGGCACTTCTAAATTTATTTTCTTTCGAAATTGCCATTATCAGCGCCTCAGGGAAGAATGTTGAGTCCTCATGTTGAGTTATTGACAAGTTTTGTCACTGCTGCGAAACCTCATATGGTGCTAACCTCCTTTCTCAATTTCGTCCATCCTCGCTCCCTCTCTCTACATATCAGCCCATCTTTCACAACTTCCTGTGCTCCCTTTTTGCTTTCGCTCATTCCCTCTCAAAGGTCAGGGCTCTGAGTGGGTCTGTTTGAAGCATGGCCTTCTGCAGAGCACAGGAGGGGTGATCTCCACAGGGAAAGGGAACGCTCCTGCACCCCCGGCTGTTGGCCCTGATGACTTTGGAAGACCCGAGCAGGGCCATTTATTTACCTCCTTGACCTCATCCCACTAATATCTATTTGGGTGTCCAGTTTGAGCCACACAAGATCTTCTTTTAGGAATGTTAAAGCCTCTTCCAAGTCATGCTAGACCCTATTTTACTCACGAGCTGAAAAAAAAGCTAATTTTATCAAAAATGTTAATTCTCTCCCAGAAAATGATCAGCTCTTCAATGGGCTGAAAGGAAATGAATAACAAAACAATTATATCACATCGGTGTGGAAGAACATGTCTAGTTGATCTTTTTGTGAATCGCACTGTATGGGTACACACATAAGAGAAGAATAATTGTGGTTTGTATCCAGGCGCTGGTACAGCGTTACCTGTCCCTGCTCAACAGAAGTACTTCAGGGACAGAAACATAAGAGAGACGGACCACAATAGTCCATGAGTGTTCTTTTGGTCAAAGCGCCTCTTTGGATTCACACCTACCAGGCATGGATGTGTGTGTGTGCTTCTGTGAATGTGTCTAGAACAATAGGAAGGTGATCGCAAACCCTCTTGAAACTCCACGGCGAGTAATTGGCTTTCAACATCCGTATGTGAAAAAGAAGAAAAAAACTGTTGTTGCCATAATAACAGTAAAATGTTTAATTCAAGGCCCCGCTGCTGCTCTGATAACACAGTCTGTGCGGTTTGTTTAATGGTGTTTGATGCACCTTATTTTACCTGAAGGTGAAGGTTAAAAACAACAACAGTTGTTTACAAGTTCGGAATATCATCTACCAATGCGCAAGGGCAGCAACAGGGATAATCATATTCTCTCATCCTCAAGGAGGGATGATATCTTTAAGACACAAGCGATAGTCCAGACATGCAAATGACATTGTTTTATAGTCACAGCATCACACGGGCGACAACAAAAGAAAAAAACACAGCAACCTTCGATGGCCTCAGATCCTCCTCCTGCCTCCACTTTAGCGAGACTTTAGCAGTGAGTACAGAAAGGTCGTGGGGTGAGGAGGGGGCTTTGCGATGGGGGAAACAGCAGTCGCGTTGCCATCCTGATGACTTAGTTTGAGTAGAAATCCTCTAATAAAAACATTGACCCATGTAATTGATTTTAATGGCAGCTCCGTGCCATCTTTCCCGCGCTGGCTGGACGCCGGCCAGATGCCATCAGCGCCGCCCCTGGGGGACCGGTGGAGGCTGGGGCGGAGGGAGGGCGCAGATGAGTGCCTGCCTCTGAAGTGGAGAGTAACAAGAATAGATTAGCGTGCTTGATAAACACGGCGCGCAGCGTGCTCCAAAGGCAGCCGAGGGTACAACTGACCTTTTTGTTCTCTGTCAGGGGCAGAGGAAGCAGTGGAGAGGGGGTGGCGGGGACAAAAAAGACCAACCTCCCCAACCGAGAGACCCGACAACGTTTAGCTGCCGCACGGCAACATCGTCTCCGAGGACCTTACGATAAGCCGCACTGGTCTCACCGTATTTAACAGCTGCTGTTTTTTGCCTTCCGCACGTCTTGTTTGTTCACAAAGCACTTTATGTGGCATCATGGTCTCGGCTGCTGTTGGGTTTCCACCTCTATTATACTTGGAGAGAGCTGACACAGTATGATCCAAGCTGCAGGCTTCAGGGGGTGGCTTTTATTTACACCACTTTCTCCTGGTACTTCCAGTGTCCTGGCAGCTTTTAGCCAAAGGGGAAGTAGTGCACGCCTGGAAAGGAGCGCTTGTTTTAAGTGCTTCACACTGTTTGTGTCTTTTGTTGACTGCTATCGCTTTCCATAGCTCTTGGCGGGGTGAAAAAGACACACTTAAATACACACTGAGCAAATGAAGGTTAAGGCTAGCATGAGCCTGACCGTGGGATAGTTTACATCTGCTAAGTACCCAGGGAGTGGCGGCCAACGATATCGACTCGATCAGGGGAAAAAAGGCTCAGGTGCTGTCATTCCTCATCGATTGGATTGCGCGTCTTACAAAGCCCTGTATACACAGTTCCCGTGGCCAGATTTGTGTGCTGATAACGCCACGTAGCCCTCCACTGTCACATAGCTCGGTGAGCGACTTAAAACGTGGCGCGAGAAGGTCAAGGTGAAAATTCTTTCCATAACGACGGCTCGTTCGCCTCACCGGTAGACAATTTTGCATGAGTTGAAGCGTGAGGGTTTTGCTAAGTTTGCGAGTGCAACTTTGCTGTTTAATTTACCTTGCTTGATGTCTGCCAGATGTACCCGAACGTAGATGAATTAGCGAGCTCTTAATGCTCATCTTACAAATGAACGCATCTGTGTCACATTGAAAACGAACGGCTGGCCTCCTCAGCTAACCCATTCTCTCTCGCTCGCTCTCTCCTTGTAAAACACATGAGCTTGGGGGATTGAGGTTTCAGAGAACACACACTCAGAACAATACCCACGTGGGCCTGGAGAAAAACTGTGCTTAATTGTATTAATTTACTGCATGGACTAACGAGGAGGCAACAAGGGGAATGGCACATCAATGGCAGTGCTATCTGACAGAAGGGGTTCTTCCCGGGCCTGCGCACGGCTACGAGGGAACCCTCTTTCTCCTTATTCCGCTCTGGTGCACTCTTCTCCAGGCGCCTTGGGCTCGGCCAGATGTTGTCGAGAGAAGGCGTTGTGACACAGGGCTATTGCTCCCTACAGCAGGTGGCGCCGCAGGTCGTTATTAGCACACGTGCGCAAACACGCAAACTCGCTTACATGCACGTGGGCCTTGTTGAGCGCTTCTGCTTGGTGAGCGAGCGCAGATGAGCTGTCTAATTGGATGGCGAGTAACAGCCTGACAAGATTTCTTGCAAGAATACATACATCAGTGGATGAGATAATGAGTGAGCTGAAGATGCTTGCCAGGCAGTGTAAGCAAAGCGCGGCAGACTGGTGGGACTCACTGGGACTGTAGCTGCCTTTAGGGCATCCACCACAGCGTAATCAGTACACTGCAGATCAACAGCCAAAAAGGGCCCTAACTGCAGGCCTTGAGTGAAAATAGAACCCTCTGCATTTCGCTCATGCTGGGGTGGTGAATATAAAAGAGATGTGAAGGAATGTACGGCTGGTTAGGAGCAATTTGTAGAAGTGTCCCAGTAAGCCATTGCATCGGGCCCTACAGAAGGGGACCCATCAATAAAAAAAAATGCCTCTTAGACCACATGAACTCAAGCACAACTAGTGGTACCAAACACAAATCATCAAAAGAATTACTTTTTGAATCAAGTTAAAAAATTTTGGGGTAAAATATTAAGTTAATATTAAATAACTGTTGTCAACATTACAAGGGCCATTTACACTGGAAGCTGAAGTAATAGCTGCTGAAAATTCAGCGTATCACCAGATCAATTATTTTTAAATATATTAAAATAGAAATGAGGTATTTTAGCCTTGGTGAGAGACTTGTTTCTATTGCAAAATTTAGAATAAAATGATTACTACTACAGTTTACTGAGAGTTTAAACTAACTCTGGGGAAAAAAGAAAAGCAAAATAAGTGTTTTGCTACATTTAATGGCAACGCAAACGCAACAGGGACTGGAATTTGTAGCGAAGGGAGCTGGAATCAAACTCTATGCAAGTAAATGAACTAAGTAAGTGCTGGGCCGACCCAGGGTGACATTTGGAATGCAGCATTCCCTAACTTATTAGACTACCGTGCAGTCATTATCATAGCAGTGCTGGGCCAATTCATTTTCAAAGTGCACCAGATGTGCTCCCGCAATTATTCCAGCAAGGACTGAGGTTCAGATGTGTGCTCACACTCCCGGTCTTGTTGGAACTGCAAATGTCTTCCATTTGAATTCCTGGCTGACCTTCTCTCATTTTGTTTTTTTACATTCCATTTCACATGCCATGTTTTGCATCGGTCTAGGGCGAGTTTGGAACAGTGCTAACTATTTTTATTTACTGCAAATGTCTTGCTCGCAAAATTGCCTTTTGAAGCACTGATTGCTAGAAATCAATATGATTGTGAGTTATTCTGATAGCCCTTAATGACAAAGGGCTGACCAATTTAACAGATATTGATATTTTATGAAAACTGACAACCCAAACATATTCAAATGCTTCATTTTAAGCAGTACATTTATTGTTTATTACTGTAACTTGGGTAATATGGGGCATTACATTCATCTTTGAGGTCGTTACTTTGACTGTAAGGACATTCTTGAGTATTAGACAGAAGCAAAAAATACAATTTAAGTAGAACACTGATGGCCTCTGGCATGTGTCACCCCTGGACACCTCTCTTGAGTGACACAGAAGAAGAAAGGAGGCAGAGCAGGTGAGGTTAGGAGTTCTCCGTCTTGGGCGGTGACAATTGCTTGAAGCGTCTGACACCTTAAAGAGGTTGGAACACAGATGGGGATTGAAGACCTGTCATTGGTTTTTGAAGATATTGTCACAGGAACAGGTCCTCCTGGATGACAAAAATATGCACAGATAAAATACAGACAGAATCAGAGCCCTTTACAATGCAGCGCTTGTCTAGTATGCATTTTATAATAAAAATAATATAATAGATTAAATAAAAACAAATAACAATATATAATAGCAAAAAAAAAGTATTATTAAAAAAATGTAAATAAACTCTATTTAAATACACAGTTCTTTCTACTTAATACATTTGAATTAAAAAGCAAATCCTTATAAAGTCTTAGGTGAAAGCAGGTATTTTAATTGTGATTGTGAATAAGTTATAAAACTACCTGCATGTCAATTTAGATTTTGTGCCTCAATCACATTTAATAACAAAATATTAACTACTGAGGAATTCTTTACAATGTGTAAGTGATAAGACAATCTTATTGAGGACAGCATATTGTTCAGTGCCATTTTAAAAGCATAACATGAGGTCGTCACCCTGTGATGCTGCGATGCTGAGCTGAATCATGGGCTGTGATCTGTACTGTACCATTACTCCATGCTAGAAAAGGTCAAGAACTTATCTTGTACAGTTTTTTCCCTTTCTGTGCAAATGCTTTTCTTTTCACTTCGCTCTTTGCTTCCAATTAACTGAGTAGGCGTTTTATCCCATAATTAGTATCTTCATTTCCTGTCTGAAGCCTCATTATCAATGCAGCAAATTCACCCACAGTAATAGCTTCTAGTACTTAATGATGCCATTATTCTTAATGATACTGTTTTTAGCTACAAAGGAATAATTACAGTTCACTTCTACTGGATATGCATTGAGAAAACGGTGTATGTTTTTCCTGTGTGTGTGCGTGTGTGTTTTGTTTTGTTTTAAGATGGACACTTGCCTGTGATCATATTTTTGTTCTATAACAGGAAGTGTGTGTTGGAGAAAAACAAGTCGAAATGAAGCGGCAGAAAGGGAGAAAGCAAAGCGCCTCACACCTTTTTTCCTCATCGCTGTGGAGCACATTACGCATTCACAAACATTTGTTAGATGATGTCACTTAGGTTTTCATTCAGTGACTGCGGTCTAAATATTTAAATGTACATTATGTGCGAGAGTTTGTTCACCACTTGCTTTTACTCATCCAAAATATCCCTATTTAAACACTGGGTATGAACAAATTCAGTGACCCACACATACAGGTGATACCCACAATTTACTTAATGGTACATTTAAGTTGCTTTAAAATGTTTTATAATACATCCAAGAGCTCTAAAACGAAACAGCAGTAAATATATAATTACAGCTAAATTAAATTTAAATGTTAAATTTTCTATTAACTAAAAAAGAGTATTTGACCACGGTAAATGTAGTGATGTGATGAATTATGGTATATCTTAATCTGTCATATTATTTTTTTAAATGTGACAGTCTCATTGTCCAAAGATGAAACATCCAAAACAATGCACAACAGATAATATCATGCATCTTCTAAATAATAGTTGCATAGATCTAATGCACTAAACCAAAGGAAAACAACACTGTAAGTAATGTTAAAACATTACTATATGTTTTGCATAAGTAATTCTGGCATCTCAACTTTATACTGTACAGTATGGTATTTAAAGAAATGAAAGATGAAATTGGATTAATGAAAAATTAATTTTATAAACTAGTAAAAGGTGTCAAATCCTGTCAAAACCAATAAATTAAAATTAAAATCCCTCATTTTGATCGATAACTAACATGGCACCAATATAAAAATAATAACCAAAAATAAAAAAACACACACATGCACACAAATTAATAAATAACAACTTAAATAAAGAAAACATTTAAATACATTTAAACAAACAGTGTGCAAGACATATAATGTTTAGAGTTTTTTTTCCCCAAAAGTTTCAAATTGCTGCACACAAAGTCTTGTTCCGATGCCAGTTCAATTTCCTCTAATGTCACCGACTTCCGACTCTCTGTACTTGACAAAGCAGGCCATATTAGAGTGAAGTCAGCCATTTTAACCCTCCTATTAAGCCTCTCTGAGTACTCATTTGACTTTGGATATAAGTCTAGGTGTCCTGCTTCTGCGGTCCAGCCTCGCTCTCAAATGTCCCACTGACCAGATGTCCAAGTGTACGCCGCAGAACGGAGCAACATCCAGTCCATCTTTCTGCTGTTCGAGGTTTCAATGGCTCATTCTACTGCAACAGAAAGGGTTTCAGAAGCTATTAAAACGGAGGACGTACCCTACGCCACAGGCGATTTTAATGGGGCTTTGAGAGCCAGCATGTTACAATTGCTAATTGGTAGTGTGAAATAGCTTGTTGTGTTTTGCCATGTACACTGGGCCTGCCTTTACATTGCACAACCCTGGAGGCAAGAAGATTGTTTTAGAGTAAAAAGCACAACACCGTTCTTCTGATACGGCTGCGTATTCGTACACGCTTACAAGCGGCGCATTCAAATGTTCACATTAGCCAGAAAGGCTGATGTGCGTGCTTGTGCGTAAGAGCTGTTCAGACATCAGGCATGAGAGGCTTTTGTTGAAAAGAAGGACTTTTGTCGCGTGTTTAATTGAAAAGATGCTCGAGACAGCCTAAGGTAGTCCTCCTCTTTACTCGCAACATGAAACAGCATTTTAAAAATGTAATGCTAATCTGGACAGGACCAGAAGTTTGCATGCAAATAAGCGAATGAATATGCATGGCTGTCATCTTATGGTTTGCGAAAAACATGGGATTCTAAAGCAACTAAACAAAGGTCTTTGTTGCAGCTTCTCTCTGATACCTTGCCAGGGTAATTTCCATCTGTCTGCTCATGCTGAACTCCCCTCTCTCTCTCCATCTATCTCTTTTACTCCCTCTCTCTCTCGCACTCCTGCACCCCACTCAGTTCTGGCATTAGAACCACAGGAAACAGTGTCCGTTCCTTTACACGATGCGACAGTCTGTTCACCTACCCAGTGCTAACGTGGCGTGATGTGCTTGTTGGCTGATCAGAGAGCCGCTGAGCTGAAACTCCTGACTCGCACCTGAGACACTCACCCCTCCACCCGCATCTCTCCTCCTGTCCTGTGAACACACGCTCGCTCCTCCAGCCTGCAAACTCCTTCTGTCCCACTAAATAATGCACCTCTCCGACTTCACAGCCGCCCGGCTCCTGCTGAACTCAGGTTCTGTCCTCTGTGCTCCGCTTTCCAGAGGAAAATGTTGTTGCTCAGAGGTTGCTTTCACAGTTTACGAGTCCTCAGTCATCTTTTATAGAAGTATAACTTTGCCGCAGATGTTTCTGCTGAAATTCCTGGAGACAAAAAAAAAAAAAAATAGACACAAATGGGACAACTGATGACATGCGATATAACTACATACAATTTATAAAATGTGGATAGAACATCCCATCACTTGTTTTTGGAGGAGTTTAATTGTTACACAATTAAAACAATGCAATAAAAAAAGCCATACTGTGAATTATAGTCGGAATTACAAAATATACTCACATTTTGAACTATAAAGTGGCAAATGTTAGTTATTAAATCGCTAATATGAGAAGTAAGATCTGAAGTGGCATGGCAAGATATAAAATTATATTGTTAGAAATTGTGAGTTATAAAGTCGCGACTGTGAGTTAAAAAGTTGTGGTTATTAGTTGCAATTTAAATAATTGGAATTGTGAGTTATAAAGTTACTATAATGAAAAATAAAGTGACAATTGTGAGAGTCAAAGTAAAAAGTAATATTACATATTGTAAGTTCTAAAGACACAATTATTTAACAGTTTACAAAAATGAGATACCAAAAAATAAAGGTTTTGTGAATTATTAAGTCACATTTGTAAGTTTTAGCTGCAATTATGGGCAACAAAAGTTGGAGCTTTAAAGAGATTTAAAGTCACTTTACAAGATTTAAAATAAAACTGTTAGATATTGTAAATTCCAAATTGTGAGTTATATAAGAAACAAGTTGCAATTATGAGATTTAGTCACATGGTGAGATATGAAGTAATATTGTAATATATTGTGAGCCATAAAGTCAGAGTTATAAGGAACAAAGATACAATTCCAAGACTCAAAGTCACCTCGCAAGAGTAATATCGTTACACATAAAGTCATAAATGAACTTCATTACATCAAAAGTAAAGCCATATTTATGAAATTAAATATGGCAGTTGTCTTTTTATTTATTTATTACTCTGAGATGCAACAGGCTGCCAACACACTTTTTCTCAAAAGAACAACCCGAGAAGCAGAAAACTTCAGCAAAGACTCTATATTTTCTTCTATTAAGGAAATATCTATAAAGGATTTTTCATTCCTGTGGAAACTTCACCCTCGTGATTTTCCTGCCAGTCTCTTTTGGTTAAGATGCTCGTCCTGATTCCAGCAGAGATTACACATTGACTACTTTATCTAAAACGAGCGAGGTATCTGCCGATCATCTCGGCAAATGAATATTGTCACTCAGATTTCTCAAATCCTCCGCTTGTGCTCTTTCTTTGATCAAATTTCTCAGTAAAATGAAGAAGAATCTAAGCGTGAGGGCAAGTCTACATTGTCCTAATTTCACTAAAACTAGTTTAATCATGAGACATGGAGACAATGGATTTTCCAATCATCTAAAAGAAGCACTTTTGGGATTGCTTGCAGTGATGAAATGACGTTGTTTCAGTGGTCAGGGACGCTTACAAAAATCTTCAAGTCGAGCTAAGGAGATTGCAGTGACGGCTGAACGTATGTCATTTTATTAAGTTGAAAGCATGATTTAAAAAATATGCCTGGCCTTAAGCTGTAAAGCATGTTGAAATTGTGAGAGCGTTTAATAAAGACACTCAGACATATGGCAGAGTCTTACTAAGACATCTGAGGTCAAGGGGGAAAAGTACTACAAGGCTAAAACAGCAGTTAGAGCACTAATCTCCCACATAACCCAGGAAATGACAAGCTATTGCATCTCGAACGACGAGCATTCAATCATTCACTGCATTATGGAGAACTTTCTAACAAATATGCAGTATTAATACCGCTGCATGATGTCAGCATGAAATTATAGCATCAGGCATACATCGATTTCTTCTTTTTAATTTCTTTAATAGTGGACCTATATTTTACATGCTTCATTTCAGCCCCTTTGTTTTGGGTCACATCAAGCATGTTAGACAAGATATAAGACAGGTCTCAGCGAATCAGATTTAAAAGACTTTCAAATGCCTCTGGGATGGGATTAGAATATGCTTTGCATTATGTCTAGTCTGTCAAAAAAAGACTTTAGATATTAGGTCAAAAAGCATCCTTCAGATCAGTTTGTGTTATTTTGATTTTCAATGTTTTGTACTCTATAGACTATAAAGTTAAAGCAAGGCTGCAAGGTATACGGTAAACTACTGCGAGTTTAATGTACTGTTGTACTGCTGTTTAACAACATTGTTCAGCTGACAAAATGTTTTTCTTAAAGACTTGGTCCTACGTTACATTAATATATAATTTGATGCAATGCACTCATCGGGTACATATATGTCTTTACATTGCACTTATATTTAAAAAAAATTCCTGCATGTAATTACATCTGTTTTTACTTCATGTAATTACATTTATAATTACACTTTTGACTCAACCCTTACACCTTAACCCATCCTTAACCTACACATACCAACCAACCTGCTCCTATAACCTTACCTGTCAAAACAATATGAACACAATAAGTACATTGTACTTTTTTTTTTTTTTTAAGTACCTTGTACTTAAAGCCCCCTAATATAATGTAGGACCAAAAATCTATAAAGTAGTTTTTAAAGTTTCAAAAGAAATCTTGTGATTAAGGCCACTGTATTTTGCAACATGGAAATAAGCTATTATCTGTGATTGCGCAAGACCGATAGACAGATTATTTTGCCACTCCGGTAAAAGAATAACAAGCAGCAAAAACGTGTGCAAAAAGCAAATGCGTTTGTGGGTATGATAACAAATAAATATGACAAGAAATACCAGTTGGTATCAAGCAGCATAAAGGATTGGATGCAGAGGCGAATGACACCAGAATATAGCTGCATCCGTTTTTTATCTTTTACATTGAAAAAATTTAGTGGTTTATTAAAAAAAGTGAGATTTCACTGTAAATATTATGAGTGCTTTCAAGAACATAGTGTCCTATTTTAAAGACTTCGCTGCCATTCTCCTTAATGGCATGCCTTGACCAGCAGGGGGAGACATGTGCTGTGTGTGTTGAACCGAACACCCACACACAATAATCTATTCTCACCTCTCCCCCCTTCTGCTCTCCTCTCTCATCCCCTCTTTTCTTTTAGAAATGAAGGCCTGTGGAGAGAGAAGGATACCACCCTCATAAAGCGTTTGTGCCGTGCGTAAGGGAAAGGGTGGGGTGGAATGTCACATCAGATAGGTCAAGTGCTAATTTTGCTCCTATCTGTCAAAACAAGACACAGTTTAGAAGCGCCACTAAATGCCAAAGTCAGACAGAGAGCACGGGTTACTACCTGCTTTCACCTTCAACTTTTTCACCTGCCCTACCGCTAATACAGACCAGCAGAAGAATGTCAATGTTATTCGTAAGAAACAGATCACAGAGTTTTTTTCCTACCGTTTATTGGCACAGATCTACTCGAGGGTAAGGGTCACACAACTTTGACTGTTTGAGACAGACTTTGGAGTTTGGCAGTGTGGAGTGATGGTTCTGACTGTGTGTGTGTACACGTCTGATTATCTCTCTGTGTTTGAAGTGCTGATTCACACACACTGATCCACTCTATCGAATAAGCAAACAGTGGCGTAGGGGGCATTATCACTCCCTGCAGCAGGACACATTTTGGGAAGAAGACAACAAGATGGGTTCTGATGTTTCTACATGTAAAACAAAGTCTTTAAAAATACATCTGATAATGCTGATTAAAATTTGTATTTGAGCTGTTAACCTGCAGCGCGGCGTGCTGCACTTCATTTAAAACTATTTAAAAAATACTTGTGTAATTATACATGCTGCTTTTATGACCTCATGTTAACTGAGTGGTTATAATGAATATTAGGACTATTAAAATCCGGTCGTCACATTGTAGGACAATTTAAGTCAACTAAAAAAACCTGAAAGGTAAAAAAAATAAAATAAAATAAAGAAATAAAAATGAATAGTAAGGTAATTGCTGTTATTTATTACCTACCAATTTCTTGCTCGACATTAACAGTTTAGCAACATTTCTTTCAATCAGTACACTGCTTATATATTTATAACAATATATTATTTACACACACACCCACGTTAAGTGAAGCAACAGTTCACAAATCACTGTTTAAGAACAAATATACATTTATTTCTTTAACATGTAATTAAATACTACCTATAGTATGTCACTTTGATACATTTTTTGACAATAAAATAAACAAACTACCTTCTTAATTGATCAAAAATACAGTGAAATCAGTCAATTATTTAATATTATTACAATTTAAATAAATTGTTTTCCCTGTTAATATACTTTAACATATAATTTTATTTTTTTGCAGGATTTTCAGCAGCTAATATTCCAGTTTTCAGTGTCACAAGACTCTTCATCATCATTCTAATATTCTGATGTGCTGTTAAAAGTAATATTGTTTATCAATATAAGTGTTGAAAATAGATGTGCTGCTCAGTGTTTTTAAATATTTTTTTTGGGATTCAAAAATCTATTATTATTGATCTTTCAGATAAAGATTATTGATCTATTTCAGATAAATAAATTGTATATATATATAAATATAAATATATATATATACAGTATACTGACCCTAAACTTCTGGAT
>JAUMHG010000062.1:12672635-12707811 GCA_032359395.1 Enteromius anoplus | reverse complement strand
TTTTATATATATATATATATATATATATATATATATACTGTATACTGACCCTACACTTCTGGATGATTGTGAATATATCATAATTATAATACAGTATATTATAACAGATGACATTATAAATTACATTGGGCTATGTATTATATATAAACATTTTTATATTATGTTTAACATTAAAATGGCATACTATTATAATTTTAATAAAATCACACACAGGATTATGTCTGCTGATGACATGAGCAGTGTGTGTGGGCACGCACATATGTGTGTGTGGGAGGAGAATAATGTAAATACAATATGTGTGTATCACTCCCTAGAGGACGCAAGCATTTATAAGAGAGAGCTGCTTTCAGTGTATCATTAAGAAGCAGATTTTGTATTAATTAAATCTTCATTTAATTTCCAGGTTTTTGATTTCCATTATAAGCTGTAGGTTGCATTCAGATCTCCTGCCCTTTAGCTGAGGGTCACGGGGTCACAGCCTCTATTTCATCAGGCTGACCCTTCCCCCGGCCCAGCCCAACCCTCAGGGGTGCAGTTAGCAGATTTACCCCCACCTGCCTGCCCCACAACTGGAGCTCTTATCACCCCATCAACTATTCCTCATTTTGGACATTCTCTGATGTTTTTCAGAGCACGAGAAAGAAAGAAAAAAAAAGGGTTCCACCAATAGCTTTATTTGTGCTGACAGCTTTGTGAGTTCATGCCAAAAACAAGCACCCCTCTTTGTCTTGAGTCCTTAAATAACATCCAGTGACAACAACATGGTTCAATCAAAAAACAAACAACTTTTGAGAGACCCCCAGGACAGCCGGGTCGCCGTCTTTCTCTTGCCTGTCCGTGCGCTCTTTTGTGCTTCCATGAGGGACGACAGTGTGCGTCTCACATCCGTGACTTGTCTTTTGTGTGAATATGCATTCAGAATTCATGTCGCATTTTGTTTGACTGACTGTCCACTTATCTACACGTGGCGACCTGGGAGAGGGGTTGTAAAGCAGAGCATTCGGGAAAAAGGTGCTATTGTGAGAGAATACTTCATGGGGACTTCATTTATTGCAGTTTGTGCCTTAACCAAGTGTGTGGGTGATGCTCACATGACTTAGACACGCTCACATATCTGAGTATAATGATGGGAAGTGGAAAAACGACGTACGAGCAGAGATGAATTGGCCTCAAGTTTCAAAGAGAGTGTGTAATGAAGGCTGCGTGCATGAGGAAGCAGCAGTGCTGGGCATATTTGGCCACACCTGAGCCCCTGTTGAAGGATGCAGTGACATCCCCCAATCGTCTCTCTCTCTCTCTCTCTCTCTCAAACAAGACATAGAGGTTACTCACATCCAGTCCCTGATCCTTCACATCACAAGTGTCATGCTAATTCCAACATGTCTCTGCAGATTAAATGCATCTTTCAAAAAATATCATTTGCATCTAGTTTAAATAAAAAAACACACATGCCACATGAGGGTGAGCAGTTCCCTTACCCTCATGTTGTTCCAAACCTGAAAGGCTTTCTTTCTTTAGTGGAACAAAAAAGAAAATAATCTGAAGCGTTTTGCCAAAAACATTTTCAGTTCCCATTGACGTCCAACTGAATGGAAGAATACAGTGGAAGTCAGTGGGAACTGAAACTTCTAAATAATTTCTTTTGTGCTCTGCAAAATTATGAGAAGTGCACAATTACACAATATAATTCTCATTATGATTTGATTTTCATAATCAAAATACAATTACAAGAAACAAAGTCATACGTGCAAGACATAAAGTCACACTGTAAAATATTAAGTCACATAATTACAAGTAGCAAAGTCATAATTATGAGAAATAAAGTCAATATATAAAGTAAAGTTGCAAGATAAAACTGTGATATACAAGGATTTAAAATCTTACTGTGAAACAAATTGCAATTATGAGTCACAATATATTTAGATTCATTTCAAGAAACTATGTTGTAATTGCAAGGTATAAAGTCACGTGATAAGCTATCAAGTTAAAATTTTTGGTGGAAATGAACCCCCAACCCCCCTTTGTATTGTCTTAAATACATAATTTCCAAGTTTCAAGTATGTTGTTAGTGTGTCATGGGTTTAAGACACTCAAAAAGGGAGCAACATATTTTATTTTTGAACAATGCAAATTTGCGGTTCCAGATGTGGCACACAGGCAGACGTGAATTTGTATAGGTGTGTACATATGTGATCAATCACATGAGAGACATGATCTGTCTCTTTGAGTGTAAAGTGACCATGTCTTTTATGATGGGGGCTCCCTTGCAATTGTCATGCACTGCTGTGCGTCTAGTGGTCGAGTGACGTTAATCCCTAAAGAAACGTTAAAAATGCCATCAATGGAAAATTTCCAGTATCATTTGCCTCATTAACATTAATATGCTCAATAGCAACACCAGTTTCATGTTTCATTACTTTATGATCCGTGATAAGATGTTTTTTTTTATTTTTTTTTTTATCACACTTAAAGGGATAGTTTATGTCATTACAAACCCATATGACTTTCTTTCTTTTTTTGGAAGAAGAATATCTATTCCAACAACTGACCATTCAATAAAAGCCAAAACAACACAGGACCAAATTTATTTTTTGCATATTTGTGTGTGTACTGTTTTACAGATATATTTATAAATAACAAAGATATACATGATATTTCATGCTCTGCACTGTTTGTTCTCATCAGAAAGTAGTATATTCTACCTGATTCAATAATGCAAGCAGTTCGAGGTTACATTAAGCTTGAGGGTCACTTTTGGAGAAACGCATATATCAAACTGATTATACTTCTCAGAGAAGTGCACCCGTTCTTATTCCTCTCCACAGTCTTAAAAGAGCAAAGGGGAACTCCTTCATGCATGAAAGGAGAAGAACTGAACAATCGTGACAAAAGCACTTCACGGACACTTCTCAAATTTCCCTTTTTCAATTACCTACAACTTCCTTTAAAATGCAACGCCACAGTGTGTTGCTCCTGACAAAGGGAAACAACGTTTCCCATGTCCTGAGCGTACTTGCCTGAGGGGGTCTGAGGTATATTCAAAGTTCCAGTGATGTCTTACTTCAGTTTTTATGGCCTCTTATCATCTTTAAAATAAAAACACACACTTCAGACCTGACAGACACACTCTTGTGTCAGCATATAAACAACAGGTTTGAATGTGCTCCAGGCAGTATTATTTGTAGACGCTGTTATATTCGATGTTTGTTATTTTATGGTTTAACAGCGTCAGCAGATGTCACTTTGGGAGAAAGACACACCCAGCAGTTTCCTGGGAAGTGACTCTACCTGTCTTCTGCTATCAGATGGTGTTAAAACTACTCATGACTATTATAAATAATCATTATGTGCAATGCATAAAAAGTATAAAATAAGTAAATAAAAAAAAAAAAAATCTCATGGACTCACTCCTTAGCTCAAGTAATCACTCCAATGTAATTTCAAACCTTTATGACTTTCTTTCTTCTTTGGAACACAAAAGATATATTTGTTTAAAAAGGTAAAGCCAATGGGGTCCAATGTTGTTGTTTTGAACCACACTGACTTTCTCGGCATCGACCAAACCAATCCAAAATTTAAAAAAAAATCTTCTTTGTTGTTTCACAGAAAAAAGAAAAAAAAAAAACCACCACACAGGTTTGGAAATGGATGAGGGTAAGTCAATGATGACAGAATTTTATATTATATATTTAAAGGGACAATCCCTTTAAATATATAATTAAAATAGCAAGTTAAGGACAAGTTACCCTTGAATGTTGCAGGGTACGCCAGGTCGTTACTTTCTCTTTGGGTTAAACAGCGCAATGGCTGGATGGGTCTTTAGTAACCTTGGCTGGAAGAGAGCTGTTAGTCCCTCCCTGAGGTAAAGGGGATTTAGACCCAACATCCAGAGCTCTGCGTTGGTCTTCTCCCTGCCAGGAGCTCTAACTCACTCACTCCAGGCCATTGTGTTCTCAGCACATTCCCCTGGAAAAAAAAAACGAAGCAAAGGAAAAACAATGATGGACAAAAAAGCCCACACCGAGGGCCATCTGCTCTCCCCGGAAGCCGTGGAACTGACCTCCTTGTCACTCTCACTGTCCGTCCCATCTCCCTAAACGGTTCTGCGAGATGGGAGAACCCACCGGCACCGGGCCAGGGGAGGCATGTCCTCTCACCTTGAGAGAGTCGGACGAGACCTGACAGACTCCAGGACTCAATTTCACCTCTGCGAAATAAAAAGAGGTGAGGAAAAGAGAGACTGAGAAAAACAGAGTGAGACACAAAAGAGGGTGGCGGTGTGGAGGAGTGGAGTGAAGGGGGCAGGGTAGCGCGAAAAAAGCCTTGTGTTGTTTTGCTTTGTAGGAAGGCTACTTCTGTTTTGCCACATTAGAGCAGTTATTTTATAACAAAGAAGAAGAGGAACTTATTAGGAATTCTTTAGAGGAGCTGTTTCTTTTCACCAGTCAGTCGTGTGGGAATTAACTTGCAGTACAATAGGTCACGCAGATGGTGGCAACAAATCTATCACCCTTATGATTGACAGTATGAAAAAAAGCTAAGTTTGAACAAACTGAATATCTTGAATATACTGTCGATAATTAACCCTAATCTTCTGTTGCACCTTTTTGAGCTACATGTTAAAAAGTAAAAAAATAATCTTTATGATCCCTTTAAAGTCCAGTTCAAAGCCCTTTAATTCATGGTAGTTCAAGGTCTATGAAACCCTAAATGTTTGTATCATTAAGTCTTGAGTTATTTAATTATTTTGAGTGCTTTCACAACAGAAAATAAGAAAAAACACAAAACTCTTAAAAAAAGCTCAATAAAACAAAACTATAATAAACCAAAAACTAAAAAGCAATGCTAAACAATTATAATAAAAAACACACAACAACAAAACAAGCAAAACAAAAACAACTTTGTTATTGTTCACTCTTGTTTACAAACAAAAAAGTTCAGGAAAATATCTTGGCTCAACATAACGAGCCCAGGTAAAGGGGCAGAGAAAGATGAAGAGATAAAGAGAATGTGTGAGCTGAATTCCCATCAATCTGCTTTGTCTGTGTTTATTTGAAAGGAAAAACCAGGCTACAACAACACACTGTGTCATTACAGTGTTTCCTGTTGCCTCATGGAACGATATGAAGCGCTCTAGCAAACACATCTGTTCTCTCACTGAGCAGATAACAGTGCTACAGATCTTGTTTTCAGGTGCTGGAAGAACATCGGAGGGTGGGAAAACTGTATTTCATGAGAACCAGTTGTAATACCGTTCATATTGCTCTTCAGCATATCTGAGGACAATTTATTGTTCCTCATGTTTCCCATTGTGTAGTTCCAATCAATATTATTATAACATATTTTTCTAACGATCCTTTCCTATGTTTTCCTTTTATTATTGTTATGATGTTTTACATCTGAGAATTTGAACTGGGGAAAGTAAATGAATTTAAAATGGTGGTTTAAAAACTAAATCTGTATCACGAGGGAATATGAAATTCAATAAGGTTGCAATCAATGATTCAATCAAGTAATCATGAGTGCAAAACTCAGTAATTAATGAATAGTTTTTATTTTTATTATTTATTATTCTTTCTTAAAATTAACATTATTATTGTTGTGCACCAATGAGCTTCCTTGATAAGATGTAGAATTACATAGCATATTGCAAACTGATATACTTTATTACATGAATATCATCCAAACATTAACCACCTCATTTTTGCAAGTATGCATTACACACTTGCGCAAGTGTTAAAAAGCTTCACCAATATTTGTTTTGCCAATATCCACCATCATCCATCTTACTCTTAACTTTGATGGCCATTTATCCAATTATTGTGTCCATAATGGCTTTTCATCAGCTCATCTCTCCTTCCCAGCGATGTGCCTTAGCCATTTACCTTTCCTGGAAATGTCAGGTTGTGTCAGAGTTGTTGGCAAATGTTGCTGCAATTATCTTGACTATTTCGATTCCTTAGGGAGGGGAGCTGATTGCTGCTAATTTGCCTGTGTGAGTGCGGTAGGCCTTACCGTAGACCAGTAAGGAGAAGATGGGACGGCAAAGAGCGAAGGATAATCTTTTAATCTCGACTCTAAAAGAATGCTACTGTTTTATTTAGTAACAATTATTTCATTTAAACCCTACAGATTCTGTTTACCCCACAACAAAGCTCCCAAAAAGTCCATTTCTGTCCAATTGAAAAGAATATAAACAAATAAAAACACTTGAGTTTCTTCAGAAACCTTCAGAGAAACTTCCTTGAAAGCTCGCCACCGACTGGCTCCCCTCAGCGCTGTCTTTACTTGGCCTTCTGCTTTTAACGCTTGGATGCAATCTAACCATTTAGATTGAAGTTTGGGCATCATTTCACCGTCTGAACGCTTCTCAGAGAAGATGGACATACTGTAGCTGAGGTTAAGGTGGATAAAACAATACCTCGTTCCAAGTTGCTCCTTTCCACTTAGCTGCGGCTTGAAGGCAGCACCAGGTGTCTCTGCTTTCCACTGGCACTCCTTCTCTTGAACTGAACCAAAAGAGGGGAGGGGGGGAATGAAGGAAAAACCCGACAGCCACTCAACCTTCACAACCCCCTCCTCCAAAACCAACCCCCCTACCTCAGGCAAAATGTATCCATCTGATTCTCGCCGCTTCTTCCTTCACATGAGGAAGAAGTGCCAAGTGCAGCTAATGTGCTGCTGGAAGCGTGGAGCGTTTGTGACACTCCTCAGCGCAAACGTACAGCTGGCATGCTCACAGACAGGTGGCCTGGCAAGAAGCTCCTTCCAAAGGAGCCGGCACGGCCTAAAAAAAAAAACAAAACAAAAAAAACTCTCTTCTGTCTGCCGTTCCCTCGCTTTCTTTCTTTCTTGTGGCGCTAGTTTTGTTATAAAGTGGAGCTGCGGAGGGAGTTGCATTGTGATTACTGAGCATATGCTTTACATATGTTCAAAAACAGTAGAAGGATTGAAAAAACAATAATGAGTCAACTGAGACACGCTAATTAGTTAATTGGGCACTGAGAGTGCTTTTCGCATGACATGCAGTACACACATTAAACTAAACATCTTAATGATTATTTGACGTCTACAAGGTAAAAATGTGAAGAAACAGTCCAAAAACATCTACTTTAAAGGACAGTTCTGGATTGCGTACAAGCTTAGCTCAATCAACAGCATTTCGTTTTCCACAAGAAAATAATTCTGATTTGTTTTTGTGGTAATGGTTATGAGGTACTTACAATGGAAGTGAAAGGAGCCAGTTTTTGGAGGATGTTTTAATATTTATTTATTTTTCTCCATTCATTTTCATTGTAAGTGCCTCACTGTAACCCAGATTTTTGCTTTCCAATAGAAAAGCAAGGATGAGTCGAAATTCATTTTTGTGCAATAAACATGTTGATTAACAAAACCTGGACTGAATCAAGAATATTTATACAGGCAAATTTGCATTACCTGATCGTTTTGGCT
Source organism: Enteromius anoplus (assembly GCA_032359395.1). Lineage (NCBI taxonomy): Eukaryota > Metazoa > Chordata > Actinopteri > Cypriniformes > Cyprinidae > Enteromius > Enteromius anoplus. The sequence goes on along the minus strand of JAUMHG010000062.1, from coordinate 12,700,359 downwards.
TCCTGCTATAACCCCATTTATGGTTTTGGTTTAAATAATCAAACAATTAAAGAAGAAAAACAACAAATCTTCTATTAGGCATTTCAATTTTGATCTTTAACTGAAAGTGACTAATGAGAGAGAAAATACAGTTGCCCGTTGGGTGTGGGGAGACTGTGTTTATGAAGACAGACAAAGGATACACATCTTGGCTTTCTGCTTTGCTTTGGCACTTTCCAGTGGTGCCAAAATGGGCAGTGCCAGCACTTTGTGCCCGCTCTGCCTTCTCCTCCATCTGCTGGGGCAAGAGGCCTGAGAGGGTCAGTGCCCGCTACTCTGTTCTCCTCTTGTCTCAGCCTGGAGCTAGTGTGGACACACTTAATGCAGCCTGCAAAAGGCTAACGCTCATGTTCCATATGTTCTTCATTTATCTCCCCACCAATCCCCAAGTAGTTACACATCTAAAATGGCGTTCATAGCAATAAACTGTTTCTATGTGTTTGATTTGCTGTAATAGCTTCAAGGAGCTTCCATCTCCCCCCAGACACCGGCAGTCGAACAAACATTTACAGAGTCGTGTTTCCATCTCCTTAAGATGAGTCTAAACTAGCCTAAAGCGATCTTAACTACCTTTGGGAATCACTCAATACTCGCCGCACAGCGTGTGTAACAGCCTAGAAAATCACTTAGGAGATTTCCCCACTCCTCAGCACCGATTTTGTCATTTCTTTTTTACCTTCATTTAGCTGTGAGAGTCTCTGTTTTCAGTTCTAGTCCTTGATTCTTACTCGTACTGTATGTTGGTAATAGCCACTACTGGAATTATAAAAAATTACTTCATATTTTCAAATGACATAAAATGATGGATTCAAAAAGCTTCTTTTCATTTGAGAGATATCTGATTTTAAAGGAACAGTTCAACCAAACGTGAAAAACTATGTGGTTTCTAATCCATGAATTCTGTGGATTACAAAATAATTATATTTCGAATAATGTAATGGATGCTCTTTTCTATACTATTAAAACTGTAATTGGGGACTGAAGCTTTTAAAGGAAGCTTCTGAAGAATTTTACTCACTCTCAGGCCATTCACGATATTGATTGGTTTGTTTCTTCATTGGATTAAATTTAGCATTGCATCACTGGCTCTACAGTGAATGGTTGCCATCAGAATGGGAGTCCAAAGAGCTGGATAAAAACAAATGAACTTTAAACCATTGCTTTTGACCAAAATATGACTCCCTAATTCGTAATAATACTTCTTTCAGTGACAAGTCCTTTTCTCACATCAAAATCCACCAACATATTTTATTGTAATGGTTCGCCTGTAAATATTTCTCTCCTGATTCAGACAAGGGGACATTTTCCACTGGAGAAAAAAAATGATGCTAAATCTGGCTTGATGGATTTGTATAGTACAACATCAGCTCATATATTACTTGCATTATTGTAATATACTTCATCAGCTGTTTGAACTCTCACTCTGACGATACCCATTAACTGCAGAGGATCCATTGGTGAGCAAGTGATGTAATGCTAAATTTCTCCTAATTTTTTTATAAGGATAATTCTTTTTTAATTCTTTTTTTTTCTTCTTTCCTGTTTAAGTTAAAAAAACTAAATCGCAATAATTTACAGAAATGAACAATACTGAATTTCTGAGTTACAAATTTCCATCATCCATCAATAATGAATAAGTAACTGACTAGTTTGATTTGTAAACTAATCACTCCAACTGGTTTTGTGAACTGGATCAACCGATTAATTGAAAGGAAGTTAAAAAAAAAAAATAAAAATTAATAAATATAAAAAAAGATAAATTGTATTTTTATGCCATATATAGTGTATTGACTGATACATTCATTGATATTTTTTTAGCTTGACTTCAATCCCCTTTGATTGTAATGAAAAGAGTGGCCAGGATATTTGTCAAAAACAAAAACAAGGACAAAAAAAAAAAAACTAACAAAAATAAATAAATGCACAAATATGAAGTAAATACACAGTTATTAATTTCTGGGGGGCAAGAAATTCCTATAATATCACTTTCTGGGTGACTCCGCCTTCTTACGGTTTTGCAGTAGCAACAATACCAAATCACAAAAGGATATGATAAATGTTTTGAAGTGACTGTCCTTTCCTGGGGCATAAGTCATACTGTTATTTAACGTGTTCTCTTACCGAGCTTGGCTGTGGTGTAGCGTGTAGCTGCTGTGGCTTTCTTACACAGAACAAGAGGTCTCAGAGGTGCCACGGGCTACAAGAGTAACGAGCAGGGCAGATTAGAGTCTTTCTCCAGCTCCGCTGCAGGCTGCCCAGTCAACTGTCACCAGGCTAACACGACCTGTCGCTGCTCTCAGCGCCTCTGTGCACTTCCTTTCCTGTCAGACACTGTTTAATACAAACAATTAGCATCGGGAGCTAACGGCTAGAAGTAATTTTCCAGCCGGTGCCTTGAGTCACTGCACTACTTGTCAAAGGATCTCACCACAAGCTAGTGCTACTCCTGGCTGAGCATGATATGTCTGTTGTGTTGCTAGCAAAGTAATTGTTACTACATAACAGCATTTAAAATTAAGAGGAAAACAAAACGGTATCAATGTGATTTAGTGTGTGCAGGCTTTTCTAACATATTTGAATATATTATGTAGAAACATAATCAGCACAAATTGTGCAAACACTTTTTCAAAGACAACATGCCGTGTAGTTATAAACGTGCAGTCTTCATTTATATATATTGAACTGCTAAGCACAGCCTTGAAAGGCTTCTCTCTGAAATTAATTTTTGAGAAGTTGAATTCCTCAAAAACTGCAAGAATGAAGACAAAACAAACAAAGCCTGCCAGAGAATATTCCAAGCATGCTTCTCAAAGCGGTCAGAATTATCAACGGCCTCTTGGTAATTAAAATCTTGCGGCCCCCAAGGAGCAGGCATTTAACTAATGAAAGCTGTGTTCAAATGAAAGTGGGACTCTCTCATTAACAAGCATTAGAATGCTCTCAAAAGAGTCATGTGTAGGGTGAAAAGACGTCATCAAAACAGTCTTTGCTTGAAAGACTCTGGAAAAATATTGTAATAAAGCCAAGATCCTTGCCTAAACAAGTTTCAAGGCCAGTAAAACACAATTATAACGATTGCTCGGAGGGGGAGTCATCTTAATACATAAAATCTTAATTAAAAGGCTTTTCTGTGTGTGCGCACAATCTGTGTGTCTATAATAGGAGGGGTAAAACTAAAGTTTTTTTTTTTCCTTCTCCCTCCTCCCAAATATTTAAACTTCACTGCAGGGTGTCATGCTGATATCCATTTGAAAGACTGACATTTTGTGGACGTGTGGAAAACGCCTTTGAATGCACCCAGAATGACACTTATTTTAATACGCACTTAACCAGGCAAATCCATGGGGTAACCATGTCTGCCCAGTTGCCCAACTGATTTGTGAATGTGACTACAAGGTGAATGAGATGAAAACAAGCCAACCAGTTTTTGGGGATTAGGTATTTGATGTCATCATTTACATTCAATTCTTTACGAACTTATTAAATCCTATTTATATTACAGTCTATTTCATTACATGCAAACCATGTCAAACCTCTTAATTTCATCAGTTATGCAGCCTATACTCATTTAAAATTCCATTGTAATTGTTGCAATGTAGTATTGTGTTTTATTGCTTTTAATTGTAAAATTATACTTCAAATTGTTTTATATACCCGTGTTATTTAAATGATGTATAAAAGACTATACTGCAAATGCACAGCATACAGAATATGTCCACAATCCTGAAAACATTGATGTTTTGAACAGAATTTAATATATTAATAAACATATATTTTGATTAACGTTGAAGTTTACCCATTTAATTATTATTATTATTATTATTAGTTTGACTGTTACATGCAAAAATCTGAAATTAATAAAAAAGATTATAATCAAATTTTCAGTCATCATATTCATCTGCCAATCAGGGGTGTGTTTCCGGACAACGATGTAACTCGCTGATAAACCCCCATAGTAAGATGCATTGTTTTGGAAACGAACTAGCTACACACGACTGTTTCCCGTCAACGGTCACATCTCCGTCGTTTGAACCACGTTAGTTCAACAACATAGGGCCATTGTTAATGACGTCACACGCGTGTCATGAAGATATACCGTCTGCTATTAAACTAATTAGAGATCTCCAAGATGCTGCTGTATTGAACATGACACATATTGACAAATGTACTTTTTTTGTTCACTGTCATTTTGCTTAGTTTGATCTTTGAATCATCGCGGGTTCCCTCTTACGCCACACTAAGGAGTTCCCTTAGCCTTTTTTTGCACATGCGCACCTTTAAAAAAAAGCGTTTAGAATGGACGTGCAAAAATACATAATTAAATCGCATTTTATATTTAGATAGAATGGAAGATAAAGATAGTAATGCATGTTAGTTTGCTTCTTGTGCCCAAGAGCATATTTCTTAAAGCCCATACATCTTACTAACAAGAAACTATGCTTCTAACCATAAGTTCAAAGCTGTAGTTGAAACCACAAGCGTTTGTGACGTTGACTGCAAATGTTTGTTTGAACTATGCTTTCGGGAAACACAGAATCGTTGAACTGCGCTGGTAACGACGGAACTTGCGATCATAGTAGGCTAACCATGCCTTTGGGAAACGCACCCCAGGTTAGTTTGATGAAGGTTTGAGCTAAACTCTGCAGGAACGTGGAGCTTGAGGGTCAGAGTAGAAAACTGATGGAACTGATGTTGTTTGCAAACTACACAATGGATTAGCAATAGGGGGTCACACATTATACAACTTTTCAATAAGAATAATCTCCAGGAACTTCGTTTGGCCTACACATTTAGAAATTATTTAAATGGTAAAAAACTGTAAAAAAAAAAAATCTACAGTAAAAACCTGTTAAATGGTTAATGGTAATTTCCCCTAATAAATATGATGAAAAACAGAAATGACATTTCAGACAAATTTTACGGTAAAACACCATTTTTGAAAGTGTAAAAAAAAAAGTAAAATTTACAGGGAAAAATTGTAATCTGTTGTTCCCAGAATTCCCTGCGATGCATTTCAAATTCAATGTTTCTTAGTTTTTTTATTAACATTACATCAGTTAAATGAATTAGGTTAAAGGAACGATTGTTGGCAATCAGGGGCTAAAAATGCATGTGAAAGTTTTTTGTATAACATTTAATTTGAATTAATCATTCAGTGACTCATTTGTCATGACAATCAGTTGTTTCAATCTTGAATGAATCATTATTTTGAAGGAATCGTTATTTTTGAAGTGTTCCTTTATAAAGACTTGTCTCCACCTACTGGCATAACAATGTTACCTGCAAAAAGAATCACTGAAATCGTATACATTTAAGGACTATTTTTATGTGCTTTAACACAACCTCAGTTTTTTTTTCAATCAATTATGTCCTAAGTATATGTACTGTAGGGTGCCACGCTTAGGTTCCTCTTAGGTTCAAGCTGTCTTCTCCTCACAGATCAAGGAAATTGTTAATCAGATCTATATTTCTTAAACCTATATGGGAGCTGTTGTGTTTTGACAGGTTTGTTGAACCAGCTGTAGGGATGATGTTTCAGTGTGTCAGCTTTAATTAAGTTGATGCCTGTGACCTTAGGGAGAGGCTGAGGCATAACAATGGCCTTAGAGCCTTGAGTAAATACTCAATGACTGTCTTACTGTCATGTCACCCAACACACGAGAAAACAAACTCTCCTGTTCTTTATGAGTCGTGTTGACATCTGCTCATATCATAATGAATGTGATGAGTGTTAACCGGTCAGGTTACACGGTGCATTAAGATTTTGTTTCAAGTTTTTAAGTCGGTCTTGCAGGGTAACGGTTTATGGCAGAAATAGGATAATATTAATGCATTGGGTAAGTTTAGTCATACGGTCTTTGATAAATTCACGCCACTCGGATGCTCTGTTCTTTCAACAAGCGCACTGAGTATCATCTCCTCTTGTTTCTCTGTGGTTGAGCAGAGCACTTGGCTTGGGCAGTTGTTGTTGCCACAAGCAAGCAATCTTCACACATACAGTATTCTCTCCAGTGCCCTTAATGGGTATACCTACATCAGACCTGTGACATGAGCCTCAGTAATGGTTTATTTATGGTGACCTGAGTGTGTTCTGGATGTCTAATTCATTTTATTAATTGAGTCCCGCTTTGATTTACACAGGTTATTTCTTTGTGTGCACCTTTATGTAAATTAGACTTTCATACTGGTTCCTTTGTGACTACCATAACCAAGAGAACAGACAACGAAATCTATGAAGAAACAACTAATTATCCTATTTAATATGATTTACTTATTTATGTACCTGTACAAACACTTTTCTAGCATACCAATATCTCCAATAAAAGAAAAAAAACATCCTGACAGAGGATTTTGCTTTCTGAGCTGTCAAGTGCCACTCCTTGAGGAAAAGTTGTGTCTTTTTGGAAACCTATTAGCTGACATTTTATGGCCTAAATGGAAACCACACATCTTCACATTTTCTGGATGCATAGCTTTGGTAATCAATAAATGCAGTGCCCATTTGGATAGATTGAATTTTATACCTTCACTGTTCACATCAACTCATGATTTAAGACATCACCCAGCCAAAGTGAAATTCCTCTTTCCACTTTAGGCACCCTTTAGAAAACTGGATTCATCCCAGAGGTCACAATCTCCAGCCCGTCCTATTTTAGATATCTTAATGGTCTCTTGAATAGCTTTGAGTTCTGGAGGCAAAATGAGATTTGGACAGTAATGCCAGATTTCAAGATACCTTCAGAAAAGCAAAAAGAGCGGGAAAAGGGTCATTTATCTCTTGAGGGGTTGGAGGTCGATACAACATAAGTGTATCGGCAACATAAACACAATACAATACAATTCCATATAAACCCACGTTTGTGAGTCATGAAATCATTGATGGCCTACCCCTTCCTTTACCTCAGATGCCTCTAAGGTGTGTCCGCTTTTATGCTAGAGGTTTTAAGTTACTTGGTACATTCCTGTGTCTCATCTAAACACGAGCAGTTCGCACTGGGTGGAGGTTACGCTCGTGCACCCACGCACACATATTGAAGCTGGACCGCTCTCACAAAACACCTGCATTGAAGGACGGGAGGGAGGGGGCCAGGGCCGTACCTCGTCTTGTCTCCACGTATTGTCCTGCAGCGGAGCATGAGAGGGTAAAAAAGAGCGAAGAGGGGCCACCTGTCTCCCTTCATCGCTCCCACTCCCTCATCTTCCCTCAGAGCGATTACACCAGGTCTCCGACACTAATCTAATTATACTGCTAAAAAGAAAGAGAGATACCAAAGAGGAGCCTTAGTGTGTTCTAATTAAGGCACTGCCAGAGGTTGGAGACAATGCGAGCCGTGCTTTTTTCACATGCAATTGCGAGAGAGTCATAAAGAGTTTTGCTCTCACTTAAGGCAAGGCTATTGTGATATGTAGGGCATCCGAGGGGTGGGGGGAAAGTATAACTATCAGCAATCTGATGTAAAGGTCATGCAATGAGAGAAAGAGAGTGAGAACGAGAGAAATGGATGGAGCGAAAGAGTGCACTAGGGCTATATGAATCATAAGTTTTGTCAAAGAGGTAGTGGCAGGGACCGGTCTATACGAGCAAGGTCGCAGTTCAGCGTCGCGCCTCAGGACCCGCTGCTCTTAAGCAGCCGCAGCTGCATTGTTCTCGCTCCGCCGGTGGAGACTCGCTGTGTCCATCCGATTAGCCACTCCGTGACCGTCCTTCACTACAGTATCACATACTGTTTACTGCGAGGGAGACCTTTAGTGAGGAGACAGATTGTTCACTTTGAAAGAGTCCTCTAGCCGGCCTGAAGCGCCGTTTGTGCATGAGAGTCCTCCAGTCCTTCAGGAAACTCCCACACACGATACTCTCCACCATTATGCAGCGACAAGAGGCTTTAGCCAAACAATATAACATGCCGTTATTTTGCTGGCCATTGTTCTGTGGCTGTAATTGATGAAGTTATGGAACAAATGCGTCATTTTGTCTTTGTCTTAAAATGTTTAGCTTTTGTGGTGTGCCGTGAAAATATTAAGGTATACTCTTAACGTTTAAAGGGTTGCTTTAAACGTACACTGTGCTTTTCTGAGGGGCCATTCACGCTCATTTTTTAAAAACCTGTTAATCTATGCACATACAGGTCAGTTGTGTTGCATCTCACTGCTTTTGAATTTTTTTCCATCTCGCACAACGAGTTCTGCTTTTTAAGACGTTATGCTACGCAGCTCAATTTTTGTCTCACTTTTTTAAAAAGCCCGATTTAAATTTACACTCAGAATGCAGACCCAATAGGTGAGCGTGATTTCACCAAATACAAGATTCCAATCAACCAATCAGAATTGAGGAATCATTTTTCTGGAAATATCTGTTTTAGGCTTGCAATCATGGTTAAGTGCTTCTACACCCTTGTTAATCAGCTACCATTTCTCACTGATTTTAGGCATACATTTTGGGTTTGGATAAGTTTAAGGGTAAGGATTGGGATAAGTTTATATTTTTGGACAGTAATGTTGACCCAGGATCAACAAAAGATGTTGATCCAGGATCATGTCTTACTTGGCAAAATCACTGTGACCATGCAGAATACAAACTGTGTTTATAAAAAGTAGAAACAGACTTTTTTAGGATCACAGGTGATGAGATTTGATGGTTTTAGCATTAACCAGAATGAGAACTCTTTATTCCTTTCAGTTAATTTTTGACGTCCACCAATTAGCTTTCTTGAAGCACCACTACTGTACTTTGCAAAAGACTGAGGATAAGAACCAGTCTCAGATATTCTTCTACTTTTTAAAGCTTGACAGGAAGCCGCCACTTGTTGTTGCCTCAAGACTTTCTACAGTGGATGCTTTTTTTAGCTTTTACTATATTTCTTGTTGGACTTCATCCTACATGTCTACATCCTGGTGACGAAAGACTGTACTAAATGCTGTGCAAGCACTTCCCTGGATTTCTTCCTGTCCCTAAAGGATGTGACCTTTTAAACGCTGTTCATTAGATTCAAACTCTTTGATGGGCTACTCAAAAGTATTTCACTGTGTTTTCTTTCTGTGAATTTCAATACTCTACACATCTTTTTATGACATTAAAAAAATTAGGTTAGAGTCTGTTACTGTACTACTTTTAACATGTATTCTTACACTTCAATGCAAGACAAGCTGGGATACTAACCCAACAAGTACTCTGGCATTTAACAACATTGCCATTAAACCCCAGGCATTATTGCATGTTTAACAGTATTATGATTGATGTATTTATTTTTATTTATCCAATTAATGGTTGATTTATAAAAAAAAATAGACTTTTTATTTTTATTTATCTTTTAATTATTATCATTTTTTTTCCTTTTGAGAAGCGAGTAACTTTTACTAGCTTGTCTCCATGTTAATCAATGACCTTGAGCTGTTCATTATTGTTGTTTCAGATTGATATATTCTACACCCACCCCCCCACACACAGGTTTAAGTTAATGTATATGTCATGCACATTGATATTTGACCTTTCTGTTGGGAAACGGTAACGAAGGTTAATAATTTGAACCTTGGCAGTCATCAAGGTGAATCTTGATTCTGCGTTCCAAGTCGGCATCAAAACATTATGCTTTTAATATCAAAGTTGCTATTAATGCTTGTGACTCACGAAGCAGCATGATCTATCTTCTTCCATGTGCTGCAATAAATGCTTCCCTTATAAAAGCTCATGCTTGTTCCACGATTGTCCAGACCGGCTCACAGACGCAGCCAAGATATCAGCAGTCAGGAATCATTTTTTCTCCAACCCCTCCAAACCTCCCTCAGAGTCACATGCTGGGTTTGACTTTGAGGCACAGTCCTTCGTTCCAGCGCCATTATATCACATCTTCTTCTGTTGCCCAAGCCTGAGGTGCCTCGGGCGTCTAATGCCTTTTAAGAGCCATCACTGAAAAATGCAGGATCCATCAGTGTCCTTTGAGGCTGGCTGTTTTGGCATGGAGGCAGCATGGTAACAGCTTGCTGGAGTAAGGTGACATTTCTGGGTATGCAAAGTAATAGGAAGGGAGGGAGGGGAGGTGGGGGCGCCAGAGAGGGAATCCTTGCGGGAGAGGGGGTTGCTCCTCAAAGCCCTGCACCTTTTGACTTTGCTTGGAGTAAAACAGATGCTAACAGCCTTAGTTATGGTGTAGATACCACAGCGCACTCCAAAACAGGCCTAATGAAAGGAGGGGCGGGGGTTCGGGCCGACAGAGAGACTAAAAGGTGTTCTGGAGGTACGCCGTCCTTTCTGAGGCTGTCAGGGCGGGTTATTTTTAATGGAGGCTGATGTGGGGGCCACGTTAATGAGTGATGTGTGGACAGCTCTTGTTTGTGCTGCCGCGGTAGAGAGAGGGACCGCAGAGGCTCACGTTCGTTTGTCAGGGAGGGAAAGATGCGGGGAAATGGTCTGTGTGGACATAGCTCAAGGTGAGACCAGAATAGTTGGAAAGGGGTGGGTTTTTAGCATCTTGCTGCTTGTTTTTCCTTTTCAAAGTCACTTGTTTTTTTCTTGGCCTGAGCATAAAGAAACAAAAACATGAAGATATTAACCTTCCTACAAAGAATCGGCGGCGTGTTTAAACCTTTGCTGGCTGCACGGGTTGCACAAAAAACACCATTTAGTCTGCTTAGAAAACAGCTCACTCTTTACAAATATTTATAAAGATTCCATGGAGTCTGAACGCGGTTGCTGTTGTGTGCTCGTTCTTTCAGGATAATTTATTTACTCACTCGTTGCATTTTTCTGATGCTTCACAGAATCTCATACGTAGGCCACATATTATAGTAAATTAGAGCTAATTCACTCATGCTTTCAAGATTTTTTATCCTTTATCACCACACACAGCCAACCAAGTTGACAAGGCTTTGGTATATATAGGGACGTTATTTAGTGATATTTTTGTTTGAAAATAAATGTCATGAACAATTTTGGGCTATTTTCCATTCATTTCCTCCTATTTCCTTTTTTATACGGTTTCTTCACATTTGGGAGCATTTCCACGAAGGCAGATTTTTATTTTGTATGAATTATAAACAGATAAAATCAAATAGAATAAAATCAATTAATTTCATTTCATTTAATAATTATAATATGGATTTTTTTTTTTAAATACAAGGTTTTTGTTTTATTTTAGGGGTGCTTGTTACAGTCTAATTATACATTTAAATACTAAGTAATATTGATCAAATACATGTACTTACTATATGGTTAGGGTTAGGATTATGGTTTGGTTTAGGCTTGGTTTATTATTTATTGTCATTACAATAAAGTAAGTTTATGTAACACATATGACAAGACAACTTAATATACAGTGTTACTGAATATTTTAGAGTATGCATTTTGAAGTTGTAATTTTGCACACACAAAAAAAAAAGTGTGAAAAATGAATAGTGTGTATTCAGTGTAGCATAAATAATCAAGACAAAGGAGTCTGGAATTTTATTTCATGAAATGCTTCATGAGTCCACATAATCCTTATGTGATGTGAGTAAACAGATTTGGCTTACTGTTTGTAACAGAGGCTTGAGCACAAGATTCTGGCTCTAAGCTTCTCCTGGACCATTTAATTAATGAATAAGTACTTAATGGATATTAGAATCGTGGTGATGATGGGGAGGAGGAGGGAAGCCGGAAGAGTTGTTAGGGGAATGAGGCAAGCGGCTGCTCATATACCCTAGTGATATGATTGACAGGATTACATGAACAAGAGCATTTGTTTAGGACTTCATTTAAAAATTTAATTTCTACCACAGAATAAATGGTGGTTTGAGATGTGATGGAAATTACATATTAGTGGCAGTTCAGGGGAAACATTATTTTGAATGTGTTTTAAGAGAATTTATGTACTGTAAGAAAAAAAAAAAACAAAGGAAAATGCAAAAGCTTCTGGTAATTTGCTGACAGTAAATTAGCTGTTCATTTCCCTCCGCTCTTACACACTACATGAGATAAGGTGAAACATGTCTGAAAAATCAGTATGGCAAATTATCACAGTAGACTGAGCCAAATTTTTATTGACTTTTCTTAGAGTGTTAATTTTTTTGTAATATTTATATTAGATGGTATATCACAAATGTTTTATGAATCTTACTTAAAGCCTCCCTCCAGCTGTCCATAAGTGCTCACTTTAAACTTTAACGTTTCCATAAAATAATAATAGCAAAAATTGTGACGTAGGACCAGGCTGAGTAGGGAGCCTCCAATGTTACAGCCTCCAATGCCCTCCCCCCATCCCCCAGTGGAGGTCTGTAGGCTCTCCTAACCAGGTAAACAATGGCTGCTGGAACCCTAGGATGCACCTGAAGGAACCTGAAGGTTTGAGGAACGAGTTTTTGGCGTATTCGGCCCAGAACAGGTAATGGCTCCAGTCCTCTGGGTGATGGTGACAGTATGTACTGAAGGAAACGAATAATGTCTTGATTATGTCTCAGACTGTCCGTTGGAAAGTTAACATTAAGGCACTGGAAAAAAAAAAGTGATCCATATGATTGAAGTAAATTGAGGCCCCCTGTCGGAGACTTTATCCTCTGGCAGTCCGTAGAGATGGAATACGTGGTTACATAGAAGTTCCGCCGTCTCCAGGGCCGTGGGTAGTTTGGGAAGTGGGATCAGGCGGCAGGGCCGGTAGGTCAGTAATAAAGTCCAGAGCCAGATGTGATCAGGGGCGTTGAGACAGCGATAGAGGCTAAAGGAGGCTAGCTGTCGTGACACCTTTGTGACCTGACAAGTGAGGCAATTCTTAATGAAGTGGATCACATCTGCAAGCTGAGTGGGCCACTAGTAGCATTCCTAGACCAACTGTTTTGTGGCCGTGATTCCCGGGTGACAAAAGCTGGCTGAGTTGAGCATGCTAGTCAATAGTCTCTGACAGAATGATGGCTTCTGAACAAATAGACGATTGGGCAGTGTCTCAGCAGGGGGAGCCTTGACCTGATTAGCGTGAGACAGTTCCGTCTCCAGATCCCCTAGGATTGGGGCTACAAGCACGGTGATAGTTTCTGATTTCCCCTCCCCTTCCGTCTGCTGTGAGAAGGTGACTGACTTGGCATTCTTGGAGCCTGGGAGGTAAGTCACTGTAAAATGAAGTTGCGTGTCTGGGTCGGGGTGACAGAGAATGGACACGGTGGTGAAGCGTGTCCTGAGCTTATGGAATGCCCTCAGAGCCTCAGGTGTCCATAAGTGCTCACTTTCAACTTTAACGTTTCCATAAAATAATAATAGCAAAAATTGTGACGTAGGACCAGGCTGAGTAGGGAGCCTCCAATGTTACAGCCTCCAATGCCCTCCCCCCATCCCCCAGTGGAGGTCTGTAGGCTCTCCTAACCAGGTAAACAATGGCTGCTGGAACCCTAGGATGCACCTGAAGGAACCTGAAGGTTTGAGGAACGAGTTTTTGGCGTATTCGGCCCAGAACAGGTAATGGCTCCAGTCCTCTGGGTGATGGTGACAGTATGTACTGAAGGAAACGAATAATGTCTTGATTATGTCTCAGACTGTCCGTTGGAAAGTTAACATTAAGGCACTGGAAAAAAAAAAGTGATCCATATGATTGAAGTAAATTGAGGCCCCCTGTCGGAGACTTTATCCTCTGGCAGTCCGTAGAGATGGAATACGTGGTTACATAGAAGTTCCGCCGTCTCCAGGGCCGTGGGTAGTTTGGGAAGTGGGATCAGGCGGCAGGGCCGGTAGGTCAGTAATAAAGTCCAGAGCCAGATGTGATCAGGGGCGTTGAGACAGCGATAGAGGCTAAAGGAGGCTAGCTGTCGTGACACCTTTGTGACCTGACAAGTGAGGCAATTCTTAATGAAGTGGATCACATCTGCAAGCTGAGTGGGCCACTAGTAGCATTCCTAGACCAACTGTTTTGTGGCCGTGATTCCCGGGTGACAAAAGCTGGCTGAGTTGAGCATGCTAGTCAATAGTCTCTGACAGAATGATGGCTTCTGAACAAATAGACGATTGGGCAGTGTCTCAGCAGGGGGAGCCTTGACCTGATTAGCGTGAGACAGTTCCGTCTCCAGATCCCCTAGGATTGGGGCTACAAGCACGGTGATAGTTTCTGATTTCCCCTCCCCTTCCGTCTGCTGTGAGAAGGTGACTGACTTGGCATTCTTGGAGCCTGGGAGGTAAGTCACTGTAAAATGAAGTTGCGTGTCTGGGTCGGGGTGACAGAGAATGGACACGGTGGTGAAGCGTGTCCTGAGCTTATGGAATGCCCTCAGAGCCTCAGGTGTCCATCTCAGATGACTCATTTAACGTTTGATCAAAGACGTTAGAGGCAAGGCAATGCTGCTGAAATTGCGGATGAACTGATGGTAAACGTTGGCGAAACCCAGGAATCACTGCAGTTCCTTTACAGTCCTCAGTTGCGGCCAATCCAACACCATCCTAACCTTAGTCTCCTCATGGCCACGCCCTCTTGGCCAATGACGTAGCCCAAGAACATCATGCTAGTCTTGTGATATTCACACTTCTCCTTCTTGGCCACTAGTTGGAGTTGGATGAGGAAAGCAAGCAAGGCACGAATCCCCCTCTCCGATGTGGACGAGGTTGTAGGCTCTACGCAGATTGAGCTTGGTGAAATATTGTACCTGCCTCAGCTGCTCAAGTGCAGTGGGAACTAAGGGCAGGGGATAGCGAAAATTAATTGTCACTTCGTTCAGGCCCCGATAGTTAATGCACGGCAGCAAGCCACCATCCTTTTTGATGAAAAATAAACTGGCGGCAGCGGGCGAGGTGGACGGCCGAAACAAAACCCTCTGCCACTGCCAAAGAGGAGGGAACTTGGAACAAAAATTGGATAAAATTTTTCACAGAAAATAAAAAAGAAAAGAAAATACTATAAAAAATAACAGCTAAAACAACAGATAAATACATTGTTTATTTATTTAATAATAGAATAGAATATAATTTATGCAATGCCGTTTACAATGTTATGCAATGCCATCTATGTTAAATACCTCAATGTAATCTTTATTCAAATTTTTAATTACCTTTGGTAATAAGCATTATGCTACACAATACAGTATGTCTGAGCACAACTTGAAATGAACACAGAATATTAATTTTCATTTTCCTTCATGAGTTTTCTAAACTCTGACTAACAGTTTCTAAGCTTAGACTGAGAGCTTGGATACTGTCAGATATTTTACCTGCTGCACTCCCTGTCAATTTCATCTAAGATAGAGATGCAGCAAATTGTGGCACCCTGTTGTCTCTCCTACCTTGGCCCACTGAACTGAGAAGGTCCTGGTGCAGGTTCTGCTGAGCTCAGGAATGACGGATCCCTGCTGAAAGCAGGCCTTGGGGGCAGTGTAGGGCAGACATGCCAAAAGGAGGTGAGGTTTGAGAGACATGAGACACAGGGGGTCAGTGAGCTCTTAAAACCCTTTGTAATAATACAGTCTCGACCTGCAAATGTGTGCGTTCATGCACAAGCACACAACTAATGCGGGGTTGCAATATGATGTCTGTATCAGTCTCCCCCTGCTCAGTCTATTTCTTTTCAATTTGCCCATGGCAGCCCTGTGCATTGAGATCACAGACCTCGAGCTGGTGGGCCTGTGTCCCACTCCTGCTGTAAGAAAACCTGCTTCAGTGGCCCCTCGCTCCCCTCACTTGTGCTAGAGAAAAAAGGATCGGATGAGGATAAACCAGAGCTGCTTAATTGGATTCCTGTCTAGGGACAGTCCAGTGTGGACACAGAGGCAAACTGTTTTAGCCATAAGCTGGTTTTGTGTGAAGGAGTGCCTGTGTCTGCGCAGCTATGTACTGTAAAGAGAGTAAATGATGTATGTATCGCTCCATAGTCTCAAACAGCTTTATGGTGAACTCATTCCAGAAATAAAACTATATTATAAAGCTTTAAAAAATTTGGTTTAATGTAAAAGAAGATTGAGAAAGATCCAAAATTGCTTTTTTGTGAGAAATAGTCCGGAATTCAGGCATTGCTTGATAACATTCTAATTCATCGGAGCTCACAAAAAAGTTTGTTAAATTCACCAAATATACTTTCAGTCTGCATTTAATGCTATTCAATGCAAACATTTGAGTCTTTCATGCAGTGTTGTTAACTAAAATTATTATAAAATAATTTCCATTGTTTTAAATAAAGCTAAAATAGAAAAAAGTGCTTAAAAATTGCCAAAATTACAAAAACTGAAATAAAAATAAATTAAAGCTTAAAAACAAAACTAATAAAAATGACTAAAGTATGAGTAAAATACGTCTATATGCATCCATCACAGTCCATTTTAAATATACTAGCAATGGCAGATGGGAAAAATATTGGTTTATGACTAAGTTTAAAATCTGCTCAGCTCAGACATTCTGCCCAACACATATGTTTGTGTTACAAACCGAGTCATATTTTGGCTAAGCTTTTCCTTTCAAGCAATTATTAAAAAGCAAACCTTTCAAATAAAATGTGTTTGTTCAACATACTGTAATTTGATTTCCTGTTTTCCAAAATGCAACTTGGATGATGTCACAATTTAACCACTTTCAGCCTGATGGGTTCAATGGCTGTGCTTGGTCTTGTTCCAGATCTGAACTTATGTTATGCAGAATGTCATCAACAATAAGAGATAATTACGCGTCACAATCGGCAGGACAGAGTGGGTTGTTTTTGACAAAGAGACGGAGAGATTCAGTGAAAATATAGCAGATAAAATGATGCAACCAAGACATTTCACCCCTCCATGTGCTTCCATTAGTGCTCCAGAAATTAACTGGGGCCAGTAATTATACACAGTGTTTTTTTTCCATCTAATTCTTTATTTAACCTTCACCTGGTACATGTCTTTTCATGTCATTATATGTGTGTGAAAAGGACACACAAAGGACAGGTTTTTAAAATACACATTAAGCTATTGTAAGCCATCTTGTGTGAAACAATTCTGGGTATGTCATATAAGCTTGATCTGTTCATGTTCATAACGAAAGGGATTTTAAACGACTCCAACAATACTGTCTACGCCACTGAGAACAAATTCAAGTTGCAAAAGTGTACCTTCAACTGAGTGGCTGGGATTATTTTAATGCTGTCCTAAATATTGCCAACAAAACATTGTTTGCTACAGGAATAACTACCGTGATTTTGAGGAAATGAAATTTTCATCTGGAGCTCAATATTCAGTGCTTACCCATCACATACAAATGTCCATTCATTTCAAAGTGAGGAAGCAGTCAGACACAGACTATACATTTGGGACAGGTTATACCTGTCACACAGCAAATTCAGATCTGCTCGTGATGCACACACTGATCCCTAACTGACTGAATAATACACACGCTTATAGAAAAGGGTCAGGCAGAGCTTGGAGAAACTGATGTTTTATTTACTCAGCTGAATTGTTTATTGGACCAACATTCGCTTGCTATTTAGCCGTTGTAACCTGAGATTCAATGCCCTCCAACTTACTTGTTATGTTATGTTCATGTCAGGTTTTTTATTAGGAGGATTTGGAGGAGAATGATCATAATATGAAGTCCAGTTCTTCAGGTAGAGGTCTTAAGCCGATCATTTATTATAGGTTGTGAAGTGTTAAAAAAAAAAAAAAAAAAAATACTATTTGGAGTTTTAGAAACATTTGAAAATAGAAAACAAAAGCGATTTAACATAAGGTTGCAAACAATATAAGCTTTTACTAAAACTTAATAAGCCCTTATTGATGCTGTTCAGTGAAGCTAACACAAATAAACTGCTGCAGATGAGACTGAATATGAACACATGCTGATATTCTGTTATCAGTATTGCACATACAGATTTAATATTTTGCATTCTTGACATAAAATAATAAAATGAGGTCAGTGTTTAGATAGAAGCTAGAACATTCAATCTTTCTAATGATGCACAGTTTGTCCATTTCAAGTTGTAGTGTGATGTTTTAAAGTGAGGTCACCGGTGATCTTTGCATGTTTTCTGCAAACCTTTTTTTTTATTGAATTTCAACTGCATTTGATGTCATGTATTTTATTTTGAAGAGAAATTTGTAAAATGGTTTTGAACTTTTTTATTTTCATTAGGTTTTCATTATTCTGTAACTTAGCTATGATGCAGAAATAAATAAAGCATCTTTTTAAAACATGCAAAACATTATTTTAAAATGTCAAAATTATATTTGAAATAGATAAATAACTAAAATATGTCAATTCGATTTTCATTTTCAGTTATTCGGTATAAAAGAAGGTGAATAAGGGGTGATTTTAAAGTTACTGTAAAATATGGCTTGTGGGATATTTGGTCTGTTCACATACTGTCTGTATACATTGCTTCATAAATAAGTAGTCATAATATATGGATAATTAAAAACACACTGTTTAACAAAAGAGCAAACGATATTAGCCATTAATTTTTTAACCCTAACTTTTATTGAAAACTTTTTTTTTTTTTTTTTTCATGAACACCACTTTATCAATTATAACATTGATTGATTGATTCATTTAGTGAGTTATGGAAATTCCACTATTCATCTTCATTAGGTCCACATTTTTCTGTAATGTTTTATGATGCAAAAATAATTAAAGCATCATGTTATAATATGATTATAAAATAAACAAGTTATTGAATAGAAAGGAATAAACAAAAAATACAATTTTCATCAGTGGAACATCAAAAAGATGAAACACATTCATAAAACACATTAGTTTTTTTAAAAAAAAAGAAAGAAAGAAAGAAAAAGATAGAAAGAAGGAAAGAAAAGAAAAGTTGCTTAGTCTGAATACATTGGTCATTTCAAATGATCATCAATATAGAAAAGAATTTTAGTATACATGGAGTATAGTTACAGTATATACCAGTAGAGGTAACTAGGCCATGCTAACCAGCTCTCTTTATGAAAAACTGAAATATGTAGAATCTTAATGAACTCATAACTTATTGCAAAACACTAAAAGCATCCTTTCATAACAAATACAATTGGTACAACAAGTAGACTATTACGGCGCATGATAAACAGACCAAGAAAAAGAGGTCAGATTTGAAACAATGCACAACTGATTTTACTGTTGTCATGTCAAAATAGTCATTCATGCGCACAGCATTTTAACAATTAAATGAAGAAATCGTGAGAAAATCTTTTCTTTCCTCCGAAAACACACTGTTCTGAAACTAGACTGCTCATCCCCGCCAACAGACAAAAGATCAGTCTGAAGTTCTTCTAGATCGCCTTGTTTTTGCTTGGCAGGGGTTGACAGTGCTGTAGTGTCTCATTACCATGGTAATATAGGGTTTGAAGTAATTACCCACCGCAGATGAATAGGAGACATATCGGAGCACACTTTGCAGTGGCCTCTTGCTGACAGGGTAGAATACTCGCCTCGTGTCCCTTTTGTCATCAGCAGCTAACCGGCTACGTACACCTTAATGTGCAGGTTACCACAAATCCTGTTATTTAAGAGTAGAGATCCATTCTTTCACTCTCGTCAATTATCTCCCTTCACGAGTCGTTTCTCAGGAGCAGTCGGAGAGGTCTCTGGTTAACTCTCACTCCTCTGCCATTTACCTCATCCTTGTTTTTTAAGCAACGGGAAAAAGCTCGCAAATGCGACTGAAAATCATTGTTTATGGTCCTCTCTCTCTCTCAGGATGATGCTTTAATTTGTAGCTGTCATACTGTGATTTGAAAGAGGCAGAGCAAAACTTGGGATCACTGTCTTGTCTTTTATGTGTGCTGAAGCAAAATACATGTAAGTAATGACATTAGCATGACCTGCGGGATCACGGGAAGTTTAATTGGGAGATATATGACATTGGTGTGGCACTAATCAAAACGCTTAGATTGTTAATTACACTCAGATGGTTTATCCAGTTGTATAATTCCTATTCATTGTTTCATGATAAGATATCAATTTCACTTAATAGCTGTAGTTTTTATGTCATCCTGCATTGAACGTCTGACAGTGTTGAAGTGACATGTTTAATAGTCGGAATGCAAATATGGACATGCATGTTCCAAAAACTTGTTTTGAAGTTGCCTTTTTAAAGCAAGAGTTAATCCAAAACTGAAAATGTCATCATTTATTCTCATGATGTTCCAAACTTTTTCTTTCACAGAACACACACACATGTTGGTTTTTGTGGTTTACGGTGACTCTTTATGTTTTTTATCCTGTACAAACTGTATGTTTTATCACTTAAACCTACGCCATATAGAAAACTACTGCCAATTTTTGAATTTCATAAAACACTGTTTAGTATGTTTTTTAAGCCTTTTGTTATACGGCGACATAGAAAGTGTCCTTATAAACCATATTTTAGTTGTAGTACCCATGTCATTATACACATTTGTGTCCTTATAAACCACAAATGTTAGCACACACACACACATACACAAATGTTGGTTTTTGTGATTTATGGGGGCTCTCCATAGGTGTAATGGTTTTCATACTGTAAAAACTGTATGTGTTATTGCCCTACACTGACCCTACACATAAACCTATCCCTTACAGGAAACTGTTTTTAAGCCTTTCGAATTACGGGGACACGGAAAATGTCCTTATAAAACACCTACATATTGTCATACCTATGTCATGCACATGTCATTGTTCAAATTTGCGTCCACATAAACCCGCACACACACACACACTCACATAAATATGCACAAATATATTTTGAGCCTATAAGAATACTTAAAAATAGTAATAATTTACTATTTTATAAATGATTTTATAGTAAATTTTAAGAAAAGAGCATTTACAGTACTTTTAATCTACAAACACAAATTGTATTGTGAAATTGAACTGTAAAAATACATTAAGTTAAATTTACAGTTAAATTCTTTATTAACTGATATAATGTTAATATACCAACCTTTTAAAGTACCGAAATCTATTTTGTACCATTAAAATACACTGATAACCATCAAATGCAGGTTGTGATGAGAAAGTGTTTTATGTTCTACAAATTGTAAAAGTTATATTTTTTTAATGAGTGATAATATACTAATACAGTACCTGATTTGTACTGTAATATTTATTGATAACCACCATAATCATATTGATGGTAACACAAAAATACAAAACATCCTAATGTGCATTACTGATACCAAAAACAATAACAAATAAAACTATTTAAACAAAATATATTCATGCAGGGACATCTGAAATTTTCTGTTAACTGTTTTTCACTGTAAATTACATGATAAATCAATAACTTCTAAAAACTATACATTTTATAGTGCAGATGCATATAATGCAATCTCACTGTAAAATGTATAGTTTTTGTGTATGTAACTTACAGTTAATCAATTTCGTTTTTACTAATTAGTATTTTTCTCTATAAATTATAAACCTTACACACTGTTTGTACTCGCCAGACTTTCACTTTACAGAAAAATAGGTCTGAGCACCTTGCGTATCATCTGTTTTCCTCCATGTTTTTGGTTTTGCTAACAGCATATAGTTTCATGCTGATAGCATGTGGTTATTTCTTCTTTCCTGTAAGAAAAAAAAAAAAAAAAAACGTCAAATTGCCTTGAAACACATAGATGTGAGCTGTGAGTAAGAATCTTATTAAGTGTGATTTGTGCCTCAAAGTTTCTTACATACGTAACCTCAATTTGCTTGTTCTGACCTCTTTTCTCCATACTGCCATATGTTTAATACTCACACTGTCTGTCTGTCTCTCTCTCTCTCTCTCTCTACCACCCTCTCCCTCTCTTAGTGCATAGCCACACAATTGAACTATCCAGAGAATGTGTTGACGGCTTTAATGACATCCAATTTTAGAGTCCTTCACATCCATTAGTGGCAATTACCTTACCTGAGTTTGCATTAGTGTTAATACCACATTCTTGCAGGCAGGAATAATGAAAATAATATGACAGTTATGATATGAAATGTTGGATCAATTTTCATCATCCTGAGGAAAATGGCAGCTTCCATGTTTTACGCTCCACCTTCCTCAACCTCAAATTACGCTGCCTTGGAGGTGCAAGAGGAGACGTGAGACTCAAAGAGAACACGCTCTCCCATGATACTTTTAACTGTGAGAATGCTTTGCAACTTTCAAGCACTTTTTTTTTTACAGATGTCCTTGACTTTCTGTTTATAATATTAGCAAATTGACTGGCAAAGGAAAGCTTTATTAGCTATATACAAAGTTGTTAAAATTATTACAAAACTTAATTCATAATTAATTTATACATAAATGAATCAACAACAACAAGTATAATAATAATAATAATATCAGAGGGATAGTGTATCTTTTAATAAGCAAGTTATTATTTTGTGTTTTTAAATGATGTTATGAACTTTTTTTGTCAGAACCAGTTTTTATGTCACCCTTTTCTAAATATTTGATAGTTGTATTATATATAATTGCAGTGATGTTTAATTATCAAACATGCATTATTATGATTTTTTTTTACTTTACTATTCTTAAAGTGACAGTTAATCATAAATCATTATTAATGTTATTATTAATTCTCATTTTGTTCCAACCTGTCTGAATTGTTCAGAATCACTTCGACGTTAGTTTTTCAAAGCCGGCTGTGCCAACTTTTTGCATTCCAGCAAGCAAAGACCTTTTGAGTGCACAGAGTTACCGCAAAAGGTCTTCCCTGGCAATCCAGGAGAAAAGAGCAAATTCTCACGGTTGGTAAAGCGTTCTCTGAAATCGTTCTCTGTCGATCCGAGTGTGTTTTTGTGGGTGTGGATGTTTCCTCACCTCGTCGGACGGACACAATCGCTGCCTCACCTGTCTGGACCAAGAACACGCTGAGACAGCTTTTGTGGATGGATCATGCGTTCATTGCGAACGGATGTCCATGGCTCTGTTGAGGTCCCGCCTCTCGTTCGCTCAAGTACGCCTTTCCCTCAGTGAGCCTCCTTGCACAGACCCTGTGCAAGATCAGGGAGGATGAGGAGCAGGTTCTGCTGGTAGCGCCATACTGGCCCTCCCAGACCTGGTTTGCTGACCTCATGTTCCTCGCGGCAGCCCCTCCCTGTAAGAACCCCTTCTTTCTCCCTTCTTTCCCAGGTAATGGGCACGATTTGGCACCCGCGCCCCAGTCTTTGGAACCTGCACATCTGGTTCCTGGATGGGACGCTTCAGACCTCGCCGGCCTCTCTCCCGCTGTGGTAGATGCCATCACTCAGGCAAGAGCTCCCTCTATGAGGCAGGTTGACTGGTGTTCCTCTCGCTGAGAGGACCCACAGAGATGCACGATTGCAGTGGTGCTTTCTTTCCTGCAAGAGGAGTTGGAGCGCAGGCTGTCCCCTTCGACTCTCAAAGTATATTTTACTGCCATAGCTGCATATCACGATGCAGTGGAGGGTGCGTCCCTCGGGAAGCACCAACTCAATGTAAGGTTCCTCAGAAGTGTTCGTCGGGTTAATCCCCTGAGACCACACCTCGTACCCTCTTAAAACCTTGCCGCCGCCCTACAAGGCCTCTGGCAGGTCCCATTAGAGCCCTTTCAGTCAGTGGATCTAAAATATCTAACGCTGAAAGCAGCGCTCCTGACTAAGTTGGCCTCCATCAAGAGGGTGGGGGACCTACAATCCTTCTCTGTCAACAAAGGGTGCCTAGAGTTTGGCCCAGGTGATTCTCGTGTTATTTTGAGACCCCGGCCTGGATACGTGCCAAGATTCCTACCATGCCCTTCTGCAATCAGGTAGTGAACCTGCAAGCTCTGGCCCAGGAGGAGGCAGACCCAGCCTTAGAGTTTTTGTATCCTGTATGCGCATTGCGCCTCTACACTGACCGCACTCGGAGCATCAGACACTCCCAGCAGCTCTTTGTTTGCAATAGTGGATAGCAGAAAGAGAATGGTATCTCTAAAAAGAGGTTGGCCCATTGAGTGGTTGAAGCCATCCGCCTGGTTTATCTATACCAGGGAGAGCCGTGCCCCTTAGGACTGAGAGCTCACTCAACAAGGAGAGTCGCTTCATCTTATACATTGGCTCACTGCGCCTCTCTAGCAGAAATCTGTAGGGCTACAGACTGGGTGAGACCTAACACCTTGGTGAGGTTTTACAACCTCCGCGTAGAGGCTGTGTACTCCAGTGTCTTCACTGAAGACAGCAGGTGAGCGGGAGGTCGGCTGGTGTCGCCTTGCAGCGCCATTACCACAGGATCTGTGCACTTTCCTCAGTGTTCAGCTTTGAATACCCTGCAGTTGGGCCTAGAGTGGAGTAGCTCCGACTGTGCTCCTACTGGGTCTCCTTTGCCCAGTAGATTGTGGCTATAATTTCTCCACAGTCAGCCAGAAGGCTCTGTTTCCCTTTAATTATATCCATAATATTATTGATATATTAAATTCCTTATTTCACATACAGAAACTATGTGTTTCAGACTCCTCGCTGACAAACTTGAAAAGGGCTGTTCCATGCATGTTCCCATATGTAACGTCGAAGTGATTCGACTGAAAGGGTAACATCTAGGTTACGAACATAACCCACGTTCCCTGAAGGAGGGAACGGAGACGTTACACTTTTGTGCCACGACTCTGAGGTTATGCTGATGCTGGCTCGGCTCCTCAGTGAAAACCTGCATGTGCACTGCAATCGTGCCATCTTATACTCACGTAGTGATGAGGTGCA
Organism: Enteromius anoplus; assembly: GCA_032359395.1. Taxonomy (NCBI): domain Eukaryota; kingdom Metazoa; phylum Chordata; class Actinopteri; order Cypriniformes; family Cyprinidae; genus Enteromius; species Enteromius anoplus. The sequence goes on along the minus strand of JAUMHG010000062.1, from coordinate 12,675,776 downwards.
CCTGAATGCAATCAAGTGCACGCCAATATTCATTGGCCTTTTATTTGAAGCTCAAAGGCAACTGGTCTCTCTAGCGAGTTCCTATATGTAACGTCTCCGTTACCTCCTTCAGGGAACGTGGGTCACGTTTGTAACCTAGACGTTTTTTTCTATAGAATACAAAGATGTTTTGAGACTATACAATTTGTTGATAAATAAAACAAACAAATCTTATAATTTTGTCCTATGAAATTAATTGATACACATACACACACATATAGATAGATAGGTCGATAGATAGATAGATCGATCGATAGATCGATAGATAGATCGATAGATAGACAGATAGATCGATCGATCGATCGATCGATCGATCGATCGATAGATAGATAGATCGATAGTGTCACCATCAGCTGAAAGTACCTAATCTGGATGGCACTCCAGCTATTCATGAAATGTATGTGTCTTTCGCCCTGTCTTACGTGCCCTTGTGATGTTTGTTGTGTTTTCTTGTGCCATGTGCTCTATGTTTATTTACCTGTCAGCTTCCCCGTGTCTGCTCCCCATTTGTAGCCCTCGTCATTAGTGTTCACTCCCTGCCAGCCGTGTTCCCAGGTGTGGTTGATTAGTCCTTGTATAAATCGTTGATAATATAATGTTTGCTGCTGCTCTCGTGTGATGCTTGTTCAGTTTGTCGTGTCCTTCAAATAAATGTTATTCATTGAGTATTCCTGCCTTTTGAGTCCCTGTTCTCCGCTGAAGACCGATCGTGGCGGCTTCACTCGTAACAGAACGACTCACCAGACAAAGGATAGCGTTCGCTCCTACGAACGTGTACATCTTTGAGGACTACGGTCCATATTTGCATCCCCGCGGTCGAGTCCCGTGGCGTACAAAATGGCCCGAGGATGCAGGAAGCCGAAGAAATATCCCCAGCTACCTGGATCACGTCTTGCCGTCCGGCGAGGTCCGCCCTCGAAATCACTCTGCTCTGCCGAGCCGCAGGAGGCGGTTCCAGTTTCAAAGCTGCTTCCACCAGACCCTGCGGTTTCCAAACCGCAAAGAACAGGTTTCAGCTTTCACAGTTGGTCCCGGTTTCACAGTCAAGTGCACTGTTTAAATTCCAGTCAGTGCCGGTTTCACAGCCAGGAGTGCTGTTCAATGCCCAGTCGGTTTTGGTTTTACAGCCCGGAGAGCTGTCACCTACCCTAGCGGTTCCTGATCTGCTAATAATGAGTTCCAACACCATATCACAGCGAGAGGGGCTGTGTGGTGTCCAGTCTGGTCTGGTTACACAGCCATGACAGCTGTTCAAAACCCAGACGGTGCCGGTTACACAGCCAGGAGGGCTGTTGAAGGTCCTCGCGGTTCCTAGCCAGCACAGAACGGGTCCCAACCCTGTAGCACGGTACGGGGAGCTGTGTGTAGTCCAGTCGGTCACACAGCCTGACGAGCTGCAGAAGGTCCTTGGGGTTCCTGGCCCGCACGTAACGGGTCCTGACCCGTAGTACGGTACGAGGAGCCGTACTCAGATGTGTGGGTCAGCGATTTGGGGTCCGTATGGCCGGATCCACGAGACCCTGTCTGTGGAACCATTGTGGCCGGATCCATTGTGGCCGGATCTGCCAGAATCGGTCTGTGGTCCGGAACTATTGTGGCCAGATCCGCCAGACCCGGTCTGTGATCTGGATCCACTGTGGCCGGATCCGCCAGAGCCAGTTTGTGATCCGGTTCCACTGCTGTCTGTTGAATTTCCCAAGTCTCATGAAAACTGTGTGGCCTCATGGCTCGAGCCACTGGCGCCCGTGTGCGGCTCAGAGATTCCATCGGGTCCGCCAGTGGCTGCACAACCTCTGGAGATGTCGGTTCCGGTCGTAGAATCTCCAAGGATTCCGTTGGTGGCTGCACAACCCATGGAGGTCTCCGAGCCGCTGTATGGTCGGGTTGAGAGGGTCTTACCACGGTCAGTTCAGTCTAGAAGGGCGCTATCACTGTTGGGTTCAGGAGAGCATCTTTGCTGCCTGGTAGGCCCAAAGGGCTGCTCCGCCGCCTGCTTCGCCCTGGAGGGCTCACAAACTGTCTGGTCGGCTCAGGAGAGCATCTTTGCCGCCCTGGAGGACGTTGCTGCCACCTTGGTTGCTTAAGTGGGCTTCTCCGCCGTCTGCCAGACCCTGGAGGTTGTTCCTGCTGGCTCCTAGCCTGGGACGTCTGGAAGCCGCCCCTTTGAGGTGGGGCTATGTCACCATCAGCTGGAAGTGCCAATCTAATCTGGATGGCACTCCAGCTATTATGAACTGTATGTGTCTTTCACCCTGTCTTACGTGCCCTTGTGATCTTTGTTGTGTTTTCTTGTGCCATGTGCTCTATGTTTATTTACCTGTCAGCTTCCTTGTGTCTGCTCCTCATTTGTAAGCTGCCCTCATCATTAAGGCCAATGATGTTCACTCCCTGCCAGCCGTGTGTGTCCAGGTGTGGTTGATTAGTCCTTGTATAAATCCATGTCCTGTATCTTTGTTAGTCGTTGATAATGTAATGTTTGTTGCTGCTTCCGTGTGATGCTTGTTCAGTTTGTCGTGTCCTTCAAATAAATGATGATCAAGCAATTAATCGAATTTCAGGAGGAGCACGCACAAACGATCGCAGCTGCCACCAATCTCCTTATTACTGATTACCCTGCAAATCTCCTCTCCTTCGCTTTAAATACCGCTCACTTCATAGCCTCGGCAACTGCCTTTTTCGCTTCCTCTGCCTCCCCTTCTGCCACCTGAGCCAAAGCCGACCCTCGCGAAGGGTCCCTCGTTTTACCAAGTTCTCAACTTCCTCCGGGGGGCACGCGGGGACAGTTCCCCCGGACAGTTCGCCAAACAAGCAAATTTTATCGCAAAGGAAGTGGGAACTAGTGAAATGTTATTTATTGAGTATTCCTGCCTTTCGAGTCCCTGTTCTCAGCTGAAGAGCGATCGCCGCGGCTTCACTCGTAACAGATAGATAGACATGGGACACGTTTATTTTGTTATTTTCGTAAGGCCAGCAAGTTTTTTTGAACTAAGATTCCATTGAATGCTTTTAAGTGTAAAAAACGTGCTGGTCTTACAAAAATAACGAAATTCCCTGCCACAAATAAATACTGTGAGACTGGGTAGTATTATATATATATATAAG
>JAUMHG010000062.1:12634603-12651521 GCA_032359395.1 Enteromius anoplus | reverse complement strand
CCTGCCGTGCCTGTGTCCGCTGAGAAGCGGGATCGCGACCTAATTCATAGCAGCAGCTTCAAACGTCACCTGTGACAACTTCTCAGAGCTCTCCAATCCAATTTGGATTTGGAGGATTTGAAAGTGCATATTCTTATCTAAATATAGATTTAATGCATTTTGGAAGGTATATTATGATGCTATGTTATTCAATAGATTATTTCAGATAAATGTTTAAAAATAAAATCTTACTGTGCATACTTAAATCCATCACAATCGCACACATGATGAACATGAATGAGACTTTTTTTTTTTTTTTAAAGCTCCAACCTGTCCTCCAACTAATACGCCCGTGTAGGTCATTTTTACAATAGCGGTAAAACACAATCCATCAGAGCATGTACTACAATTGCGTCCCTATTGACAACAGAACATTTGCATATTAATGTTTTTCCCTATTTGATAGGGTTGGTAGCTTAGTCTGCAGAGAGATGCGTTATAAGATGAGACTTGATCATGAAATCACGGGTTTGAACCCAGAGAACACATGTGCTCATAAAACCCAATAAATCATGATTTTGCACAATTTTTGTAATGGGTAGGTTTAAGGGTGAGTTAGAGTGGTTATTTGTACAAATGAAACCTAGTAAAATTTGTTTTAATCGCCGTGAGATTGGTTAAAAAACTGCATTTAAACAAAACACGATTAGATTGGTAATCCAAGTCAATACGTCATTTAATGACGTCAGACGCAATACGACAATATCATTATTTTTACCTTTAAAACATAAACATAGGTTGTAATAAGTAACTTGCACAAACGACCTATAGAGTCATTTTTTGTTGGAGTACATACTCGAATAATGATTGCATTCCAAATTACTTCAGATGACTTAGATTAAAGCACACAAGTCATGTTTATTTATTTGTCATTTTTGAAGTGGATCTGCCTGATCACCATTCACATTCATTGCATGGAAAAGAGCAGCCTGAACATTCTTCAAAAGTTTTCATTTTGTGTTCCACAGAAGAAAGAAAGCCATCCAGGTTTGGAACAACATAAGCTTAGCAAATGTTGACGGAATTAAAGCATTATGAATTACCACTATCTGTTTTGGGGCAAATGCTAATCTAGTCTAATTTGTCATATCACAGTAAAAAACTGCTTTAACTTACAGTTAATGTAACCCCCCCCTATAATCCTACTGGTCATCATAAAGGTGACAATGGTGTAAACCCAAAATCATTCTCAGTATTAATTATTTTCAATTAACCGCTTGTCAGATGTGCAATTAATGTAATAATGGATGACAAAACATTTTCATCATAAACAGGCTTACTCTTTTTCATGGTGGTCCATGTTTGGCTGGAATAGTAGGATTACGACTGTATACCGTAAAGCCATAATTCACAAGGGTTTATTCTACTCTATGAATGCATGGACCATAATTGTGTCTTTTAGATGGCTTGATGAGGGAACCATAGCATTCACTCATAGATAAATTGCCGTCCAAGTTGGCCAGCAGACGTCCTCGTAGATCAATATCCGCAAATTGCTCAAACAAAGGCCAATAACAAGACCTTTTTGCTACTTCATACCGTGCCTATGTCTTTCTGTTCTACTTGCCCATAATTAACAACAGTGAATTTCAAACGATTAGATCACTCAGATTTAATCTCTTATCGAGGGACACACAATGTCATTTAGTTGTCAATGAAGATCTTATCTACTTCCCTCCCTCTCCAAAAACAAGTATAGATTTTCTTAAGAATGTCTATGGGAGAGTTAAGTGAAGGAGACGAGAGGCTGCGCTGAGATCTGAATTAGGTCTCCGCAAAGATGCTTGGTTACAATATGTCCAAAATATCCTCAGCTATGATAGGAAGTGAACATCACATGGAGAGTTACTAGTCAAACCTTTTTATTTAGTATAATTATAATAATTTTGTGTAAACGTATGCAATTGTAATGGAATATTTTTCATAGTCGTACAACTGTATGACAAGTATGTACACAGCAAACTGCTGACCGATCTTATCAATTCAAATCGGTATCTTAATTTTGTGTAAACATTTGGTGATGTAACGGGTCACCAAAAACTTACAGTACAGCCTTATTATTTAATTTAATATGAAACACACACACACACACATGCTGTATTTATATATACTTTTCATACTATATTTTTTGTGTTCCACAGAAGAACGTTTTGGAATTATATGAGCTGAGTAAATCAGTATAGAATGTAATTTTGTCGATTAACTGTCACAAAGTGTATTGTATTGAATGTGTACTTGTAGTGTCGTAGTGCACCTGTAGTTTTTAAAAAAGTCATTTAAGTGTACTGTACGCACATCCTGATTTTGTGGAGTTCAACGTGTTCCTACCCTGGTGAAAAAACCCCAGCTAAAACCAGCTTAGGCAGGTTGACTGGTTTTAGGTAGTTTAAGCTGGAAATAGCTGGTTTTAACTGGTCTCCCAGCCTGGTCAGGCTCAACTAAAGTCTGGCTTACACTACAGAATTTGTAGGCTGATTTGGCCCAGATTTTCCCCTCCGGAGAATCGGAGTAAAAATCTTGTCATGTACCTTGATTGGTTAGACCACATCAAACATGTTTGAAATTTAGGATTTAAATCGGGATGATGACGGGCTATATGATTACGCCGGTACTTTAACAATTAGCAATGCGTGACCGCAAAACAGGTCCTGTTATGGCGAACTTATACAGTAGTGGACACGACAGTCTGAATAATGTGTGGAAAACATAAATCACAACTTTAAACAAACCTAGTTTTCCACTAGCTAATATGATTGTTTAGGGTCTTAATTGAAAGTTTGTAATATAGTTTGCTTTAAAATTTCTCTAAGGTAGTTTTAAAAACGCTCATTTTACCCTGTCAAAAACAGCTTTTTTTTTAATTACTCTGTTCAGTGTAATTCCCCTTTAAATCTTGACGAGCTCCACTGACTCCGCTCCTCTTTTCCGAGGCGCTCTCAGAGGATCTTTTTTTAGCTGCATTCATAGTGAAACTCTGCTAATTACCACATCATTAAGAAAGGCGCAAACATAAATGCATTTCGGTTGATTAAAGGGCGCGTTTCCCTTCAGAACCAAACATAACGTTAATCTTCTGCGTCTTCAGTCACTCAGATGTTTGGGGTTAATCACTACTGCTATGTTCATTAATACATTCAACAACTCTCTTAGGAGTCTTGGTTGTCTCTGCGTCTCGGTCTGATGACGGTTCACTCAGGGCGGGTCTGAGGCAAGACACCAGTTCAGTCAGTGTGACAAGCTGCTGTCAATCATCTATTGTGGGAGTGGCTCTGTCAGTGTGATGCCACACCGACATGCATTTGAGAATGGCTTGATTTCAGAAGGGGCAACTTATTTTTATTAAATTAAAAGAAAACTACTGGTGGATCTTTATCATTGTAGGGTGGTTGTGTAATCATACTCCCAACACATATTTCAGTCAAAACAGCTTGTAAAAGTGCATGTACCACCGTATGACCCCTTTAAGTGACAGCAGCACAATATGCATTAGGTATACTGCTGTTTACACTGTTAATTTGACCCAAACAATAAAACAAAAGCACTCCTCTGGAGTGAATAACTTCTATAGCTTTAAAGACATTTCTTACATGTTGATATATAATTGCAAAGTTTTTGATAGTCAGTATGTTGTACCCATCAAAGTAAAGTGTTACCCCTTTTTTAAGGTTACCCCTTTTTCAACAAGGGGTCCCTCAAAGTACTCAAATGTCCAAATACTTTTTTGAGACAGCTGTAGACTGTCCTAAAATATTGCACCATGTGATGTACTATAGCAATTAAGATGGTGGCGATATATAAATCTCCCCTGACAGGCACTGGGACGTCTTGCATCATTTAAGGTCAAAACGAATGCAAACGTTAGCAATAGAACACCCTCCTTGAGCAGTGCCCTTTTTTGAAAACAGCTTCTTTTTTTCTGTCGCAGTCCTGTGGGGGAGGACAGTCTCTGGTTACATTATCTGTTAAAATACATGCTAAACGCTAATATGTACAATAAGGGGGTGCTGAGGCCCTAGATAGACAGATAATCTGTTATTGGAAGGCATCTTCGGCTATTTAGCACGTTTAAACTATGGGAGGTCTCGATGCATTATATTGTGTCAATCCGACTGATCTGCTGAGGGAAAAGAAGGTAGATACGGATTAGACAAATCTGAAATAATCTGCTGAAAGCTTAAAAGCTTGAGATGTCTAGAGTTATTATTTATTTATTTATTGGTCATTTGTTCATTTTTAGGAGGTTGGCAGCGCATATAGAAGCTATAGACACTTGATGGACATCTGGGGTTGACAGAATGACGGTAGCACAGAAGAGTTAAGTTTTACTGCTCTGTAAATAGACCACATTATTTGACCTCTACGGGTCATGTTGATGACAGCTGTTTGGACCCGGTCATCGCCCCTTGTTTACTCTGTCATGACAGTGTCTACAGAACAGCTTCTTGGTTCAGGCACATAATCATTTGGCTGAATGGTGGGGAATCGTGTCAGAGTACCAAAATTGTACAGAAAATAAATCAGTCATAAAAACAAGAAGTGTTGCAGAAATGCTTGTGTGTGAGTTAGATATCAGTGTCAAGGTAAGCATAAGATATCAGATGTGCTCTTGCAGGCTAAGAAGCCTGTACGTGGCCTTCAAAATATATGAGCAGAAATCTGTAGCTAAAAACAAACATTTCATTTTCAACAACATTCCACTGAAAGTCGCGTTGAATGCTTCTCGGTTCTTTGACATTCGGAGTCTTCCTCAATTCAAAAGAATCTTTCGCATACTTTAAATGTTATGATTTGGCAGGAAACATTAGCCAACAAGTTTGTTTACACACTGAAGGACTGTGAGTTCATGCTGACAATAAAAGAGAGAGCAGTGGACAATTCATTTGAAAAATTAAAGACACAACATGGTTATTACAATCTATGCAGGTAGGTTATAATTTTAATAAATTAAGAATCGATGGTTTCAGTCCATTCTAAATACTGGGATATTGTATGCAAATGCCAGAAGGGAACACATGTATGAATACTTCAGGTGGATAATATGATATAATATTTATTTATACTTCTGGTAAAGCACACAAGCTATGATGGGAAGCATTTCTGTTTTGCCCTGATCCCAAGCAAGAGGTAGTATTGCTATTTTGAACAATACTGATTTTGTTTGTGGATGGTTTTGTTTTGATTCTGATTCATTAAAACAATCATTTTATTTCATGGCAAAACAGGCTTCCATAGTTTTAGAATGTGCACTGGAGGAAAAAAATAACAAAAACATTCCAAACTTCATAAATCCAAGTTAAGTTGTGTTTTGAAGTCGCTTTAAGACAGTCAAAACAATTTGCTCAGAAGGACACAAGAACAATCAAAACATGTAATTCCTACAAAGGAAAAGAGGGAATACCAGCGTAGAATGTGAGAATACTTATGAGATTACAGTTTGGATTAGTAAATGACACTTGATTCACATAAGGATCTTATTCAAAGCCCTGGAGCTAAGCTGTCGGTTGCTTAAGATTTTCCGGCTAAAAGCCCCTTCGAGATGGCGTATAATGAGACTTTTAATGTCATTAGGGGATTGCTAAGGACAGACAATTACTTGCAGAAAGCATTTGAAGCATTTGAATGGAAGAGAGCATCTTGCTGGAGGCTGGGAGAGGATTCTCCTTAGCCTGTCTTAGAGATGCTTACTGAAGAAGCCATTGTAATTAGTTCAAATGGTCACCAGGGAGAATTGGGACTGAAGAGCTGCAACCCAAGGTCTTGGGAGAGAGGGGGAGAAGGGTAATAATTATGACAAAAGGCCCTTGCATGAATGTAAACAGTGCACTCTTTCATAATAAGCTTGATCAAATGGTTATTATTTTCATATTTGCAGACTTCATCCTTTTTAGTCCAAAACCCCCAACCTGCACAAAGGGGCAGATCAGTGACCCGGACACAATTGAATTTGCTTTGTCACTCTGTGTTATTGGTTTTTACGCTCATTGATGCAAAACGCTCTAATTAAGACATTTAAGCTAAAAGAAGCATCATTTAATTTGGTAGACATGCAAATATTTCAAGAATATAATTTGATCATTTCTGTTGCAATTTCAAGTACAGGCACTAATAATTAAATACAACCTAAGACTTGTTACATTACTGATCAGTTGTGTTACAAAGTATGCAAACAGAATTAAAAAGACTTTTCATTATTTAAATTTATACAACAGTTCTGATTGGCTGAGAGTCTTTTGCAGGCATGTTGTTTGACTATTTGAATCAGCACACTTACAGTATTTCTCACACTGAGTGTCATGGTGGATGCCAAAATCCATTATAATTTGTATGTGTGTCATGGAATGCAGTTTTAAGAGTTTTTTTTAGGTAAGAATGTAGCTGTTCGGGTCTTCAAATATGCTGTTTGTTAATAAAGACAACGTCTGTTTAAAAATGTGCCCATTAACCCGCCAGGAGCTGCCTGTGGCCTTGTGCAAACTTTAATTGTATTATTTAATATATAGCAGCACAACCAAGAATTATGTTAATGGATTTTATTGCATGCAGATTGCCTCTGCAAGACTTTACAGGCTCCAAATGTGTTCAGGACACTGGAACAACTTGCTAGAGTGACAGTGAGAGGGATCCCAATCTAAGCTCGGAGTGCAGGAAACCTCCCTGTGGTGAAAGAAGGAACTCTCACTTTATTTCATGTTTTTCATGGATTGAAATCCAAGGCTATGTTGGGAATGGAATACTAGCTTATTTCAAATACTTGCAAAATATAGATTTTCTGTATCTGCAAGACTTAGAATGGTTAAAACTAGGAGTAAGAAACAAAGTGTAATCAGACTCAATAAATGTAAAATTCACCCATTTTTGAAGGGCGTTTAAAAAACGTTAGGAAATGGACTTGTTACCTGTGTTCATTTGGATTGATCAGCCAATCATCGTTACAGTGCCCTGGCAACTACATCAAGCTCAGTATCAGTTGATGCACGTTCTGCTCTCATTTTCTGGATTCCTCTCTGTCTAGACAAGTTTGGTATATGCTTACTGCCAAGTGGACCTTTTGTTTTTGAGCATCACACCAATTTATTTTACCAGCTTTATACTTCCCTTTAATACTTATCCATAACTTTACCGCATCTTCAGTTTGGTTCCATCTTTGCTCTAACACACCTGCTTGTAATTTTTTCAAGTGAACCCAAAGATTTTGATTTGTTCATTCATGTGTGTTTGATTAAAGCTGTAACAAAATTTTGTTCCATTTCCATGAGAAGGACTGACACCTTTCACATGATTTGTTCCATCAAATGCCTTGTCTGGGCTTGCCAAAAGCGTTACACTGCTTTACTGCCTCTATAAAAATGATTTACGAGGAAATTGAGATAATTAGAACCGAATTGAGGTGACGGAAGCTCTTACGGGGCATCTGGTTATTATGCTGGGAAAGAAATGAGTTTGTTAATTTGTAAAGGACAAGCGTAATTAAGGCGCTAGGACTGACGCAGTTACTTAACTGAAGTTAATGGGGGAGGGACCAAGTAAACGCAAAACCTCACGCCTCACTCCTTTGCAGTGTAGATCAGAGATGATAGGGCACGACTGAGCATACGCTAAGTTGTTTTTAAACACTAAGGCATGGCTAAGAACGTGACCATTGCCCCTAGTCATTTTCAGAAGGATCTCAGTATGACTAAAGGCTGTTATTACAGGGTCTCTAAATTACTTGCTTTTGATTGGGCAATCGTGGTCCTATAGTTTGTGTAATGGCCATTAAACTGGATGTCAAAGAATATACCTAAACATTCAATTCACTGAAGTCTACAGCTAAAATGAACAAAGTGGCATTAGCTTTTATTCCTTTTCACAAAAATTATGATTTTGGGGCAGATTATCATTTAATAAACACATGGGTTCTTACACAATACTATATTATGGCATTAAAACATTTTGCCACATGTGATTTTTAAACTTAATCATTTTGATATTTGTATTACATAACCAGGCTGGTACAGCATTCACACAGCTCATGATAACAGAGTTCAAAGACGTCCATAATTTAACAACTTATTGTGCACAAAGACAACAAAAGCAACAACTTTATCCAAGGCAAGGCCAGGCCAACAACACTTAGTTTCCAAACTGCTGCAATACCTACAACCGCTTACCTGATTTTACTAAGTGCAACATGTCCCTGGGTCAACATTGTGATTAACCAATCAGATTTGAACAGTTTACAGTTTTTGTGAAGTTTTGGTTTACAATCAGTGTTTGTTGTACATCAGTGTCAGTCGACCTATCATTTTCTCTGTTTTTAGACATTACTCATGGGTAAGGTTATGTTTAGGTGTAGAGATATGGTCAAGACTATATTCTTTAATTAAAATGTTGTTCCAGGGTCAATCAGGATGTGCACATACAGCAGCCCATTTAAAAAGTTAGTCAAAATAGTCCATCTGCCATGAGTGGTTCCACCTTAACTTTATGAAGTTGTGCTTTACTGTGCGCAAAACCACATACTCTGTTATGTGTTAGGTGCGACACACGTATACATTTTCTATGTGTGTTTCCACTTTGATTTGAACAAAAATAACATATCCTTGTGTTGCGGCTGACACAGAAAAGATCAATGACAAAATTTTTGTTTTGGGGTGGAGTAAATCTTTAATTTAATGTTTTGCCAGATTCATGTTCAGCTGTTTCTGAATCTAAATGCACTTCTTGATTCACCTGCCCAACATTTTGCTTTGGGTCGCAAAATGTGCAAGAAGCCACATAAAATCATTTTGCAGAAATGTCACCACATGCGCATTTTCCCAATTATTCTGGTTTGGTATATGGTAAGCATATAACATTTTGATGTATAAAATATAAAATGAATATATATTTTTTTCTGTCCATGTATTTATACATATGAAGCTATGTCAAGGTCTTAATCACCTTATTGAGTTTTTGATTGGCTGGCTGTACATTATCCCCAATTTAACCAAATAAGTTTTGCTGATAGGATGCTTCAATGCAAAGCTGCTTTGAAATGCTTTTGATATATCTGATTGTAATTAATGATAAATATGTGAGGTTTCATGTCTGAACCCAGTATCACAGTGCAGCTGTAATCCCGCATTGTACTTGATGGGTGAGAAGAAAAGGGTCTCTTTATGAGGCAAAGAGTTGTTGGTTTGTGTTGCAGATGCTTATGTTGTCTCACAGGGAGTCTCAGTCTCCTACCCGATGGCCATGGCCTTTGCGGCTTTGACATCCCTCATATCTTTTATTTACTTGTTGTTCAGTGAAGACCTCCTTCAGGCGTTCATCGCCCTCAGGCTAGCTGCAGGCGATCAGCACAGACAGGTCACTACAGCTGGGGCCGTACCATCACTCCTGCGGCTCACACCTTCTTCTCCCCCAGCTGCTCCAAGAGCAGTCATTCACACCGTAAGTAACGATTAATAAGATGCATTATCCCACATTAAAACACATCTAGCCCATCACAGAGAAGTACAAGTACCACTTTTCCACTGTAATGATGCTGGTGCTGGTGCTATTTTGGGATATCTGCAGAACTCTTTCAGTCTTGACAGCCATGTAATGACGTAACAGTTACCACAGGAAACAACCCACCATGGCTGTCTTTGTCAACTAGTCCTGCTCCTTTATTTGAGAACATAATTCAACATTGAAAGTGTCTTTATTCTACTACTGTACATGCTGGCTCTGACATACAGCTAAGAAGTGTAATATTTAAAATGTATAATATGCAGTAGCGTGCATGCGTGCATAAGTTTCTCTTTATATTTTTAACAACATTATTATTAATTATGTAAGGTTTATATATCTATATTTAACTGTTTTTAAATTACCCCCAATAAAGAGAGAAAGTTTTAGGTCTCTCGGAGATACCCTGGTACACAAGGTGACGGTACGCAACTTTTTATGCTTCTGACAGAAGAAGGAGCCAGAAGACTTGTTTGTCAAAACCATTCACATGCTTCTTTGTTAACTGGCAAAAAACATGGTTATTTCAAGCAGCAGCTCTGGCGATGAAGAAAACAACGAGACCTACATTCATCTTGCCGAGGTGCATCTTCTTCATCTACTCAACTCGTGTCCTCGGCAAGACCGGTTTGTGCTTGAGCGCCACCAAGCCGTGTATTGTAGCTTCAGCAGCTCCATGCACGTGAACAAAGGTGTAAATCATTGGTCGGCTAGTTTTTTACGCGTGCGTCAAACCAAATGACACTGTAAAGCATCGCGCTTTTATGCTTCTGTGTGCACACTCACATTGTCGCTCTTCAGGAAACAACAGCAAGTGGGCATTCGTTTAATATCATGCAGTAACACTTAAGCCACAGCTGCACTAAACTTTTAAAGTTTGCAGTTAATTAAGCAAAGTATCACATTGCAGCTTCTTAGATTGAGCTTTCGTTTCAGGTCTCCCATATTGAATGAAAGTCAAAGGAAGTGTAGGCCATCCCTTTAGTCATTAGTATGTCTATTGTGCACCATGTTGGAAGCTTAGGCAAGATTAGGAAGATAAATACTATACAAAGAAGGCGTTAGGTTTAGATCTATATATATTTGTGGGGGAAAGTGTTAGATTTAGATTCTGTAACTGGTTTCTTTACTTTTTAATTCAGTTTTAAACTGCTTAAGTGGTATGACAATGCAGCCTAAAGCTAACCAGATAAACTCTGACCTTGCTGTACTTAAAGACATCGTGCCAGTCGTCTGGAACTAGCAGGTTTTTCCAGACCGGAACCACCTTTTGCTAAATGGAAACATTCTTAACTGTTCTAGATTTAGCTTTGACTCCAAAATTTTGTCTATGGAAAAAGGTGTAGGTAAGAAACTTGGTGGTAAGGTGGGACCACTCCCTTCTATCTGTCCAACTCCTTCAGCTCAGCGTTGGTCCTTGATTTCTAGTTAATAGAGTGTGCACTACTACTTCTGGTGAAGCTCCTGCGCTTGACAAATTTCCTATGAAAATACTAGTTGGGCTGTGCTTAGTGAAGCCTGCAATTCCTTCGCAAGCAGCTGCATCCTTTCTTGAGATGTGGCTGCTGTTTCAGGGTGTGTGCTGTCAGGTCATTGACAATGAGGACAAAACCCCCCTGTGTTTAAAGAGCAGCAGTTGGACTTGGAATACAGCCAATGGTTTAGTCCAACTGCTGAAAACCATTTCCATAAGACTTTTCTGTTATCCGTTTGCTTTATCACACTGTCGTGCCATCAGCTTAGCTCTATGCTATTACAGCAAACAAATAAATAATGGTTTCTTGGAGTTTTTTTGTTGGATGGTAAACACATTCGCTCAGCGTTCTAGCTTCATATTTGTCACGTGCAGCCCCTACAAGTCTTAAGTCTTAAACATTTACCGTCTCAGTAATCGGTAGTGAAAAGTTTCGACCTTGATGACCGGGAGAGAATGAAAATGGTACTTTCCTACCTGAGCTTCTTCCTGTTTTGTCAGAAAGAGTGATTCTGCTTAAAGCTTAAAGATAATCTACAAACTTTTCAACGGCATATGTCATAAAAACAAAAACAACAACAAAATGGATATTGTATAAAAATCTTATTTTACACACAGACCTCTGACACTCATCAAGACACAAAAAGGCAAATCATAACTAGGACAAAGGCTCATGCTATCAGCACTAAGTGATTAATGCCAAGCCAATTATTTTAAGTGGAGACTTCATTAAGTCATTAATTAAAGAGTGCCCTGATATGTCATGTTAGCGATTGAATGTTTTGTTAGAACCAAACGTTTTGTAGAATTGTATCCTACAATTTAATTATTTCAGTGTGTGCACCTCTCTTCAGTTCGCTCTGCAGGAAACAACAGCAAGTGGGTATTCATTTAAAATCATACAGTAACCATAAAGCCACAGCTACACTAAACTTGCAGCATTTCGGATTTAAAGTTTGCTGTTCATTAAGCAAAGTATCAGATTGCAGCTTCTTAGCATGAGCTTTCGTTTTAGGTCTCCCATATTGAATGAAAGTCAAAGGAAGTGTAGGCCATCCCTTTAGTCATTAGTATGTCTGTTGTGCAGCATGTTGGGAGCTTAGGAGTGATTAGAAAGACAAATACTATACAAAGAAGGCGTTAGGTTTAGATCTGTATATATATATATTTGTGAGGGAAAGTGTTTGATTTAGATTCTGTAACTGGTTTCTTTAATTTTTAGTTTAGTTTTAAATTGCTTAAGTGGTATGAAAAAAATACAGTATTGTAGTATTTCAGTTTTGTTATCATAAAACTATCACAGCATGCACAATAATTAAAAGTTAAAGTTAAGCATGTCACACCACAGAACAGTTTAAACTGAGTGTCTTTTTTATAGTTTTAAATCTAGCAGTTAGCATCTGACCTTTATTTAATTCGGATTATCTGCATTAATTCAACGCTATAATGAAAACAACTTTTAGAATGACTTTTAAAATACAGGACAGCACAATTATACCTTCAATGGCCAAGTTGAAGCTGTAAAGATGTGGGATACTTAGGGAACAGTTATAAATGGATTATAATATTTTTAAATTCCTCATTTGGATGAGTGTCATATTTTGAAAACAATAGAAAACTATTATCTCAGATTTCATATGCGATGTATATGTGCTACTGTATTCTTTGGACATGATCGAGATATTCAACATTTTTCAATATAAAATATGTCTCTGGCCAAAGGAGCGATGGCCCCTAAACACTGCTTACTGAGTTCAGTATAGCTTTACTTAAATTCAGTTGGCTAAGATTTAGCTAAATCCAAAAAATAGTTGAATATTTGTGCCTACAGCTATCTGAAGGTCAGTCTACTTCCCAACAAAAATAGCCTGTCAAAGACTTTGTCAAACCACAACTCCATCCGACCAGGCAGTTAACCTTTTCCTTCAAGAGTCATTCAACTCTGTAAAACTCTCCCTTAAAATCACCTCATACATCTGTGCTTTCCTTTGAACAATGTTCCTTAGACCACGTACAACCTTAGAATGTAAATAGACAAATAAGCGGCGTCCAATATCACAGGGTTTGTCAGCGCCCTAGTATAATAATGATGTACGATCCAAGCAATAGATGTGACCTTGTCAAAGGCGGCACCTAAAATGTTGATGAATGAAAGGAGAGGGGGATAAGGTAAAGTAGGCAGGTGATGGGAGGGTGACAGTGATGGAGAACGCTCTCAGAAAACGCTGCTGTTTGGGGTGACAGGTGTTCGAGAGATCCCTCAGACGCAGGTTCCAGCGTGGAGAGGAGCGATCGGAGGCATTTAGCGGGGAAGGAGCCAGATTCCTCCAACGGTCATTAAACTGGAGGGAGGCGGTATCGGAGCGCAAGGTATCTATGAGGTATGTAAAGGCTGATAGGATGTTTCCAAGTCTGAAGATAGCTCTGATAGTTGGAGGCCAGCCAACCTAAAGTTGATTACTAGTCATAGGATACTTTTATTTTACATACACAATGTCTATCAAATAACTGTGACATGGTGCCATTTTTTCATGGTTTTGTCACATACATCAGGTGAAATCTGAGCTGGCTTCTAACAAGTTCCCTCAAGAGACGTATTGGGCTGTTTCGATTACTATATTACCCTCATAAGGCTTGTTATTTCATGCCAAGATGCAACCTCAAGCAAGGACTCTGGAAATATCCGTCACATGGAATGAGCAGTCTGGCATGCGCTGGAAATAAATCATTTAGCTTGTATAAACTATCAGCGGGTTAGGAAGTTTATGAACTTCGAGGTGCATTGGGTCATTAATCATAACTGAGGCTGAGGACTTAAGAGGAGATTCCCCCATCCACACTCACCCTCTCTCTATAGCTCTTTCTTCTTCTTCTACTCCTCTTCCTCCCCTGTATTGAACATCCCACACACCTTTGACAGCAGATTTTAAAAAATGATGTCAAAAGGTGATAATTCAGGGAGAGAATGGGGTTGGAATAGATGGATTAGCCTGGTATCTAGAGGTTGGATGTCAACCCCTGGCGTTCTGCTTTTCTTTACCCTCTCTACACCTGTAATTGAGTGGTCAGAATTAAATGGGTGTAAGTTTGAAAAGCACTTACTCCATGGCAGAAAACTTTCACGTCCCTTCCACTAGCTAAACAACTGAGCTAATAGAAACCATGTTCAGTCGTCAGTCATGGTGCAGTAAACAAAAAGGGTTCGTTTGAAACAGGTTTAGCAGGTTTACTTTTGCCATCAGGTACTGTGCAACCAAACACCAGCTGGGACAGGTGAAAGTTGCTATATTGTAAATTTCAGTGAAATCTTGCTGCTCTGGGATTATTTTTTTTTTGGTTACACTTTACTTTGATAGTCCACTTTAGACATTCTATAAGTAACTTTGCAACTACATGTTTACTAACTCTCAGAGTAGACTGTTAGGGTAGGTTTAGGGTTGGTAGAATCAACACAGTCTCACTCCAACTCGTCACATTTTGACGCTTGGTCGAAACCCTTTTGCGTCACTTTTTGAAGATCAGGGTAACCCTTTTTAGTCACTTTTCGAAGTGTAGGGTCCTCTGTTGTTTTAAATAGGAAACTCTTAGCATCACGCAATATTTTTTTTTATTTTAGAGTCATAATTAAGATATATTGGGTAAAAACAATGGCATTAATGCATTTATGTAGGGGTGTGATTTTTCAATGTAAACAGTCAAAACAGTTTTACTTAAATTATATAATTTACACATTTATGAGCATGTAACCCAACCCCTGCCCCTAAATGTACCATCTGTCAATAAAACACAAGATATAGCAGGCAGATACAACCACTGTGTCACGCCCTTGTCTGTGTTCTATGTCACAGTTTTGGTTTTGTTCTAGTAATTCCTATGTTTCCTTATTTGGTCATGTTCCTGTTCTTGTTTAGTTGATTAGTAAACCCTTGCCACCTGTGTTCCTCACCTGCCCTGCATTTACCCCTGTGTACTTAAGCCTTGTGTATTCTGTCCTGTGGGTCGATCGTCAATGTTAAATGGATGTGTGTAGCTCTTTGTTTCTTGTCCTTTGATTCTAGTAAAAATACTTGTTATATTTGACTACTGCGTCTCTGCCTGCTTCCTGCTACAACAACCGTGACATGTATATACATGGTAAATATATAGTACTTATGGACAAGTGGGTACAAACAGGCACATTCAAGTACCACATATTTATCACATATATACCAAGTACAGTATGTGTCTTTTTTGTTACAACATAGCATATTTTACTACCAATGCATATAGTAAGTTTTTAGGACATTTGTGCAAACAGCACAAAATAACCCAAATAGCAGATGTATACAGGTGGTGCTGCAGAAGGTGGTGGGTTTCAGAGGAACACTGCAAACGCACTGCAAATGCTCAAGTGAATGTTAACCAACCATTTAAATGTAAAGTTGCAAGCTAACTGACTTTGTATGCATCATGAACCAATCAGCTTGTGTCAAGTCATTTAACATTGTGAATATTATCAGTTGCGCTCATACCTGTCAGTCTGCACCATCTAGAGTTACATATTGAACTATACATATATTAAGTCTATAATAAACCCACCATAAGAAATATAGAAGTAAACGGCACTAGCCCAGGTCTTCCTAAAGAAGTTTGATTGTAACACAATCATATTCATTGTACCTATGAAATGAATACAGAAATTACTTACTCTACAAACAAAGCATTGTGGATGCCACAGAGCACTTAGTGCTGAGATGTAATTCTCCATGATGGGCTCGGAACAACCTTGACAACGAGAGGCAAAGAGGGCCAGAAAACATTTCTGACAGTACTGCTTCCCCTCACGGTCATGAAAACCTGAGGAGAAGAAGCATACAGATATAAAATTTTAAATGAAATATTATCCAAATATTCATCTGACCGAGTTGACAGATCTGATTGAATTAACACATCTAACAGTGCTGACGTAAATTTGAATTAGTAGTCATTTTAACTGCCAAATACACAGGATCAGTTAATTATTGTATTAAAACAAACAAAATAAACAGTGAGTGTACAGTGGGTATGGAAAGTATTCAGAGCCTCTTCAATTTTTCACTCTTTGTTATATTGCAGCCATTTGTTAAAATCATTTAAGTTAATTTTTTTCCTCATTAATGTACACACAGCACCCCATATTGACAGAAAAACACAGAATTGTTGACATTTATTTATTAAAAAGGAAAAACTAAAATATCATGTGGTCAGTATTTAGTAAGCACCCTTTTGATCTAATAGAGCCATGAGTCTTTTTGGAAAAGATGCAACAAGTTCCTTTTCAGGTGCGTCAATGATGCTTTGGGAACGCCTCGGTGTTAGCCACGCTGTGAAACAGCTGTGAATCTATCCATATAAGGGCTCCGGCGTCACAGGCGGTGACGTCATGACTCCCGGAGCTTTAAAAGCCCAGGTGCAGCGCATTACACATCAGCTTCTTTCATTAGGCGTGCTCTACTGTGAGTCTGTCGCAGCAAACTTTGTCTTTAGGTTAAAAATTTCAAATAACCAGAGATCATTATGATTCAAGAGCAACAGTTCAGAAGATGTGTGAGCCCTTGTCACCGTTTTCTAACGCCTAGAGACTCCCAAAATATGTGTGTGGCTTGTTTGGGGGAACAACACGCAGTGTCTGCTCTTGAGAGAGGAGATTGCCCGTGTTGTAACGAGCACACGCTGGCCGAGCAAGATATGGTTTGCGGACCTAGTCTCTCTCAGGAGTGCCGTGGCAAATCCCGGTCAGGATAGATTTACTCTCCCAGCAAGGAGGGCTATTCCTGCATCAGTACCCGGAGACATTCCGGCTGTGGCCTCTGAGGTGGCACAGCTCATAGCAGCAGGTCTCTCTGCGGAGGTCGCTCGTACTATTCTGCACTCTAGAGCGCCTTCAACGAGAAGGCTGTATTCACTGAG
>JAUMHG010000062.1:12618734-12634503 GCA_032359395.1 Enteromius anoplus | reverse complement strand
ATGTTAAATGGATGTGTGTAGCTCTTTGTTTCTTGTTCTTTGATTCAAGTAAAAATACTTGTTATATTTTACTACTGAGTCTCTGCCTGCTTCCTGCTACAACAACCGTGACACACTGTCATAATTTATTTAAAAAGATATTAAAATTCTAAGTCTTTTGAGGCAAAATGACTGATTTGTGCGAGGAACAGACGCGGTCGCTGTCTCCGTCTTCTGCATACTTTCTGTGCTTTATGAACTCTGTGCTCAATTTCAAAAAATGCTGCTACAAGAATCCTTACGTCAACGTTAGTTGTGAAATGCCATTGACTCTAGTGTATCTCGTGAGCGGTTGCATCATGCTACGGGACGGGAGTATGCTTTCTGAATGAGATGACAGCACGTGGACGGAGTGGTATCCTTTTTAGTGATGAAAACCTTGTGTTTTACTCCCTTCTTCGCATAAAGAATTTTTATGGCTTCAGAAGACTTGGAATGTGACACACTTCTAATGTATTTATACTGTTTTTTAATGATTTGTTTGTGCAATAAATACCTGTAACTGCATTTGCCTGTGTGTGTGTGTGTGTGTGTTTATATTGTAAAGAGGTAGGAGTGGGGTTTGGTGCTCCAATTAAAGTAAAAAATTATATAATACATTTATTACTGCTGATACTAACCTGCTGTCAAAATGTCTGGTTATTCCTTTACCCAGGGTTAAATTGGCCCATAACCTAGGGTTTAAAAGTTGCTAACCCAGGGTTAAAAGACTTTTGGATGCACACAATAGGCCTGTTTTATATGCATGTTAGTTATTTATTAAAAATATTTGAATATTCCTTACATCACATTCAGAAAAAGTCAACACCTCTGATCTCATATTGAAACTTGAGAAAGACAATGGGGTCATTGTTCACACACAAAAAAAAATCGTCAAGCCGTTGGGGAAAATTAGAGCTTTAATTAAATATGCTCCGTAGTCCGGGTTCAAAGATCCCTGGCTCCTTGGTGAAGGCAGTCCATCTGTCCAGCAATCCCTCCAATTCCCCCCCACCACCTTTAATTAGCGGTGGATACCCGTGCCTCTTGCTAGCTGATCCCATTGCACGCGCAGAGAAAAGTGAAAGAGTGAAGGAATCCATCTGTCTTCTGCCTATGGTGAAGAATCGCAGATTAACACACTTCTGTCCATTGAATGCTGGGAATTCCTCTCCTCGGGTGTGAGCCAGAGGATCCGCAGCTGTTTCGGCTATTAATAAATGTGGTGTGTGCATGCGCGTGTCTCTGTGTGTTTGTTTGGATAGTGTGACTGCCAACGCGTGGCCTTGAGTGTAAGTCCAATCATTAGAAAGCAGCGCCTTGAGAAATTGAGTTGAGAGCAGAGGAGTGTAAACTGCTCTTTGAGCCGTAATCCTTCTTCCACAGTGGGCCTGTGATCTCTAGTAATCACTCCTTCTGTTCATCCTCATCGCACTTGATCATGATCTTCGAAACTTCCAAAAGACATGAGAAAGAACGAACGTGGACCTATACACAACTCTACACCAAGGGTTTTTTCTCATGAAGAGAAATTCAGATAACGGTGCCTGATGAGGATGTTTTGAATTCGAGTGCTTCAGCCTGATTACATTCAATATGTTTGGCACTGATTGGTTTGGAAGCAATTAGCAATGATGTATTAGCGACCAAAGCCTGAAGGTTTCTGTGCACGTTTCCAGCTCAAGACCCACCAGAATACCCCAAAGAATATTTAACTGTCGATTTAGCAATATATATGCTTTTTATCTAAATTTCTGCACATAACTTTCAAAATGGCTTAACCAATACCATGAGACTAGGGTGTGGTCATCTGTTTTTCTGACCAATAAAAGACATACAGTAGATTTCAGAAATCTGTTTGTGCACAGTAGTTATTTTTTACCATAAATATCTTTAATAATATCATCTAAGGTAGTAATGTCCAAACTAATTTAATTGTGCAGGACTGAGTTCGCAACTAAAAAGGTACGTGCTGAAGTGGTTTTTGGGCAGATTTTCACAAGGACAGTACTAACAGTGTTGTGTTTTTGAGAGCCATTTAGTATATCTTTCTGTGAAGGCACCAAATCCCAGGCATGTTGTTAATAAGCAGGCTCTTTGGCAGCTTGTAAATGTGGAATGTCACATTTTGGTATTGTACATGAGTTTTGAAACATCTCTTTTCTCTTATTTCTTTCTCAATACCATTTCTTTCAGCTAAATCAAACCTTCTTTCAGCTCTGCTCAATACATTGAAGGGTCTGTAGTTCATTTGTATGTATGCACTTTTCAGATAATTTGAAATTTCTTCAAGGAAAATGCTTAATTAAAAGTTAATCTACATAGAATCTTCTTTGGTATGCTTAAAAGGAGGGAAGAAGTCAGGTGCCTATAAAAAAATCACTCATCCAGGTAGTCTGAATCAAGAAAATGTCTCCTTTCTTTATGTGACATTGTATGTGCCACTATTATCTGGGGAGGTTTAAGAGAGGATTGTCAAGCGTGGACAACCTCAAGGATGTCCATCTCCAGAGACCTTGATGTGCCTATTTCCATCATATATGAGCCACAAAGAGATCAACCCTGTCATCTTCTACTAACTTTTTTTTTTTCTAGATACATAAGATGACTAAATGCTTCAGCGAGAAAAATATAAAAGCACTAAGAAACCTAGAGAACTAGATGGATGGAAAAAACAGACCTGTTTTGATCAAAGTCTGTGGTTGCTACAAAATATTAAGTGCTGGACTACTTCTTTTATTGAAAGTTAAAAAAAGAGTTATGGAGACCAAACTATTTAAATAATTTGTTTTTGAGGGAAAATAACATGGTAATATATTATCAAATTGTATAATTTCTATATTAATTATGCTACGTTTACAGTATCTTACGAATCTTCTGTAAACATGAAAGAAGTTTTATAAGAATGTTGCATGTTTCCTGGGGCCCTTCACTGAAGGTCATTAACATAGAGAATGCGTGGTGCGATCCTCAGACGCTGTTAAAATAGAATGCTGTAATGCTCTTAAAATAGAACAGAATTAGAAAACATTATGAGGTGGCTTTTGCAGCAGGAAAAAAAGCTCTCATGCCAGCTGAATGCAAAGCATGGGACAGACTATTCTTTTAGGCCCATCGTATATCACAGCGACTATCAAAGAAAGGTCACCCGTGTCTCGCACCTACAAAACACTCTTGCTTCTACAACTGAAGGGTAAAGAAGAGGCCTACTTGCTCAGGAAATTTCAAACCATTGTACCTAAAGAAGAAAGAAGCCTTTGAATGAATGCAGATTCCTTTCAAAGCAAAAGAAGGTGTCTTCAGATTTTTGTTCACGCCATCTTGTGTCCAACACAATTCCCTTTTCTTCTGATACTCAAGTGTTCTATTGTAGGGAGCTCTCATTCGCTTATCATCAGAGCGCATACGGAAACTAACACCCAAGAGCGGACACACACGTACAGTACGTGCATGCACATTCACACCTTGCTGAGCATCATTCAGATGCACTTTCCCAAAAAGTAAACGTCGAACACACACACACACACGCAGAGAGACACACAGACTCATGGGCAAACATTTTCATGGCTGTCAGCAGGGACAAACATGTTGAGGGCTATAAAATTTACATATATGCTAAACACTTGAGTGGCAAATGCAATGTGCTAATACTGAGCTGATGAGATAAAGCAAAGGTGGAACTGACACAAGCCCCCTCTCAGCGCAAGTCAAAGTCAAACCCTCTCTCTCTCTCTCGGCTCCTCCACGCTTTTGTCTGGCCGGATTAGCGCTAGTGTATTTACACGGGCATCTCTCTCTCACTCTCCCCATTTCCCTTTCTTTCTCTCGCCCTCTGTCTTTCTCCCTCGCTCCCGTTTCCTCCGAAACAGATGCAGCCATTGATTAATGGGCTGATGGTGGTTGAAAAGTCGAAAATGTCAGTGAGTATCTTCTCCAGCAGTGTCACTCTCCTCTGCAACAGAACAATGCTTCTAACTGAGGAGCGGGGCCACGTGCCAAGTATTCCTCACAATGAGAGGTCATGTGCCCGCTCCCCTACAGCAAGTAGGCAGATATGTATACATCTACATAAGGACAAACTTGCAGGTTGGGGGGTTGTTGATGGGAGGGAGCGCGGGTTGAGGGGTTGGGAGTCTGCTGTGGCTCGATACGGGCTAATAATAGGGCGTCACATGGGTATGTCAAGTCAGTTCGGACAAGTCCTTGCTGGCAGAGGTTAATCAAAGTGCTTAGAATTAAGGACCTTTTTTTTCACACTGTCGCCCGCTAACGCTTCCAGTTCAGAACAAGGCTTAGGGGCAATGCACATGTGATGGGAATGACATCGACAATCTGAGGCCCGGCGCCCCCGAAATAACCTTCAGATTTCAATACCATCGATCAGGGGGAGGAATGAGTGCCTTCTGCCCGCATTCTCCACCAGGACTAATTAAAGAATAGCCGGCTAATCGCGTGAACGGCTTGTACAGGCTAACGCCTCAACCCTAACTTCCCTCTCCTGCCGCCCCAGAGCGATCGGAAGGAAGTTTGAGGTCGAAGTTAGTGATGTTGTTCTTCTTTTACCGCACAGTGCACTCTGGGTGCGGAACAGCGCGATGAACCAAAGCCACCGCCGGCAGGAAGATTTGAACGATCTTTTCTAATTGCACATCGCATTAGTCTGCATGGCTTGAGAAAAGGGAGGCCATCGGATTGGGCGGGGTCGGCCCGTTTGAAAGATATTCGATTTAAAGTTGGAGAAAGTTAAAAAATGCGTTAACGCTCTAGATAACATTACTTTAGAATAGCTTTTTTTTGTCTTTAGCATAAATGCTGCTCATGTATATGCGGTTTAGTGCGAGTGTGTGTGTGTGTGAGAACAGACGTTTGAGCATTAGCGAGTTAAATGTGTGTGCCGTTTGACCTTGGTCACTGCTAGAGAGGCCTAGTTTCTTGCCAAACTAATCAATAAGCCAAACAGGCAGAAGATGAGTATTTAGAGCATGGGAAGCTAAAGTCAAACACAGATAGGTTATCTACCCAGCCCAGAGCGCACTCCTGTGCAAATATTTTGCTAGCAAATTTTTCATGGTAACTTGCTTATAAAACGATGTCACTCTCTTCCTCTTTATCCCCAACCTCTTCTCTCTCCCTCTCTTTGCCTTCCCCGTCTCTCATCATCCAGTGAGTATGGAAAGACTGCTGGAGCCACGTGGCTTAGTGGCCGTGTATCACAATGTTACCACAGGTCAACAACTTGTCTCTAGGGATCAGTCAAACAGACAGAGGGAATTAGAGTCATGGAGCAGACATAAGCCTTTCATATTCATATGGAAAAACTGGGGGTTCCGATGCAGGGACAGGGTTAATATGTTACTCTTCAAACCCTTTGATTTATCAGACAAGGTTTGCGCCATTGTTTACCTGAAGTGCATCTGAAGTGCAGCAACCAAATTAAAATCTTTTACATGTTTAATCACACATGCATTAACATAATGTCACACCTTTAACATAAATAAATGAGCCTGTATTTAGTTGTTTAGCCAGGTTTACCTTTAAATTCCATATTGATTTTAGATTGATTTTACCAAAAAATAAACAAATTATCATGTTATAATATTTATTTTTTATTATTATTATTTGTTCTCTCTTTTGGAAAAATTCTAATTAAAGACCAAATCTTTAGTAAATAACTAATCTCTTGCAAATTATGTTGACTATTAACTAAACTAATTAATTAACTAAAAAAAAGACTGAGAAACGTAATCACAGTAATCACAGTAGATTGTATTTACCTTTTTGTGACAGTAGCATATACTAAAACTCTTTATTTTTTTATTTATTTAGGCTGGAACACATTACATGACAGAATAAAAAATCTGAACAGATTTTACAACACTAGGCATCATACAACTTTGTTAACGGTTACAGAGAAAAACTGGGCATCATAAACTAAACGACTGAGGATCACACACTAACAGCCTTTTTAAGTTGTTCCGAACACAACAGAATCACGCAGAAACATGTGCCTCATTGCTAAGATAACAAATCAAAATGATATGTGTTCTAAAATCAGCTCGAAATATCAAACATGTCTGGATGGATTCAGAAGAATTAAAAGACTGACCATCATTTTTGTGAAGTCTCCTAGTGCCCAAAATCTGAAAACTGGCTATGGTTTTCAGAAACTATCATTGACTTCTCTCAGACTTGTCCAAAAATCTGGTCAAAAGTCATGTACTGTATGTGTATTCTGCCCTTAAGAAATATTTATGGCAAGTAAATATTCTAATCCACCTGCTATTGGAAGGTGTGGCCAAAAGCTAATTTTGGATCCTGACTTCATTCATTTATCCTCTTTGAGGTTAAAATAGTGTTCTAAGAAAGTTTCCTCCCACTGGGTTTGATTTTATGCCAGTGTTTTTTGAAGCATGATGCACATGTAAGTGTGAGATGAACTGCTCAGAATATCACTGGCAACAAAGAAACCAGAGAGAACTACATTTCCAGTTGAGGTGAATTGAGTTTTGTTTGCTCAGCTGATGCCGCTCTAAAAGCCAGCTTGCTGATATAAACAGAATCTGTCCCACTATTTACATTTATTTTCATAAAGTCTGTCATTATGTCTTTAATTGTAAGTCAAAGCTAAGATCATTGCTGATGGTAGATGAGAGCAAACAATGGTGTTTTGAAGACTACAGCAATTTCTCCTCTAAAATCTTGCCTCAGGCGAAAATGTTGTCTCGGCAGCATTTTTTAAGACGTCAAGAACACTGTTGTTGGAAAACAACTCCTTTTTGCGCTGCATAAACAAATTGTGACCTATTAATGTCTTGTTAGATTAAATAACCGTCCTTCAGTCCTGGATAAAATCCTGTAGCCTATTAGCAAAATGACTTTCACATCGCTTGGATGCTTCCTGTTAGTTTGTTTGTTTATTTTCATTTGTTCTCCTTATTGTTATTCTGTTGGTTAATAGTGAACATGCAGAATATCTCAGAATATAGAATTAGTGTATCATAAATTAGTTTTTCTCTATTATCTCTTTCTCTCTTTTCGCAGTAAGATTTGTGGCAGTAAAGTATGTGATCCTCGGCAGGAATCATCTCCTCTAACATATGGGTGTCTCCTGGTCCAAAAGGCTTCTCTGTGGGCCAGGTGGGCATCTGCTCCTTAACATTCACACAGAGGAGACTGCTTTGCCTTCAGCAAGATGGACACAACAAACGGTCATCTTTACTGACTGAGACCTATTTTACATAAAGACGACTTTAATTCAGCAGTGTCTGTCAGAGCCATTAAAGCATGTGGGGTTTTTTCATCCCATAGATTCCTACTGTATGTGCATAACTTGTAAAGGCATTTACCTTGCATTTTGATTTACAGTATTTTATCAGTTATTAAACACATGATTCTCACCAACTGCTATTGTTTGAGCTGCCACTGTTATGACAAAATGTATTTATTTTGTGCAAGGAAATTGATCAAAGATGACAGAAATGACATTGGTAACACTTTATTTTAAGGTGTCCTTGATCTACGTTACATGTACTTATTATTATAATTACAATTAACTATGCATAATTACATGCAAGTAACCCAAGACCAAACCCCTAACCCTAAGCATATAGTAAGTACATGTAGTTACTTAATATTACTCAGTACTTAAATGTATAATTACACTATAACAAGGACACCTTAAAGTAACCATTATTTTTTTTATTATATCAGTGCTGTCAAACGATTAATCATGATTAATTGAATCCAAAATTAAGGTTGTTGTTTATATAGCGTATGAGTGTACTGTTTATATTAATTATGTGTATATATATATACACACACACATGCATGTATATATTTAAGAAAACATGTTTATATTTTAAAAATAATATAAATGATATGAATATAAATATATACATGTAAATATGTTCAAAATATTTAATGTGTGTGTGATTATTTATATGTACATAATAACAGTACATATATTATGTGAACAAAAACTTTTATATTGGATGCGATTAATCATTCGACAGCATTTGATTATACAAAAGATTTATTTTTGAAATAAATGCTGTTTATTCTTTTTTATCAAATAATCCTAAAAGTAAGCCTGCTGTTTTTACACTTCATTAAACAGTACAATCATTTTCAAACGTTATAATAAGAAAGGTTTCTTGAACCCCAATTTAGCATATTAGAACGGTTTCTCAAGTATCATGTAACACTGAAGACTGGATTAATGGCTGCTGAAATGGATTGACTCCACATTACTCAGCAAATACGTTCCCTTCAACGATCCATTATTAAATTATTCCATGCTAAACAGCAGTGACACATTTTCACAGGAGAAGGGTGATGGATCCTGATGCATGTCTCTCACTTCATTAAGTTGTCTTGTGAGGGTTTCACTGTAATCCTACGGCAAGTGCTGCCAGAGTTTAATCAAGATGATGGCTGCCATATGTCTCAGCTTGTGTTTTGAGACTTCTTCCCTCGAGCTTCACATTCTCAAGAGCATTTTGCACAGATTAGTGCAGCTACTCTCTCTCTCTCGCTCTTTCATTCTCGTTTTCTTCACACTATTAATCTCTTCTGTCTCTGTCGGCCTATCTCTTGAGAGAGGGAACACCCAGACAGTTCACACATTGCACTTCGCTCAACGAATGTTCTTCTATTTTACTGGAACCAGATCGAGGTGTACGTTTTCTGTGTTTCCGGTTTCTTAAAATAGTTTAAAGACTTAAAAAATTATTACATTACATGCCTGATATCACAGAATATCAACATACGCTAAACTGAATTCTCAAAAATAAAGGCGTTTAAAAGGTTCTTCACAGCGATGGTTTGGTTCCACAAAGAACCATTCAGTCAAAGAAAGTTTGATGTTAAAGAAAGATGGTAAAGTTTCTTTATCAAACTATTTAGGTAAAAAGGTTCTTCTATGTCATCGTGAAGGATCTTTGTTTTTAAGAGTGTTCCACCAACATTTCATAATTATTAAGGAGTATTTATGTATCATTATGTTAGTATTTTTAGGAAATTAGTGCAAAGCCCACTTGTATTTTTGCTTACAAGCCATTTAACTTGTGTAATGTGATATTTCATAGTTCACTGGGGGAAAATGTAGGACAGGAATCGATTGGACTGAAAAAAACGTGGCACATCCTTGTTTGTGCGGAAACAATGCTGTGTTTATAACGTCACAAACTGAAACTAAACTAATGATTAAAATATTACGCCCCGTATGGAAATAAAGCAAAAATGCATTTTATTTTCTCACAATAATGATTGACATATCATGGATTAAATATGATATTTGATTCTTTCTTTCTTTCTTTCTTTCATTAAAAATGCTGTTTAAAAGGTTTTTTTTTTCATGCTTTAATGCTAATGGTGAGTCTTTTATGCTCAACTTAAAAATATTGTAAAATATTTTTTTTTAAATATTAGTTTAAAAATATCTCTTTTAAATTTTAATATTTTTTTTAAATGCCATTTATCCCTGTAATGGCAGAGCTGAGTTTTCAGTAGTCATTAATCCAGCTTCTAAATACTGATTTGGTTCTCTGGAAACACTTCTTTCTTTCACTATTGTTACAAAGAGTTTTTCTGCTAATTCTTTATTTATTAATTTTTTTCTTAATAAGTAGAAAGTTCAAAAGAACTGTATTTATTTTAAATTCAATTTTGAAACTTTTGAGTTTGTAAAAATTGTATGGTTTTACTACTGTTAAATGCAAAGACCTTCTATTTGAGGGTGCACTGTGTATGTGTGTGTGTGTGTGTGTGTGTGTGTGTCTTATCTTGCAGAGTCTGCTGAGCTATGAAGGAGGTGTTCCGGACTCTCTGTTCTCCTACAGGATGACAGCTGGTGAGGAGCCGGCCTCTCCAATGAGGAAACCAGCGACATGCAAGAGGTGAAAAAGTCTCTGTTTCCTCCTCTCTCCTCTTCCTCCACGGCCAGCTCATCTTTTGAGAAGCATTTCTTTTCACCGTGTCTTGTACAGAAGGTCATTGGCGGAGGATGTTCTGGGACAAAAATGTCAAAGACATATTATTTTTTCTCCGTCCATCATCCTTACTGTTTTTTTTCTGCGAATTATCACGAGGATAATACGTATTTGGCCATTCTTTTGATAAGTAAGAGAGTGCTGCTAAAGTTTTTTTGAATACAAAGAGTACAAGGAAAAACATGACAAATAGACGCATGTGCATTATGTTAGCGTCCTCCGGGTTTATCTTAACCCGCTTATTATAATCACCATGGAATTACATCCACTTAGAAATGTTGCCGCATTCAGGCAAACCCACCCTTGACTTTAGTCATACGGTTCTTCATTGTGCTTCCGTTCGTAATGTTTTCTTTTTGTAATTTCCCTCTTCATAGGATCAACGTTTCACACATTTCAGTCTGTGACCAAATGAATTAACACAAATTAAGGCGAAGCGTGCGAGCCTTCCTCTGTGTGCAAGTGCTGGAGGCAGATAGACACTTATCGTAAGCTCTTTACATTGCTGTATTAATTCCAGCCATTGAGGGGGGAAACAATTTTGAGGCGTTCTTGTCTACAGCAGACAAACTTGATGCGGAGGACCGCATTGATCAAAAGCCAGTTGGGTCAAGCCAGCTGTAGTCATGTGGTTTTCCTGGCCAAATTTAAATTTTGTTTTTTTTTTAGTTGTGAACCACGTTTCTTGTCTGAGCTAAAAAGCAAAAGTGGAAAGAAAAGGGCCGAGTTTGCTGCGTCTCTCAGCGGGGCAGGGGGAGAGAGAGCAGGAGCACGGATGGGGTCTCTAAGGGCTCCGCTGGCTTCAGTTGAAGGTGGCGGGGATGTCACACGCGGGCATTGTGTCATGTAAACGTCTCTTCACTAATTAATTTCTCTCTGGGTTGCCGTGTGAAACGGCCCTGGTGTGATTCGACCCTGTGAGCTTGTGTTCATTGTCTGTACAGTGACAGGGAAAAGTGATGTTTTAGAGAGAATAGCATGATGTCCCTCTACATGTAAGGGTCAATGACAAATAAAGATGTCCGAGATGATGAAAGGAGGAATCATTTAAAAATCTAGTTCACATTGCAAGTGCCAAATTATTATGAATCTAATTTTTGCACATAAACTATGTTGGCTTCATACAGTTATAAATTATTTTAAAATTTAAATATATTTAATATTTTTTAAAATGTCAAGTGGAGTAACCATTATGGTATAAGTCTAAGTGATCAAATATTGCACTTTGAATAAATATTATCATTATCAAGATTAAAAAAACTAAACATTAATTTAATCATGAACTTTTATCAAGATTACTCCATTAAAAAGTTAAATTTTTGATTTATTTCTTTTTTTGTATTAATTATTTATCTATTTAAATTCATTTTTTGTTTTTTCTCCTTGAAACACAGTCATGAAAGACTACAGGGGACTCGATTTTTTGTCACATGACAACAAAATGGTTTCTTGCATGTTTGTTATAGCAAGGAATGTGATGTATAAATATAAAATATACAATTTATATATTAATTATAATTCTATTTATTCAAGCATTTTTTTAACTACATAAAATGTTTTTTTTTATTCTAAAACTTTTTTTTTTGTCATATTTTGACAGTGACACCATCTAGACTTTACTTTGAGCCCTGCAAATCAATTAATTGCTACTTAAATAAACAAATAATCAAAATGTCAAAATCTAGAAATGATTCTTCACAGACATAACAAAAATCCAAACAAAAAGACCTGCATGTTACTGACCTGTATAACTTTCTCTCTCTTTCTCTCTGTTCCCCTCCCCCTGCCTGTTCTCATAAAACTCTCAGGTTGTTGACATACTTAAGACAGAAGCTCACTTTTCTTATGTTGGCAAACATGACCACCTGCCAAGTCGTATTCAATAGACAGACCTTAACCACAAGTGATAATGCGTCCAATATAGAGACAATAGATAAAGAAAAATTAATACAAAGGAGCTTTCTGTTCAAGCCCTGTTTTCTTTACAACTACCTCACTGGAAGACAGGGGATAGTCCATTAGGGACACGTTGATAAGACAATATTTACTCAGGAGGAACAAGTTCAAAGAGAGCATGCTTTTTAACCCCGGTCTTGAAGCTGAGGACATTGAGACTGGCAGGTGTTTTCGCTGAGTTGTTCTGTGGCGATTCAAAAGATCCTTTTTTCCCTCAGTAGCATTAGGAGCTTGACGTCTGTGTGAACCACTACAGTTTGCATATTTGTCTTTATTTATTCAGCCTAGAGCAAGACTCATTGTGATGTTGATGGGTCTATCATATAAATCCTATTACCAGGGCACAGTTTAGCTTTGCCTTAAACAAATAAAGAGACAACAGCGAGGGTGTGACTTAGTACAGGGCATGACGTAGAGGAAGAGTTCACTTAAAACTGAAAATTTGTTCATTTAGTCACTGTCTTGTCTTGTAGCCATGTGGTCCACCCATATGCTGTTTTTCTTCCCCAGTGGAACATTAAAATATATTTTATAATCTTTTTTAATAATCCTTATGCAGATCTTTCCATACAGCAACAGCTTATAATGACCATGTGTGTCAAATTCTAAAAAGAGCAAAGAAAATACCCCCAAAAGTGTAATAAAAGTGGTCCATAATATATAATGCAGTATATTCTTCTGAAGCCATGAAAATATAAGGATTCAGTAGCAATTTGCCCTTATGTCAATACTTAAGTCAGTTAAAAAATGGTGTGTCATGTTTTGTTAACACCATTTTGGTGTCACTGAAGTTAAAACTTTATTTTGAAGTGCTTTATTTTTAACAGTTCACCCAAAAATCTGTACTTTCATTAGTAATGTTGTTCCAAATCCATAAGTGTTTCATTCATCTTTGAAACACAAATTTATTTTTGAAATTGAAGAGATTTTTTGTCGATTGTTTTTTAATACATCAAGCAAGTTCAGTTGAGCTTTTTTACCATATTTGGTTTGCTCAATGTATTTCGTGTTCATAAATGAATAAAAGTTATGAGCACTTTAAATGAAGGGATGAAAATCTCTGAGATCTTATTAACGTATCTCACAGTTATATAGCTTTGGGATGAGTCACAAAGCTATAATGTGTCTTCAGTAGACTTATATAAAGTGTAACTATCATGTACACCACATTTGGGGGGAATTTCTATTTTTTTAGAAATGTACAGGTTTGGAACAACATGATAAATAATATCCAAATGTTATGTTTTACTGAACGTCCTATAATCTGCATCAGAAAAACCAACGCAAAAACAATGATTCCAGTGTTTTTTATGGCCGAAAAAAAAAATCCAAACCAGATATGCCATCATAAATGAAGCATATCACAAATGTACAGTCCATAACCATAATGATCATCTGTCATCCTCCGGCACGGTGATTCTCATGCGAGGGTTGTACATGCGCAGTGTCTTTATGGTGTGATAATACACTAAAAGCTCCAAGGGCACGGCATCCCTGTGCAGATGTGCTCTTTCTTCCTCATTACCCATCAGTGCTCCAGCGGAGCCCTGATTCGGCCGGCCACAGCAGGCATGATATCACCCATCCTCCGCACACATGTGTGTATGTGTGTGTCTTATCCATGTTTGTCCCTGGAACCCTTCCAAAAGTGGCTTTGCCACCCCGCTAGCCAAATAAGCAGAAGAAAGTGCAGTGTTTTTCTGCCTGGACGAACTCGACCTTTGCTTTTTCTTGTGCAAGCGAGCAAGCAGGTGACTGCTGCCCAAGTCGATCACCTCCTCTGGGTTCGGCTGTGTTTACCTTCCCCGACACTGTCGTTCTCTTGCCTCTGGACTTTAGCGTCTGTCTCCCTGCCAAAGCCCGGGCGCTTCCAGGGTCCCTTCTCCGGGAATCAAAAAGCAGCTAAAGAGGTTAATGCACTCAAGTAAGGATGAACAACCAGCTGTTAACATTCTCATATTTAATACCTAACTCATCCAGAAGACATCAGCCACAGAGATGGAAGGGAGAGAGTCTGGAGCTTATGGCGCTCACATCTGCTTTGTACATTTGGGTTGGGAAGAGTATCTTAAACACTTGAGAATGACAATACCCTGAGATGAGCTGGACTTAAGCAGAGATAAAAGCAGATAATGGAGGGTCAATGTAGGATGATGGGTCAAGAGAGCATAACTGTCCTTTTTTTAATTTTTTTTTTGGGTTGATGCTGCTTCTTTCGTATCATATTAATAGCGATAACAAAAAACAGCTCAGCAAAAACAAAACCGGCCATTAAAATGTCATCAAGTTCTATAATCAAACTAAAGTTACCACTTCAAATTTCACGTCCTGTCTTTGTATGAAAGATCTCCGCCGCTACGTAAGCGATGCATCAATCCGGGTCAGATCTCCGAGCTGAGATGGAATAGGGCTGTTTTTCTAGTAAAGCAGAGGTGGAAAACAACTCTTGGATGCAGCTGTGTGCCACTGCGCACCTGCCCTTGACCCCCCCACAACCTGAATGGAAAAAAGGAGATTCCTTTTTTCCACCTTTCATGTGATTCCAAACAGGAAATTTTAGGAAGGAGGTAAGAGAGGTGGAAAAATAGTTGGCATGTAATTAGGTTTTATTAATTTCTTTTTTCCAGGTGGAGATTTATGACTTGATGGTGTTAGAGTCAGATAAAAATACCTGCTTTCTTGGCCGTGACTCTTTGGGCACATTTAATCATGCAAAAAATAACTATTTTTATTGGGTATAAAAGAATAATGTATAAATTTAATCACGTATATTTTTAAAATGCTAACTGACGACCTTGTACGGCCGCGTATGAGCGGAAAAAAAACAAGTGCTTATTATTGAAAGAATAGCTGTAAAGATCCTCTCACATGCTTGTCATGATTTAGGGGGTGAATAGACATGACAGCTGAGACTGGAAGGAGGAAAAAAAAGCTCACACACGCAGATGCAGCCAGCACCATGCCTTTAGCCCATGACCGTCAGCTGTTTAGCAAATCTGTGATCCTGAGGGGAGTCCTGTCTATTATACATGCCGCACTAAAAGGGACACTTGGCCATTTTTTTCCATCAAGACGTCCAGGTTATTGTATAGTGTAACCCAACTTACTAGTGGGTAGTAGCTGAGACAGAATAATAGAGCAGATAATAAGATCAAAAGTATGAAAAAAAACAATACGCTTCCAGAATAAATATATGCATGTGATTAAATTAACTATTTATGAAAATATATATGCAGGATTATAATGGTATCCAATGAAATTGCTTTTTGAATGACTTTTCTCCATGAACTTGAGATGGGAGCAGATATCCATCGTTGCTCCAGGAGATTCAGTAATAAAAAGTAAATATAAAAGACATAAGAGCAATTTAATATGTTTGTATATCATTATGCATCAGTGAGACGAAACTAAATTCTTGTGTAACAGCAGAAACATTTAGATTTTTCTTGTGTAATTGTCTAAACGCATCTTAAGAACGCTATTTTAGCTTTAGCATAATGCTAACATCGTATGTGTCATGTATATATATTTCTAGCGAAGGATTGGGACATTCTAAAATGCTTAATGTGAAAAATGTGGCTTAAACCCCCTAAAAACTGAAGTGGGAAACCCAAATTTCTGTCAAACCTTCCTTGTAATAATCTCTAACTACTGTCAAAAGAACGATTCTATATTCAACAGATAAAGTGACTAACATTAAGCTGTTCCTTTTCAGGAGCTCGAGCTGCGTCGACGAGACGCTTTGGGAACGCCTTCAGCGTGACGACTCTGAATAGTGTGTTGAATCAGCCAATGATGAGTTGGGA
>JAUMHG010000062.1:12589571-12600933 GCA_032359395.1 Enteromius anoplus | reverse complement strand
TAAAATAGTGTAAATGCATAAAATATATATATATTTAATATTTTTTACATTTATTTTTTAACTTATTATTAAAATTATTTAATTTTAATTTATAAAAAGTTTTTTTTTTCATTTCAGTATCAAAACAATTTTTTTTAATAATAATACATTTAATAATTTAAGTTTATATGTATGCCACTTTCATAATACATATTGTTTCAAAGCAGCTTCACAAAAAAAAATGCATGTTAAAATGTTGCAGTCGTGAATAAATAAATACAGAAATGAATGCATTTATTCATTTGTTTAGAGCAAAGACTTTCATTGGTGCTCCTGAAAAAAAATAAGTGCTTGAAATTACATGTCAACACATTAGAAACTCTTTATAAAGTTACTTGTAAAAAATGTAAGAGCTCGACTCAGAATGCAAAAAAAACAAAAAACTTTTTGCTCAAAAAGAACCAATATCACTTTCTCTTCCACAATCCCACCAAGACAAATGAGTGTTCGCAAGTGTTTTTTGTGCTACGACGTATCATTTAGTGTTTTGTTCCGTGGGGTGGCTGAGAGCTGAGAGAGCTAGACTGGTTATTTTTGTTTGACAAGCAGATGACATGATCCTTAATTGCTGAGTTGTCACGTTCCAGCAACGCGGCTCCATTGTCCCCCGAATCTCTGGTATTTCTATTCGGCAACAATGCTTTTTAAATCTCCCTTTATACAGCGCTGCCAAACGATGTCATGCGGACTTACTTTTCTGCGTTCTCCATTATGTCATCCACTAGCCATTCTAGAAAAAAAATTCCCCCCTCTCTCGCCTTTTATCCGTCTCTTCTGCAAGCCCCACTCATATGAGACAATGTCTTATGACAATAGAAGAGCCTAATCTCCATGTCAAAGCAATTTTCATTCCCCAGTGAGCAGTCTGCTATCATTTTGTAATGTTTTGTTTCTTATTCTAAAAGAATTAAGGGGGTGGTGGGGGGGCTGGAGTAAGTCGTCAAGGGGGCCGGGGGTCCTTATCTCAGTGTCTGGAAATTTGGACAGTGCATTTCGTTCTGCAGATAAAGCAGAAAAAAAGAAGCCCCTCGAGTTCAGTAGATCCTAATAGGTTTAACGTCTATTGAAACGGGGGTAAGCGAGAGATCAGATAGCCTTGCTTCTTTGGTTGTTCTTTTTTTTCCGCCTCTTTCTTTCTTCCTTTTCAACTAGTTCTTGCTCGCTGTTAGGCTGAAAGAAGGCAGAGGTGACACACAGACCAAATGTATAATTCCTGGATAGGTTAAGTACATGTTTGAACTTCGGCAGACTGATGCCTCGGGATGACGACTTAATCATTTTCTGCTGAATTATGGGAGAAGAACTCTCGCGGTGGCGCGGTAATTATGCTCTCGGCTGGCCTTTTGGGGAAACCTATCAGCCCGGCGTGGCTTCTAACTCTTTCTCCGACTCGGGTTCCCCGCTATGATTTCTCGTTCGCATCATTATCTTAAATTTGCAAGCACTGAGACAAGTTTCTACACGGTAATTACATCTACCCTCTGACAACACGCTAACCCCCCTTTGTTCCTCGTCCTTCCTCAATTTTTTTTTTTCTCCTCCTGCTCGATCTCTCTCTCCTCAGCTGTCATCTAAACAGAGGCCTGCATGTTCTCATGGCCACAGATAGATAAGTGCTCGCTGTTGATTTTTGATTAATGCTCTTTGAGGGTATGGTAGGGGAGGCAAAGGCAATGAAGGCTTGATGAACACCCGTAATGACAAAAGGCAGGAGGCTGCATGTCAGAGCAGCCAACAGAAAGCCCGCTGGATTTATAGCTTTTAACTTGGCTACATTCAACTCAGCTGTCCTGTACATTCACCCTCTTGGCAGCCGTAGCTTTCACGCACACACATGAACATACAGACGTAGCTGCGCACACACAGAAAGAACCAAAGGCTGCCGCACAGGTCATTTGCTGAGGTCATGGGGCAAGTACACAGGGCAAACGGAGTACTGTGTATTTACTGGTCTGGGATCAGGCGCTTCAAATATTGCTCCCACAACAGCGTACGAAGGCCAGTTTTGAGCTTCTGAGCTGAACTATTCAACTTGAGCCATACTTGTTGTAAGGTTTACTACATTTACTTCGCTTACCTCACTCGATTATTAACGTGGGGAGAAAAAAAAACGTGTCAGAATTATGCTACTTGATATGTAAATGTGCCGTTACTGCATTACGGGCTATTGACACAATTATAATTTCATCTACTCAACCCTGAACTGTTTGAGTTTGCGCAAAACGGCAAATATCTGCACCAACTGTGCAAGCCTTGTTGGAGGAAAGAATTAAAAAAAAACACCCCCTGACCAATCTGTCTCTGCTACGGGTTTGTTTGCTTACCCATCATCCTCAAGGACAATGTGAAGTAAACACGTTTGTAGAAACAAATGTCTTATCTGTTGTCCTGACATTTAAGGGTCTCACTGGCTAACCAGATTAGAGGTTAGTCACACCTGATTTTACTAGCTTTCAGATTTAAATATTCAGAACCTTTTGGTATAAGTTTTTCCTGAAGGAAAGAATGTAATAATAAAATATTATACATGATTTAATTTTTTTTTATCCTCGATACTTGTGATGTGCTTTTTATGAAAACCAATAAAACAAGTGAGACTAAAATTAAATCAGGTAAACCAGTGGGTCCCTTAAATGTATTACCTGAAGAACTCTTGTGATATTTCTCATTTAAATAGCTTGCGTATCAGGGTCAGCAAAAATACTTTTTTTATCATTAATAAATAAATTAATACTTATATCAACTGATGAACACAAAGGCACTGTATAAATATTAAATGCATTAAACAAAGATGACAACAAGTGTTTCTCTTTTTTCCTCCTGCTCTCTCTCTTTCTCCTGAAGTTCAACCGCTGCATCACATCTCAGCTGATCAAGTGGTTCAGCAACTTCCGCGAGTTCTACTACATCCAGATGGAGAAATTT
The DNA here is from genome assembly GCA_032359395.1 of Enteromius anoplus. Classification (NCBI taxonomy): domain Eukaryota; kingdom Metazoa; phylum Chordata; class Actinopteri; order Cypriniformes; family Cyprinidae; genus Enteromius; species Enteromius anoplus. The sequence continues at coordinate 12,597,969 of JAUMHG010000062.1, read as the reverse complement.
GCTCGGCAGGCCATCAACGACGGCGTGACAGGGACAGATGAGCTGAGCGTGAGCCGGGACTGCGAGCTTTTCCGCGCTCTTAACATGCACTACAACAAGGCCAACGATTTTGAGGTGAGCCCTCGTCCGTTCTGTGTTTCACACTACTGCATTCACCTTTTTCAGGCCACACAGTATTACGAGGTGAGATTCACGCAGCGATGCATTTGAATCCTTTCCGTTAACGTTAGCGCAGTTCAAAGCTTTAAAAAGGAAACAGCTAAATGATCTCTTTATATGATTAGACAATGAATGGCAAGCTGTTCACCCCATAAGCCCCACCCCCTTTCCTCCCCACGCTCCCCCCCCGCTCGCCGTACTCCTGGGGTAAAGTGAACAAGAATTTTTTCCCACTTTTTTTTTGGCCGAAACACAGTCATGCATCTGTCTGTTTGATGAGGCAAACAGGGAGCAATGCTTCAGGCCCAAGTGTCCTTGTCAAATACAATTTGCAGAGCTCACATTTACCACTCAGCTCACTATCAATATCTGCCCACTGGGACTCTGGTCATTCAAACACTATCCTTACAACATCATCATCATTTAGCTGACTATTAGCAAAAATCTGCCCCCGTCCCCCTCCCCTCGCTTTCATTTACTTCAGGTCAAAGCCAAGGTTTATTGTGATTGCAGGTAGAGAGAACGCGCACGCCACACCTTTTCTCGACCAGGAAGATATTTAGGGACACGATCCCTATTTTCATATATAAATGCAAGATTTGCATGGCTGTGGAAGAAAGTGCAGGGCACCATGAATAAGACTGTTGTTGGTAGAGAAGTCGAACCGAGGGAGAGATTGTTTTGCATATCAAGAGCCACAAAGGCTGCACAGGTGTACAAGCAGGACGGCCTGAAAGACTTTCCCAAATGCTAATTTTCCATGCAAGGAAAACTCGATCTTTAATGCAAATTTCAGCGCCCTAGTCTGTTCCTTTTTTCCTACCGGGCCGACTCGCCTCACGTGGCGTCTCGTCTAGCGTGCGCCGGCATCCCACAGCAAGCCCGTGCCGCAGAGAGAGGTCACACAACCTTTAGCGGTGCAAAGGGACACTTCATGCTGAGGCTTTTTTGTACTAAATTTTCTCTTCTCCACCTGTCAGACTGCGAGGCATGAAACTGGAACCCTCGCCGATTCAGCAAGTCGCTCTTTCTGCCAAATTTAGCATCATCAAAGTTCCACCTTGCTAGCTCCTCCTGAATGAATATACCCTCTGTTGTGCTGATCGTTTGATGTTAATCTAGTCTGTCAATGTGCACCAGTAATGTGCTTCCTCCTCCTTTGAGACTTTCTTTTTTGTAGTTGGGCCCTGTCATTTCTCTCTCCCTCTCTTTCATTGCACTTCCTTTCGCTGCCTTGTGTCTTTCATCCTCTTCGAATGTACTCACCCCTCACTTTCCCATTACAAACTTTTTAATGACATAATTGTCACATTCCTCATGGTGGAATGAGCAAAGGCCGTAATTAAAGGAGCTTCATTAATTGCCTTCAATGCACTTGGTGTGTTGTGCTCACCAAGCTTGCTGTTTTCTTTCAAGTTGTTTATCCTTCATTCGGCTCCTCCTCCATCACGCTGTCTCGATACGCCATCGTTTCTCTCCTAATTACTGCTCTGTTTGTCTTAGCTGGACAATGGCACAAATGAACACAATCAAGGACATTTGCATAGACACAGCTTATGATGTCCGGACACTGAAAGGCTCCCAAAAAAACAAGAGAAACCCTCTTTCTTGTCTTTTCTCCAAAACAGAGGCGCCAGCTATGTGGCAAGTGTTATCTCTTCGCTGAAGGGGCTTCTCTATGTACAAAGCAGATATGATCAAGCCTAACAGGCCTGTTTAACTGTTGTCTGGGAACATCATTTGTTTATCCTGCGTAGCTAAATGAACACATTAGAATGATATTTTATTAAAGGGGTAGTTTACTTGAACATGAAAATTTGGTCACTATTTTCTCTCGCCAGGTCGTTGCAAACTTGTATACTGTTACTTTTTTTTCAAGTGGAACCCAAATAGAGCAAATAAATTAACAAGATGGATTAACAAGAGCGTGAAAAATATTTGGCAACCAAATCCTTTAAAATCCAAAGAAAAGTTACAGAGCATTTAATCATATAAAGAAAGTGAACACCTGTTAAAACATGCAGCACAGTTACGCATTGTTAGCCAAAGTGGCGTTTCCTGGCCCCGTAATTGTGGCATCTGGTTCTCAGGAGCCTTCTTCACACTTACTGTATCACATCACAGGCACCATTGAAGAGTTCTAAGAGGGGTGGGGTCCAGGGGCTCCACTGGGATAAGGAGACATTTTTATGACAGCTCTGGGAAGGTCTCATCTTTCGGCCACAAAATAGTTCAAGGCTCTTCTGTCAAAACCCCAGAGTGCCCCCCCCCCCCCAACTTGCCCCAGACCCGCCTTGTCTTCAGTCCTTGTACCCTCCTCCCATGAACCGGCTGAGGAGAGCATAGAGAAGGCTTAGTCTCTCGCTCTCTTTCTTTGGTCCCTGTGATCTCTGAGCCTTTTTGAAAAAGTGTTGGTGGCCTTATACCCACAGCACACTCACACAGACCTCCTTTGACTTCAAGAGTTCTCAACTTGGTATCTTCTGGCTATCAGGTGTCCGTGGCTATTATCACATTGAGCGAATGAAACTTCGAGACTTTGTTTGTTTCCCACTCACATATGAGTTTTGTTTATGTGCTGAAATTTCAAGGTTAAAAAGATACCGTTATAGTTAAGGGAATACTTAAAGGTGAAGTGTGTAATTTCTGCGCCGCTAGCGTCAACAAACGGAACTGCAAAATGAATGGCTTTAATTAACAAACTCTTCCCTCGCCTGCCATTGGTCGGTCAAACAGATGGTCCCCGCCCACAATACATTCTATTGGTTGATCCGATGTTGCTGTTGTCAGGCTGCGCAAACAAACAGGGTCAGTGCTTACACTTTTAGACAAAATCTAAAATTCTAAGACTTAAAATTTTATATTAAGTAGAATAAAAAATTAACAATTGCACCATTAATGTTAAAATATCTACAAGTGAAGCTCGTAATGTAAATGATGCAATATAAGATGCTCCAACCAGCAACACTCTCCCGCTCGAAAAAGATCAATTATCCAACACGTCCCCCTCTTCTCCAGGTTTCTCTTCCCTTTTGTTTCTTCTCTCGTCTCCTCTTGTCCATGCCTGGTGTGACCTACCCCAAAGGCCTTCATTATTAATTGTCCTTTGGAGACAGGGAAAAGTTCAAAGACTGCGCGGATGGTCCCTTTACTGCAACCCTCTATTGTCTAACATTCATCTCCCTTTACCCTTGTTCCAGCAGTGTATTATCTCCCCTGCCTCATGAGAAAAGAAGGTTATCAATAAGAGCGTAGAGAGCTGCCATCGTGACTGCCAGGAGGTCCTGGCCTCCCAAGTCCACACACAGCTCCCCCACAGAGGGCTAGTTTACTGTTGTTTATCTTTGAGCAGCTAGCTTGTGCCACGCTACACTAGCACATCTTAGGATCAGGCTCTGGTTTCACTTCTTCCTCTCTGACCTCACACTGACCCGCAGTGTGGTCTGCCAGCTCACCTCACGCTCCCATTATAACGCCACTCAAAGCTACAGACAGTGCTATAAGATAGCGGTGGACGTTTAAAGGACGCTTTAGGCATGGTTTAACCTTAACCTTTCAGTTGTAACTCCTTAATTTTTTAAGCAAGAAAAAAAGAGTGTTTAGCACTGAATGTTTTTTTTCTCTACAGGCCACTAGCATCAACAAACTAAATGACTGTTTTCAAACAGGTTTCCTCCTTCTGTCATTGGTCCTCATCAACTCACGCCATTGGTTGAGCTTATGTTGCTGTTGTCGGGCAGGTCAGGATGCTTTAACAAACAAAGTAATGTATTGAAAGCATCACAGAGCCACGGTGTTTCCAATTTTAGAGGAAATCAACCTATAAATGGCTTACTTATGGTTATCCCTGCAACTTAAAAAAGAACAATTCACTGCACAAATGCACAGGTTCAAATTAAATTAGTAATACTTCACTTATATGAATATATCATTTATGCCCTAATTTGAAAGAACAGAAAACCACTTCCAACAAAAAAGTAAAATTCTTATTGCGATATTTAACCTGCATCCAATACGCAGCAAAAGTGTCTAAAATATCTGCTTGAATGAAACTGAAGACAAAGTCGGACTTGATGCCCTATTGTGTGGCAAGCGCACATGCAGCTGGGATGGCACCCCTCACAATAAGTGTTCTGTGGTAAACCCTTAGCCCGTCATGTGATATCAAGAGTCACAGTGGTCAGATGATGCAGACTATTGTCTTCAAGGGCTCTTGGGTCACAATCATCTTCCTCTGTCTAATTAGATCATACTGTCTGATGGACTGACACTTACCATTAAAGGATAAGAATAAGAGCATTTTAAAAGATGTATTACTAATAATACAAATAGAAAATAAAAATACTTCTCTGCGTTACTATCAAGTACAATAGGTTTAGCGGTATGCCGCTAACAAGCTCTTATGCACAGTGTTGAATCAATTCATCATTGGAAAGCTGACGGACAGGAGACTATAATCCATTTCCTCTTTTTTTCCACTACCGCTTGACTATAAATGCCACGCTTCACAGCTCCCCGTCACACTGTACGTCCCCAGCCAACATAATAGAGCTCTATGAAAACAAACTCCCATCATATTAGCTTAGTTATTACCATGCTTCACGTCAGAGGAGCTCCAGTAATCTAGTTATAGGACGACACTTGGGTTCTGTTCCCATTGCGGCCGCTGATAGAATAAGCCTCACACTCTTTATGTCTTTATTGAATGCACTTTAGGCAATATTTTAGAATTCGACTGGCAGTTTAAGAGTATTCGGGTTTGACAAAAATAGTTTTTTTTCTTTCACCTGCCATTTAAGGGAATATCCGCTCCCGTATCTCTGTTGATGAGATCACTCGCAGGGGCTGTGTGATTTCTTCTCATACGGCTCTTGTGGGAACTGAACTTCCTCAGCGTGTTGGTTAATCATTAGTGGAGGTGACCTGGAGAACGCTACAGTACAGCACATTACATCCAGAGGCCTTGACTGTACTTACTAAGGGACGGAGTAATCGCTGCCATCAAATCTGCATTTAAAGACTTATCTTTTGTTCGTTACTAGCACAAATAGCAACATCAACAAGGAGATGTAATTTAATAATTCATAATGGAAGGTGCAACGAAAGCACACCTACTTTAGACTGCTTCGCTTACCAAACACAAAGAGTTTTTTCAGCTTAACTGTCTGGTAACAGCAGTTTAGAGGGACTTAAAGCCAAACTGCTGTAGGCACTCTATATTGTATATTACTCAGAGAAACAGAGACAGAAATTAGATAAGAGTGTGTGATGCTTTCAGGCAATGTTTTTTTTCCAGACAAAATGACTTATTAATGGTCACTAAGTTGCACAGAGGGACCAAGCCCTGCAGTCTTTACCACCAGCCAAAGAAAACTACTACTACACACACACACACACACTGGCACATACAGAATAAATCATAGATGTAGTACATGCTGTTCAAGTTTAATTCTTCTCCTCATGCTATAAATTTAATAGGAGTGTTTCATTTAACTACTTAGGAATTTATTAACTGCAAATCATACTTGCTCGAGAACATCTTGTACGTAGCAAAAATAATTTTAGTATCTTTATCCTGTTTTCCAGGAAATAAATATTCTAATAACTTTAAAGCCAAATTTAAATGTTTGTTTCTTTACTTGTCTTGTTTTATGTATTTAACATTTAAAAAAAAAAGATCTTTTGTCTTTAATTCACTTTTTATATTTTTGTTCTTGTTTTATTTACCTCAGTACTTTTGTTGCATTTATGCTTAAAAGTATATATACAATGTATTGATTCCATGTTAATTACTGGCTCAAATTAGAGATTTTTATTACATTACTTTTGCCACAATTTAATCTTTAATTCAAGTAAATTTTTTAAGACACAAATAATTTAATACAACCGTTAAATGTGATCTTATTATTTAAATTAAATCTTATTAGTAAAAAAAAATTGTAATTTAACAATGAATATCTTTTTTCAAACTTTAACATTATAACACTGATGTATGTAGTTACTGTAAACTGAATGATTTTAGTTTTTTATGAGATACATTTAGAATTTATGTTGGCATAAGAGTAAAGATTTTTACATATTTTTTTATTTTAAAAACAGAAAGATTTTTGCAGTGTATAAAAATACAGTACAATGTTTTTTTTCTGATTAATTTCATGGGATGAACTTGACCGTGTCCCACCAACAAGCATCACATGCTTCCTGCCCTAAAGTGTGACATTGTGGTGCTGAATGTCCACTTCCTTTAATTGCCTCTCAGCGTTAAGTGCTGCCTGCCATGGGCTGGAATTCTGTTGTCATGAAGGGACCTGTGACAGAACATAAACAGGGTGTTAAGTAGCTTTTAAAGGGTCTGCAAGCTCCGTGGAAACTCCTTCCTCCAACAGATAAGTTCCTGAAGTGGCACAAACTGAGAAACACCTGCCGGTGCCAGGGCCAGTCTTTATGGCTCCCTGCAAATAGCTTTTGATGGAAAGTTCTTCCACAGACTAGACAGGCCTCCTTTTTTTTCCGGACAGACTCCTTCCATGTTCTCCCATGTCACCTTGTGTGCAGTCTGCTCAGTGACACCACTGGTGATTATGTCATTATTTTTCTCCAGGGGGTTCAAACACATCTGTAGCACTCGTGCACGGCTTTCTCCAAACCCTGGCACATCTCCCACCCAACCGCCCCGTCTCTGTCTCCCTCCCTCTTCTCTTCATTAGTCTCGGTGCCAGATCCTTTCTTCAGCCAGACAAGAAAGACCCAACTCCAAGCTGCCTTTCTCCTCCTCCTGCCTGCTCCAGTCCTTAGGCCATTCTGTCCTCCCTCTCCCCCCTCCTTCTCCTCCAGATGTCCCTCTTTCTCTCTTTCCCTCCCTCAAACACTCTCTTCTTTCATGGGGTTCAACTGCAATTTGAGACAAATGACTTCATAACCTTTAGCCCAAGCAGGTTTGAACCCAGACCCTCCTCCAGGTCAGAGACCTAGTGCCCCTGAATTTGAAGTGCACATGTCATTGTGGCATTGTTTGCTTTAGTAAATGCAATGATATAGAGGGGTGAAAGGACATCGTGCTCATATGGCGAATCAGATTTGGCATAATAAAGGAATAGTTCATCCTCAAATGAAAACTCATTATAACTCACTCTTGTTCCAAAGCTCTATGACTTTCTTTTTTCCATTTACTTTTACTTTCTTCTCTTTACATGTACCAGTCCTTCTTTTTCATTCAAAAAAGACATAAAAAAATATGCATTCAACTTTGCACGATAACTTTGCTGACAACTTTACTAAATTATAACCCATGGTTCACAGAATATCAGTTTAGTCATTTAAAGATCCAGACCAGTGCAATTTAAATTAAATGTATTATTATTGATTTGAATTATTCTTATAAGCTTATTGTTAAAATGTTCTCCTTTTGTGTTTCAAAAAGAAAAAAAAACTGGTAACTAATGGCAATTTAATTTTTTGGCTGAGCAATTCCTTTTTTTTAATGCTGGTTTCATCTACTGTGAACAAAAAAAAGAACGAACCAAGGAATGACCTTATTTAAAGGTGAGCGCAAATATATCCACTCACGCACACACTCACTATGTGCCAGTGTGCCTTGAGAAATGGGCATATGGTGCTTGCTCAAAGTTTTCTTAAGTATGAAAAATAGTTTTCATCAAGGCCAATGCAGAATCAGCAGCAGCATGCGTATGTTTGTCCAGCATTTGCAGTGAGAACCTAGGCCTGCTTCAAGGTTGTCGGGACAGTTTGTGGAGCTCAGTTGCATCACAGTGGGTTTTGAAAGAATCTTTATCAGAGAGGGAAACATGCAATCTGTTTGCCTGATTGACACTCCAGCCAAGAGTTTATCAAACTGCAAGGTTTTGCTTTCTATGTGCTATTGATTAGCTGGAGCCGAATGTCCAGTGTTCAGTGTAACGTTTCGCGTTCAACGGGATGTTGTTCTTTTGAAGTTCAGTCTAGCTCCCGGACAAGCAGTGATAGAGAGAAACAGAGTACGAGTGGGTGGGAGGCGAGTGGGGTGGACTCTTATGCTTTCAGCCCCCTGGCCTTGAGACTTGTTTGCTCTCTGTCAATCCATTATCTCCTGAAAAAAAAACTCCTGAAATAGTCTGCGGTATTTAGATGTTATGTTTATTTTAAAAGGTCTTGGAAAAAAATTAAAATAAATAAATATATATATATATATATATATAAGTATTTCTTTATTGTCGCTGAATTTCTTTTTTCTTTTTTTTGT
>JAUMHG010000062.1:12541774-12570861 GCA_032359395.1 Enteromius anoplus | reverse complement strand
TATATACACATAGCTTTGACAGTAAGTTAGATATACTGTTAAATAAATTAATTATTCAAAGTGGTACAAATATCACACAATATTACTTTTTTTTAATGTATTTTTAAGCCAGAAAATGACAGACATCAAAAATTTTAAAGAAAAAATTTATGTGATATATTGTATATCTCCTGAAGTGAAGGTTCCTTAACTGTTAAGTTACCCCCCAGTGAACTACTGGAAATCTGTGAATTAAGCTTGGAGAAAATGGGTTCGATCTTTGCCGAAACCAATGTGTACATGTTGCACATGATGTATCAGGCAATGGGGGTCTGTCTCTATATGCAGGATTGGGATGGAGCAATGAAATATGGCGAGAAAATTATCCAGCCCTACAGGTCATTCTGAGTCCAGTGCATTTCCTCTCTAAATGTTTGAATTATTTTTACATTTTAATTATTTTTAAAAGGTGAAATGTAATGATCACCTAGAATGTTTACTTTATTAACAGTATTCAATATACATATCTCTCTAGTGTTCACTATCCTCCTTACTCACTGAATGTGGCTTCTATGTACCTGAAACTTGGAAGATTGTACCTAGGACTTGAGATGAGGACACAAGGAGTTAAAGCTTTAAAGAAGGTAAGATGCTAACTGTGGTAATTTAATAATAATGCAGTATTAGATGTGAGTGTTTCTTTTAAAATACAAATGGAAAAATATTAATTGCTTTAGATCATTTCAATTTCAAATTGTTGTGGGTGAATTTTTTACAGGCTCTTGCAGTCATGGACATTGCCCACGGTAAAGACCACCCATACATCGCTGAGATTAAGAAGGAAATGGAAGAGCAGAAATAATGGGAACACATGGAGGAATATGCATCAAACGTTGGCATGTGTCTTATACCTCTCCCGGGAATATTAAAACAAAGTGATGTCAAAATTGTCTGATCATCTGAGATGTCATTTAAATGAGTTTTTGGTTTGTAAATAGATGGCTTGAGTCTGAAATATTGTTGCTTGTATTGTATGCGCTTTGAAAAAAAAATGTGCTGCACTGTTTTCTGTAAAGAAGGGCTAAGAATTAAGAATCATATCAATATATGCCAGGTTTTAACCAATATTTTGCCCTCTAATGTAGCAACAATATACTTGTTTCAATAGCTAACGAATGTAAACCGTTTATATTTTCAATAAGGCAAAGGACTTTGATAACGGATTCTGTTTTATTTGTTTGTTTGCATGGATATTGTTTTGCGCTGATATATCATCGATACTGTTAAGATATTGGACTTCCAATCAGACAGTGCATTTCATAGTGTTACTTTCATTATTGCTTACTTGTTTGTTAAACGTTTGTTTTAGTATTGTGCAATTTTGACAGGTAGCATGGGCAAAAAAAAAAGGAAATTTAAAAAATATGCAGACTGCCACATGCAAAATCTGAATGTGACACTAAAGTAATAAATTCCTTAAGACAAAAAACTGAGGACTTTGATTACAAATCATTTACAACCGCATATGCAAATTAAGGCATTTATCTTTTAATCACTAAGTAAATACAGGGACTAATCATCATCATCTGCTATTGTTTTTGTCATAAGTCTGTACATAAGCTGTGTCCTATCCCTGGCAGTAACCATGGTGATGAAATCCATATATGGCTCTCATACCATCTGCTATGACCCAGAGCACGTGTTTGGCAGAGATCTATGGAAGCAGTATGGTGCCATTCATCTCCCCACAGAATCAGATCATTGCATTCAGGAAGATAAACAGGAACAGAAGTGTAACCATTCAGAAGTGCATAACAGCAAGGAATTAGAAATCATTGTAGATAATTACAAATCATATGTGGTGTATTTATTATGATCACCAGTTTTCACAAAGCCGTTAATAATGCAAACGAGAACGAAGCTTAAAATAATTTTCTTCCTTATAATAAATAGGCATGTAAAAAAAAAGACGATTTCCTCTGAAGAGATTATTCGATGTGTATTTTTGTTTTTTTCTTTTTTGCATCTCGTCAGTTGTCTGCTTGTTTGGACGAGAGCTAAATAACTCAACCGCCTGACTAGTCATTCATTTCATGGACGAAAGAAACTGTTTAAAAAAAACAATGGGTGGAGTTACATTCGAATGGATAGGAGTGGCCAATCAGAGCCCGATATTTTCTTACGTCATTTATCAAACGCGCCAATAACGAAGCTGCATTCCGTCAACAACGATGTTGAACTCTTTTTGAATTTTCTACTCTAGTAACTGAAAGAGGACACGAGAAGAGGAAACCTTAAGGTAGTGGCAGAGTAACTTCTTTCTTTAGTTCTGGTAAGACTATGTATTTGTCTGTAGAATGGGGTATATTATTGTTTAAGAGCTGTATGTGTCAAAAAGACTTTGTAGATATACAATTATTACGTTACATTGATGTGTTAAAACCAAACGCGTGATGATTTCGTATTGTGTCATGATAACCGGGATAATTACTAAATTAAATGGCCTAAACCTCTTTTAAAATCTCTTTCAACTCCACGTTTTTTAAACGAAGCAAACTCGTTTCATCCTGAAGGTCCTCTATGCACATTACATTAAGCAATTACAGTAACGTTACATGCCCTGATGATATCTATAACGTTATTTTTCTGTTATTGTTACAATATATTCACATACTAGTGAACTCTTGTGACACGTAAGCTCTGACACATAGATAAATGAATGTTATAATTCCTTAACATTACCTTAAGTAGTTTCTGTTTGTAGCAAACTAAATTGCTATAGCATTTAAATTAATGAATGCATAAAATGAGAAATATGATTATTTTGTGACCCCAGTAAGCTGTCGAAATCATAAAAGTTTGTGTTTTTGTCAGATTAAATTAAACTGTCAAAACATTGTTCTAAATATCTGTTTGAAACCATGCTGTATTCTCCAGTCCATTCATTAACTGAATGTGAAATTTACCAACATTTACAATTTATTTTAAAATATAATATTTTTAACAAAATATTTGTAAAGAAAAATACACTTTATAAGTGTTTATAAGTATAGTGTTTTTAAAAAACATTAAATTGTATCAAAACGTGTGAATACTTCTGAACACACAAAACTAATTAATAATAATCTAAAGTTTAAATAATTTTGGGTAAATTATTTTATTGTATATGATCAATAGGATGTATTATTTTTGTTGTTATATTATTATGTTGTACATATATGATTCTATAATACTGTGTAACTGCTGGTTTTATAGAAAAAAATGTCTACCTTATTGTGCTTTATAGAGCATGCCAGAGTGTCTTTGATAAGCAACACAGCAACTTAAGCAAGTATGAGCTGGGCTGTAGAAGAGTGGAAGGATGGCCTTCCTGCAAAGGCTCTACAAAAGATCCAAGAGATTGAAGGGCAACTTGACAAGTTAAAGAAGGAAAGACAGCAGAAACAGTTTCAGCTGGATTCCCTTGAAGCTACAATGCAAAAACAGAGGCAAAAGGTCAGTTACCTGAAAACAACGGAGTAGATTTTCACTATATCATCTTAATGAATGCAGTTCAATTTAAATTTGCATTTTGTGTGTATTATGTGTCCTTACAGATGGACAGTGAGAAAAGTGAAGCTTCTGCCCTTAAGAGAGAAAATCAGTCTTTGGTAGAATCGTGTGAAAGTCTGGAAAAGAATAGACAGAAACTTACACATGACATTCAAATTAAGGAGCAACAAGTGAATTATCTGGAGGGTCAACTCAGCTTATCCAAGAAGCAGATTGATAGACTAGAACAAGAGATCAAAAAGTAGGTGGATGTGATTTAATAACTTATGTTATACCTAAGCTGTTGATATAATACCGTTGTTATTTTTTATGTAAGTAAATAATTAAGTAGCCTTCAAATATTGAAACATTAAGTAACATTAAAATTAATTTAGGCTTAATTTGATTCTTTTCATTCAGGTACAAGCATGATTTGGAACGGTCACAAACTTCACATGCTTCAGAAATCCAACAGTTTAGTACGCCACAGAAAACATTTGCAACCCCTGCGACACCTAATCATTGGCAACAGGGTAAGACATGAGTTACAGAAAGCAAAACAAAAATGCAGTTCAGAAAGGATGCAACACACTGTAACACTGTAATAACCGCATTTTCAGATTCAAAAATAAGTGACCTACAAGAAAAGTACAATCGAGAGGTTGAGGAGCGTAAAAGGTTGGAGGCTGAAATCAAAGTTATGCATGTAAAAGTAAGTAGAATACGCATTTAGCTGTGTTGCTAGTTCTTATGTTGATTTACTAAATAGTAAAAATGCATCTCTTTTTTGTAACACTTGTAGCTTCTGAACCAGTCTGCAGTGAGCCATAAAGATATTGCAAGACAGCAGGCAGGGTCCTCAATTTTCCCTTGGCAGCAAGACCAAACAAACAGTCATCAGTCTCTGACTGTGATGGAGACACCCTCTAGAAGAAGAAATGGACCCTCTGGGATGTCATGGTCTTACGATGACACACCAATCAAGCCCCACCAGCAGTTCACATCAGGCACTCAAAGTGACACAGCTGGATCACAGCAGGTGGAACTGCTTAAGAATATAAATCAAGGTTGGTCTGACCTTACTTACAGATGGATTCACTTTGTATTATGTACATGAAAATATGCTTTTGTGTATAGCACTACAGTGAAAATGTTTATATGCCTTAAGGTAACAATTTTCTCATGTCTTATGCTGCTCAGATCTAAGGTCAAGGGTTTCTGAGTTAGAGCTCCGTCTTCAGGCTCAAGAAAAGGAAACGAAGAATCAGATCAATAAATTCAGTGAAATTCAAAGTCAACTTGAAATGGCTAAGAAAGATCTGGCTGAAAAGGACAAACTCCTCAGCAAGTCCAGAGATGAACTCACAAAGGCCACAGGACAGTATGAGCAGTCAGTTTCTAAGGTATAGGCCAGATTAATGCATTTATATTTTTTTATCTTATATTTTATGCTGTCATAATAACTTATGTTATCTACAGTGGCCACAGAAAAGTACTTGGAGACCTAAAACATTTAAAATATATTAACGTCTTTGTATTTTATTAGAAAATATAAAAAATAAAAAAAAACTTTAGGAAAATCATTGCACAAAACTATTTTGCTTCAAAAATGTGGTTTGTTATTACAAAATAATTGCCACTTGGCTTGTTGTTTTAAAATTGATAAAATTGTATGTATTACATATCAAGGTAATTAAAGGTTAGCTGTCTATTTTTAGAGGCCACTGTATTTTATAGATTGTGTGTTGTGCAGTCTTTTGTTGAACAATATGTTAAGTCATGTAAATATAGTAGTTAACCTTTGGTTAATTTGGCTCCTCAGTGTTCATCTCTTGAGATAAAGCTGAAGCAGGTAACAGAGGAGATGAACTGTCAGAGACATAATTCTGAAAGCATGCATAGATCTTTGGAGCAGAAAATCAAGGACCAGGAGAGAGAGAGTCAAAAGGTCTTGTCTTGCTGTCATATATAATTTGATTAACATATGTTTTATATATCTGAATGTTGTATGAGTTCAAACAAAAATATTTGTCATTTTGCTCTTTTCAGGAAATTGCACAACTTCAAAGCTCCCATCAAGCTCTGGATCAGCAATTTAACCAGGTGAAAAATAAAATGAGTATGGAGATCCAGCAAGCTAAAAAGGAGTACAATGTTTTGCAGTCAGATATGGATAAGGTAATTTGAAAGTTCAGCTATGAACAATGTTTCATGCATTCATAACATGTTTCCGTTCATTGTATTATCTTTTTTCAAATTACTTAACCCAAACATGCATAATCACAACAAAATGTCACTGGTTTCAAAGGTAACTGCTCTAAAGAGTCGACTGGAGAAAGATTTGGAGGAGCTGAAACAGAAACTTCTCAGGTCTGAACAGGGATTGCAGGCCAGTCAAGTGAAGGAGACAGAATTAAAGAAAAAATTTGATGTAAGTTGCATCTATTATATAAGATTAAGGTATTAGTTTGCATTTAATCACAACAGTTTCAACTTCATAGAGTATGCAAAGCATGCCAGCATTTGAATGTGTTGTTTCTTCTCACCCTAGGAGTTGCAGAGAGAGAAGAACGCTCTCAGTTGTCAGTTAGATCAAGGAATGAAAAGGGTCAAACAACTAGAAGAGGAAAAACAAAATGCTGAGCAAAACCTTGCCAAAAGCCGTACAATGGTGGATGATTTAAAAGGTATGTTTTAAATTTTATTAAAAATGTAACAAATTAAATGTATTGCTTTAGAACGTAGAAGCAAATATTTCAGAAAGAGTCTTAAACAGATCGTTTGTATTACAATTTTTTTATTGCTATTTTCAGTTAAGACACAAACCCAGAGTGACGAACTGACTGAGGTTCGCAAAAAACTGGACCGTCAAATTGTATCGTCTGCTCAAGAAATGGAAAATGCCAAGAAAACTCTGGCTGAAACAGAAGCAAAGAATATGAAGATTCAGGCCGAGTTGCAAAAACTAGTTCATGAAGTTGAATTAAAAGCTAATAAGATTTGTACTATGGAGAAAGAAAATGAAGACCTCAAAATGAACTCAAACTCCTGTCAGAAAGAAGTTGCAGAGATGAAAAAAGAGTGTGAGGCTCTTATGCAGTGGAAAACCGAAAAGGAACAGTTGATCAATAACACTGAATCCAACCGTGAAGAAATGTCGAGTAAAATTGCAGATCTGGAGAATGATAAAGCCAAACTCAATGATGGTCATGATGGTCTTCAGAAAAGGCTGCAGGATTTTGAAAATGAGAAGATTTGCCTATCTGGTCAGATTGATTCACTCAAAGGTGAACTGCTCATCAAATGTGTGGAGCTGGAGGAAAAAGGAAGAGTATATGAAGAGCTTCAACAGCAGTTATGTGAGACACATCAGAAACATAATAAGGAAATGGACAATTTGAAGCAGCAGATCACTCTGACGCAGGAGCAGGTGAGTGAGCTTGAAGCTAAACTGCATCAAGAAACAAGTAAGGTGGAAGGATTGGAGAAGGCCCATGGTCAACTCCTTGCTGAATATGAAAGTGCTTGCGACCTGGCTAAATCAAAGGATTCTATTATTGATATGAACAGAACTGAGATTGAGCATCTTCAGGAAAGCTTTACTTTACGAGAGAAGGAGCTAGAAAAATTCAAAGAGGAGAAAGTCATGTTAGCTAAAGAATGTGAAGACCACCTTGTACAAAACAAAGAGCTGGAACAAGAAAAACTGAAAGTGGAAACATCCCTCCAGGAGGTATTTGAGAAGATCACCCTCTTGGAATCAGACCTAAAGTGTCAAAAAGATTTAAATGCCGATATCCAAGGAAAGTGGGATGATATTTCTAAAGTCAGAGAAGATCTAGCAGAGAAAGTGTCTATATTGGAAAAGAGGGAAAAAGATCTTATTCTTGAAGTTGAATCTCTCTTACAAAAGAATAAGTCTTTCTGTTGTCTTGAAGAGCAGTTTAATTGTCTTGTTTCTGAGGCAGAAGAAACCAGAAGTTCCCTGGAAAAAGCAAAGGAACTACAAGTTCAGACCACCACTGAGTTGGAAAATCAGAAGACAATAGCCGAGAATCTTGCAAAAGATATTGACGAAGAAAGAAGGAAGGCATCAAACTTGGAGCATGATAATGCAATGCTCAAAGTCAAACAACAAGAAGCTGAAAATAAAGCTAATGATCTAGCTAAGGAGCATGAAAGCCTCCAGAAATTCCATGATGTTGTTTGCCAAGAGAAAGAGAATCTTCTTAAACAGGTTTCTGAAATGACAGGAGCACTTGCTGAAAAAGATGCAGTGGCAGAAAAGATTGTGTTAATGCAAACTGAGCTTGAAGCCTCAAATCATTTGTCCACCACACTAAATAATTCACTAGAAAGTCTTCAAAAACAGTTTGACTCATCTGCAGAGCTAAATTTAAGTCTGGAAAAAAAATTACAAGGCATATCTGAAGAAAAAACGTTATTGGAGACGAGCATCAAGAAGCTCACTGAAAGACATAACAAGGAATCTGAAGCTCATGTCTCTGAAATTGAAACTCATTTTAAAAAAGAAAAGAGTTTAGAGGAGCATGTCAATGTACTTGAGGAGGAATTGCAGAGAAAATGCCTAGAGGCCAAAAATGCTTTCGAGAAACTAGAGGAGGCTGCTCTTGAAAATGTAAAGTTGAAGCAAGAGCTTGACTCATCTAAGGAGCAACTCGGGGAGATCACTGATTCCTATGAGAAAGTTGCAAAGGAACTTGAAGACTTGAAACAAAGTGCATTTCCACTTGAGCAGGAGATAAAAAGTCTCAAAGCTGCTTTGGCAGATTTAAAAAACCAAGAAGTTCCAAAATCCTGTGAGATCGAAACTTTGAAAGGAAAACTTCAGGAGGCTCAATCTGAGCAAGCTAAAGCATTAGAGGCACTGAACGAAAAAAACATTAACATGAGCAAAATCAAAGTACAGCTTGAAATGTTGCAGATGGATCTGGAAGATAATGAAACTTGCATTAATTCATTTGATGCACAAGTAGAGGCACTGCAAGGCAATGTCAGTGTTCTTGAAACAAAGTTAGGTGAGAGTGAGGCACAGAGGTCCATCATACAAGCAGAACTTGAGTCTGTCAAAGAAGACTATGCAAAGAGCGCACTTGAAGTGACACAGCTATCTGCATGTTTGGAGGAAACGCAGAAAGAACAAGAATCCAGTTCTGCATTATTCGCTGAGTTGGAGTCTTTACGTGCAACTTGTGAAACGCTTAAGTTTTCCCTAGAGCAAGAGAATTGTAAGCAGGCAAACCTTGAAGCAATATACAACAATCTTTTGGAACAAAAGATTCAGTTAGAATCTGATTTTCAGGAATTAAAAGCAGATGCCCAGAATTCCCGTGAGCAAATAGATGAATTAAAGCAGTCAAACTATTCTCTGGTATCTCAAATTGCAGAACAGCAAACGTACATAGAACAACTTCAGTCTGAGAAGATTCTTGTAGTACACCCTGATGCAGACACACTGAAAAACGAGCAAACTGCAGATGAGAAGGATCAAGATATTTGCGAAATGCCATTTGCTAATACATCTGTTTTGCCCTTTGAAGAAGATATTGCTGTCCTGGGTATTTCATCACATGTAGAGCATCTTGATTCACAAGAAGAGGTCCAAACATCATTGTCATTAGGTGAGGATGGCAAGCACATACCCCTGAAAGAGCAAATGCAAAATAAATACAGGGAGCTTGAGGAGATGTCTCATATTCTTAAGGAGACTATCAGAACCATGGAGGAGCGAACAGGAATTAAAATAGAACAACTCAAATTACAGCATGCTCAAGAGCTCCAGAGAATGGAGGAGCAAATGCTCAGTATCAGAAATGAGTTGGAGGCCAAACTTAAAGAGGAAAAGCAACACACAGAGATCTTGTCCTCGCAACTGGAGGCAACCATGCAACAACTGCAGGACTTGGACCTTGCATCCTCCTCCTTGCTGGCTACTGAACCCTCCCAGGTAACCTATGTATTTCACAATGTAGGCTATTTCATTCCACCCTATGTATTACATTTTTTTTCAATGGCACCAATATGAAATAAATGAGAAAATGACAGATTGCACCTTTAAATTGCTGTATTTTGAAAATGTACCTTGGTAAAAAAAAAAAAAATAGGTTTAAATTTCTGCTTCTTTCAAAATCTATTTTATTCAATTTCTCTTCATTTGTATTAATATTTTTCCCATCTTGATCAGGAAATGGAAAAAGTGACACATGGAGCACAAGAGAGCACACTGGATCAACCTGAAAAGTCAGACTCCACTCCACAAATTAGGCCAGAAATTGAAACATCACTTATGGAACTTGAAACACTTAAGGAAACTCTAACAAAGCGAGAATCAGAGCTTCTTTATTTGCAGTCCATGTTTGAAGTCTTGGAATCGGAAATGGCAGTTCAAAAAGATTTGTGCTTGGACTTAGAGGGCAAAATTCGGGAAATGGAATTAGAGAAGACAAATGGCACAGACAAGTTGACATCAATCACTCAAGAAAACACGAAACTGAACAACCATATTGGAGAGTTGACAGAAGAGATTGATTCAATGAGACTACAGTTGCAGACCTCCAAATGCCAGTTCTCAGATGTTATGGAGATGATGGAAAGCTTAGAGATGGCAAAAGGCGAGTGGAATGAGAAGTTTTTCCAGATTGAATGTGAACTAAAAAGAGTGCGTTCAGAGAAGGCTAATTTAGAGAAGCACATCCTGTCCATGGAGGCTGACATAGAAGAGATGCAAGAACAGAAGCAGAAGCAAGCAGCAGAGCTTGAAGCAGCTAAGAGGACAAATTGCAGCCTTGAACAACAACTTAATATAACTATGGCAGAAGGTGGGCGACTTAAAGAAGAGCTTATTTTGTGTGCTGATGAAAGGGAAAGTAAAAATCTCTCCTTAATGAAGTGGAAAGAAAAGGCTGAGCTTCTGGAGAAGAGAGAATCCAATACACGAGAACTGATAAAAGAGCTAGAGGATGACATTAGGGTTGGAGGGGAAAAAAATGAGGTGAAGGCTAACCAAATTGATGCTCTGCTGAAAGAAAAAGAGCAACTCATTCAACAGTCTCAAAACCTCGAGAATACAGTGGCTCTTCTGAATGAAGACAATAAAAATCTGTTACGTGAATTGAATGGTTTAAAGAACAATGACAATTTGGCTTCAAGAGAGTCTGAAAACATGTCTTCCAAAATCCATTCACTTGAGCATGAGAATATCAGGCTTTCCCAGTCACTTGAATCATCTCTTTTGGAGAAAGGTGAAATAGCCTCTAGGTTGATTTCTACTCAGGAAGAGGTAGCTCAGATGAGACAGGGCATTGAAAAACTGAAGGTACGAATTGAATCTGATGAACGGAAAAAGAACCACATGAGTCAGCTGCTCAAAGCTGCCCAGAGGAAGGCTGATGTTCTTCAGGACAACATTGAAAAGCTCGAGAGAGATAGAGAACTATCTGAACAGAATCTAGAAGATGCCATTCTTCAAGCAGAGACTGCTAAAGCTGAGCTTGAGGAAGTACAGGCTGAAACACAAGATCTTACCAAGAAAATTGAAGAGATGGCGAGTAAGCTGAAAGATCTCAAGGAGGAGAAGTATAAACTTGAGCAAGAACTTGAACAAAAGAACAACCTAATTGATGAATTGCAGTTGTCCAATCACACAGCTACTGAAAAGCTTAAATCTGTGGAAGAGGCAGCAGTGAACCAGCAACGAGTAATTGAGGACTTCCAATTAAAAGTTGATACCATGGAGGAGGAACTTCAACTCTGTCGAACAGAAGTGGAATCGAAAGAACTGAAAGCTCAGGATTTGAACACTCAGTTGCTGTCTTTGCAATCGGACAACAAGGAGCTTTCCCAGAGAGTCCTTGAATATGAAAAGTGTCAAGCGGAGCTTCATTCATCCAATCAGTCCCAAATAGTTGAGCTGCAGGCACTATCTTTAATTCGAGAAGAACGAGATGAATTGAAAAAGGACAAGGCTGAGTTGCATTCAACTGTTGTACAGTTGGAGGAGATAACACAGATGCAGTCTAACAAGATAGAGGTATTGCAAGCAAGTATAACTCCTTTGGAGAGTAATATCCAGCAGCTGGAGAGCCAACTTGATTCTATGAAGCTTGTGAACTCAGAACTAACAGAAAAGGTATTTTTTTGTCATCTTTAACTGTGCTTATTTTGCTCTTGTTTTTATTTCACATATTTATTTATTCATATTCCTTTATAGTTAAATGCACTACAAGAACACTGTTTGCATCTCCAAACACAACATCAGCAACAACTGTGTGAGGCGAGGGAAAGACAGAACACTTTGGAGATTAATCAAAATCTATTGACTTGTCAACTACAGGAGTCTCAAAAACAAATCGAAACCTATAAGGTATGAATTCTCCTTTACCGTGTTTTACTGGCTTCGTGGATGTTTGGTCTCTGCTTACACTCCATTTTATTCCCCATTCCAGCTCAGCTTAGAAGCGCTGACAACAGAAAAAGATGGCCTACAGAGAAATGTATCTGATATTCAGCAAAGTCATGATGTTCAGATAAAGGAAAAAAACAGGCGGCATGAGGAGAACCTGAAACATGTACAGCAGCAGGTGGGCAGATGTAACACTGCAACAATAGCAACAACAATGTGGTTTTTTTTTTTTTTTTTTTTTTTTTTTTTTTGCATTCTGGGAAAAGATGTTATGGTATTAAAGCATGACAGGAATTCTAACTTTATTAAAAAAAATTAAATAGAAAAGTTTTTTAAACTGTAATACTATTTCACTGTGTTTCTGATTAAGCTCTGTTTTTCTATACAGCATGAGATGGAACTTAATAAACTGAAGGAAGAAATTATGACGGTTGAAGCAAAGGCTGCGCGGTATCTATCAGACCTCAGTAGCTTCAAGTCTCAAAATGCAGAGGTCGACTCAACCTTCAAGGAATTACAAAACAAATTAAAACTTTATGACAAAGAAAAGGTATTGTTTTTATTTTTTTCCCCCATTCCTATAATATATAATATTTTTTTTACAATTCTGTTTGCTAAATTTTTTACTAAAACCAAAAAATCTGTCATATTGATCTTGGTCCCTGTAGGCAGAGTTAGACTCAAAAGTTGTGCGCTTATCCAAAGAGAAGGACAGTGCTATGAGTAAGATCAATTTGTGGATCAAGTCGTGCAAACAGTTGGAGAGTGAGAAGCAGGCACTTCAGGAAGAACTTCTGCAGCAGGGACAACAAATAGCAGCGCTGCAGGCCACACAGAAACACGGTATGAATAAAACTCACAAGAAGATAAGCACTTGGTCTAATACTGTATATATACAGGCCTCCCCACCTGTAAGTCGCTTTGGATAAAAGCGTCTGCTAAATGAATAAATGTAAATATACATATACAATATATGTATTTATGTATGTATCTGGAAATACAAAGCATCTTTCTTGTTAACAGGTGATGCCAGCAGTAGTGACGCCCTGCAGGAAGAACTACAAGAGCTGAGAGAAGCTCTGGAGGAAAAGAGCCGTGAAGCGGATGAGAGCATGGACCGATACTGCAGCCTCATGGTCAAAGTTCACAAGCTGGAAGAGACCAATGAAACTCTAGAGAACCAGCTCAAGCAGTTGAGCGCCCAGACAAAGACCCCCAAGACCAGGAGATCCCTCAGGTCTGAGAAAATTGACCTGGAGAACAGTAAACCAGTGGCAGACAAAGCCAATGTACCAGCAGGAAAGAGACAGAGAGCAGCAGATGACACTCCTAACAAAGCACAGGAAGCCCTGCACAGTATCACCAAGAGACTGAAAGCTGCGGCTGCCACACCAAAAGCCACACTAGAAGTGGACGATGGGGATTTCAAACCAGAGGGTTTGCCTGATCTTGTTAAGAAAGGTGAGAGGTTTTTGCAATTTGTCTTTCGCTGTACTCCAAATCAAGGATGCATTCATATTCGTACGAGTTGTTCTCCATACAGCTTTCACAATGAAAGGAATGCGTTATTGATTGCTGTTTTTACACATCTATATCACATCTTTCTGTATAGGTTTTGCAGATATTCCAGTGGGAGAGATGAGCCCATTCATCATTCGCAGAACCACAGTGCAGCGCTGCAGCCCTCGTCTGGCCGCCCGAATAACTGCGGATAACTGCTCTGTTTCAGAAGAGCATCCTGTGCAAATGTCCAAACTGACAACAGAGGGCAGAACTTCAAATACTGTGAGTAGAACTGCCTCCGTCTATTTTTCTGCAAACACTACCAACTACTTCCTTTAAAGTAAACAATGAAGAAACTACTTCAATATGAACGTTTCCTTAAACTAAGTGTGACTAAATAAGATTCAAATTAATGATTTTATATATGTATACATTTTTTTTAATATATATATATATATATATAACATATATATATTTGTTTGTTTGTTTTTTAAGTAATTAAGTTTTCAGCCTTTTTATTAATTATTGTTTTTTTATGTATATATGCTTTATTTCAATTTAAACATTTTTATATAATTTGGAAAAACACGAGCAATGTGTCAAAGCAGCCAACGCAGTATGCACGTATTAGCAGTACAGTCATATCAATTTGAAAGTGTAGACCACAGTAGTTAAAAGTTAAAAGTGTTTTAACTTATTGCAAGAACAAAAAGGAGGCTATGCCATTTAAAAACTCTTTGTGTAGCTGAAAACATTTAGTTACTCTTCTTTAACCACAGGAGGGCATCACAGACCCTCAGAAAAGGATACTGCAGTCTGTACTAAACACATTTACCACTCTTAAAGTTAATGACCATGGAAGCATTTTCAAATGCTCTCTGCACTGCATTACTCATTAGATGGAAAGAAGCTCTGAAGCATTAAAGCTCCCGTCAGTTTTTAACTTCCTTCAAAGTTCTAATCATGTCACCTTACCCCAGGTCACCATTTTCTGGAGATTTTCCTAGAGTAATTCTTTAAGAATTCAAAGGGAGTCAAGACCACATGCTGTAGAGTAGCTTTCATGTCCCAGATATATGATTTACCACCTTAAATACCTGAACTGAGTGTTCTGGGTTCAGTGCAACTTAAGCTTAATCTACAGTACTTGTGGCATTATATTAATTACCACAAAAATTAATTTAGACTTGTCACTTATACAATATGCCACCCTAGACCACAAAACCCTAAGTCCTTGGGGTATATTTATAGCAATAGCCAAAGATACATTGCATGGGTCAAAATGAACGATCAAAAAAATCATTAGGCTATTAAGTAAAGATCATGTTCCATGTAGATGTTTAGTAGTTGATAAATAAAAGTCGATTTTGTCAGTATTACGATTTTTTTGCACCCTCAAATTCCAGATTTTTAAATGGTTGTGTTTCAAAATATTGTCCTATCCTAACAAACCACACATTGATGGAAAGATTATTTATTCAGCTTTCAGATGTTGTATAAATTTGTGGGGTCCAGGGTCACATAGCAAAAATAGATATAAGTTAAAGTGAGGTGCTTGTACGTGAATAGCATTCCAATGTAAGTGAATCTATTGGCTATACTTTTGAAACATAATTATAAACAGTTCTGCCTGTAGACCCTCAAAAAATTGGCCCTTAGTTCTAAAGCAAGTGCTTCACCATAAGTTAAAGTTGTTGGTAGACCTGTTTAATGGATCACAAAAGCTGCAATTCTTAATGAACAGTTAAGCTTTAAATGAAACAGATGCGAGCCTTTGGCAGAGCGCATGGGGAGGATGAGCAAACCATTAGTCAGCTTGCAGCACAGCCAGTTTTTAATTACTATTCTGCACTTCTTCTTCCCTCAAAGTACATGCTGGGTGTATGGGTTTGGAGAAGAGAGAAAATTCATTGATTGATTGTAAGATCTTGTGTTTACATATTTGTACTTGTCCACATCTTGACACAATCCCCAGAGAAGTGTACAGCATGAGTTGTTTTGAACACTGATATTGCCGCTGGGCATTCTTGGCAGACTAACATTGCTCGCTCCTGACACCATGTTCATGTACTTTTAGGTCCAGGTGCCTAAGGCGAGCCACAGCAATGTGGCTGTATTATCTCCACTCACCAACAGTCCACGGGAAAACAGCTGTGAAAGCCAAGTGCATGCTATAGAGCAGAAAATTAGCAGGCGCTCTCGCAGCTTCAAAAAGACCCCCGAGAAACAAGAACGGGTCAGTGCTTCTCCAAAACAAAACGACAACTGCCAAGTTCAGTGATCAGTGGGGTGCCATGTAAAATTTTGAGAACATGTTTTTCAGAACATTTATGCACTAGCTTTTTAGCTTTGTAAATAATACTCAAGGGCAGCTGTATCATATGTATTTTGTTTCTGTTACATTTCTGATTTCTTATCTTGTATCTCATTTCTTGCTTTTTTTTACTGTTTCAACACAAAGTGATTGTTTATACTTAATACAGAATGGCTGTATCATTTTATTGTATGGATTTTATTGAGCTGCTTTCTTTTATCCTTTGAATTTTCTTTTCTTTTTAGAAACATTACAACTAATCACTCCGTTTTACTATATGTCATTGCTTTTTTTCTGACTACTTTACTAAAGATTACTCTACCTATATGTTTGTTTGTGTGCTTCTGTTCTCTGTAAATGGCCGTTTGGCTGTTTACTCGCAGCTGCGGTAACTGCAGCAGACTTTATTGGTAAGGAATGATAAATTACAGTCTGAAAGCATTAGGTTGTATAATATGTATAGATTTATATGCAGACTGTCTAATACAGATGTCTACTTTTATTGGACAGATAATGAGCTGGGATCTAATTCTCAATCATTTCAAGTTCTTACGCAATACAGGGCTGCCCAGGACTCTTAAATCAATACCTGAAAGGATTTGGGAAGAAAATCCAGACTCGTTATACTATCTGATGATACAACGAAAAACATTTTAATCGTGATATTTATTCGTTTTAATAATGCCAATCCATTTTGCATTCACTGACATCAAAAGCTGCTTTATTGTTGAGATTAGTTAGAAAAGTAGCTGTAAAACAATTTTTAGTCATCTTCTCTTTACCTAATAATAATGCTATTTCTCCATCATGATATGGTCGGTGTTATTCAATTATTTTAGAAATATATATATGTTTATATACTATTATAGTACATTATTTCTATATTTCAAGCTTTAACTTGATATTAAATGTTATGCTTTTTTTAAATATGCAATGAATTAAAACTCAATTAATTAATATTTAATTCAAAGTTATTTCAGTTTTAGTATAGTCATATTTGTTCTTTAATTTGTTTTATTTTAATCAGTTACCAAGGCGGCATTTTAATGTAAAAAAAAATAGCTTTAGTACTATTTTTAATAGTTCTATTTAATGCAACATCAGTTATGATTTATTATTGTTGTTGGAAATAAATGCATACAGCACTTTTTTTTTCTTGCAGGGCAAAGCAAGAACGTCCTCCAGTGCACTTAAGTATCAGTGTACAGTAATACATCATGTCATGTCATCTTTTAATAATTTCAGCAAAATGATACCACATGTGCCTATAATACTCCACAGATGTCCTTATCAACTAAAGTGTGAATCATTATATTGGTTACATGAGGGAAATTGTGGTGATTTACCAGTCAGATACTGTGAACACTGCACAGTACAGAATTCTACATTAATGTAGTAGATTATAAATGAGAACGCAAGTCATTTTTATTTAAACATTTTAACTCATGCTACCAAAATTGCATGTCTCTTCCATAACATCACATTATTATATTATCTTGCAAGCTGCCATTTATAACTATTGTTTTGAGTTTGAGGTGCTGCCCTTTGGATTAGATCATAGTTCAGTATTTCAAGACTGACAGCTTTAATAGAAAATATCAATTTTACTGTCCACATAGACATTTTTAGAATCATAATATGGTGCCATATTAAACCTCCTCCTTTCTGGTCATGACTAGACTGTGTGTATATTAAAATAAATTGTAAAAATAACTTGATATAATCAAAAAACAGTTCGCATCTGCTCGCATCGTACACTGCTCAGGCGTAACATTAAATCCACAGACAGGTGCAGTGAATAACATTGATTATATTGTTACAATGGCACCTGTCAAGGGGTGAAATAATTTAAAGAGATTTATAAGCCGGAACATTCTTCACACCTGCCGTTCTGTTTCTAAGTTTGAATTTTGAAGTTACATGTACTACTGAACATAAATGAGGTTATAAAGGTGTGTGGAGTAGCAGATAGTGTATCTTTTCTCTACCCGGCAACCAATAGCTAGCTTTGATATATTACTTGCTGATGTTGAACTACTTTGCATGCTAAAAGCACATTAAAAGATTTGAGTTTTTTTAGATTTCCAAAATCATAATCATATTAAAATAGGAGGCTGCTCCAGATTTTTAAAAGCGTTTGGCGGCAATCCTGGTAATTGAACAAAATTATGCTTTAGTACTGCTGAGGAAAATTCCATTACATGAATGACTGCTGACTCTGCTAAGAATCACAGTGATAGTGATCAAAGTCAAGGACTGTGAGGACAACATATTAAATGAATCAGCTTACCATCCGTGAGAGACTGTGTATGTGCTGTCTACTGGAGGAGGAAAAATGCAGCCTATACATTCATGTCAATATGGTGCCAAAACTTAACTATGTGAAGACTGTTCAGATCACTGCTGAACTGTGAGTTTATAAAATAGCTAGATTACAAATCAATACACGTTTTTTTTTTTCAGTCTAATTGAAATGCATAAAACACCTATATGCAGTGGCATGTAAAAATCTTTATCCCCTTTGTTCTACCAAGAGTATACACTACAAAAGCAAATTTACGACAGTTCTTCATAAGGAGAGTTTTGCCAGATTGCCTGAGCATTTTTCCAAGAGTGCCGATATACAGGATAACAATCAACCCCAACATTAAAACCACTCATTAAATGTCAATAACATTGATTATGACATTAAAATGGCACTTGACTTGGGGTGAGATATATCAAGTGAATTGAACAATCCATTTGTGAATTTCATGTGTTGAAAGTGAAAAGATCTGAGTGACTTTTCTCAAGGACCAAATAGTGACGGCTAGATGTCTTGATCTTCAAAAGTTTTGAGGGTGTTACTTATATGCAGAGTTTAGTACCTACCAAAAGTGATGCAAGGAAGGACAACCAGCTCACTGAAGCATGTTAGGAACAAAGGCTGTCTGGTCCGATAACACAGAATTGCTACTGTATCTCAGATTGATGAAAAACCTCATACTGGCCATGGTTGAAAGCTTTCAAAATACAAAGTGCATCGAGGGGGACTGTGTATGAGGCTGCATAGCCCTGTCCACCTCTGAAAGCACCTATAATGGGCCTGTGAGTGTCATAACTGCACCATGGGGTAGAGGAAGAAGGTTGCCTGGTCTGCTGAATCAAATTTTCTTTTAGATCAGGTGAACGGCTTGGTGCATGTACACCATTCACCCTGGGAAGAGATGGCAGCAGGATTGGGAAGAAGCCAGGATGGCAGAGGCAGTGTTGCGATTTAGACCAAGGGTCACCAAGTTGGTCCTGGAGGGCCAGTGTCCTGCAGAGTTAAACTTTAACCCTAATCAATGTCTTACTAGGTTTACTTGAAACTTCCAGGCAGGTGTGTTGAGGCAAGTGAGAGCTAAACTCTGCAGGACAATGGCTTTGTAGGATCAAGTTTAATGACCCCTGCTCTAGACTGTTCTGCTGAGAAACCTGGGGTCCTGGCATTCATGTCGATCTTACTTTGACACTCTTTCATGTGGTGTTTCCTGATGACAGTGACTGTTTTCAACAGTGTATCTTGTCAAACTGCAAAATTGTACAGGAACGTGACAGAGATTGAGGTGTTCAGCTCCCCAAATACGAGATATGCTAGGAAAAGAAATCCATTCCATGGAGTCCCCAGCTCAACCAACATGCAGCACTGCTAATATATTGGTGCCAAATACTGCAGTACATAGATATTCGGCAGGTGGTTGATCATTGTGCTGTTCAACAACACTGGGATTTTCTTTGTTTGTATCTCCTTGCTTTGTATGTGCTTGTTCCAGACAGACTGGTGGTCTGCGCATTAATGGTGGAGATTTTTCAGTGATTCTTTCTGCAGGATACATCATTACGCAGTAAGTGACAAGTCATTAAATAATTCACTTAACTGATTTGTTCAAAAATGCTGATTTACTTTGTGTTGCCCAATTTTCAAATGGTTTTTGTGGCCAGGGCAAATTCCAACTGCAAGTGAGCATCTCAAAGTCCTACTCTCTCTGAAGGGCAGAGCCCTTGACATCAGGACTTTGAAGGTCAATTGTGTCTAAAAAAGTAGCCCCTTGGAATGCGTACTTCACATTCACACTCATCTAGAGTCATCTTCACCTGGATTGTTACCATGACATCACAGCATGGCATCCATCGCCCTATTACACCTCTTCTTCTCAGGAGTCTCTTATTATTGCTGTTAATTCAGTTGTTGCAAATAAATCTACATTTTGTAATGCATTTTTTATGCTTTATATACATGTTTTTCCTCTCAAATGTATGAAACTCTATTATTACTATTTGCATTCACTTCACAGAAAGAGAAAAGATAACCTCCCCTTTTCCCTTGCTGCAGCCAGTTCTCATTGATATTTTATTTCGGCCTCTCTTTGTAAGGCTCCCCTTCACCTCACTCTCAGTCAGCAAGATTTGGGGGGAAAAACAATAGATGCTGAGCCAATACATCCATCCAAGCTATAAATAGAACAAACCTCACCCTAGTAATGGGCAGTGAAATATTCAATTAATCTAAACACTTGCAACCTCTAGCTCCCACCTGGGATTCCAGCCAGCCGCCCGGTTAAAGCAACACACACATACACAGAGAAAAAAGTTAAAAATAAATAAAATATTAAGTGTGAATGTCAGGGAGAAATTCAAGAGACAAAACTGAGAGAAGCCATGCAAGTGAAATCTATAGTGGAACAAAAACAAGGCAGAAAAGAGGTTTCTCTGAGGGTAGCAGTCCTATCCGTGACTGTACTGTAATATACATGCAGTCAAACAGCATGTGCTGACTCCTCATCCCATCCAATCCCAGAGGAGACATCATGTCCATTCTCATCCTTACCTTCGACTTTGGTATTCCCCAGTGGAGCTGTAGATAAGCAGAAAGTGACATGCAACTCTCCTCAGGCTCAGGCAGAAATAAGATGACAGCCAATCAACTTCCGTGTGAACTGAGATATTTCTTCCAATCTTTTCCTGCAAACAAACAAGAAGAAAAACCTTTTAAAAGTTAGGGCCCTTTTTTCTGTAACCGTATTTTCCACTTCACATTCAAGGCTATGAGTGGTCTTTACTGGAGGTTTGTTTTGCTCGACAGCCCTGAATTTCCTAAAGGGCTGTAATGGGATTTATAGCCATTTTAATTTGTTTTGGCAAAGTGAAGGAGGCTCTTAACCTCTATGAAGCCTTCTAAATGGTTTTGTACACAAGCACACTTTTATTCCACAACCAATGCTTTGCTAAAGCAGTACAAGGCAACTGTTAAGATCATAATTGTCATGTGAAAAATTCAACATCGGGAGCTACCTGCACTTCAGTGTCGTCCTGCTTGATGTTGTCAATCAAAGAATGCACTCATTATACATTTTCTTTGGGATTTTTTAATCAACTACACGATCTGTTCAAGAGTCTTTTATGTAGAGATTTTGTCTTATCTTGTGTTTGTTGTAAACATTTTCCAAGTTAAGCTATAACAATTATGATCATAAAAAGGGAAATAAGCAAAGGCCATTCCAATACTTTTTGGGTGAAAATGACTTTTTCAAAAGAGGAGTTTTTTTAAAAAGTCAATGTACTTCTTTACCACAAAAAAACAACAACATATAAAATATGAGTCTCTTGGCATGAAAAGGAAATAATAAAGGTAAATATTAATTTTAAGGGAAAAATAATGTGCACCATTTCCAATCAAGCTGTCCTTCAGTTTATTTTGAAAATATTATGTACATTCATGCATGTAGTCTATTAATAGGCCTATTTAGGACACATTAAATGCTTGCTATGACATTGGCCTTAGCAAGACAAACAAGTCAGACTTTTATTTTTTTACACAATGTAAATATGTTGCATTGAGAATGTTATTAAACACAACATCATAAGATTGTGGAGGGAATTTTCATGATTTTTCGTTTCAAAGAAAAGAAAAAATACATTATTGTACATTATCAATAGACAAATTAAAGACTACTACTGAGAGCATGAAAAGTGCTTTAAAAAAGCTTATTTTCTAAACGTCTTGGGGGCCTAAAGTGCAAAGCAAACAGCCATACACTGATTATAAATTAATAAAGATAAACAACATCTATCTTTGAAAATGATTGAAATATTTCACCTTGGTCACCGTTGCTTTTTCAAGGTAATGTGTTTTGACACAGAGATGTTTGCTCATGAGAACGTTCCCGTTGACCACACTGTATGGTGACCCTTCATGCAATGTCAGTGTTTTTCTATGGCATAGCATAAGCTCATTCACGTGCATGGCAAACCAAATATTATTTTTACACTGGGTCAAGGGGTTGCTATTCAAAATGTTATGTAACATGGATTAGAACGTTATCTTGCTAAGATCAGAAAACTGGCCTCTATTTATATACTGTGAACCCCTAAAAAAGAATAGGCACTGTTTAACTTTCCAGTTCCAGTGGATGTTCTGCCTGTCAGTCTGAGAGATGCACACTGAGTCAGCAGTTTGACATTTGACCCGAGTGTTTTTTCAAGTAGTCAAGTGAAGTGAAGAGAGAAAGCCAATAAATGGACAGATGCTGGTAAAGAGCTTAAACCCAAATGTGCTGTGTGTAAACATTACATTTTTTTCATTCTGCAAGTAAAGGAAGTAAAGGCATAAACCTACTGATAGACCAACAGCCCATGATGATCTAACAGGTTTAAACTTACTCAAATCTTTATTTTTACTGGACTCTTCCTTTAAGCCATATTATATTAAAGCTGAAACATTAAGATTAGGCATGAAATAGGCCCACTGAATTCAATATAAGAATATTTCAACATTCTTAGCAGAAATGTAAAAATGACTGACGTGAATAGTATCACAAATTAATCATAAAAACAAATATACCATTTTTTATTTTCATTTTCACCACTGTGACCAATAAAGACCACATGTTTCCTGAATAAACATAAAATTGAGTTTTTTTTGTTTTGTTTTACATTGAATGTGTCTCATTTGCTCCTCCTTGGGTTGTTGTAACATTAATTTTGCCAGAGTTATTCAACAAAAAATGACAATTCTGCAGAACGACCCAGGGTCTCTTACATGGAAACTCTCTGATGTTATAAAGAAAGAAAAGATATGTGAGAAATAATGTTACAGGAACCTCATTTGCAGTGCATTAAAAGGAAGGATGTGCTATAAATAGAAAATGTGTCCCTGTGTCCCTGCACCTTCTGACCTGAAATATAGCAAAGTGGAAATGTTAAAGTTCTGGAGCAGGGCATGGTTCATTTCCATAATGTTTTATTTATTTATATTTTTTTCCTAAGAGCTATACCACAAACGCAGTGCCTTTGTCCCACTTTCACATCATATATTTCACAATCATGGTATATTGTTCGAAATGTCAAAATAGCTGTTACCTACCAGCCATAAATAAGATATAACTAGATAACTGCATCTAATTGCTTTATAATTTCTATGAAGATAATGAAAATACATTACACCGTAGCAAAACATTGTGTGCTAATCGTCACTAACTGCTGTCCTGTGGCTAGCCTACAGTCTCAGTACAATAACAAGGGTACGATTTTTTTTTGTCACTGGCTGTAAAAATGGATTTGCGTGGAAGTCCATAGGTCAAATTCTTGTTAAAAAAGTATCTCTAATTAGAAGCATGGTATAGTAAACACATCGCTTCTCTGCAGGACTCTCTGCATTTCCTCTACTTTAATGAGAGCAGAGTATGTGCTGCTCAATAAACTAAGCTGACAGGAGTCAAATGTCACTGTTTATACACTTCTTACACACTATTACTAAATTATGGGTTCTTGAAGATGGTGACAAGAACTAGACCTAAGACTTATTACATGAGAAAGCCGATGTTAATCTATATTGTAATGGAATGGAATGGAATGGATAAAATAAAATAAAATAAAATAAAATAAAATAAAATAAAATAAAGTTAGTTAAGTTAAGTTAAGTTAAGTTAAGTTAAGTTAAGTTAAGTTAAATTAAGTTAAGTTAAATTTAATTTAATTAGACTACTTGCCCCAGACAGGGTGTCAATTTATCCCAGTATTGGCCTCTAATATATTACAATTTGAAAAGTACATGCACATTTACTGTGCATTTATGCAGCAATCGCTTTAAATAAGATCCATGCCAATATTATGGCTTATGTTTGCTATGGTGATTCCATAATCTAACTTACACAGAATAATAGCGATACATGAAGGAAGCTTAGGAACACTGTGAGCATGGAATGTGAGTGCACGTGTGCCTTTGATGCACTTCTGCCATTACCCAAAGGACACATAATTTTTAGCCACCTCAATGAGAGAAAGTACGATTGCCAAGGTGAAATGACAATGGGAAAAAGGAAAGGGAAACAGAAGCTAGTGTAGAAATGGTGGTAACTTTTTTAAGCTTTCAACACATTTGTTTCTCATCTCTACAGTTTGTGTACTTAACACAAGGGCAGTAGTTCGGCTCTGCAAAGTTTTATAGCCAATACATTTTCCGGATGCCGTTACTGTTATTTGGGATCGATAATCCCTCTCTTTTCATGTGTTTAAAAAAAAAAATGAGGTTGAATGTTTATTCCCTAGAGCAACATTGTGTCTTTTCATTTTCATCTCAATGGGAGATGTATTAGGAATGCAGGGATATAATATTCACAGCTGGAAAACTCCATACACCAAAGCTATTATGGAAATTTTGTTGTAGTGATGAATGGTGTGTATTAGAATGACACATTAGAAGAATATGTATTAGTTAAAGCAAGTTGTATAAACATTTGAAATGTGCACGAAGCAGCCTTGAACCGTTTTAGAATGTCTACTGCTTTGTGACTGGTGACAAGCTGTACTCTGAAAGCAGGAGAAAATATCTCTTGCTGAAAACACATCTATAGATAGAATAAAGCGATTCAGTTTGTAGTCCTAAAACCAAAAAGAGAATCAAGAGGTCTGTGGTTATTATTTGGAGAGCTTTCCGTTCATTTCTACATTAATTATTGAAGCCCTAAGGATGCATTTTGAAGCTTGGGTGTTTTCAATAGGGAAAGCTACAAGAAAAATTATTAATCCTTTCTGCTCTATACATGATATACTAAGATGCCCATAATGTTTTGGAAAAGACCACTTTTTCTTTGTTCACGTACTTCCAATTGAAACCAAGATGAGGCCATGTTGTGTGAGCAGTGCAGTATTTTTTATTTTTTATTATTGAATCAAAAAACATAGTATTCACTGCAAATACCATGGTTAAATTATGATTAGTGTTAGAAAACTAGTCGTTTTAAAAACATTGACGTCAACATTAAATATTATGGCATAGCCTAATGGATAATGGCAGTCTATGGAGAACTAGTGAAAATACAATTAAAGATATCAACAACAGTATTTTTGATATCAACAATTAGATTCTTGATATCAAGAATAAACATTTTAACTAGTGAAAATATAATTGATGATATCAAAAAGTCATATCCCTAGAAGGAACAAAAGTCTTGCTATAACACACTTAATTTCGTCATTTCCGCCCCAAAATGAGACAACTGTTGCTATGTTGGCCGAGGACTGATTTGTCAGTGTCGACAAGTTGTTTGCTTGTTTTATCAGCTTTGTTCAGATCTGAATTTAACTTGAAAACAAGCTGAGGGTCTTTTTCAAACCTCAAAAGTTCTGGAGTGGTTCAGAAGAGCTGGAAACAGAATAGTTGATTTCCTTATCCCCATAAATCCGACCGACAGGAGCGTGACGCGCATGAAATCGTGAAACCTGCCCACAGCTCGTGAACACAGAGCGCGAGCGCTTGTGAGCGTGGAGACGGACAGTGAGCGCGCTCATGATGAGAACAGCCAGTCCAATTATCCGTGTGCCTCCCGTGGACACTCCCTTCTCACTTCAGTGCTTACTCAACCACGAAATCCAGCGCTGGATTCCAAGATACCGCTCGCGTGGAGATTTAAAACCGGACAGAGGCATGATAGCCCAGAAGAGAAGACGGAGGGATGCGAATGCGTTTGGTGCCATGATTAACATTCAGTTTTTGCTTGTGTGCTCCTGAGAAAAACAAAAAGACAAGAAGTCAAGCGGTCTAACACTCAAGACAGCTGATGAGGATCAGCGGGAAGAAGAGACCTGACAAAGTAGTAAGTGCAATGTTTGTTTGCATAATTGAATTGTTTATCATGCGTTGCATAGTAAATTTGGCATGCTACTTAACCCATTCATGCCTCATTTATGTTTTCGGGACATCATGCTTTAATTCTCTAAAAATGTAATTATAATACATACCCAATCAAAAGAATTAGTTATTTTTCTGAACACCTTGATTGCTATAGATAGCCTATTTGTTCAAGACAAAGTTACAAAATCATTGTAGATTTCATTATAAAAGGTGTTTTCTAAAAAATAAATGATGCAATGATAAATATTAATGAAATAATTACTGGGACGCAGTATTTGCTTTGAAAGCAAAAAAAGTGTTGCAATACACTTGCTGCAATGGTGATGCTATAAGATTGCATTTAGCAGGGTCTGAACCTGTAACCTTTCAGTGACCAGCTTAGATTATGTATCGCAGCGCCACAACACCCACTCCACATTGACATGTTTCCAGATTTGTAGGAGGAATATTACTGGAAACACATCTATCAGTTTTGCAGTACAGCACAGCCTCTTCTGCTTACACTGGGTCCCATCAAAAATGATAAATATACTCTTTAATGCAATATAAAGGCTTGTCTTTTATTTATTTATATATATATATATATATATATATAGCCTTTCAGATTCAATTTAAAACGGTCAAAATTTTACGCATGTTGTTTTAAGACCGTATATTTAAAAAGAAACACCTAAAAGTGAAGTGATTTGAATGGATCTGCATTGGTTAAAGTTTTTTGATATCCTCTGGAAAAGAATAAAAAAGTGGACATGCTCTGCTAGAGACCCCAGGGGGCTTCAACAACTAACAGATCATTAATCAGCATTGAGGTCTGAGTTCTGCACAGAGGGAAAATCTGCAGCACTAAAATAGTGCTAAAACTTGTGTTGCCTTGCATAACATACTTCCACACGCTGCATACTGGACACTAGCGAGGAGAACATTACGTCCACTATCACAGGTTTGCTAGAGAGGTTTTTCACACTCTGCTGAAACGCTGCAGAAGTCAGAAAGAGAGACAAAAATCCTCACAGATGAAAGGCCGGTTTGACTTGAATAAATAAAAATCAAGTCAAGTGTATATGCCTGCGATTCTTAATGTTTGAACATGTATCATAAACACGGTGTTCCCAAATTTAAAACACTCAATGGGATCAGAATAATAACTAAATCTAAGAACATTATCTAAATCATATTCGTCACTGTTTTAAAACCCTGTAGCTGTCTGTGCTTTTCATAGCTGCTATTATTTATTAATGGCTCCATGTAAAAAACATGAATGTGTTTTCATTCATGTACAAATAAATAATATTATAAATATCTCTAAACAAAGCAGGACTTTTTAAATTTCAATACAGTTAGCTATAGTATTAATACAGATTCATCAGCAGTCATTTCTTTAAATTACAGCTGTCTTTTATAACCGATCTATCTCTCTCTCTTTTCTCGCTCTGCCTTGCCCTCTCTCTCTCTCTCTCTCTCTCTCTCTCTGTTTGCCCCAGTGGCTGCACCTGATCTTTTAGATCCTAAATCAGCCACACACAACACCAAACCACGGCTGTCGTTCTCCTCCAAGCCCATTGTTTATAACTCGGGGGATGATTGTGATACCATAACCACCGTAATGAAGTGGAAAACAGTAGTGGCGATCTTCCTGCTGGTTGTTCTGTACCTGATCATCGGAGCCACGGTGTTCAAAGCCTTGGAACAGCCCCAGGAGAGCTCGCAGAAGTACCTTATCGTGCAAGAGAAAATTAACTTCCTTTCCAGGCATACCTGTGTCAACGTCTCTGAACTGGAGGATCTGGTCAAGGTACAAACTCCAATTATTTACCCATGTGCTTGAAATTAGAATTCAAAGTATCTGTGTACTGTCGGTAAAAATAGCCTTCTGGATATCGATTCAAATAGCATACAGTATAGTGGTTTTGTCTGCAGGACGTTGGGTGAATAGACTAATCTTTGCCAGAATCAATAATGACAGCTCGGAAGTTGGCAGAAATGATCTGTAATCTTATTAATTGGAGCCAGAAAACACTAATTGGACATAAATTGTTCTGTGCATGTTGTTCTGTTTCTGATGAATGATGCAGTCTTTTTATTTTAGTTTTTTCTTCTAAATACTAAAATTGTTATTCCTAATTTGATCTGTAATAATGTAATATTCATAGGTTTATTTCTATAAACACTTTATCTGCTCTCTAAATTGGGGTTGCTGGCAGTCAGGTCTGTTATGATTTTCTTTTAAATCAGTTTTACTGAGTTCATTTGACATTTGTTCACCTGTGGGGAAATTAAATATGCTCTTGACATTACATCACTAATTAGCTCCATCTTCTGAAGTCTGTGGTATTTACCTTGGTGCAAGAAGTATAAAGTGACATTTTATAAGTGCAGAGTTTATTGTCTCCTGCAAACTGTAGTAAATTATTATGGCAGCAATTTAAAGGTCTTGGAGGATTGTGTGCGCTTGGTTTCCAAGAACACCAGAACGTGAATCAAATGTCTTAAATGTGCATACAATTATTAGCATTTGGGATGGAAAGCTGCTTTTTTCATAATGTCTTTTTGTGACACGTACTGTAACTAAATTATTTTAAAACGCTGGGGTGTATTTGTAGCAAAAGTCAAAAATACATTTTAGTGGTCAAAATGATCAATTTAGTTTTTATGCCAAAAATCACTAGGATATTAAGTAAAGATAATGTACCATGAAGATATTTTGTAAATTTCGCACTGTAATTATATTTAAACCTGATTTTTGATTACTAATATGCATTGATAAGAACTTTCATTTGGCGTTTTTTTTTTTTTTTTATGCACCCTCAGATTCCAGATTTTTAAATGGTTGCATCTGACAGAAATATTGTCTTATCATAAAACTAGGGCCGAGACTCAATTAAAAAAATTAATCTAATTAATTAGAGGCTTTGTAATAAATTAATCAAAATTAATCACATTTTAATTGCATATAAATATTTGACCTGAGAACAGTGAGAAGTACGTTTTTTCATATGGATTTTTAGTGTACCATTGAAAAACGACTGAATACATAAGCTTAAGCAACAAAATATCGTTTATTTTTGTTCAACCAAGTCCAACAGACCAATATTGTGCCGTGCGTGATTTGACATTGAGCCGTATATACTACACACAGACGTTGTTCACTGACGAGCTGATCAAAACCATGTTCATTATCAGCTCGT
>JAUMHG010000062.1:12522560-12541674 GCA_032359395.1 Enteromius anoplus | reverse complement strand
TCGTCAGTGAACAACGGCTGTGTGTAGTATATACGGCTCAATGTCAAATCACGCACCTGATAGCATTTACCACTGATTACAGGACCGGCTTTACTGCCAAACGCGCAAACATATCGGTCGACCTGGTTTGGTGCATCACTACTTTCAAAGTTTATTCAGAACATTAGAAACGCTAGTTGGTGCTCCAGTATAATCGGTCCGCGGAAACTCATCCAGTAAGAAACGTTCCGTGGTTCAAAAATAAGTGCGATTAAAATGCGTACATAAAACCATACATCAATTGAAAGCTTATTTATTTATTTAATTTACAAAAACTGAAACTTATGACTGGTTTTGTAATCCTGGGTCTTTATTCGATTTAGTAAAGTTGTAGTGTGTTGTGACGTATAATTCTACATATTCCAACCCCTCGCCCTGACCCTTACAATAAATTGCATCCCAACACACTGCTGGACCTACTTCCCATCCTTGATTATTTGGTGTTACGACATTCCCGTTCACACACCTCTGAACAAATGTTAATTCCTGCCAAGTTGCTTTTCTGCCAGCAGCCCAAGTCCAGTGGTGATTGTAACGACTCTTGGAAGGTGTTCACAAACAGGAAAACCTCCCCATGGAATGCCTCTCATTTTTGGCCGAGCTCTCGTGCTGCCAGCTGGGAGCAGGAAGTGTTTGGGAGCAGATGGGATACTCTCAGGGCTCTTACAGCATATCTGTAATACAGTATGTAGGCCAGGAGAACCTGCACACATGTGCAGATGTTTTTGACAGTGTTTACATGTCTCATTGTGTGCCCAGTTTTCTTTTTTCTTCTTTTTTGGCTACAGATTTCAAGGCTAGTGAGAATAAAGACTAAGTCAGAATGGCCAACACCTGTTATACCCACTACAGAATTAAAATAGATATAGATACTTAAAGGACAGTGCAGTTATCTGGACTTTAGGTATAATAATTGCAATCTAATTGTTTTTAATTTGCCAATGTAATGTTCAAATCCTTTTCAATGTTCCATTATTTGGTTACATTCCATAACTGCAACTTTATTTTTAATCTTAGCACTGCAGTGCATTTCTTTTGTATTATTATTTGGACATTACGTCTTGTTGTTGAAAATTCATTATCACTACCATACCATTATTTTAACTTGAATTTTATTGTAATTGCAACTTGTTTTTCATTTTGCAGTATTATTTTCTGTTATTTGGATATTGTGTCTCGCAATAGTGATCAGATTACCATAATACATTCTTGCCACATATACATGTACTGTACAACACAGAGTCATCAATAACTGATAGATAAATAGTAAGTGAGCTGTAAGTTAAGGACCATGGACAGCTCCACTTTTTGTCCTTCACTTAGTTTAGTTTAAAATAGCAAAGCTTTGATCTTCCACTGTTTGAGTAATTTGAGTTTTTAATTCGTTTTACACAGTGGTAAAATGTTTAAAAAAACAAAAAAATATTTAATGAGCCATGTATTCCCTGAGTTTGGAATCAGACTACTACCAAGTCACTTTAGGTCTTCAGGAAACACAATGATCAGAGAAGGAGGAATATTGATTTCAATTACACCATGATCTATTCTTTATAAAAAAACGGCACAGCCTGAAACACAAGAACTACAAGAGGTATAACATTATCCCTGCTGCACAAACACATGCTCACACATTTGATAAGACATCCATTTACTATAACGGATTTGACACTGAATGAAATTACAGATCAAATTCTGTCTTAACTCCCAGCTGACTCTAATCTGTAAAATCCAGAGATGCTGTGGAAGACTGATAAAGAACAGATCCAGATCTTTGTTTAAGGCTCTGAATGTAGGAAGTTGGAGCCAGTCATCCTGTTCATTCAGAGACATACAGTCTGCTGTAGATTTAAACCTGTTACACAGCTGGGCTTGTACTGGAAATAGCATTGTTGAATATGATTTAGCCTCGGTAAATGGAAAATATAGCTGTGGCTTTCTAAATAAACATCTCTTATATTCATGTAATACTTTACCCGCTGAGCCTTTTTCATTATTTGCTCACATTCATGTCATTCTGACCCTGTAATATATTCTTTCCTTTGTGAAACATGATGGGAGTTACATCTCCTTTTGTGTTTCACAAAGAAAGAATACGCAGTATAATGGAGCATATGATGACTTCTTATTTGTAGGTGATCTATTGCTTACATTTTTCATCTTACATTTTTTCTAGTTTTTTCCTGACCTGTTTTCTCCTCCACAGCAAGTGGTGTTTGCTATCCGGGCCGGGGTCAATCCTTCGGGTCACCCCTCTAATGAGAGCAGCATGTGGGACCTCAGCAGCTCCTTCTTCTTTGCCGGGACTGTCATCACCACTATAGGTGAGTAACAGTTGGACTCATTACAAATTCACTGAATGATTCCTTAATTGATTAGTGACATTTTGAACTTCATTATGACTTCATTAAGGTAACTAAAGCAACTTGGGAAAGACTGCTTGGTGAAATAAGTTTAACTTTGGGGACCTTGAATGTAAAATGATTAGACCACAAGTAGGGCTGCATAATTAAACGTATTTTCGATTATAGTTGCTGCAGTAATGAATTGTGACATGTGTAAATTACAGCATTCCATTTTAAGAATGTCAGTCAGGTTGTTTTAGAAGGAAGCCTCTTATACTCATCGCCAAGGCATTTATTTGGTCAAGAATACAATAAAAACAGCAATGCTTTGAATATATAATCATACAATTTAAATAAACAATCTGTTTTTATATTAAAATATTTTTAAATGTAATATATTCCTGTGATGGCAAAGCTGAATTTTCAATCTTTAGTGTCACATGATCCTACACACATATCACTTTAATATACTGCTCTGGTGCCCAAAAACATTTCGGATGATTATCAGTGCTTGTTTTTTTTTTATATAAATCTTTTATAACATCTAGATGCCCTTACTGTCATTTATATCAATTTAATGCATTCTGAGTGAATAAAAACATTATTTCTTTGAAAAAAGAAAAAAAAATTCTGACCCATATATCTTTATTTCTTCAGCAGACCAAAAGTGAATAATAATAATAATTTTGGGTGGACTGCTTTAACTGAAATGGGTTGTTTTCATTTTAATTCTATCAATTCTAATAATTGCAGTTAAAATATCAAGGTTAATAATCAACAAAGAAATAATCCTTGCCATAATAGTGTGACTTATGTAGGGTTATTTATCTATGCACGCAATATATTATAGATTCATTGCTCAGTAAATAATCAGCAGCAGGATTTATCATGTTGCCTTCATCACTAGGGATGTGTAGGAAATTGTGTTAACATTATTTAATAAGCTTGATTAATGAACCTTAACTAATCCGTTGGACAGCTTTGACCGTTCTTGAATACATGTGTACGACACCTTTGAAACCTGCTGGAACGGAGCCAGTTTTTGGATTAAAGAGCAAGCCCCCTTCATCAATCCCCCAGTGTCCCTCTTAAGCAGTGAAGCATAAAGTGCAATTAATGAACCGAGCAGGTCTGATAGCTTGACCTTTTATACGCCAATGAAAGAGGCCAAGGTCTTGAAGCTGCCCCCCATTGCATAAGATCTCCAAGTTCTGTATAAATATTCAAACATCTGGGGTCACTAAGATCTTTTATTTAAAGAAATGAATACTTTTATTCAGCAAAGGGTGCAATTAATTGATCAGTGACAGTAAAGTTTTATTGTTGCAGAAGATTTCTATTTCAATTAAATGTTGTTATTTTGAACTTTCTATTCATTAAAAAACAGTTTTTTCACTAGATATTAAGATGCACAACTGTTGTCAACATTGACAATTATAAGACACATTCCTTGCACATCAAATCATCATCTTAGAATCATATCTTTTGACAATGAGCTATTTTAGTTTCTTGATGTTGCTTGTATGTTTTATTATGCACGAAACAACATCATCTGTCGTTTTTTATTTTTATGTTTGTGTCACCCAGGGAAGTCAGTCACAGACTTGGCCTTTAAAGTTGGAACTGTTAATTTGCTCAGCAAGAGGGAATCAAATAATCCTTCTTTTTGTCACCTATGCATAGAATAAATGGCATTTATTATCATTCGAATGAAGACCTGTCAACTCCCCCTGTCCACTCCTATCAGCAAAGACACACACTCACGCGCACACACACACTTTGGAGTGTCCTCATGCTGTCATCTGTTGGTGAGGGCATCAGCACATAAATTCGCAAGCATTTCCTAGTGTCGCAGCCCTCACAAGAAACACTTATGTGCTCATTAAGCTCATTCAGACATTGTTGTTACATCAGGTTTGCGTCAGTCACCCTATAAGTAGTGCTACTTCACTAATGAGGGTGCCCTGACATTTTTTGCTCCTTGTGTCAAACTGACTTGTTTTGTGCTCAAAATCAGCTCATGACGTTCATTTCTCACTAAATTGGACTGACATATCAGGCAGTTTATTCTTAACTAATTTGGGTCATTTAGGTGTTATTATTCACTAATGTGCACATGGTGTTGCTGTTAGGTTAAGGTTAGGGATTTTTAACTACTTCTTTCTGAGTACTTCACTTTTGGGAACTTTATTTTTGTATCTTAATGTACTTTTATATTATCTTTATTATTATTATTATTCAAAAAAGCCTGAAATTAGTAAAGTAGTCAGAGGCAGTCAAGTGAAAAAAGTTTTGGTCTATAAATTCCTTTAAGAGAACAAATATGACTTCACACACTCAGTTAACAAATATAATTTTTATAAAGGTTATTAAGTGTTATATTTTTAAAAAAGGCAATTTTTTTTGCAAATTTGAGTAACAAAATATAAATCGGAAAACCTTTTAAGTATAAAGTATCATAATACAAATCTACTGCATGTCTGTCTTTTTTCTTACGTTTATTAAACAAATAGAAAATATCTCTTCAGGGGTTATTAAAACAAGTAGTTCAGATTAGTACTTCATTTCATTTCTCTTTTTCTCTTTTTGCTATATGTATTTTTTTACATTAAAAATGATACATATATATTTGAATTTGCAAGACATAAAAACACATATACACTACCATTCAGAAGTGTGAAGCTTCAAAAACATATTCGTAATCAAATTTTTATAAGCACACATGAAATGCAACAAAAATCCCAATAGAATGTTACACAGGGGTTGTATTTTAAATACACTATAAAAATAAAAATTCAGTTTTGCCATCACAAAAAAGTGAAATGTATGTATTAACAAAACATAAAGAAGGCTAATGACCCCAGATGGTAAACAGTTGTGTATATGATCAACAAAAATGTAGGACTTAGTGACACCAGAGCAACTGGTGTGTATTCAGCATAAATGTGAGTGGAGGATTGAGGATGCTGACTCATGGTATGTTGATCACACATAGTCACACTGTTTGCTTGTGTGCAGCTTCAGTGGTTAGCTTTTATGAGACCAACAGACTTAATAAATGAGATACATTGGTTAAGCAGGGGGATTAAGAGCATAGTCCATTTCTCTTTGTTTTAAACATCGATTTCCCGTATTGTGCAAGACACAATGAAATATAAGATATGACACAATCGCTGCTGGTTTATTTTTGGAAAACGTTTAAATCAATTGGAGGGGTACAAAAAGACCACCACTTTGGGTTCTTATCTAGGGTCTCTGACGTATTAGCAATTATTACATGTTGTTTGTTTCTATTTAAGGTCAGGAAATTAGATTTTATCTGAACAATGATGAGTTTGCTCACAGTGTTGTTTGTATCAGGGGAAAATAGAAATGCTGAAGCCATTAACACACACTATAAATTTTTACTGAGCTGAGAAACTTACATCCTTATACGTAGTTAATCTGCCAGAACAAGTATGATATTTTTATCCAGCCATGAACATGTGGGCAATTTTTCCAAGAGACTATGTGTAAAGACATTATAGTTATTCGTCTCCATTGTGCCATGTGTAATTAAGGTTGTCTCACAGAGAACCAATTTTTATGGCTCTTTCAAGGTTTTTTGATTTAATTAGATTTCAAAGAGGACAGATTGCATGAGGAGTGATTGAGCCTAGTTAATGAGCTTCAAGGAAAATAAAGACATA
Organism: Enteromius anoplus; assembly: GCA_032359395.1. Taxonomy (NCBI): domain Eukaryota; kingdom Metazoa; phylum Chordata; class Actinopteri; order Cypriniformes; family Cyprinidae; genus Enteromius; species Enteromius anoplus. The sequence continues at coordinate 12,535,604 of JAUMHG010000062.1, read as the reverse complement.
ATTGGATGGAGGCTCTTGCGGAAATGCCCCCCACGGCTCACCTTCACTCAAAGTGGATCTGTCCAGTGGCTTAGCTTTTTGCTCTTGTAATTGCTGCTGTGGTACAACCACTACTACTGGTATTCTCATTGTCTCTGACTCTCCCATTATAACACTTTTTGGCAAAACCACCAAGTTGCCTTAATTTCCGTAGTGCTTTATCAGTTATGGAAACTCGGCTATAGAGACCAGACCAGATTCTGCTATAAAACTGCTCTAGAAGACAATGGGGTCAGACTCAAGTCTGTTCGGTTTACATTCAATTTTTTAAGGATTCAAAAGCGTAAAGGTAAAGGTTATAATTTAATGAAAACTCTTGTGTATTTTTAGAGTTACATTTGTTCTCATCTTTGTCGTGGTGCATCATCATGTTTGCAGCATTTGGTTTATTGGCAACAGAGTTGTAAAAGTTCTGCTGTTTGAGCTTAACTTGTAATGAAACTAGAAAATCTCTTTAAGTGAAGCCATAGTTTAAACCCTCAACGTTATTCAAACTTCCTAAAAACTCATTATGGAGTTTGAAGATCAAGATAAAAGCCCTATGATGGGTGAATCTGATAGCAAGTATAATTTACCTCACCTTCCATTTCAAAATGAACATGAATTTGCGCAGCTGAAATTCTTCCCAATTAATCACATTTAAATTCCTTGAATGATTTGAACTCCTATGCTTTCGTGCTATAGCTAAATGTAGGTGTTGAGCAGTCTTCACTGTGAAGCTCTGATAATACAGCCCTAATATTTCTGACAGATAAGGACACAACACACAACACATCACAACACACATTTCCATAGAGCTGTTTGCACACTAAATTAAATTTAGATTTTTAAATGCACTAGGGGAGTATGATTTAGAAATTTTTTGCTATTTGGCATAAAATGTGCTGAATTATCTGTTTGACTCAACAAAACATCTTACAAGCTTTTGAAACAGTTTCAGAAAGTGCTGTATTACCAATTGTTTTGGCAGATTATACCCACACAATATGCCTGGCGTCATTAAAGTCTTTCTGACAGAATTACTTCTGTTTCTGTTTTAGGCTTTGGAAATGTCTCTCCACATACAAAAGGAGGCAGGATCTTTTGCATTATCTATGCCCTCCTTGGGATCCCACTCTTTGGGTTCCTTTTGGCTGGGGTGGGTGATCAGCTGGGAACCATATTTGGTAAAGGAATTGCCAAAGTGGAAAAAATGTTTGTGGTGAGTGTTTCATCAAAATTTAGCTAAAATCATTACTTACAGGGTACTCATCATTTTTAATGCATGATCTAATCAACAATTTGAATCCTCATGTTATAAATTTGTTGACCTGCGTAGTGTAAATAGCTATACAAGTTTAAAACAATAGATTTGACCAGTTCTGTGAAACAGAGTGCAATGTGAATTTACCTCTGTGGCTGTCTAAAAGCAATGTTAATATATTATTAATTGAGAAAAACAGACTGTGCACCTCAAATCCCTTTAATCAGAAATGTACTATGTTGTCTTCACTCAATAAATCTCCTGCGACTCTAAAATAATGATTGTTTTGCAAAAAGGCTTGCTGACTACTGTTAACCTTGTTCTGTGGCGCTGTCACATTTGATGATTCAATGTAATCACTTAAGTGCCTCTGGCGGCCATCTTGTTTACACTCGTTGCACATATGCAGTTTTATTCTCTGCTGAGATGTGGTGTTTTTGCACAGGAACAATTTGGAGTGTTGATGTGTGCAATGAAGAGCGCAATACAGTATCTGTCAATGCGGCATAGTGAATTATTTATTGCTGGTGCACTCATTCTTTTGTATAACACATAGTAAACCGTTTCTTGAAGGCTGAAAAGAAAAATTCAACTGTTTTCAGGGCAAGTGTTTATTTCTCAAGCTCTACTGAACTGAGTGCAGCTTTCTTTTCTGTGTCGAAACATTTTATGTTCTTTATTTATACCATGAGTGATCGTTTATGCTAATGGTTTGTTGCAGCATTAGTTTTGACCAAACGGTGTTGTGCAGCATGAGTTATCAGAGGGGTTTTTGCCAATTTTTATAATCTGTATTTTGGTGCCATTTGGTTAACTTTTAATGTTTATATCAACCTAGTCTCATAAAAATACTTACATGCAGTGGGTATGGAAAGTATTCAGAACCCCTTAAATTTTTCACTCTTTCTTATATTGCAGCCATTTTCTAAAATCATTTAAGTTTTTTTTTCATCATTAATGTACACACAGCACCCCATATTGACAGAAAAACACAGAATTGTTGACATTTTTGCAGATTTATTAAAGAAGAAAAACTGAAATATCACATGGTCCTAAGTATTCAGACCCTTTGCTGTTACGCTCAGGTGCTGTTTGTTTCTTCTGATCATCCTTGAGATGGTTCTACACCTTCATTCGAGTCCAGCTGTGTTTGATTATACTGATTGGAAATGATTAGGAAAGCCACACACCTGTTTATACAAGACCTTACAACTCGCAATGCATTCTAGAGCAAATAGGAATCATGAGGTCAAAGGAACTGCCCGGAGAGCTCAGAGACAAAGTTGTGGCAAGGCACAGATCTGGCCAAGGTTACAAAAAAAATGTCTGCTGCACTTAAGAGCACTAATCCTTAAATGGAAGAGGTTTGGGACGACAGAAACCGTCCGGCCAAACTGAGCTATCGGGGGAGTAGAGCCTTGGTGATTCATTCATTCATACATTAAACATCACTGCAGCCCTCCACCAGTCGGGGCTTTATGGTAGAGTGGCCCGACGGAAGGCTCTCCTCGGTGCAAGAAACATGAAAGCCTGCCTGAAGGACTCAAAGATGGTAAGAAATAAGATTCTCTGGTGTGATGAGACCAAGATGTAACTTTTTGGCCTTAATTCTAAGTGGTATGTGTGGAGAAAACCAGTCACTACTCACGACCTGTCCAATACAGTCCCAACAGTGAAGCATGGTGGTAGCAGCATCATACTGTGGGGGTGTTTCTCAACTGCAGGGACGGGACGATTGTTTGCAATCGAGGGAAAGATGAATGCGGCCAAGGACAGGGAGATCCTGGACCAAAACCTTCTCCAAAATCCTCAGGACCTCAGACTGGGCCTAAAGTTTACCTTCAACAAGACAATGACCCTAAGCACACAGCTAAAATAACGAAAGAAGTGCCTTCACAACAGTTTCTTGAATGGCCCAGCCAGAGCCCTGCTGCATTCTGGAGAGACCTAAAAATAGCTGTCCACCAACGTTTACCATCCAATCTGATAGAACCGGAGAGGATCAGCAAGGAGGAATGGCGGAGGATCCCCAAATCCAGGTGTGAAAAACTTCCCAAAAAGACTCATGGCTGTATTAGATCAAAATCAACTTCTACTAAATATTGAGCACAGGGTCTGAATATTTAGGACAATGTGATATTTTCTGCAAAAAACTCAACAATTCTGTATTTTTTCTGTCGATATGGGGTGCTGTGTGTACATTGAGGAAAAAAAACCTTAAATGATTTTAGGAAATGGCTGCAATATAACAGAGTATAACATTTTAGGGGGTCTGAATACTTTCTGTACTCACTGAATGTTCACTTTTTGTGCAACACCATTTTTGCCTGCCTTACTGCACGTTTCACTGCAGTTTTAAAGAGAAATGTCCACTGAGTGGCACTAAAATGCAGGTTCAATACATGAACCCTGGCATGTTTTAATATGTTGATATAGGTACATATTGCTGTGTTTTAATTACATTGCTTCAGGTATGTCTTGCGACAGTTCAGAATTCTATAAAATTATATTATATTACATAGAATTATGTTGTGTTGGAAATATGCCCTACACCAATTCCAACCCTAAACCTACCCAATAGTTTTAAGAAATACAAAACTGTGATAAAAAGGGATTTACTGATGGAACTGTGCCATTTCAAATACCTTTTTATGCAGATTTAAACTGTTTTGTTGATTTGTAGTAACACAGGATTCTAACTAGTGCTCCTCACTTATGTAAGTACATCTCTTAACTCTGTGAGCTACTGAACAAACCTAAAGCCTATGAAAACCCACATATGAAGCTGGATATGTGTGATGCTAACGTTCAAAAGCATTCAAATCTCCCAACATATATATTGTTTTGAAGTCATAACATGACATTCAAGGCATTGGGCGAAAATTACACTTTATTAATCAAAACTCTGTAGATATGTGTGAAAAGCAATAAAAGGTGTTAGTTTTACTGCCTAGTGTTTTCTTTTTGAAACTGCAGTGATATGTACTTATTGGTACGTATTTCATGTCTCACTAAAAAGTTCACCAAGGTATGTTTGTGTCACGAGACCAGGTATAGGTATATATCTGCTGGAGTTTGCTGCTACGTAAGGTTTCTCAAAGGTACCACAGAATGACTAAAGCCCATATGGTTTTTAAACTAGTTGGAGGCTAATACTTAGTAGATTATATATCCAGAAGTGTATATATGGCAATTTTCGGGCAATTGGGCAATAAATGTGACTACTCAATATGGTTGTGAACATATTGTACCAAATTAATGTTGATTTATTTTATTGTTAATTTATTTTTATGAAAAAAACATTAACTATTATTTTTGTCTGCTTTTTAATAGATATGTGCTTTTATAAATATTAATAACAGCTAATATGTTAATAATAGGCAACTAGTTAATAGTGACCTATATTAAAGTGTTACCAATAAAATTTTACCAACCCCAGCAGTGAACAGTGATGCCCTTCTATTTTCTATTTTTCATGTGTGACCGTGTAAACTAGTTGCATAAGACTGAATGTTTTCAGATGTGGCTGGTCAAGTATTGTGAACGTCTGTCAACTGTGATTTATATTGAGCTTAATTGTATTTCCACCCAGCATTCTCACCTGCCTTCTCCTATTTTTTTTCCAGAAATGGAACGTGAGCCAAACTAAAATCCGTGTGACATCCACAGTCTTGTTCATCCTGTTTGGGTGCCTGCTGTTTGTGGCCCTGCCAGCCCTCATCTTCCAACACATTGAAGGCTGGAGCGCTCTGGAGTCCATCTACTTTGTTGTCATCACTTTAACCACTATTGGATTTGGAGACTTTGTGGCAGGTGAATGAAGTCACTACTTTGCTGAATGAAGTCACTACATTTGTTTTTGTAAGCATATAAATGAGCGGAAAAACAACTTAAACGGAAGAAGTCAAGCTTAGAAACGATGAGTGGGTTGATGTGGGTTCATTTATCTTATTCAGGAGGCTCTGAGATTGAGTATCTGGACTATTATAAACCTATCGTGTGGTTTTGGATCTTGGTGGGTCTTGCCTACTTCGCCGCAGTTCTCAGTATGATCGGAGACTGGCTTCGAGTCATCTCCAAGAAGACCAAAGAGGAGGTATGTACTGAACTTCTCTTCCACGTTGAGCACGTTTCAGAATGAATTTCTGAAATGGCTTCATGAGTGTGAGTTGAATTGGCCATGAACCACAGGATACTGAATTACAAAATAAATTGAAGCACAATCCAGGAAATTCCTTTTCCAAAGACATTCAAAATCACACAACAGGGCAGTTGATCTGTTCACCATAACCAAAATGGTTGTGTTGGGAACTACATAAAAAAACAAAAACAGAAATCTGATCTGATTTGAATAAATATTTGATTCCAAATTCCAATTCAGATATTAAATGTGTAAATTAAAGGCGTTCTCAATTCAAACATAAATACTGACACACACACGTTTTCTGTACATATGAATGTTTGCCAAGAAGTTGCCCTAGTAAAATACTGTGCTATTAATTTAATATGTACTGAGCTGTATTTCTAAACAATATAAAAACATTTGACTTTTATTGGTTATTTCGGATTCCTATGAAATGTATGTGGTAAACCCATTGCATGTGATTTATGAGCCCTGTATAAAATGTTCCAGGTCATGTCAGAGAGTTCATTATGTGTTATTGTGGCTTTGTTTGGTGTGTAGTTCACAGTGTAAAGTTCCAGGGTGCCAGGAGCCAATCACTGCTCCCGCGCTGTATGAAGTGAATGGGCTTCGGCCTGGAGAATTATGTGCTTGGATTAGCTGGAACAGAAGCTTTGCTTTCTAAAACACATAATGAGACATCTTCCCTGAACCTCTTGTGCTTTTCTGATGAGATTATAAAAGTGCAATTTTCTGACATTCTATTCCAGTATAACAAAAGACATAATTAGCGTTGTGTTTAGGAGTTGTGATTTTGATCTCTTATGCAAGGAAACTCTTTCACAAAAATGAGATTGTAGGCAGCAGTATTATGCAGCTCTGCATGAAGCAGCAGAATACTGTAAATCTGAACCCGAAAATGTCTCCGTCCATTATCACATCTCACCAGAGAAGGAAGTGGATTGCAGGATTTATGTGAATGAAAGGTTTGAATGACCCAGTTCTGTTAGCTAATTCTCATCCATAATACATCACCTTTCAGGGTCTCCTAAATGCTGCAAAGGTGCTGTGTACTAAATACTCATATTTACTCTTACATCAGGAAAGAAACTTCTCAAGTTAAAACAGAGTCCTGTAGAGAGCCAACTTACCATCTAATGACCTCATTACAGAAGAATCAATGGTTGCTATACCTGTATAATTTAAGAGGAATCCTGGTAGTAGTGCATTTTAATCACACAGCTGAGAACACTTAAGAGATCATTTCTGTAGTGGTTTGGTATGTAGTTATGAACATTACTGATCCTAAAATTGTGGTGCATTTGCAGTTTGAATGTCATCTAGGTTGCTTTAAATTGATCCAAAATACTATAAAAGATTGTAATGTTACAAACATCTATTTCTAGGATTAAAAGTTCTGTCTTTATTTAAACTCTAGATTCAGCAAAACAAATAATAATAATAAAAATGCAGCTTGGCAGCTTATGCATTCAAGCAGTTAGTTTATGAACATATTCAGCTGGTTTCATCTCAGCGATTCCAATAGTTCAGCGTGTCAGTTCAGCATAATATTTGTCTTAAAAATTGTACAGAGACCTGCTAGTCTCTGAAAAAAGTCCACGAGACATCAGTGGATCAACAAAAGTGAGGTTGATACATTGATGTCACATGCACTTTCGTTACCAATGTTTCTGGATATGAGATTTTTTCAGTTGTATTGCTGTCTATGGAGGATCAGATTGCTCTCTGATATCATCAAAAATATCTTAATTTGTGTTCCAAGAATGATTTTTGGGCGAACTAATACTTTTAAGACTGTTTACACAATATGCCAAACTATTGTTAGTAAAAGCCAGAGACATATAAAAATGAACTAAGCTGCGCATAAGTCCATTAACAGCTATGTACAGTATTGGGATGAGTGCTAATAATCCATAGCATGTCAGCACATGGTGATTGGTGAACTGTACAGTCTCGTAGAATTTCTTTCTAAAAAACTCCCAGTAGCATTGAGGCAGAATCAGCCCACATGCTTCTCGTTCCCTCGAGCTGAAACATTTTCACAGAAAACAGGTTTTTGAAGTTCTGATTTGCACCTCTTAAATGCTTCTAAACGCAAGCGACACTCGACTGCGTTTGGTCCCACTGAACATTGCTTGTTTTCCAGGTGGGAGAGTTCCGCGCTCACGCAGCAGAATGGACGGCTAACGTGTCGGCGGAGTTCAAAGAGACTCGGCGCCGCCTGAGTGTGGAAATTTACGACAAGTTTCAGCGGGCAGCGTACATCAAGCGCAAGCTGTCATCAGAGCTAGGCCAAAATCCAGGTCAGGACATGATGCCGTGCAGGAGGACCCTGTCTGTAAACTTCACAGATGAACTTGAGAAAGAAGGACTCCCAACCTTGACCAAAAATGGCAGCCTGTACCTAAACGGTCTAACACCGGACTGCCCAGATCTCGGCGAGATCTCCATCATTGAACATCTCAAATAAAGCTGAAGCTACTTCTGCACAAGATACATTTGTGTCTACGACGGTGTTTGATCACAAAGCTCTATCAGAAGCATTCATCTCTTTCTTAGGCGTATACTGGAATCAGTGAGCGAGTGACTTTATGCCTTGTGTCCAATGAATCTGTCTATACATTTTGTAGGATAACCAAGTCTGTATTCTTGAGCAAAACTTGAGCTTTTATTATTCAGTGAATCATATTTGTGCCTTAAAGTCACCAGGAATAGACTTCCCAGAAGCTGCTACACTGAATGATACTGAGAAATCTAATGTAATTTTTTTTTTTTTTTTTTAGAGAATGAACCACCAATCTTGTCCAAACACTGACAAACCTAATTGGTTTTTGGATGTGTGTCCCCAAACCCAGCATGTGTGAGTGTCTTTTCAAAAACCATTACAGGGTATGAAGCAAGAACCGCTGAGTGTTTATGATATTGACACAGCTGTGATTGGTGGTTCACCAATTTACATCTTGCATTAGCACATGGATTTTTTCTTTTTTTTTTTATCCACATACACTTTCTGTTTTTTAAAGCAGCCGTGACCTGAAAAGATATGAAATGGTGTTGGAGCATTTTTAGCTTGTTTCATTGCATAATTATAGATCAAATTCATAATGAAATATATGACCAATACACCATGATTAATCTTTTATTGCCTGCTGAATAAAGAAAATTGTGTTAATGCAATGTATAAATTATAGTTTTAGCACAAATCTTACATTTTATGGCAGTTCTATTTGCCTTGAAGCTCAACCAAAAAGAACTCTCTGTCATCATTAACTCACCATTATGTTGTTCCAAACCAGGATTATTATAGGTAACAAAAAGTGTAATTTAAATATTTGACAAGGCAGCATGTCGTTTTAATTTAATATAATTGCATTTATTAAAATACCTAAAACTGAAATAAATACATTTCTAAAAATATTACAGAACACATTCATTGTTAACTAAGAGTTTTCCCTCAATGAACTGATTGATAATAGGGTACTTGTTTTTATGTTCATGTAGAATAAGGCTTTTATGTGCTTTATAAGTACTAATAAACAGATAATATGCTGGTAATACGCATGCTAATAACCAGCTAGTAGTGTTCCTTAATCTAAAATGTTACCAAAACTGTTAAACTTGACTAAAACATAATAGAGTTGCTAAATCATAACAAAAATGTAAATGATGATAATAATAATATGACTCGAACTAATTATTTTTTTGATCTGGCTTTTTCCATTGAATCGGTTTATGATTCAGTCTTAAAAGTCTATGGTATTATGGTGAATAAATAATGACAGAATTTGATTTTTAGTTGAACTTTTCTTTTAAATTCACATACTTTAAAGCCAAATGAAATATCACTTGATGACTGTGGAAGTTGGTGAACGGAGGGCCGGCCAAAGATAAGTGTGTTTTATCACCACTTGAGAAAAAGCTATGAGTTGGCAGACTGTTCTGTAACAATTTATTTTGTCGCAAGCAATTTTTTGCCATATATTTTTAATAATAGCATATATTTGCCATTAAGTGGTTCTTTAAGGACTAAATGTACAGGAGGAATGACCATGAATGTTCTGTCAGATGCACGTAGGCTTTGTGTCAATGCTAAGTGGATAATATACCATAATAATCGAGCCCAGACAAATAGCCTGCATATGACAACCCACAGTAGAATGATGGAGAAGGAGGGGCATGAATGGCATGAACTGAAAAAGTTGCCTGTAGCATCTCCTTGTAGTGCATTATTAGTTAAGCAATGGTACAGTATTGAAAAGATTTTCAACACCAGCTTAATAACCAATTCATTACACTTTTTAAATGTGGTTTATTCAGACAAGGTGTATTCAGTCCATTCTGATGTTATTTTCTGGTTTATGAACACAGATTGTCAGATGAGCAGTGCCAGACTAACTGTAATAACACTATGTTCATCTCATCTTCACCACTCAAGCTAACATTTCTTGAAAACTGCTACGAGTCTTGCCTGTTCAACTTGAATTATATTTGTTATGCTATTACCTTTTTGTATTATTTTTTTTTCAGCTGCATTTTTATGAGCATTTCCTGAGCATTATTTGTGATGTTTCTACACTTTTACATCTCGGTGCTTTGCCTTTCAAAAAAGCAGAATAAACAAACAACATTCTTATTCTTCTGAGGATCAAGGTGTTTTTCCTTATCAGTTTCTGGTAAAGTTTTGTTTCTGAGTTGAAGACCTCTAGATCAGGCCTCTAGATACACTGGTCTGTATCGGGTCCTTCTGGGAAAGAACGATGCTACCGTAAACAAGTGGCACAGATCCCGCTCTCGGTCGCTGATACAGTCGGAAGCTGGCGGTAAATCTTGCCGTCATCAAGAGCCAATCAGAACTCTGCACTTCAAGCATGAGCAGATGTTATGTAAGCATGTCTGAGCGTCCAAAGAAAACAAGGGCTGCAGTGTGAAAGAACATTTCCACTCATTAAATCCTGCTGCTATGCCACTAGTTTGATCAGAGGACATCCTGAACAAAAACAACACCAGACTTTATATCTGTAAACACAACCTGTGTGAACTTCAACAATTCCACTGATGACTGTCTGTCTGTCCATCTATCTTTCCATCTATCCATCTGTTCGCCTGTATGTCTGTCTATCTTGCTATCCATCTATCTGTTCGTCTCTCCATCTATCTGTATATCCATATATCTATATATGTTTCTGTCTCTCCCCATCCATCCATTTATCTGGAAAATAAACTATATTTAGCTCATTCAAACACTAATATCTTTTGTCTAACAGGCAGAAATCTTTGAAGATGAAGACGGAATGTAGAGAGATATTTGGTGGCAAATATCAAGCTGAACTTGTGAATGTTCTCATTTATAATTTAGATGCATGCAAAGAGCTAAATGTCATTATATATTATTTAAAAAAAACTGACGGTTCCCATAAAGAATAATATTTTAACATGCACACTTACTAAAAGCTAGAACTGTCTACAAGGCGATTCGCTTGCAATATAATATTACATAACATATAAAAGAATCTTATATTTCATGTAAATACAGAAATTGATACGCGTTTTAAGAAAACAAGCAATCTGTTGAGTCAGTGTGATTTACATTTCTATTTGGCACTGGAATGAAAGGGCTGCGCAGTGCAGATGAATTGCTGGCTTCCTACACTATGTTGTTCCCTCTACCTTACCTTTTGTTAACGGGTCTGTTCTGCTTCTATTGTACTGTTCTATATTTAACTGTTACCATGGTGCATTTGCTGACAAAAAAAGTAGTAGTCTTGGGTCATGAGGGTGTGAAGAAGTTTTATTTGTATTTACAAGACTTGATTAAACTGTAGGCAGTCTCACAAAACAACAAATCAAGATCCCATTAACACACAAAAAATTTAACCCTCCACAGAAGTGATATTACATTCCAGTTGGGCATTGATTTCCCTGGCCAAACCTCTGAGCCTACACTTTGCACACTGCAAAAAGCCTCTTGAGTTTGAAGTGAGGATATTTCCATGCAGCAGCGGTGGGACGCCTCCGAGGGGTTCTCTAGTGTCCAGGTCTTTGATGTTACAGCAGAACAACCAATGCACCACTTTATATCTAACATGCTTTTACATTCATTGCATGTTGATATTTCCCTGGTTTTTTTTTTATATCTGACTTTTAATTCGATATATGTTAATAATAGCCATTAAAGGGTTAGTTCACCCCAAAATGAAAATTCTATCATTAATTACTCACTCTCACGTTGTTCCCGTAAGACCTTTATTGATCTTCAGAACACAAATTTAGATATTATTGATGAAATCTATGAGCTATCTGATCCTCCATAGACAGCAATACAACTGGAATACATCGGTAAAACAGGATGTGACATCAGCAGCTTAACTTCAGTTTGCGACACCATGAGAATCTTTTCTTTTTTTATTTGTGCAAAGAAAACAAAAATAACTTAATTTACTCAACCGTTCTTCTCTCACCACTTCCTTCTTCCACCATTTAAAAAAGTATCACAATGCACATGCACGCTTTAATCCAGAACGTAAACAATGCTGATTATGTCAAATATGTTAAAGCATGCGCATGCGTTGTGACACTCTCCAAAAGTCAATTTTTTCCCTTTGCACAAAAAAAGTATTCTTGAAGCATCGCAAAGCTGAGGTTGAGCCACTGATGTCACATCCTGTTTTACCTGTGTGTTAACTTAGTTTCTCGAGCTAGAAACATTTCAGTTGTGTTGCTGTCTATGGAGGGTTAGATACTGTAGCTCAATGATCAAAAATATCTTAATTTGTGCTCAGAAGCTGAACGAATGTCTTACATGTTTGAAATGAGTAATTAATGACAGAATTTTCACTTTGGGGTGAACTGTCCCTTTAACATCTACCCTTTAAACTTTAATCTCAGCAATATTACACACTAATAAATTTCGACTGATTAAACACACACAAAAAAAATCAATATCACATTTTTTCCCCTCTATATCCATGAGCGGTTCTGTTAACGAGAGCCCTGAGAATGCTGAGTTACAGCAGCTCCCACTAGAACCCCGTCGATCGCTCGGTTCTCCAGGGAGCTGAGCGGCCCACTGAGGCAGACAGCCTGTACAGTACCTTCCCATGATGCAGCAGACCTCCGCCGTCAGCTAATCCAGAGTCTGAGTGACAGCCAAGCGACACACTTCCTCTCACAAACACAGCTCACTTTCCCAAAGGTGATGTCTGATGAGAAAGCAAAACTTTCACACACTGCTACATGCAAACAGAGGAAAGCCACTGTGATAATAGCTTATACTGAAACCATCAAAAAGAAAAATCTTTTATATAAATTTTTTTGTTATATAACTTTTTCTTGTTATTGTTGCGGTCCCGATTGTTAAATGGTCTGATATTATGTAATCGTTATTAAAAATGGTTAATTTTTTGTCTTAGTGCTGTCAAATGATTAATCACGATTAATTGCATCCATGTATATTTAGGATGACTGCATTTTTTGTATATAAAAATTAGTGGTGGGCCGTTATCGGCGCGTTAACGCGAGACTCTTATCGCGCCATAAAAAACATATCGCCGTTAATCTATTTCCAAAGTTGGGTTGGAGTCTATACTACAAGCTATGGTGACTTTCACCTTTAGCGCGG
>JAUMHG010000062.1:12487263-12518843 GCA_032359395.1 Enteromius anoplus | reverse complement strand
GCTTCAGGATAAACAAACACATCGCGCACGTGACGCGCAAGTCTGTCAGCGCGCCGGTTTCGTGCAGCTAATACCAATGCATTCCAAACGCTATATGAAGATCACGGACGACAGGTGATAAGGATCGAAGCTCACACGTACAGCAGTTTAGAAAACTAGTCCCGTCCGAACAAGGCTACAGTGTAATTCGGTTATACATCCGCACTAAAGGTGAAAGTCACCATAGCTTGTAGTATAGACTCTAACCCAACTTTGAGAATAGATTAACGGCGATAAGAGTCTCGCGTTAACGCGCCGATAACGGCCCACCACTAATATATATACTCAGTATGCACACAAATAAAACCTTTGTTTTGTATGTGATTAATTTGACAGCACTAGTTTTAATTCAGTTATAAAGAGTGAATATTTTGTATGAATAACTGAATTACTGTACATTATAATGACAGTGATATATATAATTGATGAGAACATGTTCAGGTCTCTTACTATCATTTAAGAGGTTTGGGTGTGTAAGAATTAGTTTTGGTAAAAAAATTTATTTTATATTACAAAAAATTCTTTTTCAAATAAATAGTTTTATTTCTGTTAGTATAAAAAAGGGTGTCACACTACTACAGTCAGTATGTACTTAAATGCAGTGAACAATCTGATATTTTAATTTTCAGTTTTCATTCTATTCATCAAAGAATTGTGAAAAAAAGTATCTCAAATTCCACAAAAATATTTAGCAGCACAAATGTTTTCAACATCGATAATAGTATGTTTCTTGGTCATTAAATTAGCATATTAGAATGTTTTCTGAAGGATCATGTAATACTGATGACTGGAGTAATGAACTTTGCCAACACAGGAATAAATTATATATATTATATATATATATGTGTGTCTGTATATATATATATAAATTTCTTATTTTCGATTGTAATATTATTTCACGATTTAACTTTATTTTTTTATCAAAAACATAACAAAAAGCCCACATGAAATATGACCTGTGCATGTACATATCGGGTTTCACTCAGTGATGTTATGTGTCTTGTTTCTGAGATGTTTATTTTGTTATGTTTGCAGGTTATGGTGCTGCATGAAGTCTCAGGGTGGGCAAGTTAAGTTTGGAGCACTATTAATGCAGCAGGCTGATGTGTCTGCTCTGTTACTGATCCAGGCACTGACACTCAGCCTGCCTCAAAGTCTACTGCAGACCTACAGTTTATTCACCCTTCGCCCTGGCTTTCTGTCACCAGGTACACAACTTTCTATTGGCACCGAACAGAACGAGCGTCACGTCAACAGTTTTCTCTGGAAGTAATACTTGACTTTGAATGAGCCACTCAGCAATAAAAAAAAGTTTGGTTTTGCTTTTGCAAATGCTAATATGATGACACAAGACATATGTATTTGTGAATTAATTATTCCTGCTGTGCACAATACTGAAATTTCACTCACCATTGGCAGTTCAAGATGTAGTGAAGTTTGTTTCTTTTTGGAACAGATTTATAGAAGTTACAGCATTATATCACTTGTTCATCAATGGATCCTCTGCAGTCAGAATGAGAGTCCAAACAGCTGATAAAAACATCACAGTATTTACCATTTAATCACATAATGTCTTGTGAATTCAAGTGTTCTGGCTTCTCTATAATATTGCTTTCTCCATTTAAAATCTGAATCAGCAAAGAAATGTGTGCAGATCAAACACCACTGACAAGGGAAAACAGTTCTAAACAAATGGTGGATGTTTTCACTTAGATTATAGACTGGTATTTTATGAATACAAAAATGCCTTAATGGCACAGCAATTAATAGATGAACTGGAGTCATGTGGATTCTTTGTAAATTACTGTTTTTATCAGCTATTCACTGAAGAAGATCCACTGGTGAGCAAGTAATGTAATGCTAAATATTTCCAAATCTATGCCAATGAAGAAACAAACTCATCTACATCTTGAATGGTCTGAGGGTAAATTTCCATCCCTTTTTATTCATTTCAATAATGGGAGAAAAGAAAAGCAGGTTTGGCGTGCTGTTGGGGGCGAGCCGGGGGTTCGGAGAACCTCGAGCCCTAGTAACAATAGCCCTAGCTAGGACCAGACTTGAGGCCGGCTCGAACCCTGCGTGCCCCCCATTAGGAGAGAACGGAGGAGACGGGGAGGAGGAGGGATTGCAAAAAGCTAGATACTGCGGGGAAGGAATCTGGTTTATTTATAGTGGATTTGGGCTGGACTGGATGGCTAACAATGTAGGCGGTGATCATTAGCTGATTGCTAACAGCTGGGTTGCGTTTCGATCGCGCTTTCTCTCGAAATTGGTTAAAACTACATTTATTTTTGGGTAAACTGTTCCTTGAATTTCATAGTCACATGAATAAAACCATTTATTCCCTGGATCTCTTTACAGTGGTCTACAGTGTCGGGCTGAGCCTGCTGAATGTGTCCTGGTTTCTGGTCCTGTACAGCCGTTCATGCTTTCTTCTCCGTCCCGGTCACTTGCACATGACTCCCGCAGCAATGCTGTGCCAGCTCATATGGAGAGGGGGCATGCTGGGTGCCAGGGTGGCCAGCCTAATGTTCTTCTGGAATACGTTTCACTGGTGGTCCTGTGGAGTCGTGGGTGAGTCAAGCTAGGTGTTTTTGTGGAGACAAAGCCCGCACACACAAAAGATTTCACAGTTAGTTTGCGTGACAGCCATGAGTGCTTTTAAGCAATTTGTTATTGCTCAACTCTTACCTGGAAAGGGATGACTTGTTAATAAATGGCTGCTTTGTGGTTGTCTCTTTAAATCCATGCTCAGGTTTCCACTGGCTCATTATGACATTCTGGCAAGTGTCCCAGCAGACAGACATCTGCAGTAACCGTGCTTCCTGGCGGCTCTTCAACTTCATCTTAGGGGCAATGCACATTTTCTTCTTTCTTAATGTTAAAGATGGGCCCTCTCGGTACCGCATGACTGGATTCTATTTGGTTGGTTTCTCTGCACTGGAGTGTTATTTTTTGTGCATAGTGTTCTTTTAGTATTATTTATATACTTTCATAGTATTCTTTTTATGTTATTTATATTATTAGTTTTAATTATTTCAAACATATAATTTTGAATAATTATATATATAAGGCTGTTTTCACTTTTAAAGCTCACATTTTTGTTAACAAACAATTGTTATTTTTATTTCCGTCTGCTGATTTCAAAGATTACTGATCCAGAGCTTTTATCTGTGTTGTAGCTAATGTTGCTGGAGAACACGTTCCTTCTGCTTCTGGCATCAGACTCGCTCAGCGGGATTTCGTGGAACAGCATGAGTGTTCCTCTGAATGTCTTATGCAGCTATTTTATCGGTAAAGAATGCACTAAAATAAAAACGCCTGATCTTGATGATTATTATAATTATATGTATCTAAATAAATTAAAAATTAAGACTGGAAAAACTCCAATTAATGTAAGTAGCTTGGTTATATTACCTAATATGTGTAATGTAATTAATTACATTACAAACCACAGTTTTCATCAAATCAAACACTGATTATAATGTAATGTATAAAAAAGGGATATTCGTTCAGACATTTACTTATGATTATATTTAAAGGGATAGTTTACCCAAAAATGAAAATTCCATTTTTAACTACTCACCTTCAAAAAGTATTGTTTTATCTTCATAACATTACAGTTGAACCATTATTGTCACTTGTACTATCACTTGTACTATTTTCTCTATATCCTTACGACTGGGTGAACTATCCCTTTAACAGTGTCATTAAATCCTTAGTGTTTTTAAACATTGCTGTTAAATAACAGTAAAGTAATCTGAATGGAAAATAAGCATGCATAATTAAATATCTGATACAGATACTGATCAATTTAAAAAAAATCTAATATTTACTATATATATTGTTGCTTGTTAGAAGGAAAAAATAATAATTGAAATATCTGATGTTGTGTAAGATAACATTACAAATGTAGTTTTCTCTGTTCTCTATTTTCTAGGTGTGATTTTTGTTGTTCTTTACTACCGATTTCTTCATCCAAAATCTATGGAGATCCTCCAGAGTCTCAGACTCCAAATGAGCCTGTCAACTACTGACAGCACAACCGATGTGGACTGCAAGGACTCAACACTCAAATCCTCCACCAACAAGCACGGCACTTTCTCAGTGACCGGTTTTGCTCCTGGAGGTTCTTCTGTTCAGCCTCTAGAGGGCGACTGGCACCATCATCATTTCTTAATACACATGGCTCTCAAAACTGGAAACACAGACAAGATCAACTGCATGTATGGAGACAGAGGGCTTTCAGTCATCCTGGGGAATGATGATGAACCCCACATAGACTGTGGAGGGGACGGTTGTATCCTGCCAAAAATGGAAGCAGGTGAACATTTGAAAAATTGTCCAACTGCAATCCGAGAGGGATTTTCTGTTGCTGAAGTGAGACAACAGTCTCCAGAGAAGGGTGCAGTGTATAACACCTGCCCTGCAGACTGCAGTAGCACTGTTTACTTCAGTGCTGAACCCCACTCCTCTGATAGCGTCAGCGATGCTACATTAGATAAAGAGAGTATGGCTGTGATCAGTCCCATTATGAATGGAGCTGCGCTGCACCTCACTGCCAAACAGCTGTTGAACAGGAACCCATGTTATACCTCAACTCCAATACACGTCCTCAAAACACTGCAGAGCACAAGTCCTCGATTAGGAGGGGCGAGAAGACAGGTCCATTTTTAATACAAGGGTTTATTTGGGATGAAGCTAGTAAATATTTGAATTTGACTAGGTTTCTGCAGGTCTTAAAGATTTTTAATTCTCCCCCTTGCACAATTTAAAGCCTTCAATCAGAGCAGAAATCTCACTGAAGTCATGGGAATATGTGTTGCATGAATTGAAAAAATGTAAAATCTTTGTATTTTTGTTTTCAGATACAAATATCATTGCATATCATATGCGAATGTAAAACTTAGTGTTGAATGTAGCAAAATTAAATGCATGCTTTGAACAAGAACATCATGGTTTTGCAGCATGATCAAAAGGCACTTTTTTTTTTTTTTTTTACATATTTTAGAGGTTGGGAGCAGAGCTAATGAAGCCTTATGCCATTGTTTTTATTATTAATATTAAAGTAAAATGGTGATCAGCTGATGTGTTGCTAATACAGCTCAAATGTCCAGTTTATTCCTTACATTTTCTTTAAAAATCCTTCATTAAACCTGTAGAAACTTTGGTTTATTGTTAGCAAATATAACCACTATGAGCTGGCAGTTATCTGCATCTGCAGTTTGGTACCATTAGTTATAAGCTCAGTGAATTAAAATTGGTTTACATTTACTACGTTTACTACATTTTACTAAGTTAAATTGACATATTTCACTTGCTGCTCTTTTTTGATTACCATAATGTTTGATACATTTATGTGGTTTTGTATATGTTTTCATGTATTTTTTTATATGTTGTAGAATTTGATCTTAATTTTATGAAGTATATGCAAATGGAACACTAAGTATTTTATAACAATTGTTATATTTATGGTTAAATTGTGGAGAAAATAGTTTTTAAATAATTGTATGAATCACTGTCAAAATAATTTTTCAAATGTTTGTATAAACATTCTGCATTTACACTTTTTAGAACTCTTCGAACACTTAAAAAAAGTACTAATATAAAGCATGCACCATTCAATGCTAATTTAGACATGTCTTTATAGATTTTAATTCTATTTGTACTGCCCATCTATTTGTTTGCATGTCCTCAGATGGAGATAAATATCTTTGAAATGTTTATGATTCTGTCGTAGCAGCTGTTCATCAGAGGGCTCTATTGCATTCAATTAGGGTTTGTGCAAAGAAACATTCAGAATTACAAAAGTATAGTCGTTTTTTTAAATCTTTGTTTTTATTTTTATGGAAAGATGTAGTGACTTTATCCACAGACAAACTTTTGGCACATTACTTCATACACATCCAAAACAACCAAATGCAAATTAATTTGTAATAATCCATATGTTTATATGAAATTAAAATATTTTTGAAACACTTATACTGAATGAGTATGGAATGAGACAGTGGAAGCACGTGAGCCTCTTGGTTACATTATTAAAATGCTCCATGTGTTGAACAGCAAAGGGTGAAATAAGGACATGAACATATTTTATATATCTTGACATTTCTGGACCATAAAGTTGGACTGAACTGTGCTCACACACGGATGGATTTTCCCTATAGCACCTGGTAGAAAACTGATCCTGTGAAAAATCTAGTACAAACAGAGGTGATTGTCTTCCATGCATAAATAATACTTGCTTGAAGAAGGCATACACTTTAAGAATGAAAAAAATACTCTGATCGCCACACTGTCAGAACCACTTTAAGAAAAACCTCTATAGGATTTCCAGTATCTTTTCATTTTTAGATTGATTTCTTCTAAAATGAAGGCACAGACCATCATTTTGTTTTGTCAGTTGACAAAATATGACAAATGAAGAGAAATCTTTCACAGAGGTCATGAAAACCCTGAGCTCCAAGACAAAGCTTTAGTATAACAAAAGTGTTTGTAACAGAAAGACGTTTTGCTTAAATAAAAAAAAAAAGATATTAGCCAACTAAAGAATAACATCTCAATAAAAATAGTTGTCTGAATTGTCCACGTGGCCAAACCTAATTTCAGACACAATTCATTCTAAATAAAAAAATACAGTATTTCAAGTTAAGCATATCCATAGCTCAAGCATATTATTTTTCCTCCACCTGTTTTTCATGTCATGGTGAATTCTTCATTAAAACATGTTTTATAAAAGGTGCACTCAGTCATTTTTCCTCATGAAAGTTTTACACACTGCTTAAAAAAATGTTTAAAAATAATGAAGTGAACGGTCAAACTAGTCCCTTAATAAGAACCTATTTATTTTACATGGAGCAGGGTTATCTCAGTGGCAAAGAGTCCCAATTACAGTCATTTAATTAAACGTTGATTTTTCATCCACGCCACCAGGTGTCAGTATAGGTGTCTTAGATACAAAACGACTATCAGCGCAACATAATCAAAAAATGTACCAAGTGCACCTTCAAACACACTAATGCTTCACTAGTAGTGCCGGTGCCACCAGAAGAGATGTTCCAACGCGTACCCTAAGTGTTGGCTTTTTCTATATTTCAGTCCCTTACTGTATCCCAAAAGTCTTTAATAGCTATTGTATAATATTTCCCCAATCTTTCCGTCTCGTTGCTTCAGAGAGTTCAATAGTAACGGTTGAGGCTGCGCGTGGCCGGCATGTCCGGCTGTCCGTTCATCCAGATCTCCCGGATAATCCGCTCGCGCTCCTCCAGTCGCTGCGCGCGCTCCAGTTCCTCCGCGGAGGTGAACACGTTACCGAGCGTCCGTTCAAAGCGCCGGTGACGGCGTGCCGACAGGTCGGAGCTATTGTCCCATTCCGAGTCGCTGTCGCTAGTGTCGCTGGTGCTCTCCGCGGTCTTGCCGGTTCTCTTGGGTGCCTGTTGCGTCTTGCAGTCGGTTCGACAGGAGATCTGCACCACTAACGCGACGAGAGTCAGAACCAGTCCCAAACACACTCCACACACAAAATACAGTGCCGCCCGTTCAGGGTGATCTGCAGGAACAGTTCAGAAGGTTAGTAACAGTTAGCATCGAACCCCTTACAGTGCATCTGACGGAATACAAAGTAGGCCCCCGGTTTGTAATAGTTTGTTATAGCCTAATCATTTGCTTGATTTTTGCTGTATATATTAATACACTCTCAAAAGGATATCGTTTTAACATGTTTTGTGTCATTTTTAATACATAATTGAAAATAATTTGTTTAACACATAAGGGTGTAGGCCTAGAAGTATTAAGTTAAAGGTAGCCTAATAAAATATGTTGTCCTTTACACAGAGGATTTCACCACATTTTGTTGAAATAGTATACTGTAAATATCTTTTTTTTTAAAGGAAGAATAATTCATATGGAGCAACCCAAAGTTTTACCAAAGTGTAGAAGCATGTAGCCTACAGTAAGGATGCTCAATTCTGGCAATTATGATTATTTTTCTAATTATTAAAATCATGATTATTTAACGCAGCTTGGCTACTCACTGATTTTAATATAAGAAAGTAATTGAACATTTCTTTTCCCTCTTCTTCACTACTTTAAATATAATAAACATTAAAAAATATATATTAAAAAAGTGAAATAATTATGTGGAAAGTAAGGTTTTGTACATATAATAAAATATAATATATATAATAAAAAATACATGAAAATGCATGTAATCAAAAGCTTGTTCTGTAGTTTTTGATTAATTATTTTATTAATATTTGTGCATATTTAATTTATGATTAGTAGTGTTTAGTGAAAGCTACTGATAAATATATACATATATATTACTAAAAAAAACTACTTTAAAGTATTACATAAAATAAAATTAAAAAATGCTTTTTTAAAGCAAGGAGAGCCATTTTAGTCAAATGTTAGAAGACTAAATTGTAATTGAAAATAAAATTCAATTAATCGCCCAGCATTAGTACAGAGTATCATTTTGGGGCGGTTTGTGTAGTAGTGTACCAAACCTGTTTTTACCTGCTATGAAGGAGTAAGCAGCCAGCGCATTGCTTACTAAAGCCATCTCCTCAGTAGTGGCTTGTCTTTCATTGAGGAAAGCTGTAACCATTTCATCCACAGACACTCTCTGGATCACTTATTGTGTGATACTGAAAGAAAGGGAAAGAGGGAGAGACCGCAAGTTATAACCGGTCTGAACCCACCTTCATTTTTTAAAATCCCTATAAACAGAAGTGCTGAACTGTAGCTTATAATGATGTTGTTTTAAAGAGTGTAATTATATCGGGATTTCTCCCTACATTTAGGCTGTACCATAACCTCATGTGCAGAGAAAACTGTTTTAACAGACAGGCTGGAAATTTCCGAACAGCAGAATAATGCTATATCTTACTGTGCAACCACAGTCATTAGTAACAACCTTAAGTTTAATTTCTCCTCATCAAACTGTCAAACAAGATCAGACAAAAAAACATTCTGATCCAGCATATACATTATTTTTCTCTGACAAGATGATTGACGATTGCAGTTGAGACAATCATAATAGAAATTATAACCTTGCATAAAGAATTAATTATAGAATGCAATCCTACCCCTGACATTCTGTCTTTCTCTCTCTCTCTCTCTCCCTCGTAAAAAACACTTCTAGGCATCAGGGGAACTTTACCAGTAAATTATTGCCAAATTGCCAGGATATATTGGCTGGTTTAAGTAAAACAAAGGAAGTTGAACACAATCAACATGGAATCTGTGTAGCAGGATGGACAGAGTCTGATGTTTTTCAGCAGTAGTCTGGGCTGAAGGTAGACAGCACTCAGGGCCAGTCATTCACGTGGGTGTAATGGAATGTAGTCTCGGTCTGTCTCACTTAGAGGAAGACAGACTCCTCTTTTAGCGTAATTGAGGAACTAGACTGGTGGCACTTCCAACAAGTATAGGTACACTGTTAAAATTGTGATTTTTGCTTTCTCTGAGCTCAGGGGGTTTGAGCTTCTTTAACGTATCTGTATCAATTCACCATTAGGCTACATTCATAAAACAATGTCATCATTTCGGACATAATATGCTAAACTGATGTTCCATTCATTGCAGTGAAAATTGTTTAATAAAGTCACTGTAATAGTTGTAGTAAGAAATTTTCATTCAATTATATATACAAACACAAACACTCAGTTGAGGTCAAAAGTTTTCACTCCCCTTTAGAATCTGTTCATTATTTTACCAAAATAAGAGCAATCATACAAAATGAATGTTACTGTTTATTTAGTACTGACCTGAATAAGACATTTCACATAACATATGTTTACAAATAAGAGAAAATAATAGTTTATTGCTCTTAATTCTTAACACTGTCCTGAACAGTTAAACTGCCTTCTGTTCTTCAGAAAAATCCCTCAGGTCCCGCATTGTTTGTGTATTTGAAACCTATTCTCTGGGAATTTTATTTATTAGATTAAAATAATTTATGCTGTAACCTACAACTAAAAAAGCATTTGTACAATTTAAAGTAACTTTAAAATATTTGACGATTACCATTTTTAATAGCCATTACTTCAGTCACATGACCCTCTATTTCTAATTATTATCAGGGATGACTTTTTGTCTTTATTATTGCTTTATTATATTTTTATAACACAAAAGTTCTGCTTTTTTTTCTCGTTTGTTTGTTTATTTTTGATATAATAATATCAATGTAACATTGCAAAAATTGGTAAATAGCTTGTATAATTTTTTTTAAAATAAAATTTAGTTTTACATTTTAAATGTAAAAATGTAAAGTCATATTTTGTACCATATATCTGGAAAGTATCTGTTCCCAAGCTTTCCAAATCTCATTTAACTGTTGGCTCTGTTTTTCTATGCAATCTTGCAATACGATGCTCTACATTCACCCTCATTACCATCTTATAATTATGAATCTCTCCCAGGCTCTACACCATAATTTGATGTTTAAACAGTATTTTCAGTTGTAAATACTCAAAACACTGTGAGTCTCCGTGCGAGGCAATCTCATAACCTTTTACAAAGTGCTGCAGTCTGTGATGCTTATACTCTCTCCCAAACATAACAGCAACAATGAATTAATGCATTCATTTTGCATGCATGCATTCAAATTCATTTTACCTGATTAACACTATAAATTTAGTCTTACCTGGAGTGTGTTGATACATTGTGGTCCATCTATGCGATCTCATACTGCAGAGAAAGCAGAACAAAAGAAAGTAAGACAAAATGACAAAGAAACTTCAGTGTCCTCCCTTTGGCTCTTCAGAACTGATGGACAAAACAAAAGAAAAAAATGAAGGGCTACTGTATGAGTCATAATGATCTATATAACAGAGCAGCCCCCTCAGCGTTAGGATAAGACCTTCAGTGGAAAAACTCTCTTTCCCGATCTGTGTTCCTGTTTTTGTGTGTGTCAGAGATTGTACATCACACAGTATCACCATGAGTCCTTCCCGGTACACACACTCCTACATTCAACCACAGTGATTAGTCAAGACCAAAACCCTCCCTAACTAGACAGAAAAGGCAAAAAAAAAAAACAATAATGTGTGCTTAAGTTGTATGGCGTTCGGCTGTGCCAGGCCAATTATCTGACTGTTTGAAAGCCACTGTGCGTAAAACATAAATAAATTAGGACACGATGGTGGATGAATCATATCAGGATGTGAGAGTAGTGTATTGAGAGATGAATGGTCAGTGAGCATTCCTTTCTAATTATGCACACGTACAGTTTAAAAATTATTATCTGTGGCTCTATCTGTAATTCAGAGTATTTTTATGGTTGGAAAACAGCATATGACTGAACTGTTGTTCTTGTGGTTCATATCTTTTCATGTTTTTGGAAACTGCTCTGGACTTTTCCCAGGACAAGTCCTTCTTTCCCACAGAAATCTCATGGGTCGTATCCTGTCTGCATATTAAAATAGATCTGAATTGCTTAACTTCTTCCAATATCAATACAAGGTTAAAAGAGGCCTGTGATTTTAATCTTAAAACTTGGAAAGGACTAATTAATGAGATAAAAAACAAAAGCAAGGGAGAATTTAGCATCACATTACTTGCTCACAAGAGGATCTTCTGCAGTCAATAGGAGTCTAAATATCTGATAAAAGCAAAGTAATCCACATGACTCCAGTCCATCAATTAACATCTTGTGAAGAAAAAGATGTGTAAGAAACAAAACCATCATTAAATGATTAGTTTAGTCTTTAGTTTAGATTTAGTCATCCCATGTCATTCTAAATTTTCATGTCTCAAATCCAGGATTTTTCTCCATATAGTGGACATCAAGAGGAGCCAGAGGTTGAAGGTTCACATTGCAGTTTCAGTGCAGCTTCAAAGGACTCTACACATTCCCAGCTAAGAAATAAGGGTCTTATTTAGTGAAACAATTAACAAATAGTAAAAAAAAAAATATATATATATATATATATATATAAACAGATTCAAACAGGGCAAAACAATCGATCGCTCACAGCGATCAGTACATTTATAGCTGCAGATTTAAGAAAATGCTAAATGTTCTCGAGCCCTCCCAGCACTCCTAGTAAAGAACAGAAAGATTGTGACCTTCTTTAGCGGGAGCACAACAGCAGCCCATGTGTTGAAGACACGATCTGTGCTGTCTGAAGAAAATATGGACACTCTCATCTTTCTGAACTTAAAAAAAAACTTAATTGATTGAAACGGAGTTCCATTTAAAAAATCTTTCTATTAGTTTATAACTACTACAATATTACATTACATTTTTTATAAGGAGCATTTGGTTTTGGTTATTAAGGAGGTTTTGTTTTATTTGCTGCTAAGAAGAAACCCAAGAAGATATGTGAAGTATAGCTTCATTGTTGTACAAAGTTAAAAAAAAAAACATACTTTTACGTTCGTTTTAATAAATTAAAATGTGAAAAACAATCAAAGAAATTAATTTTTTTATTTATATTTTTTGCTGTATCGAACACGTACCGAACCGTGACACCACTGTGTCGCATCGAACCGAACCGTGATTTTTGTGGACCGTTACACCCCTAATATATACATACTTTAACCAAAAATTCTCGTCTTGCTCTAGCTTGACTTGATGCATTATAATCACACACATGATGTAGGTGGAACCAACCCAGTGTTTACGAAGTGAAAGTGCTAAGTAAAACAATGATTTCGGACGATTTTGAAGTTGGAGGAGAAAATGAGATGAGTTTTTACACACATGAATTTTGCTACGTGATTATGTAATATGTGAAGTATCACATACTCATTGCAGAGCTAATAAAAGACAAGCATTAGTATACATTCAATTCAGTTCAAATTTATTTGTATAGCGCTTTTCATGATACATATCATTGCAAAGCAGCTTTACACCTAAGTAATGTTTTACAGTATATGTAGTAGTAGTTTGTACATGTACATATGGCATATATGTGAGGTAAAGATCAATTAATGACATAATCGAACAGACAAGGAACATTCTAAGAGTTCAGTGGTGCTGCGTGTTCAGGGTTGGCATCATCTGAAGTCCTCTGTGGGGTATACATATATTAGTATAAAAGGTATTCACGTTTATTTATTTTCTTACAGAAAGTGGCCAATCGTTTCACTAGAGAAGAAGTTCATATTGAAGTTCACTATATTTCCTCACAAACCTTAATTTTTTTTTTTGACTGAAGAAAAAAGACATGAACATCTTGGATGACATGGTGGTGAGGAAAACAGTGTTTGCTTGTGCATATTTCTCTCCTGATTCAGACAAGACTAAACAAATCAAAAGCTGTCATTTGCTATATTTCTTAAAATCTGTTATGATCAAGAAACAAACTCTTCTACATCTTGGATGGACTGAGGGTGAGTACATTTGTAGCAAATTTTGATTGAAGGGGAAATTATTTCTTTAAATATTATTAAATTAAATTAGATATGACTGAAATCAAACCTCTACTATGATCTGTTCTTTGACAGGCAGATTTGGCTTCAAACAATTCAGTGTAACCATTAGTAAGTCACTGAAAATGCTCTAAATCCATTTTTCAGCACATGCCCCCTCATTATCTTTTGTAATGCCTAAATACATTCATCAGAAAATATTTTTTGTGAAGCTTAGTCACGGAGGCCCATAATTCATGAATGAATTTCACCACTATGTTTCCCTAGAACGGTCCATACAAATACTTTGAGAGTGTTTTCACCATTGTCCTCCAGATGGTACCACCGTTATGTACCGCAATCAAGAGAGGAAAGCGGCAGCTCGTTTTTGGCAGGGCTTTATTGAAGCCAGCAGTCTGTAGTATTTCAGGGCCTTGACCAACGGAGCCTGGCTTTAATCAGACACCGAGCCAAACCTGAGCTTCAAAGCTGGCATGAGCCAATACTCTTTCATTTGACTTCACAAATAGACGTTAAGCAAACGAGTCGCTTTAAAATTATGTTGTTCCTCACTGAGCAAGTCAAGCAGTATAGCTGTTCTCTCGTTTCAACTCCTGTATAGTCACAAATAACTAACTTATTTTATTTTTGCAACCCCTTATAGTTTTAACAGGAGTTCAAGCACCTGTTTCTTAACTATAACATGATATTTAAGTTGAGACAATAATGGGTGCACAACTGCTGTCATTAGTATTCACAGCCAGGGTTAAAGTGAGTCAATGTCAGCTAGACCTCCCACAAGCATGCCAACCGGCCTGCTGCAAAGCATTGTTGACCAAGCAGGTCACTTGTAGCTGGTCAGGCATTTTCCTGTGCTATCCGTGTCAATTCCCCAAGAACAAACAAACAGGTGGAGTTGTAACAGGTGCATTTTGTGCTGACTTTAATTAATGAGTATATTTTTCATACTATTCTAAACTTTTAGACTATAAGGGACTGTTCACACCATACACAATAACTACAAAGATAACGATAACTTCATTTGCATCCACACCAGTGAACAATATCGTCTCTTTATTATAAGCTCAAACGTGTCTGCTGCTTTAAATTCTCAAGCACGTGATATAGAAGGGTTGATTCTGATTGGCTGGCAATGTTTCTATCGTTTATCGGCTAAAAAATAAGTTCTGAAAATGATTCCCAACTATATCGTTTCTCTGTTAATATCGTTTCTTTGTTATAGATGTGATGTGGACGCTGCTATTCTTTAACATTGAGAACAGTTTTTAGAACTATATCTTTATGGTTATTGGTATCGTGCTTGGTGTGAATGGGCCTTAAGAATAGGTTAAAAGTCCTGCTTTTCCACGTGCTAAACACTGGCTGCTAGAGAGAGTTTCATACTTACTTTTCTTTAAGCATGAAAATAAACAGAAACACAAACAGACCACATCTTGTGGAAAAAAACGTTATATAAACTTATCATCAAAGGATTGGGAAACAAACTGCGTACAAGTGCAAGGCCATTTAAATCCCTAAATATCAGAGGCAGCCGCGTATTGTCTTTATGAAGTGGCCTTATAAAAATATGTCCTCTCGCTGAGGTCTGTTTATCATGAACTTATGAGATCCAGCAGAGAAGAAAAGAGCAGAGGGAATTACTCAGACTTCATCATTGTTTTCATAGGAGAAAGGCATTAAACTAGCCCTCACAAAAACAAGATTCATTAGGGAGTTTCAGATTTCTATTTTTAGAGCAAATGTTTTAATATAGAGGACAACATACAGCTGTTTCTGATGAGAAACAATGACAAAATGGAGCTCTGCTTACAATATTCAGAGAAAGAAAGATATATGACAATGCAGAGACAAAAAAAAAACCTCACCTCCTACATAATCAAACCGCTCAAATATAAACAGAGTAAAATGAGTGGGTGAACATTTCATCAGACAACTGAATTCCCACCACTAATGACTGCTTTTTGTTTCGTTCAATTTTTATCCTTTCCAGAGTTGGTTGTAACCACAAACCACTCAATCTCCTAACACCTCATAAAGGAAGATTAGGAGAGACGGCACATATGAATGCTCAAAATGTCTATGTCTGATCACATAATCCTACACACACATCTGACTCTGCCTAATAATTCACTTCACTTAATCCACTATGAGCCTGGATGGTTTAGACTAAACTGAAGTGCACATTTACTGAGACACTGTCATTAAATAAACAGAATGCTTTTAACATCTTCTGTAACTAAAGGATAAATAAAAATTGATTTCTATTATGATTTGTTTTTGATGACTTTTAAAAGGAAAAAGATTAACTTTCAATCCCAGGAATGGTATAGGCTTTATAAACAGGAATTAAATATTGTATAGAATGTATTTTATGGAAATATGTATTTCCAAACTGTAATTGAACATACAGTTGAACATCAATATTGAAATAACTATTTCATGTTAAATCCTATTTCATATTAAATATTCTATACTGTTCACTTAAGTTGTACATATAAAAAAAGGATAAGCTTTAAAAAATGTAACTTTTAAGATTTAAATTGTAGTATTTTTAATAAACTAATATAAATAAATAATAAATACATTTCCTGTGATATTGTAAGACTTTTTGGATGAACATTGTCACTAGTGTTACTGAAACAAATATTTAAATTGTATATATTCATTGCATATGCAAAGTAACAATACTCATGTTACAAAAGTACCATTTCAAATTTATAGTCTTTTAGAGATATGATCTTCAAAAACTTTGATGAAAAATACTAAATTAAATCGGCATTACAGAGTATTTCATGTTAGGACCTGAGATCCTAAATTAGGCCGTGATTTATTTCACTCTCATTCTCCTGCGCCATACTGCTGCACCCTCATTATAATCACAAAACATGACTTTGGGCAGATTCATTTGCCAGCCTTAATGCTACACTTCCTCTCTGCCTTGTTTTTTTTTCTTTTTTTTCTTTTTTTTTCTCCCGTGCTTTTTCTTCTCTAATATTAGGTTTCAGAATGCAGGGCCAGTCTCAGCTCTCTCCAACTCAGCCTCTGTTAGCTCAGTGAAGCAGAACATTGGAGCTGGAGGACCTAAATGTGCTTAACCCCACACAGATGGGAAACTAAAGCTTTTCCATACCTCAGCTGCCTAGAAAAGAAGAGAGACGGACAAAACACTACTATTATTTGATGTCACTATAGACGTTTTCTTTTCAGAACTGTTTTTATATTGCCACATTTAACTGTTTATTGTCATGATGAGAGATTTAGTTGGATGGAAAACAGAGGGCTGTTGAAGGATGTTGCCCTTTTGTACTGATTTAGCATCAGTTTCGTTGACCCATAACCACTATGAGAGAAAAGTGGGTGCTTGGGAGAGCCGGGTTTAACATGCTGCTGTTTTTTGCAAGAAAACGTGATGAGTTCATTTAGGGCTGCTTCCTGGAAACAGAACAAAGCTTTTGACTAAATATATAAATTCTTTTAGTAGAATCGCCTTTTTTCAGCACTTTAGTGGAGAACTGTGTTCAAACTGGCCCCAAGGGATAGCAGTGTGTGTGTTCTATGTTTGTATGGCTCTGTGTACCTTGGCTCTAAGTGACTGGCACAACATTCCCAGTTAAATCCTATCTAATGTTTCTTTAAGTTTGGGGTTTCGGGTAATTATTTTTGAAATGCACAACCTCCATATGGGCATAAAATAAGCACAGCAGTAGTTCAAGCAGAAACATATAACCAAAGGCTATTGAGCCATATTGTCCAAAAACATTTAAAACAGTAATGGTGAAGATTTTAAAATAAAACTTAAGTACGGAGCACCGCACATGATGTGGGGGGGAAAGTATTGTTGCCACAAAATAAGAATTAATTCCCACAACTAAATTATTATTTTTTTATTTAAGTTAAATAGGAATTAAGAATTTGTTCTTTAATTTTTTTTTTTTGCCACATTGCACTTATCTGTTACTATAATTGTATTAAATCATGGCCACATTGTACTAGTTTCTTCCCTCCTTTCAGTAAATCATGGCCACACTGTAACAATAAATTCTGTAAAATTTACGGTAAAAAAATGTCAGCTGTGGTTGCCGGAATAAAACCATAAAAAATACAATAACAATATTTGAGCTTACAGTAAAATACTAATATACTAATTAATTGTAATAACTGATGTAATGTTAATATACCAGCCAAAGTAGAGAAATTTATTTTGTACCTTTGAAATACACTGATAACCACCAAATGCAAGAGGTGATGAGAAAGTCACATGATGAACCAAGGCCCATCACAAGTAGCTATTAAATATACACATACTGTATATAGAAGGTGCGCAGTGTTATTTACACAAGCACTAAACACCATCATGGTGATGAGTGAAATATGCAATAAACACTAATTTAACAACATTACATGTAACATACAACCCTAATAAACATAACTGATACAAAAAAAAAAAAAGAAACACAGCTATTTGTTAGAAAAAACATCAAATTCAAACAAAATCTGAAATGCAATGCAGGGAATTCTGGGAATGTCAGTTTACGGTGTTTTAACAGGTTTTTACCGTAAGAATTGTCAGTTTTTTACCATTAAAATCACGGTCAGTTTTACAGTGCACGTTATACTAATTAGTTTACATTCATTCACTCCTGGTTTTAGTAAATCGTCAGTTTTAGTAAAGATTTTATCTTACAATTTATTAATGTTTTATCACTTTAAATCATGTTGTCCCAAGTCGTTCCATTGTTTTGGTAAAACATGGCTAAGTTGTACTGTACGTTGTTAAAAGAGGGAACCAGTTAACAAATGAAGTCCATTTTTTTAAATGATCAAAAATCTTGTCTTTTTACTGTGCATTCCAATTAATCTCAGTTAAACTGCAGTTTGACTTCACTAAAAAACAACAAAAAAACACAGCTAACTAACACAATAAAAAAAATTTGACACAATAAAATGATTTTTAGCTATTTTTTGTGTAAATTGTGTGATGAATTCTTAGTTCGTAGCCATGATTTAACCAAAGGTAGGGAGTGAATTACTAAAACTAGAGAATGAATTGTACATTTGTGGCCATGATAAATATATTTTTATCTTCTTGTCGTGCAGGGCTCTGTACTAAAGTAATAATGTATACCTTATAAGCTTCATACCATTCCACTGTCCTTCACAAAAGTCCTATCTCTGAGAACACAGACCTAGCTGTACCACGTAAGCAAGCCGGAGGCCAGATTATGCTCTTACTGACAGATCACACGAACATCGACGCACATGCACACATATTCAAAGCAGACCCCACAGGATAAACAAACAAACATTCAGCCAGTCCTCTTGCCATCGTAGCGCACACATTACTGCTACACAGTATCATCTTTGATCAGGCACCTAAGAGGCTTATTTGAGCTCTTAATTATTTATTTCATTCGCAATTTTATTTCCACCTTAGAAAAGTCATATACTCGGCATTTGTGTTAGTTGCCTCTTCAAACATATTGATTAACCTTTATAGATCACCTGCTACAGTGCGTAAAAAATAATCTCAGTTCTGAAAGAAGAGGAAGCTTTTGTGTAGTAGCGATGGTTAGTAGCAAACAGCTGAACAGATGCTGTTGATCTGCTAGAGGCAACGCACACCTGGCCCAGAATTAAACAATTAGCTTCTCGATAATTATAGGTCAAAGAGTCAGCTCTGTTAACATCAGACATTAACCAATCTGTTTCACTAGGAGAGAAACTGTCTTTGTGGACAGATGCTAAGTATTACCATATTTATGCAAGATCAAGCTTGAACAGAAACTATGATCAGTTTCTAATACAGATTAGGCTTCCTGGCTGCTACCAAAATAGTTTTAAAACTGTTAAAAGCATATGCTGTCTTATTATGCTGAATTTGTTCACCACACAAGTTCATGAAAGACATATTAGGGTTGGTGTCTATAAAATTCAAATTCTTTTATTATTTACTCAAATCACGTCTTCCAAACCCATATGAATTTCTTCCACAGAACACATAATTAAGTGACTATTTCAACTACTATAATTAATGAGGTCTGAAGCTATAAAAAGCCTTTAGAGTTATAATGTAGTGTGCTGACTTCACACCAGATGCAAGCTGCATGCCCTGTCAAAAGCAAATAAAACTCATTATGATCAACGATGCTGTCTGTCTACAGTAGGTATGTCACTTCGCAATGCATCAGCATTTCTTCAGTACATTTATTGTTTTTTTTTTTCTTTTTGTTTGTGTAACACATATTTAGTTCATGTTTACATAAAACAATGGAAGGTTGTGCACTGGAATGTGAACGGCTTTTTATTGTCATAGAGTATTGGTACTGGCACAACATAGGGTTGTATTTATTTTATTAACATGCAAAGACTCAGAAGCAATGTGCAAAGATTATACAGGGGTCATATGACATTGCTTAAAAGAACATTATATTGTGTATTTGTTGTAATGCAATGTGTTGGGGGTTTAACAGGTTGATTTTTACAAAGCTCACCTTTCTGAGAAGCGAGGTGTGCTCTGATTGGCCAGCTATCCAGTGCTTTGTGATAACGTGATGCTGTGTCCAACGCTATGCCACAAAAATAATAAAACCCCTCATAAACGTTGCATTTGTTGTATTCAGTGGGGGCATAATTAGTGGTTATAATGACTTTGCGTTGCATCGCGCAATGTAAACATTACCATGTCTGCATTTGTGAACGAAGAAACAACAAACAAATGGTAAATCTTTTAAATATGAAAACATGTATGCTGACAGGCTATGAGTCAGAAGGGCCAAACTGTCCTTGCAAAGTTGGAAATGCCCCACTTTACAGAAACAGCCTTTGTGAATAGCCAGCATGGGCTACTCTCCAGATTTAAGAAATTGCCCCCCGTAAATGCATTGAACACACTCTATTTAATATTTGTGTTGAACTCTTCTGGAACAGTGTTGTAAATACAACTGAAACACTGATTTCTAGTTACGTTCTCTTTTAGAAGTCGAAACGAAATAGTTTGAACATGGAGCACACAGCAACACTACAGCGAGAATAATAGCTCTGCCTTCGTTTTTTGCATTAAGGTTTTGCAGTGTTATGAAAATAAAAGCCACATAAAGACTATCTCTTTGCTTTTGAGGCTTTAGTCTTTGCAACTTCAGGGATCTTACTGTATCTATTGAGCTTGTAACACTCCGAAGAGAAAGAAAAGCGTAAAAAGACATCATGTGACCCCTTTAAGACACTTATTAAAACGCTTAGTAAAAAGGGTGAGCAATGCATTGCTGTTTTGAGGCAGGCTTGTTTTAAAATGACGTAAACCTTAAAACAGACAACACAAAGGCCCATTGTTTTTAGTTTGTTCCTTGCGTTTTTCTTTTTAACCATAGCCACTTGTTCTTGTTTTCTTTTTAATTGCTTAACTGCAGCCCATTGGCAGAGCTGCTGGATGCTGAATCATGAAGGCATGCGATAGGCCAGCCATAGAGCAGCATAAAACACAGATCTCATTCAAAACATAGGCAAATCCTTGAATTTAATGGCATAGGGGCTCATAAAACACCACTGCTCGCTGCCAGAGTCCTGTGTATTATTGAGCCTGATTCGTACTAGCAGAAGGCTTTTTTTCCACTTTGTTGAATTATATTATAACATTGCATAGTGACATCAACCAGCCAAACCAACAGGGAAAAGATTAAATTACTGATGATAAAATGTGACATTGTAACACTTTTCAAGTACTTTTTAAGGAATTATACAATCGTTTTTGTCTTTTAAGGATCTGGACAGGCCTTATATTTACTGTATTTTTACAATGAACAGAAAGAAGAAGCAAGAACATTCTTCTAAATATTTCCATTTGTGTTTCCCCAGGAGAACGAAAGTCATGCAGGTCTGAAACAACATGACTATTCAGTTAGAAGTCACTGGTCACTACACTTACCTCAGCTCAGACTTGTTTGAATCCAGTGAGTCTTGTTTCCAGTGTTTCTGAACAATGCCGCCCAGTGTATGTTCAGGGCCACTAGCCCCACGGTTACTGCCCTAGAAGAGGGACAGGAGCTGACACAACGCAGCTGCCTGAGACCACTAGAGTGGCAGGAAGCCCTGCCAACATCTGGTCCCTCTATTAGAGACCCTCGAGAACCAGAGCAGGCGACAGCAGGCAAACTCTAAAGGTGAGTGAAAGTATTGTTTGTTGTCATGAGGTCTGTGGCAACAAGGACATCACATTCTAACCATTGGCTAGGTAGCTATTAGCTGATAGTTCAATTATGGACACAGAGGTCTTTGTGTATTTGAGGACAGAGGTATAAAATAGGAGGAATGACTTCCTCTCCAGTGATCGGCACAGAGAAACCCCTGTTAGATAAGAATATTATGCTAAACCTCCTGATTGAGCCATCTGGGGCTGCAGTTGTGTGTGTTTACATGCATTTTCTGTCTAAATACTAATTAAAATTATCTACAGATGCTATGCTACCTTTGCAAATTTTTCACATATGCTAATACATTTTTAACATTGCAATGTGTAGAAATTATTACTGGCTAATATACTATGAATACTCTTAAATTAGCACCTAACAATATTATGTTTGCACATTAGCTGAGATTAATAAATGATGCCGTTTATTGTTAATGCCTGATTCATTAGTAATTGTACTGAGCTGAACCTTTTAACACTTGACTCTTGCAAAGGTTTAATCCAAAATCCACAAAGAATCCACTCTAAACTTGTTTTAATTGCTTAGATACTTTTACAAAGTGTCTACAAACAGCCATAATCAACATTTAGGTTTTGTTTCAGTCTCGGTGGGTGTCTGGTTGTGCTCGAGGGACAAAGTTGACCCTGTTCGGCCCTCCCGAGCAGAGAAAGACATCAATCTAATGTGAAGTGTTAAAGGAAATCCTGCGAGCGTGCTGTTGTTCAAACAGAGTCCAGAACCCCTGAGAGTCATTCAACAGCTTTTATTTAACACAGAGAGCAAAGGTGTTCCCTTTCAACTTCAACATGGCGCTCACTCACAAACCCCCCACCTGAGACTGATGAACTGACTTTCAGTCTAATATACACCTGTGATATCTACAGTAGATAATCTGGCACTTTGCTTATAAAATGACTCCTTTTAGGGGAAAAAAATATCTGCAGTTAGGACATTGTTGTGTTGTGCAAATACATCTTCCATAAATCATCTTCCTAGTGAGCTTTCAACCCCTTTATGGAAAATATTGATATGTTAGATTACCAGGGTTATATCATGTCTGTATATATGGCCATTCAAATTCATCAAATTGTGTTGAGGAGCACTGCTTCTGTCTATTTACATATATGCTTATTACAGTAGTTAATCAATACAGTCTTCTTGCGAAAACTGGGTTATTAAAAACTTTAAAGCATATATATATCATCTAAAATGATGTAGTAATATATATTTCATAAGTGTAACATTTCATTTAGTTTGAGTAACTGTTAATTCACAATCACAGGGAGAACATGATCATCATTAAGCTGCACTCAAACTCACCCAATGTATTCTGTCCTTTCTCTTGTCCATGCACACACATCTGAGTTGAAGTATTCCACTGTTTGTAAGTCAGCTTTCTGTGTAAGTGAGACTCAAAGAAAAATGAAAGGTAAATTCTCCTGAGAGTCTGTTTGCCTATTCAAAACAGTTCAAAAAAGTCACTGGAGGTAAAGAGGTGATCATAACTCCGGGTGCGGATGCATACTGGAGCTGTGCTTCTCTTTATAACCCATGCCAGGAGGACGTTGTGCCTTGGAAGCTGGAACGTGACACAGAGAAGGCAGGAGGCAGAAATATTCACCACAGGGACGGACACAGACGAGTCAGAATAGAACTCTGGAGAGCAGCGAGTATGAAAGAAAGGGAAAGAGGGAGGTCTGCGAGATTGAGAAAGAGAGAAAGAGAGAGAGAGGGAGAGGGAGAGGGAGGGAGTCTGGAAAAGAAGAAGAAGGAGGGGGATGGTTGGACAACTAGTAAAGAACACGACATGACATGGGAATTTCATTCAGCTTGGACTTGGAATTTGCCTGTTAACTTTTGCTGGGAATTCTGCCCGATGGCAGCCCTCGGCTCTATGGGAAAAAGCATTTTTGTACACGTGTATGCGTGTGCATGTGTACAGGAGGAAAATGCATGCTCATTAAAATGCATGACCATCAAACAAGCATGAAAAATACAGAGTGGTCACAGAATATATTAGTACACACACAAGCCACAATTAATAATGAATGAATTTCTTTGCAATGTATCAAAATATCACATCAAGTGGCTTTTATTTGAAAGAAGAACAGTGCAATTTTAAAGAGATTTTGTTAGGTTTTAATAAACATTACCAATATTTGCTCATAAAACATCTGGGTGAACTTGAAGGAAACAGAATACCATTTAAAACGTTTTTTTAGAATATAAGAATTAAGACACTTATTCAGTAATGTTGAATTAAATTGATCAAAAGTGACAGTAACAACATTTATAATGTTATTGTTGTATATATTTCAGATGTATATTATTCTTTTGAACTTTCTCTTAATAAAAGAATTCTAAAAACGTATCAGTTTTCAAAACGTTTTCCTGACCCTACACATTTGAATTTTTCATTGTCATATTCACCAAGTGTGACTTCAGGACCAAAAACATCACTAGAGGTTAGTTCTAGGAAAAAGTCTTGCATCATTTGTTTACACTTTAAAAAACTTAAAAAAATAAAATAAAAAAAAAGGTGGCTTACATTTCCAATTTTTTTTTGTCTCTGCATTGAACAAAAAAAAAAGTGAAATGCTTTTAAACCAGCGTCTGGCCATATAAACAACGAGCATTCCCATGACCTTTGAGCACACTCACTAAGCTACGTTTGTTGCTTTCATAGACCATAAAAGCTTTAGATAGTCTTTGACCAGTCTCCCCTCCCAATGACCATCTTCTTCTAATCTGATAGGAGCCAATAGCTGTCTGTCTGTGACTGAGACCTGAGCTTTTGATCGCTCAGCCTGATCTTCTAACAGCTCCACCACCACCACCATCCATGAAATGATCAAAGTCAGTTTATATAATTATAAACATGACAGGAAAGCTCACCAATGAACAGAGTCTGAAATGCGATCTGATTCTGTGTTGAAATAAGTGATTAAAAAGTGTATCAAATTTGCAGAACAAAGTGTAGTTGCGATGTTGCATGAGGGCGCATGATCAAGGGGTAGCCGAGGGTTGTCATATTTTAAGTGAAATGTCTATTGATAACCTGACTAGTTAATAGCTGGTAATAAAGCTATTCGAGTAGAGATAACCAGTTATAAACAAACAAGGGAAAACAATGAGCTCTGTATACATTGTTGTCTTGCCCGTCTTTTGTTTTCACTTCTCTACAGGTTAAAAAAACACTGCCACTAACCAGTTAAACTTAATGGGCCCGTCATGATTGAGAAAACCTCTTTTTCCAGGGAAGGTAATTAAGCATTTAATGGGCATGTTAATAGTTCTCCAACAGCACATGAGACCACGTGAGCGAATAAAAGCAGCGAGACAGAGCCGTGGCCTGCCAGATGAGATCCACAGATTCTGAAGGCACATTATGTAGCAGATTGCAGAGCTACTGAAGTCCAAACTCACTCATGGAGATGATTCGATTAGAGTGATTGTTCAAAAGCTTTACGTAATGCTGGAGCATCTCCGGGAAAAAAAATAATGAGGAAATGTTTGCCGGTCTAAATATTAAATCTACAGGAAAAACCATATTGACAATGCAAGTAAAGTGAAAATAGGAAGTATGACGAAGTCCGCTGAACTACGTAAAAATGCCTTTAAGGTCTAAACCAGGAAAACACTGAAACATTATGACTTAGTAGCTTTGTGATTTTAAATGAACATTTTTAGTGGATATAAGCATAAAACACATCCTTAACTACATCCCATCCCCCTGTTGTGTTCCTGCTGAAACAACGGGGATAGGGGTCTGCTGAAGCAGCACAATTCCCCATCAGTCATTCAGCTGCCCCATGTGCTGGCCTTTATTGCCCTGCTGCCCAGAGTCAACAAACCAGGGTTGATAGGGTGCGCCTGCATTTGACACAGAGCCTCTGATGGGTCAGCTCTGGAAAAAGCACAATATGAAACAGTATTAAATACATGAACACAATTGTGATATCTGTAGCAATAGCCAAAAATACATTGCATGGGTCAAAATTATAGTTTTTTTTTTTTTTTTTTGGCCAAAAATCCTTAGGATAGTAAGTAAAGATCATGTTCCATGAAGGTATTGAGTCAATTTCTTACAGAAAATATTTTAATACTTAATTTTTGATTAGTAATATGCATTGAAAAGATCTTCATTAGGACAATTTTAATGGTGATTTTCTGTACCCTTAGATTCCAGATTTTAATATAGTTGTATTTCGGTCAAATATTCACCTATCCACCCAAACCATACATCAACGGGAAGCTTATTTATTCAGCTTTCAGATCATGTAACCCTGGATGTAACCCTGGACAACAAAACTAGTCATAAATAGCATGGGTATATTTGTAGCAATAGCCAAAATGGATCAAAATCATTGATTCTTCTTTTAGGCCTGAAATCAGATCATGTTTATGAAGATATTTTGTCAATTTCCTATCATAAATATATGAAAACTACATTTTTTTATTAGTAATATTGATGGCTAAGAACTTCATTTGGACAAATTTAAGGGGGATCTTTTCAGTATTTAGAATTTTTGCAGATTATGAAAATCTTAATTTTTTTTTAGACTGGTTTTGTGGTCCAGGGTCACATAAATGTTAGATTTCTAAAATAAACTATTTAGTAGACCTGAGCTAACATGAACCTAGAATGATATACTAAGATTAATATATACTGTAACAGTATTGCTTATCGTTAGGTGAAGTGAGATGCAATGAGATGCAATAACTAACACTAACCAGTGGGAGCTGATTGTATTTTTTTATGTTATTATTATTCATAATTACAAAATATTTTTTTAAAATCTTGTGGGGGAAAAATGCTGCCAACAAAGTGCTTGTAGATGAAGCTATTCTGGTCTCATGACAGGCTGCCTGAACAATGCCCACCCAAGCATTTATATGCCCTATTTCCTACACTTCCTGCTGGCTATGTCTGCTTTCACATGAAATGTCTTAATGATGCGTTCCTTATTGATACTACATTAGCTGAACATCTTAAAATCTCTCACTATTAGAAATACACAAGAACAAAAAGAAATACACTAAATAAAAGAATTGAATGATTTATTAAAATGTGTATGTTTTCATTAAATTGAAACATTTATAATAGACACAAACCTTGTCACTGTCATGTTTACATGTGTGAACGTATATAAGGGATAGATGAGCATAATTTAATATAAAAGCAATCAAATAAACAAAGAGATTAGGATTCAGAGCATGTCTTCAACGCTAGACGTGGAGTTACTTTAACAGTGCTTGACATTTGGAGTCCTGCTCTGGTTGCCTCCAGATAGCGTGTGTTAGCATAGAGTTGACAGTACAGTCAGAGTGCATTAGACCTGAGTGCCCTTAACTCTCTCCTGTCTAACAGCCTCGCCAGGAGACACACAATTAATCACATCCTTTTGGCATGACAAAAATATGGACTCTGCGAAGCCA
Organism: Enteromius anoplus; assembly: GCA_032359395.1. Lineage (NCBI taxonomy): Eukaryota > Metazoa > Chordata > Actinopteri > Cypriniformes > Cyprinidae > Enteromius > Enteromius anoplus. Next base: position 12,491,802 of record JAUMHG010000062.1, on the reverse strand, counting down.
GCAGACAAATGTTACCTCAGTGTGCAGCGGGGCTCAAGAGTTACATTAAAGAGCTGGGATTTAGTTTAAACCTGCTAGTAAATAGAATATTAAGGATTAAAAATATGAAAAACAAAGAGATGTGTTGAGGTGCTCTTTGGAACATACAACTTTTTTTATTATTAAAAATGCAAATACAAGTATATATGTTTGAATTTGTTTTACTCTTAAAGGGAAAGTTCACCGAAAAATATATACTCACCCTGTTCCAGACATGTTCTTCTGTCTTCTGTTAAGTGCCCTTATTATGGATATTTTTTTTTTTACAATTACAATGTACCTTTAATGTGGTGTGTAGCACAGCTCTTAAGTGAATGAAAACTTCCTGCAAAGCTTTAAATCTAAAAGTGCACCGTGTAAAAAGTTATTTATAGGAGTTTGGAAATTAATTGTTAAACAAATCATTTGGGAAGTCAATTAACAAATAAGGTCAAAATAAATGCATTTCATAAGAAAATTAACCTTGCGTGCAAAGGAATCTTTCATAACCCATAGGACACTTTAAACAAAAGAATATCATGTACAGCAAAGGCTACTGCCAGCTGTATGGTTGCAAACGTTCTTCAGTGTTCTTTTGTGTTCAAGAGAAGAAAGAAATTCATACGGCTATGAGGGTAAGTAAATAATGACAGAATGTTCATTTTTTGAGTGCACTTTCCCTTTAAATGTCTTGTTTACTCATAACCCTAACTGACGATGTAATGGTAGAAATAGGGCTGATGATATAATTCTACCTTGTGACTCATCATAAGATGGAGAAAAACGATAAGAAAGCAAAAGGTCTGAATGAGGCGGAGTACATGTATTCAGCAACTCCCATTAAAATGTTCAGCCTTTGTTTTCACAGAAGTTGAACTCTTGTGTCTGTTTAAGTCATTAGGAAGGATTACCACCCCCTCCTGACCGAGACCGGAAAATTTGAATCCCCATCAAACCATACCCCTGGGATAACCTCTGTAGGTATTTTGTGTAACCAAAAAGACATGAATGAATAAAGAAAGGCACAACAAGGATCAAATGCCTTTGCCTAAGGGAAGGAAGACAAAAGAAAAAGAACTGTATTTTTATGAGACCCAGACCTGTGGAAAATAAGGACTTGGATCCTAATACGAACACCTAATTCAATTTGAGAATGGATGCCAAATCCTAGCCTTTGCTCCAGATCTACTTTCATGAGGTTTTTAGACCATTTGATCAGTAAGTGTACATTTACAATCCAAAGCTGGCATCTAACGTTCATGCCATTGCAAATCCTGGATCAGAGCTTTTGAACTGCAAACCTAAACTTCAGAGAAAAGATCTTTGGGGTAAGAAGGTTCAAGCCAGGGACATTTTAGGATAGTTCATTAAACAGAAATGTTAGATGGAATGAAACTTCTTAATGCAAGCAGTTTTCTTTCCTGTCTTTTTCTATTGATAAACATTATAACTATACAGTAAAAAAACTTTTTCTATATGAATATATTTTAAAACGTAATGTGACAACAAAGCCTAATTTTGAGCATCATTACATCAGTCTTCAGTGTCACATGGTTCTTCAAAAATCATTTTAATATGCTGATTTGCTGCTTAAGACAAAATATTGAAATTTACAGTTGTGCTGCTTAATATATTTGTGAAAACTGAGGTATTTCAGGAATATTTGATCAATAAAATGGCATTTCTTTTAAATACATATCATTTGTAACATCATAAATGTCAATTTAATACACCCTTGCTAAATAAAACTCTTCATTTCTTTCAAACAATAAAATAAATGACTGTTCCTGGAAAATGTACATGGTCGGTGCATATTTGATATCTGAAAATATATTCAGCTGAACATCAGATGAACTCCAGAACCTTAACTGACAAAGTTATGGGAGAAGACGACAAACAGAACCCCTTTGTATCAATATAAACCCATTGAGATCTCATCTGTCATGTTATATATTATTTAGCAGAACCTCTTCCAGCATGACGAAACGCTTTACAGCACAGCTGATCAAGAACTCCTGATCACATTGATTCTGCTTTATCAGATATGATTCAGCACTTCAAAACTTTGGAAACTCATGTGATATATCACATGACCGATCATTCTGAACAGAGACTACTGTCAAATGCAAAGTAAATGTGGTTAGGCTTTTGTTCCACACCAATTCTGCTTCCTGTTTCACAGTCTCTCATTAATAACAACAAAACCGGATGATCATGGTATGCAGCATGATTCAGAAATGTTACAAAGAGCATCTTAATTTGATACCGAATGCTTGGTTTTTCCACACACAGGGTTAAATTATATTTTAACTCCCAGTTTTCAATGAGGACTTTTGAATCCATCCTTGTTATGTTAGTTTCCCATTTAGCAGATTATTCCTGCTAGTTTTTCATCCAGTTGTTAAGATCGCAAAGCCCCACTTCAAGGGTCAAAGGAAATAAAGGTAAATAATGCAAAGCATGAAGAAGATTATCTTTGCACAATTCCACTGGGATGTAGCATACGGTTTCTCAGCCGGCTTCTGGTTGGCATTATGACAGTTATGGAGTCATTTCATGAAATATCTCACCATAGTAGAATCAAATAGATATAGCGAGAGAGAAACAAACCTCACAGTGCAGTGACGGACTTGTTGAGAGGTGAGAGGTGTACCGTTCTCACAGTGAAGGCTGAGATGTTGCCAGTTGCATATTCAAGAAGTAAATGTGTTCTTATCGTGTGAATATCTAGTTGGACTGGCCTGTAGACATGCATTCTGGATATCCAAGTTGTCTCTGAGGATACATTCAATGAAATGCCATTGTTTGGTTTAGCGGTAATGATGTCATCCTCATAAACTGAAGCATGCACAGGAGGAAAACAAGCCACAACTAAACAATAAACCTATTTATTGAGACTCTGAGACCCATAAAACATAACCAGACTTGTATATTTTGTCCGGATGCGTGATGCTTTCCTGTGCAAATCTCATTTCATAAATGCCAGTGTGTTGATATCTATTTGCTAAGGTGTTGCGTGGTTGTGTAAGATAAAGCCCATCCCCAAGTCTATCTGCATCTATATATAGTATTTTTTATGTTTTAAAAGAAGTCTGTATTATTAATTTTTATTATTGGTGTTGATAAGCAGTTATAATTTTTGTGGAAACCATTATATTTTTTCAGGATTCTTAGATGAACAGAACGTTTTTAAAAAACAGCATTTGAAATGGAAAACCTTTGTAACAAAAACATTTTCCTGTCAGTTTTGTTTCGTTTAAAATGTAGAAGTCACCAGCAAATATAAAAAGGGAAGAGATTCTTGATTCATTTTCTTACTGCAGAGTAAATTGCATAAGAATGCATGAAAAGCATTTTATTCTCTTCCATTGGTCATTTTTGAGTAGTATGGTATAGGGAAGTTCAGAAATGCATATGTGAGAACCAGTGATGTTTGTTTTTGCGTGTCTAGTTTTCAGTTCTAGCATTCATTATTGTAATGTCTTGCTTCAAATTGGGTGATGGTAGTCAAGTAAAATTATTGAAAAAAAAAAAAAAAAAAAAAAACTTTTCCCCCCTTTGTGTAGTTTTGGAAAGCAGTATCTATGAAAGTATAGAGATGGATTTTTTTTTTTTGCAAAAAATCTGTCGGTGCACAACTGAATAACAGAAAAAAACATACTATACTATACTATACAATACAGTACATACTACTACAAAGTACATACTGTTCATCTGGGAGGCATGAGGGTGCCTTATAAAAGCTTTTTCACATAAAGGACAATTAAGATACAGTTAGTTGTAAATATATATATATGTATACAAACCGGATTCCAAAACAAATTGTGAATAAAAACTGAATGCAATGATGTGGAGATGGCAAATGTCAATATTTTATTTGTAATAGAACGTAGATGACAGATCAAAAGTTTAATCCCAGAAAATGTATCATTTTAAAGGAAAAATATGTTGATTCAAAATTTCACTGTGTCAACAAATCCCAAAAAAGTTGGAACAAGTAGCAATATGAGGCTGGAAAAAGTAAATTTGAGCATAACAAAGAGCTGGAAGACCAATTTACACTAATTAGGTCAATTGGCAACATGATTGGGTATAAAAAGAGCTCAGAGTGGCAGTGTCGCTCAGAAGCCATGATGGGTAGAGTATCACCAATTCCCACAATGTTGTGCAGGAAGATAGTGGAGCAATATCAGAAAGGTGTTACCCAGCGAAAAATTGCAAAGACTTTGCAGTTATCATCAACTCTGCATAACATCATCCGAAGATTCAGAGAATCTGGAACAATCTCTGAGCGTAAGGGTGATGGGGGTGAAACCATACTGTATGCCCGTGATCTCCGGGCTCTTAAACGACACTGCACCACAAACAGTGAAGGAAATCACTGTGAAGGAAATCACAGAATGGGCTCAGAAATACTTCCAAAACCATTGTCAGTGAGCACAACCCACCGTGCCATCCGCCGTTGCCAGCTGAAACTCTACAGTGCAAAGAAGAAGCCATTTCTAAGCAAGATCCACAAGC
>JAUMHG010000062.1:12434500-12470754 GCA_032359395.1 Enteromius anoplus | reverse complement strand
ACTGTGTCTCAGTTGAGAAATACAGATTTCAGCATTATTAGTAATCTGTGTGTGCATTTTCCTTGATAACAAGCAAGCGGAGTCAAACCACTTATATATCGTATCGCAAACGCAATTTTGACCTTTAATAATCGCAATGTGACATTTTTCCCAAATGGTGCAGCCCTAATTCTAATCACTGTAAATGATTGATCCATGTATATTAAATCCACTTTTTAAAATCAGACTTTTGATGATGGTTAATCACAATGTCAGTCTTCTATCAGAATTTCAGATACAGCATAAAAAAAAAAAAGTAAAGTTTTAAATGCTACCTGGATTTAGGCATGCCAACATCATAGAGTACATTAAGAAAAATGGTTATTAAGTCTTTTATTAAGATTTGCTAAAGATTAGGCTACATTGAAATTATCTTTAGTAGTTTAAAGATTAAAATAATATGTAAATAATATAGGAGATATCCAATAAACATCGAATATCCAAAACTTTAAAAAAGAAAAAAAAAGAAAAAAGAAAATAACTTAGTTTTCACAAAATTGTATTATGCATATATAAGCCACCTAAATATCACCTCTAGTACTGGCATCTGCCCTTAAAAAAAATAAATAAAACACATTGATTGACCAGTTCATTTTACAATATTATTCTATAATAACACATATAGCAACACCCATAAAACATGGTCTAATAGTAATGAATTATGGTCTTCTCTAGACCACAAAAAGAGCTCTTTCTGGGAGAAAATAAACCCCATCCATTTTTAGAACAAACCTCCTTCAGGCAACATTAAACATTGTTGCATTTATTTAAAGAAACAAAGTGTCTGCGTGGATAAGACTGAAGTATTCCAGCAGCAGCACAAGCACTGAGAACGAGGAACTGCATAGCTCACTATTACCCAGCAGGCATTCAGAAAGCGCTACTAAACTGCACCTGAATGCACCTTCACACACACCCACTGCTGAACTTTGATCATCTCATCTCAGCCAGGGCCATGATTTGATTATATAAACAAACACTTCCTTCTGTGGGAAGTGTCTATCAGGAAACACTTCTCTTTTTACATCATACCAATTAGATCACAGGAGGTTTGCTTTACGTAACGCTATTGAATACAAACTGCACGGCTTCAAAATGGACTCTTCACTACATATTCTAGATATCAAAATAATGAGACTGTGACTGTCCTTGTGCAAGACTGTGCATGCTCCCCTTAATATAGACACCCTCGTCTCCAGCGAGAGCCAAAACTGGGCTGCTGTTCCATCAGAAAAGAGGACATATTCTCTCCCATGTTGTGTGTAACACACACATGTGGTGAACACATACTAATAGCCCTTGAAGCCTCTCTTTTGCTCACGACAGCACTTGCCAAATATTAGCCTATTTGAAAAGATGGCACATTGCGTTCCCAAATGCACAATATAAGTGGCTCAAACAGAGAGCACATGTAGAGACGAGTTTGTATGTTTTTTTCCCTGCTGTAAACACCACCCATTGAGCTGATGTGTGTTTAAAATGTATTTATTTAATTCACTGATAAATCTCACTAATTCATATCACATTTTTGGCTTGATTTGGACTGTGTAGCCCTGTCACAGAGACATTTCTGTTCTTATTTGTGACTGGTATTGTTCATCCATTGCTAGTTTTTTTAGCTTAAATATTTTATAACACTGGATGAATGTGTAAAACTCACCAACACATCGTTGCAGATTTCCCGCAGCTCAGACTCCACTTTCTCTCGGTATTCCTTGACCATCTGCAGTTTCTTGTCGTTTCCTTCGGTCTTCTGCTCGATGCTGGAGATGACCCTCCAGGCAGACCTCCGGGCGCCCACCACATTCTTATAGGCGACGGATAGCAGGTTTCTCTCCTCGTTCGACAGCTCGGACCCAGCTTCGGTCACCGACTTCATACAGGTCGCCATATCATCATAGCGCTCGGCCTGCTCGGCCAGCTTCGCCTTCTGGATAAGCTCTGTTCTGTCCATCCTGCTGCGTTTCTTTAAGTCTGTGAGTGTTTCTAGGTCTCTGGGACACTCGACTGATCAATGGAGGGGAATGAACCGCTGCTTAATCCCTGAAGAGGCTAAAAGGGCAGATAACGACAGTCAAACTCCATATATTGATTAGAGAATAGTGGTCACAAATCATTTACGCGACCCAAACATCCTATTCAGTCAATACCATGCATTGACGACTCTTTCTTTTGAAGCGTGTGACTATTTTGTGACTTCAAAGACTGGTTTTAGAAATCAATGTTTGTCACAAACCAACTGAATATCAAAAGACAAATTTGTCGCCACCTACTGGCGTGACGAATAGAAAAGAGTCACTGAGCGAATCTTTGGTGGCAAATGATTCAAATGATTCGAATCGCTAAAATGACTCAAAACCCTACGAGAAGCCCTTCCGTGTGAATCTTACGCTTTCTTTCTCTACACACGTAGATTTAGTGGCGTACAATTCGTCAAAACCGAGCGAGTTGCAAAACAGCGTTCCGACAGATGTTGTCTAGGTAACGTTAGGTATAACGTAAGTCTAGGTTTAGAGACACGGACAAGGGTGTGTGTGCTGCACATCTGTGTCAGTGTGATTCGTGTAGCCCTGCCCTGTTCACTACAATGTGCATGTCTTAAAAGTGGACCCGCTGTTTTAACATGAATGCACAAAATATAACACTGCCGGTTCAATACACCGATCAAAATCTCACGGAGTCGATACGAATCAATGAAATCCAGCCTGATTTCCGTAGCAATGAGGTTACTGGCTCTCTATACAAAGCGTTCATTTGATAATCTCGGCAGTCAGATACGCATATTACATTATGATAAACACATTTTAGTATATACCACAAATCTAGATCAAAGTACAGCTATATAAATTGTAAATATATATATATTTTAAAAAAGCAATTGTAGCAATCTGACGACCCGCCTTTAACAGCGATGGGTCTCGTCTAGTCCAATGCGTGTTATTATTTTAGACAACACATTACGTTATATAACAAAGAGAATACAAGCGTCCTACATACAAGGCAAATACATATTTACTACACTGTTATAAGCAAATCAACCCCTTTTTCCTGATCGATATGGACGCAGTTTGGCAGCCCCTCCTGCCTATCAACCGAGGCAGCGAGGTTTTACCGATTACGCCGTCCATTGAAACAATAAAAATTGTATATAAGAATATAAGCTTGTACGATAAATAAGCATAAAACCTCAAAGCTAAAATATATTAGACTGCATCTCACCTCTCGATCAATAGTTGACTCCACCGGATTGATAGCCTTTGAGCTTGGATGGTTAGGGAAAAAAACGTAGTAGAGGAAGACAATCGAAAGTGTTACCGTAAGACGTCGCTAATGCCGCCTGTCAGCCAATCAGAAGCCGCGCTCTCTTCCTGTCACTCGCTGTACTTCAAATAATCATCCAATAGCTGATTAGCGCGGGGAATGGGGGCGGGCCGATTCGAATGCGTTCGGTTGCCCCGTAGACTCTGACTTGTAGCCACGGGGTTTCCTCCAATTAGAGCAAGGGAGATGACGTCACTATTGCTATGGTGATCCCCCCCCCCCTCTTACTCATCTCCAGCATCACCATCAGCATCATGATTGGGAACTGGATGTAGCAACAGCAGATCTAGCCTACCTACTGAGACCCAAATACCATCTCTCTAATTAATCAGATTTCAGAGGTAATTGCTTTGGTTAAGGTGGTTTTGGTTTGGTGAGTCTGTACAACATGTGTTTGGGTATTGCAAAAATGTACAGAGTTCAGCTTTTAAGATAAGAAAAGATGCAGTAATCCCAGCTCAGGTGTAAAGTATTCTGAACATAACAATAATACATACACTTACACATAATAATAAAGAAGGAGTGGCCATTTCACTTAAATAACCATGCCTAAAGGACATCTTTGCAGCCTGTTTAATTGTGACTTCATTCACAATATGCATCAAGTGCATTTTTGCTTTAATAAAACGTTTACTTACAATTAAAATATTAAGGACACAATTTTATATAAAAAATAAGAGTCTTGGGGTCACTAAGATTTAGTTTGATAAAACATAAAACATAATGTTTTAGTGATTTTTATGGACACTTTACATGTCACAGAGTCTGGATGTCCTGTACATTCACTCCTTGGTATTTTGTAATTATCATTTAAATCGAATAAATTTTTTTTAAATTGTGTGTCATAAATCATCTCAGGAAATTTCAATCAAAATACGACTTTCTGTTACAAAACAGGACGCTGATTTCATAAATGTCCTCATATGAGGTCACCGGGACTAAAAGCATGTTTAGTACACATTTTGGGAGATATAACAAATAAATAGGGAAATAATATAGATTTCAAAATTCCATAAATTATTAAAAATTATTATGAAAATCTTGTCAAATATTACTCCCATTATTCTTTTACCATTACACGTTGCCCCAAAAACACATTAATATGCAAATTGTATATAATGAGAAAACCCGTTTATGATGTTTTACACAGATTTTACAGAAAGAAAAATGCTATATCCATCATTCTTCTATAACACAGTTGAAAATCATCTTTATACAAAGTTTAGAAAAAAAAAATCTAAACTAAAAATGTATTGGTGATTTAAATATATATATATTGTTTTTGCCTATGCATGTTCATTCATAGCATATAGCATAGCATAACTTATGAATTGCATAATGTTTTTTTAATTATTATTTGTTGTTTGTTTACATTATTTGTAATGCTCTAAACAATGTCAAATTTCTAAACATTTTTCTCTAGTCGTAAGAGGTTATGCTAACTTTGTGAATTGTGAAATATTATTTATATATTTTATTATTGTTGTGATGGCAAAGCTGAATTCTCAATGCATTACCCCAGTCGCTTGATTGATAGTATGTAGTACACTTTTAATATTTGTATTAAGAAAGAAATATAATAAATAAAATACAGCACAGAAAAATTATTAGCCTGACCATCCCTAGAGCCTTAAACCCAGAGAGTTCCCATTAGACAATAGGCCTTTTAACTTTGTTGAAACATGTTTTACTCTCCACAGTCAATTTCCTGTGAGGTAACTAGCAGACTGTGTAACTGGGTGGGGCTGAATGTATGACAAATTTTAACATCCTAGGTTTGTCTGAACAGGTTAATGTATAGTAACCCATTTAAACACACAATAACTCACAGTGACTGTAGCTAGTCAAACATAGTTGGTATATTTTTGTGCCAAAATGATGAAAGACTTCAAGGACAAACAAGGAGTAAATGTAAACAGACATTTTTTTTTTTTTTTAGATATTTAAGAAAATGGGAATTTTAGCAGCATTTATACAACTCACACCCTACTTGGCTTTATAGCAGAAGCTCATCTATTTTAGAAAGAAGCAGGATTTCAGTCCTTCACACACAGCCTGCATGGACAAAGACCAGGCTCAGCTCACAGAGGAGAAGACTTGCTTAATCCCATCTGAAAGGTGATGTGCTAAACTCCAGCAGGTCATGTCATGTCCTACAACCTTACACAAACAACCTACATCCCATAAATATATAGTTCAGTGTGCTTCAGTGTCACACGATCATTCAGAAATCATTCTAATACCCTAGTAATGTACTCAATGGTTTTTATTATTTACAATGCTGACAACAGTTTTTGCTGCTTAAAGGGACAGTACATCCCAAAAATAATATTCTGTCATCATTTACCCCATGCTGTTTGGTTGAACACAAAATATATTCTGAAGAAGGCTGGTTGACATTGACTTCCATAGCATTTTAGTTTAGTAGGCCAGTGACTGCTAGGAACTGTTTACAGTATGTAGGAAAGGCAGGTTTATTTATATAGTACATTTCATATGCAATGGTAATTAAAAGTACTTTATATAAAATAAATGAAAATAATCACGAACATAATCACAACAAATAAAACAAGGAAATTAAAAACTTTTAAAATGATCTAAAATTGATGTAAAATGAATTAAAACAATGAAGAATAGAAATAAAAAAAAACATTATACATAAGATACAGTGCAATCAGTTATCAGTTCAAAATTTACCAACCTTTTTTGGAAAATATCTTCCTATGTTTTCTACTCGTACAGGTTTGGAATAACGTGGGTGAGTAAATGATGACTGAATTTGTTTATTTATTTTCTGGGTGATCTATACCTCCAGTATTTTTGTCAATTTAAAACAATTCATTGCAGTTGAACTAAATAAAATTATTAATTTTGACAAATATTAAGCAGCAAAAATATTTACCTCGTGAATTAAAACTGAATGTTTCTCGAGCGGCAAATCGGTCTATTAAAATGGTTTCTGAAGAATCATGTGACCATGACGACAGGAGTAATACAGCTGAAAATTCAGCTTTATCATCACAGGAAAAAAAATGAAATTTTAAATATATTCATATGGAAAACAAAAAAATAAGTATAGAAAAGTTATTTTAAATTGTAAAAATACAGCTCGGTTCAAAATGTCTTGTGGGCCGTGTGCTGTCATACAGCACCGTTGCTCTATTTATGTTTAACTAAAAAATTGTAATTATATAAGTACGTGCTGTGTTGGTGAATGAAGCAGCAGCATTGAGCAGTCTGTCAGTGATAGTGCTGTCACTGTGACTCACAGGTCGGGTGTCTACGGTCTACGCCTGAGGGGAATCAATATGTGGTGTCAGTGTTCTGTCAGAGAGGAACAAAGACATTCGCCGACATATAACAAATCTCGAAAATGGCTGCTTGTGTGTACAGATACAGAAACAGAAGGCTATAAGAGAGCAGACGGACAACAAGCTTTTCTGTCTGCACTGACTCTGTCCTCAGAGCCTGCAGAAGGTCTATCCTTTTTTTTTAGCCTGTGGTCTTAGACTTCCATATGCAATAGCAACTATGGAGGTGTTAAAACAATCCGCCCACCCGTAAGCAAAAACACCAATCTATACTGCATGTAAAGACTCAAACACATGGTCAGTGTTGCACTTTACCCTGTGTAAATACATCTCTACCGTTTCACACAGCACCGACATGAACGGTTTAACTTTGCTGGTTCAAAACAGTCATCCATCTTTACCATAAATTAGATTCTGTTCTAATTAGCATGTGAAAAATACAATAACCTTGTCTCAGTGGATACATCAAAGCCCCTGCTGAAAGTGCTCAGACCTGGAGAACTGATTACCTTATTGCTTTCTCACTGTAAATGAGGAGACCGGGGGGATGTAGCAGTTACGTAGGTGGGTGGGCTCGGGGAGTTGTGTAGGCAATCTGATTGAATGAGACGAGGGTGTATTTCGTACTCTGCATGGCTGTGTGAGTGTGTAGGAGTGAAGGGGGTGTAATTGGCCCTTGGCACTCTAATTTTCTGTCCTTTCACCATTGTGATCATTGTCGGTGAGTATGTAGCGTTGGATCCACTACTACACAGCTTTAACGCAGCAACAAAGAGATCTTTTCTTTTCTTCTTCTTGCATCATTTGTTAATGTTTCAGCCCATTTAAATGTACCCTATTTACTTTCTTAATTCACTTTACTTTTTTAACTTAATTGTTATTTAAAAAAAAAAAAAAGCTTATACTCATAATCTTTTTTTTTAATCAAAATGTCACAGTTCCTTCTTGGATGACATCACAAATCCCTCTTCTATTCCTCCTCTCTAACTAACTAGCTCCATTCTAGTAAAGAACCCATTAAACATTAAGAAGCTAGTTCTGTCAAACATTTATTTTCTTGCTGAATAAGTCTGTTTCATTTGGAAAAATGGCACATTGGATACCTGATGCAATAAATTAATACTAAAAACATTTCTGACTAATTTGCATATTTACTAATATACTTTTAGATGATTCATATTTGTCTATTTACAGTATGTAAGTAATTTTTTTTTAAATATTTGAATTTAAAAGTTGTTTATTTTTCATCTGTATTTTTCTTGTTGTAGTATATGAAACAGAATATGGAAGGAGCTACCAAAACACTTTAAATTGTATTAAATTATAAAGAAATTGAAATAAAAACATTTTACTGTGAAAACTGGCGTCCACCATTGGAATAAAAAAATAAAGAATGAATAAATGAATGAAATAAGGAATGGACAATCCATCACACTAAAGAAACAAATGAATGAAGGTAATTGGGCCTTTTATCCCAGAATTATTTTTTTTTTTTTTCATAATTGCAAGATAAAAAATATTTAGAGAAAAAAAAAAGAAAGGTTAATATCGGGAGAGACTGCCAACTTGCAACAGTGAGGGGAAAAGTCAGAATAGTGAGTTAAAAACAATTACCTTTTATATTTTGAACTCCATGGCAAAAACACAAAAAATCGCATTGCAAGATGTAAAACTTGAAATGGCAAGAAAAAAACTCAATTACAAGCTGCAATTACAGGTTTCCAGACAATAAATAAACCATTAAATTGTTACCAGAAGTGTGTAATTCAAAACTTATGGATGGTGCAAAACGGCTGGCTTGTGGCCTTTTTTAACAGATCCAGGGTTTTTATTCCAACTACAGATTGAAGTGCAGCATTTTTGTATTCCTGCCAGGTACAGTCAGATCAAAAACAGGGTGGAGGCTGACAAATAAGTGTGATATCTGAGTGAAGTTAACACTCTGTGAAAGATTACATTGTAACAATACTTCTTCTTTCATTTCTAATAACATTTAAAGATTGTGTGTGTTGCTGTGCAAGAATGCTTGCATCTATGAGTCCTGCCCTATAAATAATGCACCCACTAAGTGCAGAATGCTCACAGGACCTTAACCACACAACTTCATGTGTCTATTAATGCATGTGGGCATGTGTGTGGCAGTGTGTGTTTGCATGCGCTATCTTAGGCTTAGGCTTAATGGTTCCTTCATGCTGTTTGCATTTAATTCATTCTGTCCCTTCTCTTGCACTCTTCGCATCCATCCTATACACCTTTCTCCTCTTGCAGCCTTGCAACGAGGTGTTAGTGAAAGTTTCTATTGATGTTAAAGGTGTGATGTTAGCGTCAGCGGTATTTTTCACCTTGTTCAAACCTGCCAAGACTGAGTCACAACCAAGAGCTCACTCAGCTCCAATAGTCTCATGGATATATTTTCATACCGTTTCCATGGATGTGTATCACCTCTCCATTTGAAGTGATGGATGGATGCAGAGATGAGAAGGACATGAGAAACAGTCTATAAAGAAGCGCAAACAGTTTGTTTGAAATAATGCAGTTCTGAGGGGGAAAAAATCAGTATTTCAAGATATAAATTCAAAATTGACCAATGATCTGACCAATCATAATGCTAAATTTGCCATTTTGTTTGATGAATAAACAGGAAAGTAGCTTGATTAACCTGTGGATTTAAACTTGAAAAATTGTGTATTGACCTCTTTGGTTAAAATAAAATATATTCTAATACAGCAATTCATGTATATTTCTTGCTTTAGGTAAATAAGAAAAGACAAGCAGTTCATTTGCAGTACAGTGATGATCTGTGATGAACACATTAAAGAGCCACAAAATGGTATTTATTGATTTCAAAATTAAAAGCTGAGACCATGTTTGGAAAAACTGACAATGTGCCGACAGACAAGAAAGAGCAGGTTACTTCTGATATGAAACAAAGTCTCAGCTTTTAAGTTTAGTCATATTTTAAACATTAAAAAACATTTGTGACTCTTTAATGTATCATGACAGATCATGTAGCGGTACACAAACCGATCATCTTTGTATATTTACTTGTTACAGCATGAAATAAACGTAAATGAGCATCAGAAGGTATTTTATTTCAAATGCGGGAAAGACGTCAAAGCATTTTTCAGGTTTAAATCCACTGGCTTGTTTGTCAGAGAATAGAGTGAATTCTGCATTACGATTGGTCAGATCGCCTGTCAATCAAGCTCCTTGTGAGATTAAAAAGTCACAATTACCTTTATACATTTTTTTGTTATTGGTTAAAATGAGCTTCCATAGGCATACACTCATCTGTGGGGTTCAGAAAGGTTAGAGTTTCCCACAGACTCATTTTGATAAGAGATCATCACATCTCTAAAGAATTCAATTAATAGAGCTAATGTTAGCAGAGGAAGATATAGACGGGCATGGAGCGGTTAGGAGGACGCATGGATAACTTGTTTGAGGCAATAATCTCTGCTCTCTGTACAGTGTGGAGGTGGAGAGCTGTTATGTAAGAAGTGGGTGTCCTCCTACTGGCTGCTGTAGATTTCACTGCTCAACTCTGCTGTGTGGGACGAAGTGCTTTTGTCCCTTTTCCCTTTCTCTCTTCCTCCTTAGCCTTCCCACCTCCTCTTTTAACACTTACTTTCTTCCAAACTCTCGTGCCAAAGGTCACGACTGCATTACGTAAAGCACACACACTGCACAAACGTCTTCCTGGGAGGAATTTTGTAGTGCTGTGTCAGCAACAATGCTTAGCAACTGCAGGACAAGGTTCTTCATGGTTTCATGGCAACCCGTTTCACCAGAGAACATAAATACTACTAAATATAGAACAATTTACATTCAGTTTTTTACATATTTTAAATCTGTTTGCAAAACCTTTCTTTATTGATTGCGGCACAGAGTGACTAATTTTAAATTCTCAAACTGTAAACATTCTTTTTTTTAATAGTTTTTATATAGTGGTGATTACCAAGGTGTTGCTAGTTGTTCTGTGTGGTTGAACATCAAGTGACTGAATAGGATTTTGAGGGGTCCCAAAAACTCCAACGGTCCTGCATGTGCTTAATCATTGCTAAATAAGAATGTTTTTACAGTGACGTGACCTCCTTCCTATGAAGAAATGCAAGGCTCCGACTCTAGGCTTAGGGTGTGTCTCTTCATGAAGCCGCTGGTGACTCAGGAGAACTCAAACACACCCAAACCATTCACTGATTGGAAATCAAATGGCTGCTGACTAGCGAGACGAAGCTAACAGGTGTGGCTGTGAAATCATAGGAACTTTACACTCCATTATGTTTTTAATCCCCCCTTATAATCTTTTCTGAAGCATGTGATAATTGTTCTCTTCACTCGGCTGTATTTTGGTTTATTAGACGTGTTTTTATATTGCCACAGAAACACTGTCATTTGTGCTGTTGGGTTTTGCTGGTTAGCATGACTATGTTAGCCACTGCTGGAATTGACGTAGAATAGCTATTATTAATTAGTAGTGCATTGTGATTTTGTTGTTGTTGTTAGTAACCAACATAGGCTTTTTATCATGTATGTTTACCCAGTACTGGATTGTCTTTTTTAGAGCACAACCAATGTGACTAGAAAAATCATCAGCTGGGTCTGGGGGTATTATTGTGCTAAATTAATTAACCATGTTTGGACCACTTACGTATGTGTGTATAAATATATGAAGAGCAAAAATGTATGAATATACAGTAATCTCTCTCTCTCTATATATATATCTACAGTACTGTGCAAAAGTCTCAGGCCACTATATTTTCAGCAACAAAATATGGTTTTAAGAGGGTTATTTCTATCTTTTGCGGTAGCGTGTCAGTAGGAAATATCAGGTTATGATTTTTGTCATTAATTGTAACAATGCAGTAAGATTATTGTCTGACAACAGCCAGTGCTCCACACAGAGATCTGATCATCATCCAGTCTGTCTGGAATCACATGAAGTAACAGAACAAACTGAGACAGACTCAATCCAGAAGATCTGTGGCAATGTCTCTAAGATGAAGAAAAAAACCTACAGTACCTGGAAAGCTACAGTACTGTTCAAAGTTTTAGACACTTCTGTAAAAATGCTGTAAAATGATGATGCTTCCATAAATAATGCCATAAATAGATTTAATTTATCAATTCACTTCTATTAACTAAATCAAATAAATATTTGGTATAACAGCTTTTGGTAAAACAGCGTCTTTTCCGAGGTACACCTGCTGATAGTTTTTCAGGTAGCTTTACAGGAAGGTTTATTCTTCATTTTCACAGTTCTTCTGGATTTAGTCTGTCTCAGTTTGTTCTGTTTCTTCATGTGATTCCAGACAGACTGGATGATGATCAGATCTCTGTGTGGAGCACTGGCTGTTGTCAGACAATAATCTCACTGCATTATTGCAATTAATGACAAATGAACAAATTTGGGGAGGAGCACGTTTGAATGTTAACCAGCTGCAGCCGATCTCCCTATTACCTAATTATCCAATCAGAACGTAATCCTGCCCTTTATTTACCGCCAACTTCCTCTCTCGGTTCCCGGCCAAAGGAGAACTGAAAAGTCAGGTTTCTCCCAAGATTTTCTCCCTAACAGAGTTTTATCCTTGCCACCGTCGCTCCGAGCTTGCTTAGTCGGGGACATCCGGTTTCCAGTATTATTACACTATCCATCAGGTTATGTCTTTACTCATTTGGCATTCCACTCTCCTCCCGGGAACACATGGTGACCAGGCCAAGCTCTTCGCCTCTTAGGGGTTAATCTCCCTGCCTGCTCCCCGGACAGTCCTCCCAAACATGCTTTATATTGGTTATAAATGAGGAAGTGGGAACTCGTGAAAAATAATAAACTGATATTTCCAACTGACATGCTACAGCAAAAGATAGAAATAACAGATTTAAAACCATTTTTTGTTGCTGAAAATACTAAGACTTTTGCACAGTACTGTATATATATACACACTAGGGGTGTAACGGTTCACAAAAATCACGGTTTGGTTGACTTTGTTTTCCCCCCCTTTCTTTTACTTTGAACAACAATGGAGCTATACTTCACATAACTTCTGGGGTTTCTTCTTAGCAGCAAATAAAGAAGTGTTTTTGAAAAGTCAGCCTTGGATGGTATTTAGTGATTAATTAAAACTTAAATTAAATTAAATATTAATTAAAACTAAAAAAGTAGATTTGAGTCATTTCAAATCGTGAAAGCTGAGCGTCCCGTGTTCGGAGACCGTGCGCATCATCCACTGACATCCATTTTCAACAGAGACGCGCAGTTTAAAATCCAAAGCAGAGATGATTTTGTACCCTTATGTTACATTTAATGCTAAAGAATCGTTAACGCCAATACAAACATTATTTTAGTGTGTTCGAGCAGAAAGATGCAGCTCTGGTTAAACAGCTGGATGTTGGGCTGAAAAGCCTAACAATACCTGAATGCCGCGGGTGATAGTTTGTAATGTGTGTGTTTCTGGTTCTCGCCTGTTTGGGGGTGGGAGAAGCAGATGCAGGTTCCCTGTCCCATCTTTTGCACTGCCTTGTTGAGTGTAGCACTGAAAACATTATATTTTACACAGTTTATTCTCTTTTTTTTCTGAATCGTTCGGTTTGTATACGTACCGAACGGTTCGATTCGATACGACGTATCGTTACACCCTTAATGTACACACATACATTTACAATTGCACACCTTTGATTGTCTTTTCTACAATATCCAGCTTATCATCTGATTTGCTTAATAATGATTGTTAAGGCTTTGGATATGATGAAAGAAATAAAACTAAAATAGTAAGGGCAATTGGTCAAATGCTTTAATCACAGGTTGGGCTTTTACTACACCTTATTTCACAACATCCTAAATCCCTGAATACCTCGACATTATTGTAGTAGAATGATGATTGCTCTTCTGTCCAACTGTGACGTCATGCTGAAAGTAGTACATGATGCACTGAGCTCTCAACCTACATTGATTGAATTGGCAGTATTAGCGCTCTCCCTCCCTCTCCCTCTCTGGTGAGTGCATGGGCAGGGGACAAACAGCGCAGGCTACAAGATGAATGTAATTACAGTTCTGCTGAGTCACTTTGTTTTGCCTCCAGATGAGTATCAGAAAGATCACTGAGGTCATGCAGAGAAAGTTGCATTATAGGCCAGCCTTTGAATTTATATGTGTGTTTGTTTTTGAGGTGAACAACAGCTCACAGTAGGTAAATGAAGGTTATTTTGACTTTTATTTTTGGGCCTCAAAGAGGTTTTAGTTCTTGCTTTTGACCATATGCTGATTGTTATCACTGATCTCCATGACAAACCTTTCTGCCGATTAATATAAAAAAAAAACCACACCACTCATGTGATGAAGCACAGATTGTGTTCACAGACAGGGTTATTATCGTTAACTGAAACTAAAATCATCAAAAATTAGATTTCATTAAAAGTTACTAACACCCAAAATTTTAACATGAAAACAAAAAAGTATAAAAAAAAAAACAAATAATATTAACAAGTTTTTTTTGTACATTTATGAATGAGTTATGAGACCATTCTGGCCACTCAAGACCGCCATCTGGGTTTAAACGAGTGCGCCTGTTAATCACGACCCCCTCCATCTCACACACGATGCATGTTGAATCATCCTTTAATATAGCCTTTTTATTTACTGATCATCACCTAATTATGTTGTTCTATTTAGCCACACGTAAGGAGATGTTTTGAAATGAGAGAAGAACATCAAGTGACTATATGCCAGCACAATATCTCTTTTCTCACTAAAATCTTGCTCTTGGAAGGTCTGTGCATCTCTCTGCATTTCTCCCTCCGCCTGTCTTGTTATGCGCAAAACACCACCCTCGTGGTTACTATAGCAATCCTCCAGGACAACCTACACTTCCTTTTGTTATGACATGTAGAGATTTAATGCACAGGACTAAACCAGCAGGGCCATGTTTGTTTACTGCTTTGTTGTGGATAATCACAAGCAAAAATGCTTCAGGATATGCTTTACACATTGACACCGTCCTGAAAGGAATTGCATCTGGTCTCAGGATAAGTTTCTGTGTCCGCTACACTTAACTAAAATAATTCACTCAAAAACGAAATTAGCTGAAAATGTTCTCACCCTCAGGCGATCCAAAATTGTAATGATTTTGTTTCTTCATTTGAACTTTATCTTGGAGAAAAGTAATTATTTTTTATTAATAGATCCTCAATAAATGAAAAAAAGTGCCCCTATTATATTATGGGTAATGAAAGCTTCATATTTTGGTTTTGGGAGTCCCCAACAACAAGCTGACATGCATGCATAGTAAAAAACACTTTTGTTGTCTAATAACATGTATTTTTTCTTACCGTAAGTTTTAGGCTTTAATTGCTCAATGACTTTCAAATGATTTGTTTAAAGGGGTCCTATTATGCCTATTATTTTTGTCAAAAAAAAACAAAACATTATTTTTCACATAATTTCCATTATTACAATACCTTTCTTTCCACCTGGTACAAAGGGCTAGATTAGTTCTGGATTAAATGGATTATGAACTGGTATTTTGGCCAGAAGCGACCGTTTAAAGTCAAAACATCTTAATGATGGATTTGTTTACTACAAGCACATAGCTTTTGACTTCACAAGACGTTAATTGAGGGGCCGGATGTTTACTGTAATGTTTATATCAGCTGTTGTGACTCTTATTCAGCTGACACTCATTCACTGCAAAGGATCCATTGGTGAGCAGGCGATGTAAAGGCTAAATTTCATCCGGCGAAGAAACAAACTATTCTACATCAAGGCTTGAGGGGGAGGGAGTAAATTTGTTTAATTATTTATTTTTTGGCATGCACATGGTTTTCGCGAAAGCTACCAATATCACATCAGAGTTGATAGATGAGGTTTGAGAGCCAGCATAGGTAAAACCAGTTGCATATTTGCATATTCATCCTCTCCAGTATAAATGCTCTGTGATATAAAGCACTCATTTGGACGTCGCCGTTGTCATGGAGATTTGGTTTAATAAACAGCATGGTTCGAAAAGACATTACTTATGTCTTTCCGTGAATCACTGTTGAGTTCACTTGTTCCACACACACTCACACATAAATACACAGAGTGGATAATTCGTGACTATACTTCTCTTACATAGCAGAGGTTACAGTAAGTCTGCTACAAATACACTGTTCAGCCAAGGTTTGAAATGCTGAATGTGCTGATTTGTCACGCAATGCAAATATTGGGCAGATTTCCACAATAATACAATGCACTGTTGGCTGCTATATCTTGCCAGTTTAATAACTTCAGATTGTTCAAGCTGAGATCAGTATGGTACTGTTTAATTGAATGCATTTACAACAAGAAATGAAATGATGTATCAGATGTATTGTATCACATACTGTTGAACTGCTGCTTCAGTCTCTGTTGTGTGTGTGACATCATACTCAGTGAAACGAAGTTACACACTGAGAATACAATAATGCAATCCGGTATTTGAATCAATCAGAGCCACATGCATTTCAAGCAGCGAACACTCTGTGATTAACACTGTTCTCCTGTCTCCATGGTTACCAATTTGCTGGGGCTGAATGTGGGCCGAAACTAATAACAAGTCCTCTGAGAATATCACTGAGGAAAAATGTAAAAATTGTTTCTGTACATGTAGTGTGTGCAAAGCATTTGAATGAACAGGGTGAATAGAATAAACGTACGTTCTAATCTATGGGTCACATTCCAAAAGAACTTTGCACTTTTGTTAACAGAAAATGCACAATGCAAATAATCAAAGCATACAATTGTGAACAGCTATAGGACAGCAAAATAGCCTTTTTAACTCTTATATTTTTAAAGCAGTTTTTATTCTATTTTTTCTTAAATAAGGAGTAAAAACCATATATTTTGCATTCATGCTCATTTTAATTTTACTTAAAATAATTTTTAAAAAATGTTTTTTTTTTATTACGGTTAGTTTTCTATGCCTATATACATTTTTTTTATGTTAGTTGTAGTTATTCTGGTACATCATGCTAAATTAACTGAAATTGAAAAATGCTTTCTTGGTAACTGATATATTATTTCAGTTAATGTTTATTTTATGTCACATAAGATTTATTTAATTTTAGTTTTTGTATGATTACCATGCTGTACATACATATATATATATATATATATATATATATATATATTTATATATCGCTTGCATTTCATATTATACTACACACACAATTTGTATAATATGCAACATTATTTGTTATTTATATTGTTATATTAACACTAAATAAGCATTTTGTTAAATATTTTA
The DNA here is from genome assembly GCA_032359395.1 of Enteromius anoplus. NCBI lineage: Eukaryota > Metazoa > Chordata > Actinopteri > Cypriniformes > Cyprinidae > Enteromius > Enteromius anoplus. Next base: position 12,453,824 of record JAUMHG010000062.1, on the reverse strand, counting down.
ATGCAAAGATTTCATTAAGAATGCAAAAAAATATATATATTAAGAAATATTAAGACTTTTTTTCTAAAAATATAATTATATAAAATAAGCTCTTTCTGTGATTTTTGGGGACTGCTTATACTAACCCGAACAATAATTTCTATCCCCAAACCAATCTCTGAACCTAAACCTACCCCTTACAGAAAACCTGTTTGCATCTTTACACTTTCAGAAAAACATCAAGTACTATTGTAATATATTTTTTCCCTCTCGGAAACTGCAGTGTAGCATAACACTGCAGCATAACACACACACACACACGCAGGGAGAGAGATAGTAGATGGTTGTTTACCTTGTGCTTTGATAACGGGACATTTTGAGAAATTGCCCACATGAATATTATAGTCTATATAGAATATATAACACAAAAGCTGTCCTTCAGAAGAAGCAGAGGAGGTTAACTTTGTGAATGAGTATATGACACACACGTAAGCAGATGCACATAAAAGATGAAAGGCCATACATAAACAGAGCAGCAGAGACCAAATTAGTGCCTTATTATCATAACATATTCATAGGTAGCTACGCATCAATTCTTTTAAGTGTTTTAAGTATCATGTCATGTGCCTTCAAAACATGCAGAATCATTGTAAGTAAAGGTGAAGTGGGAGTGAGAGTTTATCAAACCACACATCTACAACATCAGCACTCACTGATTTCCATAAACACTGGATAAAGAGGGTCATTTGAATAAAACATAGCTGTGAATAAAGAAGAACAACTGTCATTAGACCAGACTAATGTCATGTTAGTGAGCTATAGTCAAAACACTGCATCAATCATTAACATGTTCTTTGTGATCATCAATAACCCCTCTCTCAAATTCTCTCTAGACACTGAGCATGACGATACGTTCATTTGGGATGTAGCCTAATTGTATAATATTTTGAATACACTATATTTGAATTGTTCTTAATGTGGGTATATATAGATTTATTTAAGTGCAAACAAATCCCATTTCTGTTTAGATGGTCATTACACAGCAGGAAAAGGTCAATGCTGCCCTCTTGTGGTCATGGTTCAAATCATTTCTCGGTCCATGTATTTCTAATATTAATCCTACCACGTTTAGTTTGGTTACTTACAAAAGCAAATATGCAGAACTAGCATTACTAGAATCTACTGAATAAATAACAATAATAATAACAATAACAATAATCCATGATTAAATCTTCATGATACAATCTTTTAGTTATGTTAATCTTTAAGTAGGCTATCTAACATTTGTCACTTCACTTCAACAAACAAATAAATAAATAAATGAAAATAATAATTCACTTTTACAATTACTGTACAAAATAAAGTAAGTGCAATCGGATTCAGAATATTTATTGTCATTTATACAAAAAGTACAATGAAACTATATGTGCAATTCTATTTCTGTGCGGTTTACAGCTAAAACGAATACTGAAATAAATAAATAAATAAAAAGACTAATATATGCGTTTGTGTGTGTAAATATTGTTGCTTGAAGTATATTTTGTTATTCTTTTACAAACACACACACACACACACACACACACACACACACACACACATACACACATATATATATATATATATATATATATATATAAATTATAAAGCAATAAAAATATATAGTTTTTCTGCAAAAATATTTACATATTCATGCATTAACAGTAACACGTTGACTTCTTTTAACTTCTTTTAAGCAGGAAAATATTTTTTTCAGTGTTTAACAGGTAACCTAGTTATTAAACATTTGTGTATATTTAAATTTTAAAAGCAAAAAACTAATAATGCACATTAAAAAAAACAACAACATATACCTCATTCCTTGTACTTTTTTAAATATTTCCAAGGTTCCAACAAGCTGAAATCACATCTGTGGCACCTTCAGTCTTCTTCGAGCTTCTGTTTTTACATCAGATAGAAGTCTCGACCTAGCATGCATGCATTACATATTTTCCATAAGTTTTATCCACACACTGTTCAGTTATTTGGGCCAGCAAGCATGACTTCTCTACTTTGTATGTCCATCATTTGGTGTGATAAATACTGTACTCTAAACTGAAACTTGACTGTCTTGTTGCAGCTCGAATATACTGAAGGGAAGAAAAAAACGTAAAGAATTTATGCCATAATGCCTCAGTTTGAATGAGAAAAAAATAAAAACTTGTTTGGCTTTGATCACAAATGCCACGTGGTTGTTGCAGCAAACTGGCAGTTGAAGAAACTATCCCATTTTCTTTTGAAGCGCACTGATTTAGATCTTGAGGATCATGGGATGGGCAGCAAGACTAGTTTAGAGGTTAACACAGGACAGGTCAGACTGGTTTTCCTTAAGAGCAGTACATTGACATCCACAGAGGTGCCGAGATTCACTCCAGCGATGACAAAACATTGCTGACCATGTTTCTCTTAAAAAGATTATTTTTAATCAACATCAAAAACATATTTACTCACACTAATCATTTGTTTAGAACTGAATTCTGGTTTCAGGGTCATTTATATAAAGATTTTTGTACTGTTGTGTTAGAATCTTGACATGACATGATTATAAAATGTCAGAAAATCATAGCTTCATAAATAAGTTAAACCGAGATCAACATAGAAAAATACATGCCAGTTCTGTCTAATCAATACGGTTTTGATGAACTTTTTTTACTCAAAGCACACTGTTTACAATAAAAATAATATATTATCAATAGCAAAATCACTTATCTCAGAATGTGTGCAATGCTGCATGAATTTCTTACCTTTGAATTGCTTAGTTATCCCTTTAAACCCACAGCTGGAACACACAGAAACACTTTTTCATATTAATAAAATATATGTTATTATATGATATATAACATTCAGACAGATGTGTATAGCAGAGAGACTGTCTGTTTTAACATAACTAAATACATATTTGCCTTTAAAATGCATTTTATTTGAATGACTGTGTTTGTGGGCGGTGTTTTAATCACCGGATTACAGTCGATGTCTTTCAGTAATACCCTAAATGCTGCCTTTTCCCCTTTGTCTGCAAAATCTGGCTCAGGTTCAACTGAAACTGCTTGGGTTTTTTTCACAGGGAATCGACTTGCCCCCGAGTTTATCTGACACTGTGAAATCCTCTTCCATTCCATACAGTCCCAGCACATTTTCACACTTCACATCAGCCGGTCTTCTGCTCAGACCGAACGATCTGCGCTTTAAACCTCTCTAAAAGCATATACAAATCGTTCAGTCTGGGATTGCCAGTAAATTTGACTCAGATTGTAGTTTGTCAGACTGTGATTGATGACACACTTGTGAGGATTATTTGTTGTGCCAAACCATACCCTGGATAATTACTGAAAGTGTGTCATTTCAATAAAGCAGGAGGCAAAATGAGAAGATTGAGGTGCTTTATAGTCTATGGTTAATGTGACTCAAACTGAACCAGTCACAAAGCCTTTCTGTTTAGAAGAAACGTTTAAATTACGCTCTTCTCTGGTTTGACACAATCGAGATTGTGTGATTTCTGTGGAAAACAGTCAAATCTATTCACAATTAAACTGCCCTAAACTACTGAATCAATGTCTTGAATTTACATCATGGCTAAGAAAAAAAAAAAAAAAAAAAAGCAACCAGTGGTTCTTTGTCATTTTTGTATCATTGATTTAAATCTGTAACTGTTCCATCCCACACAACCCACCCTCATGCACCCTCAAGACGATGTTACAAGCTTGACTTCAACATCAAGTGTGGTGGTGCTTTATTAGAGATCATATGGCTGCATCAGATCAAAATTAAGATTACCCGAGATTGGAAAATTGTATCACCTAATAGAACAGGAACATGGTGTGTTTCATCGAAATTTAGGCACTTTTCATGATGAAAGGAAAATTAATGATGGCAAACCTAGAAATAAACAACGAGAAAAAAGATGAATCATATTTTGACATGACATGAAGGTCAAAAGCACACTGCTCAAGCAATCACACAGCTGCTGAATGACTTTGTCTTTGTATTTAATATTGTGTCCGAAAAGTACCTAGAATTTGATACGCTGAAAGTTTTTTGCAATTTATTTTTAGCTATAAACACATATAGTTGACTTTATGCTCTTTTCAAAATTTAAACGTGCGCTGTAAAAATAAAATTCAGTAAAATTTACAGTGAAAAACTGTGGTTGCCGGGATTCGTTTGAGGTTTTACAGTTTGAACTTAAATTGACAGTTAAATATCGTAACATCATTAGCTGATATAATGTTATTATACCAATCTACTGAAGTACTGAAATCTGTTCGTACCTTTGAAATACACTGATAACCACCAAATGCATGTGATGAGAAAGTCACATGATGAACCAAAGCCCATTACAAGCAGCTTTTAGATGTGAACATATATAGAGGATGCTTAAAGTCATTCAAACAAACACTAAACATGGTGAGACTCAAATATGAAGTCATTAATTTAATGAATTGATTGCAACCACTTAGAATTTAGTTACAAAAAAATAGCTATGAATCATTTTTGTTCAGTGATATTACTGAAACATTTTTTTTTAAACTGTTAAATTGTATTTTTACAGTTTTCATCTAGCAGTTGCAAAGCATGTTGTTTGAATAAATGAATTAAATCTTAATTTCTTAGATATAGGGCACTTGAATGCTTTTAAAAATGACTTCTCGTGGCCTCTGCCCTTTGATAAATGCGCGGTTTGCAGCTTTCTTCAAAGCTTTCTATAAGAACGTGTTCTCTTTTCTGTACCTCACTGACAGATATTAACACTGTGACACTAACCTGGGCGGCAGAGCATTGTATCGGGAGACAGATGTGTGTACAGGGCTGTTTCGTGGTTCTGAGACTGAGGTGACGATAATAAGTTCAGTGTAATGGCTTTGGCTTGGACTCAAGTGAAACCTGCCTGTTCCTACCTGCCCTGGTGTTTGACTGAATGTTACTGTGCCTCCATCACACATGCCGTGCACTGTATCTGTCTGCATATCTGTGTGACAAACGGACAGCTTTTCTTCCTGTTTGTTTTTCCTTTCTCAATGCCTGTGCATTTCTCTCATTTTGCACTCAGTATTCTGGAACTTTAAGGTCTGTGGTTGCATCACGGTCTTCAGAACTGAATCCTGCACAACCTGAAAAGATCCGCCAGAATGTTGAATTAGAAATCGAAAATCTCTGTAGCTGAAAACTTGCCTGAGCTGTAAAAGAAGCCAAACCGGGTATGGCGGAGAAGCACGTTTAACCTCTGTAGTTTGAGGTTGTTCTACAGGTCCTAATCTCAGTTCTTCACAATGTCAACCGCCCTTAATAACGGCCACATTTGCAGCAGTGTTTCAAGTGATTTCTAATGAAGGCTCAATCGCCGTTGCCTCCAGAGGACAGCCCAGGGTGTGACACACGCGTGTGTTAACTTGCTCGTTTAAAGTTCTTCTCGTATCAAGCTCCTGTCCCTGTATCTTTGAGCATCAGGTGTCATCTTAAGAAAGTCTTTGTGCCTTCAAAAGCTGTGCAAAGAAAGAAAGAAAATGCTACTTGACCTCTTGATGATCCGAGATCATTTCATAGCATAAAATCTGCTCTTCTCATTTTGCACTCATGTCATATTTTATGGCTTGGATGGAGCATAGATTTATCCACTATGGACTAAGTGCAATGGTGTACTGAGTATTGAGTGCATGATAGTATACTGTGCCTCTCCATAGGGGGGTGTGTGTGTGTCACGTCTCTCTGTCTCATGACCTAACAACAAAGGTGAGAGGTACTAAATCTGCCGTGCAACATTCTGTGAAACTGCTGCTGATTCGTCACAATTCTAGAGTCTAAACAAAGTGCATTTCCATTTAGATTAATGTTGCAGCTATTTAGATGTATCAATGAAAAGGTTAAGCTATATCACTATAATTTGTGAAAACATATCAGTAAAGTCCTGGTGACTGGTGAATTCTGATATTTCAGGATACTTTACATCGGTTCTGCTCACGACTAATTTGTATACGACGTATTCGTACACGGTGGCTAATTCGTACGAACTTACTCATACGAGTAAGGGGGGGCTCAAAGAAAAAAAAAAAACACTTAATCTAAAGTTAACTGACAAATAATTAAAATCATGCTAGATTCAAAAAAGAGCCAAATGTACAGGTTTATTGCAGGCAACGCAACCAGAGAAAGTGGCATACTGGCAAATCACTCAAAATCTTAACCGTGATCTTTTTTAAAAAGTAAGTCTTCGTTTAAGTGCTGGAACCAGATGGAATGCTGAAAGTTTTGTTTATCAGCATTCCTGTACAGTTCCCGTTGAAGCCACCAGTAAACAACAAATCTGAGAGTGTCCCATCATTTTTAAACATGAACTCAAGCTCTGCGTGTTTGTATTTCTACAAAGGAACTGGCTGAGTAACTCCATAATATCATTATATCTCCTGATATATAAAAGAGCAACCTCTCGGTGATAAAAACATCCTGCAAGATGTATATGTAACAAGGGGCCACCAAAAACAGTTTATTAGGCCTAACCTAGTATATGCAAAATATATGTACATACAAAACAGTGTTTTTAAACAAACTACAAGTCTGACTGCATGTTTGCTTTAATAATTAGTTTTGTCACTCAGCAATTACCTCTGTAAAAAGTGGGACTTGAAAAAATACTGTATCATTTATTTTCTCTGAGGACAGTGTCAAGCAGATTACAGGTTCTGTCAACCCTCCGAAATTTTTTTTGGCTGCAAGTATCTGCTTATCAAATGTACCTGTCATATTTCTTTAGATGGGCGTGCTGAAGCATTGCTCGGTGCTTTAAGCGTGTTTCAACCTGCGTGCTTTAACCGCTTGCGAAAAAGAAAGAAAATGGTAAGTGAGTGAAACTGCTGTGGAAAAAGGGTCAGTTTTTTAGTCTTGACAGTTGCAAGCTCAAGCCAATCAGTTGTCTTGCGACATCTTCACAACAAAACACATCCCACCATCTATTGTTGTACAAATGAACTTTTTCACCCAACCCACTGGGTAGAACCTTGGAAATATCATGAGTCAACATTCACAGGCAGCTTGCTCCAACATGAAACTCTAGTTGCCTGTGGCAAAGATTGTGGTCATTATTTGGACTTTGAAATGCTTCATTTTGGCCAAATGCAACTGGTCAATAATGTAAAATATTCATTAAAACATACAAATCACAAATACACTGACTTGTATGATCAACTCGTTTTATCAAAAACTAATTTTGATAAAGAGCATAAATGAATAAATGCCCTGATGTCTTAATGAATATTAGAATTGTCTGCGAAAGTTGTCATGTGGTGAAACCAGCAAAGTAAAAAAACAGAAGCATGCAGAAAAAACATAAAACATGGAAATGACATCACAGAGAGGACCACTGCATTTGCAGATCCTCATGATGGTGTGACGAGATCAGTTTCTTAAAATATTAGACAATTTGACCTTATTATAAGACAAGGTTGTAAAGTGTCATGTGGTACAACCTTTAAAAAAAAAACAGTATTGCTAATAAAATCATTAAAAAATAGTATATATATAATATATATATATTTACAAATAATAAAGATTATATACTCACATTCAGCATATAAAGGAAATACTCAAGACTACTTATTTTAGTGCTGTTAAAAGATTAATCACAATTAATTGCATCCAAAATAAGTTTTTGTTTGCATAATGCATGAGTATTTTTTATATGTATGTATAAATACACACATGCATGTATTTTGAAAATATTTATATGTATTTGCATTTATATATTTATATTCGTATAAATGTATAATATATATTAAAATAAATTTTTCTTAAATGTATATGCATGAGTGAGTATTTATATATACATAATAAATAAATACAGTACACACATATATTATATAAACAAACCTTTATTTTGGATGCGATTTATTGCTTGACAACGCAAATTTATTTATTTAAAGAACAAAATCTGAAATGCCTCTAAAACAATTATAAATTTGGTAATAATTCATAGTATTTATAAAAATTTAAAAAATAATAACATAACATAAATAATAATGATTAAGATGTGTATGGGTGAAAGATGTCCGCATCAAAAGAAATTGACAAAAGTGATTTTATGTCCATAGAAAGCACATTAAATGTCAACCAATGGTTTTAGATAAGTTTTTAAAGAATAAAATGTCTAAATTTGTTTGAAATTATGTTAATTATGTTAACATTGTCATTCAGTGTAACACAGCATTTATGTAAAAATTCAAACGACAATGCTTACTCTGACTTAAAATATTTGAAAGAATAAGGAAGCATAATAAATTTTATAGTGCTTTAAATGAGTAGATGAGTTTCAATGAGGGTTTTTTTTTTTTGGGTTGTATACATACAGAGTATAAATATTCTAATAAAAATATATATAAATATGATTCTACAATTATGGTTACGCCACATGACATTTTAAAGTCAATTAATCAAGTATTTAAAAAGGGGTTTTTGAAAAATGAAACTAAATACATATCAATAATGGCACGTGTCTCATTATATTTAAAAAAAACAAAACAATATACTCTTCATCCTAACTTAAAAGCAATTGAATAATCCACTAAAGTAAATTAACCAGTCGGTTAATGTCCCATAAAACCTGACCTTTCTGCTGACCTCAAGGGTATATCAGACATTAAAGGACAAGGGATAGAGTAGGGTTCAGCATACGGGCCCACGCTACCCTCACCATCTCGCAGTGTTTGCACTGTAAGCACACAAGACAGCTTGATAACATCTTCCTAATAGTTTCTCCAAAACACCAGAGCTTATCCCAGCAACCTTCACCGCTGCTCTGTTTATTGGGAAAACGCAAAAAGCAGTTAGTCATTTGGGCATGTCAATTTCAGCACATCATGGAGATCCTTCAGTATTTCTATTCTATTTGCTTAACATCCCGCTTTTGTCTCGAGGCAGTAACTGGTCAACTGGGAGCGAAGAGGTGAGCAGCCGTTACTGAGAGCAAATAGGATGTGGCTTGGATGTAATGTCTATCAGTAAATGACTTTATCGGTGCCTGACTGAACACTGAGAAACACTAGACTAAAACAAGCGCAGTCAGGATGAGTCCTGGCAAGCCTAAAAGGTGGTCTGTATTTGCATCTTATTACCCTCACATCCTGGTACTTATGACTGGAGCTGGCTAATAACTGTCAAGAGCAGGAGCGAGGAGAGAGAACACAAACAAAGAGGAATCACGCACCACATCCCAAGGGAACTGCAAATAGACTCAAGCAAATCCAGCCATCCCTCCTACTAAGGAATATGTTAATCAATATAATTGAAGTACTAAGTGTCACAGTGCACACTGTATATACAATATATTGGTATTATATATTTATTTTAGTTTCATACTACAATGTAAAGAAAATGGTGAAATGTACAATGGTGCATTTTTTTTCATTCAAAATTGCTAATAAATGTAGCAAATTATAAAATTGAATGATTGAATGGGATTTGATTTCATCTGTTTTAAGTATAAAGACTAAAATAGTATTTTCTTGTAAACATGTTTTATTTTAATGTAGAAATGTTTTAAATACAGTTTTACTTTATTATTTTACAGTAGAAGGATGCATTAGCTTGTCAAGTTTCCATCATCTGTTTGTCATACATGCAAATCTCTTATGACTCGCAGACTGCTGCTACTGTACTTCCTTCTTGATGTTTTCTATATAATACAGAAAACTGTATCCATTTTTTGCAGTATTCATCTAGTTACACACATTTAAAAAAATAAATATGACAAGTGACAGCTGTTCAGTACTATTACAAATATAAAATGCTACAAATTTGCAGATCTGAAACAACACAAAAACATAATTGTGGGATTTTCTGGGTTGACTATAATCTGCTTCAGGCTTTTAAGGATTTTCTTTGAATGCATAGTTTTGTAGGGTGTTTTTCAATGGGTGTTGGTTCGGTTGTTTTGCTATGAGCAAGAGAATAAATCCTTATTAAGTTAGTTTCATGTGTACGATCACGTCCCATTTTTGAGTTCAAACAGGGCCTTAGGATTTGGAGTAAATATGTGTTAAAATATTACATTATGCACATTTTTTTACCTAAATAAACAAGTAGCAATCCCTAAATGAGGTTTTGCCAGTTACCATCAACTATTCCACTTGTATACGGTCTCTAATACGTTTCTGCTGTCAGCACACATTCAAAGCCGTGACTGCAAATATAAACAGTGCGCCTGCTCAAGCAAGAGTCTGAGCATTAGGGTAAATAAACATTGCAGCAGGACTCTGAGAGAAGTGTGTATGGAGGAGGAGTATAAACTGAAAACTTAATGATAGCATCTCTAAAGCCCTCTCTCGCTAAGAGGAGGTGATGTTTTCTTTCTAATCTCTGTAACTTTTTAGGTATTATCTGTGCTTAACTGTATAAATGTACTTATCCAGTAGCGAGAACGACTTTCTATGCTTACACACACAAATTAATTACCCTTTAATGACACAGAAACTGAGGGGAAATGTTTTTGAATGACAATGAGTAATTTGCATATTCAAAAAATGTCAATGTCTTTTGGAACTGTGAGCAATCCTTTTGGCTTTAGACTTCTTGAAGACTATTAAAATGGTGTGTAAATAAACCACAAATCAGTGTTTTGCTCATAAATAAACAAGCAGATTATTCAAAAGATTACTGCTTTGTGTGTGTTATTTTATAAGACAACGTTTGGGTTAAAATCTACCTTTTTCTTGAATATTTACATCATAAGCACACAACATTGTTATGCTATTATTGTATAGTATTATGTTTTATAAAGTTATAGATCAGTTTTATTAAATATACTTGCATTAACCCAATTTTTTGTTTCAGTTAAGTAAATCTTCAGTTTGGGTTGGTGTGGGTGTTCACAGCTGTTTGAATCGGGCCTATCCTACAACGCTAAATGAACGCAGGGTACTTAATGCTGTATTGGCAACACCTAATATTGTTATGCATACAAATCACAAGAAACTAAAGACACATGAATAGAAATGCTGCTGAGAATTTCTCTAATTTACAGCAAAATAACTAATTTCACCGTTCAGATTTGTCTCTTGCTCTCTGGTGATTACAGTGTGGGCCTATACGAGTTAAAGTTGAAGTCTACGTTTTAGTAAAAAAAAGAAAAAAGAAAAGATATTCTATCAACCTCAGGCCGTCTTAAGCATGCAGTAAGACAAAGCAACAGTTTAAACTTTTAACATTTTTAACTCAAATGTTGTCATAGTACAGAAGCCTTAACTGTGCTGTAAGATGCTTTACACGTTATATTTACTTGCATTAAATATAAAGAAGTATCCTTTATGCTTAATCTGAATTAGTATGTAAATCTTTCTCTGTCTAAATTACATCAACATGCTGCTCTGAGCAATTTGAAGGTCATAAAAAAAACAGACTAAGGTTTTGCTGTCATATGGTGCTAAAATAAAAAATGCATAAATAAATTGAAACACTACCACACTGCACAATTAATTTCACTGAGTTTTTTGTTAAGTTAAACATGCACAGACCATAAGCAATGAGCGTTGTTGAATATTTAGCTCCTCCTCTCAGGTGTAATCCAATCCAGTGCCCTGTCACAGGTAAAACCGGCCCCAATTTCTCAGTATATCCAAAAAAGCGAGAAAAGCCAACAAAACCCGTTCTCATACAGGCAATTCTAACGCAGCCCTCATCCCACACTGAAAACGTAGCTCCATACAAGAAGAAGAAGGATCGGATTTACAGTACCAACTAGAAAGTCCAGTTCGACCATAAGAGATGTCACAGGAGCATGACAAGTAAGTTCACCACTGTAGATCCATAGTCTACCAACAGATGATCAACAGAAAAGGATCCCTTGATTGAAAAACTTACTTTTACTTTACTGCTTAATCTTGGTTAATTTGCTGGAACTGACACGAATTGGCTTCTTCAGTCTGACTCTGGAAACTGTCTTACCACGAGGAGTCGGACTGACAGCCGAGAGCTGATTCCGCTACACAGTTGTGCTGTCTGAGCTCTTCACTTCACCTGTCATGTTCAGACCTGCTTCGGTCACAGGTGTATCTGCACCTGCCGCGGGAGTTACAAGCGCTGCGCTCTATGTGTCAGACTTGCGTGTTATTTGGTTTGCTCGTTTGTATTTTTTGTGTTCGTTTGGAGCGAAATTACATTTAACCCAAAAGGCTCAATAAGTACAGGCTTCTTGTAGGTACATCTGGAAACAACGTCTGTGTTTTTGGAAAGGTAATAACTAGCGGGTTTTTAGATGGTAAAATTTTTAATAATGGCATTAAGTGTATGATTATTTTGCAGATTAGCATGTTAAATGTTGTTTTGAAAGAAGAGTTGATTGAAACATAACTCCTGCTTTCTAGGCGTTGGCAATTCCTTCTCAAAAACAGTGTTTAAGCCTTTTGTACATTGTTTTAAGCATGCAAATCTAAAGTTAATCTGGTGTGAATATTTTGGAAAAGTTTGGGTTTACTTAGTCTTCTCAGAATCGGTTCGCCTGTGCTTAAGAACATCAAGAACCAAAGTATACACCCAAAATATTGTGCCGTTGATGAGCTTTCCCCCATGGAAACAAGAGCTTTGTTGACTGCCATCACCATAGAGTAGGCAACGTGAGACCTTGTGTCTGTGAATCCTGAAGAGAAAACTAAAACTCTCCTCTGTTAGTGTTTGGAGTGGATGGGGCCACAAACGCCTCATTAGTAATTATGCGCTTGCTCGCCTCTTTTGTTTTAGAAGTGGGATTGCGTGTCCACAAGGTTTTATTGTCCCAGGATAACGGATCTATCAGGTTGCAAAGCTAAAATCAAACAGGGAGAAAGAATGGCACAATTAGTTATCAAATTACTCGTAATCCGTTTGCGTTAACCAACCTGGATGCTAAGTTTTGTCATAGCAACTTTTTATGGATTCATTCCATTATTAAAGGCTAGGGTGTTGTGTGACAAGGGACTAACCATCATCAGGACTGTCACCAATGAATTAGAAAAGGCATGTTCTAAGTTTACACATTATATCTTTTTTAAATGTTCTTCCTTGATTACACAAGGATTTTTTTTCTTGCCTTAACCCCGCCCTGCTTTCCCACCCAAGTTAAAAGTTGAAAAACAAACTCTACCTGGTCCTTATTTCATTGACAGATATTTCAACACATGAATACATTTAATGAGCACTGAATCAGAGTATATTCAATCTCTGTAAGCCACCTTCATCTAAATAATAGATGATGGTACTCAATAATGACATAACCGTGACGAAAGTGGCCATAACCGGTTTTCTTAATGAACTTTGTCACAGTCTGTGAAAAGTCACTAGACCTCTGTCTTACTGGAAGAGCCAGAGAAACATGCTGTCAAACGGGAAGCTGCGGTTGTGCAGAGATTTGTTGTTTGGGCCGGTTTTGTCACAGATCCTGAGATAAAGAAGGCCTTTCTCAACAGCCAGCTCTTTTGTTAACTTTGACACCAGCAATAATGCCAAAACATCTTCAGATTGTTAATGCTCGACCTCCATCATTTTGTTCTGACTCTTTATGTTTACAATCCACACAGGCCGTCTACCTCCACCTGACGATTTATTTAGCTCTTGTTCTAATAATGAACTCTTCCTCACAGTAAGCGGGCAGTGCTCGTGCTACAGAATGATCCAGCTTACAACCAGCGGCGGCCTTACACGAGCGAGGATGAGGCCTGGAAGTCCTTCCTCGAGAACCCCCTGACGGCCGCCACCAAGGCCATGATGAGCATCAATGGAGATGAAGACAGTGCCGCAGCTCTGGGTTTTTTATACGAATACTACAAGGTATGACTAGTAGAGATTAACATCAATAATAATAATAATCATGTGTTATGCACTTTTTGCAAACCCAAAATAAATAACACAATGAAAATATAAAATAAAATGAATATATTTCATATAAATATCTAACTAAAAAAGAAAAAAAAACATGAAATAGCAGAATAAGTTCTATATTAAAACAGACAAATGGAAACATCACAGAATCATATTAAAGCAACATCAAACCCTATTTATTCATTTATATCATTATTTGCGTGCTAAATAATGATATCTGACATCCTTTTGTTTCAGAAAATGTCACCTAGTATGTTAAATACGTTCACTGACAGATATAATGGATAAAGCTGATGCTATTGGATGTGGTCAGACCTTCACAGAGTTTGTTTACTTTCCCCAGGTGCCGCGGGATAAGAGAACAATATCCCAGCCAAAGGCTGACGTCCTGGGCTCTGATGTGGATCCCAACAAAAGGTGAAGCTCTCATCAAAGATGCCGTTTTTCCCAGAGAAGATGAGACCCTGCGTTATGTTGTTTGTTGCTAGGGCTGCAATTAGCTTATTAATCTACAAAAAATCAATAAAGAAATCTGTCAGCAACGAAACTATTGACATCAGTGTAAAAAAGTAGTTTACTAAACAGTTCGGAGCATGTGAGCACTTTATATTCACTGGTTCAAACGTCATGCGCGTAGAGTTTAATGTTTCCTGCTTGTGTAGTTTAATGCTTTTAAGTGGGGGTTTCCCCAGCGCAAATATATGTTTTATGCTTTTATCTGTACTTTATATTTTATTATTGTTTAAAGCCAAGCAAATATTTATATTTCGCCCGAAAAACAACTAAGCATGTAGTCGAAGATTATACTTACGCATAGAGATGCGCATGCGCGTCAACCGGAAGCAGCACACAACGGAAAGAGAAGGGAAGATATAATTAATCTTAAATAAAAGATGTATTACTATACGTTCCAAGTTTTAAAATGTTACATATTAAGCAAGTGATTTGTATACAAATATATGTACAAGGTGACGCTTGACGTGTTTACCTTTTAACATTTAGTAGCTTGTTTTTTAAAATAGGCCTAATGTATATTGTTTATTTTTTTCAGTGGCTAGTAAGGACTAGGTTTATCTTTGACATTAGGTTTAGACATGATTGGTGTTTAACAGCTGTGCATTTGTGTTTGTTGAAGTTAAATGTGTACTTTCTACATGTATCATCTGCCATAGAAAATATATTTTAAACTTTTAATGCTGTATACTTTATTATTTTCATTTTCATTTCCAACAGAAACGTATTGACCACTCTCCTAGAGCCATCGCCAGAGAACCGAATCCAGGTGCTGAAAGGACTAAATATTGTTCTTCCAGGGAACCAGCACACTCAAGACAAGAGAGGCCTTTTCCCCTCACCCGATACTACGGTGACAGTATCCATTGCGCCTGGGCCAAACTACCCAGTAAAGACTGAGGGATCATCACATGGATTCTCAGTCACAGTCCCCAATCCCCACTGCTCAGAACCAGACAGTCACACGGTGGTATTCGACCCTCAGCTCCCCCACAACCAGTTCAGTCCGAACACACAGCCACGCACCCCAGACTCGACTTTCCCAGAGAACTCGGATGTGAGTTCTCACACACACACACACACACACATCTCCTGTCTCCCACCCTCAGACAATACTTCATTTACCTGTTGATTCTAAAGACATTGTTGTATTGAGCCCCTTCCCTATTTTTATTTGAACATGCCAAAATAGCAGCTAGCATGTCATTATGCTATTGTCTCTCTTACACAATAAAGTGCTGTATTTTCCTCTCACATAATAGCCAGGGCTTTTTCTCTCTCTCTCTTTTGCCCGCTCTCATTCCCGCTCCCTCTCTCTACCTGTTTTTTTTTTAAACCTGGAGGGAGGATTTCCTTAGAAATGATAGTGCCACAAAAACCTTGCACACACAGGGAGAGCCGTTTGTATTTTCTTTCGCTTTACCAATCAGCTTTCTCCCACTGACTGAATGAGTGGTGATGTGGTGTGTTTTGTGTACCACAGGTGTTCGCGTTCCCAAGGGATCTCCAGTTAGGTATGGGTCCCATCCAGCAGGAGGACTACGCCGCTTTTGACACAGTGTCAGGGTATGTCAAACATACCCTCAGAAAAACAGGTTTATTAATTAAGAGCTAATTAAGAGATCGCAGATTCTATCAGCCGAGTGTGTGCAAATATCATGAACAGGGTCACTGGTGCATCCTCCTGACAGGTGCTCATGGCCCATATGTAAATGAACGTCAGCCTATAACAAACATAACAAGCTGCCTTTTCTGTGTAAGCGCAAACATGGAAATTGTCATGGGTGTATTTGGTACAAATATGTATTAAGTGGTAACCCCTTTTATATGTTTGTTCAACAGTAATAATTTTGAATACACATTAGAAGCCTCCAAGTCTCTCAGACAGAAATCTGGTGATGGCACAATGACATACCTCAACAAGGGACAGTTTTATCCCATCACCCTCAGGGAAACAGACAATGGCAAACTGCTGCATGGCCCCATCTGTAAAGTCAGGGTAAGAAAAGTAAAAAAAAAAATATATATATATAATAAAATATATATATATATAATTGCATTTTCTAGTATGTTAGTGGATGCCATTTGGTAATTTCTTATTTAATGTAATGACAGTCATACTTTCAGTAAGTGTCCAGTTACTTTCCAGTGAAATTAGTATGTATTTAAGTGTGTGAATACTTTCTGTTCCACTGAATTTGTTAGTACTTGTTTGAGAGTGTGTGTACATTAATAGAAAACAGTAACCAATACTATGTTGTTTTCCAGAGTGTGGTGATGGTAGTGTTTGGAGAAGAGAAATCCAGAGATGACCAACTCAAGCACTGGAAATACTGGCACTCTAGACAGCACACGGCCAAGCAGAGATGCATTGATATTGGTGAGAAGTCTTTGTCTTGGGGTATCAGTACACCATCACTGATCTCACTCATACTTTCATGTCTCTTTGATTCTCTTGGTCCAGTGTAGTTCAGGGTGGAGTAACGAGTAGAGATAGCAAACAGTCATATAGAGAAAGTGGATGCAGGGGGGCTGCAGGTGGGGACTAGACAATATGGCAAGGGGAGAGCCATCAATGACCTCCACAAAGAACGTAACAAATAAAGATTCGCACTGTAAAACATGAAAGGGTACACAACATTATCTCGCTTTCAATGAAGGTTGGCTTCTGAGGGGAAAGAACCCTGTAAGATTTAAAGGGACAGTTCACTCAAAATTCCATCAACCCTCTGTGATGTTCCAAGTATAATTCTTCTGCTGAACACAAAAGAAGAAATTTTTAAGAAGCCATTGGCTTCCATGGTATGGAAAAGTACTATAGAAGTCAATGGCTACCATCAATAAAGGCTTTAATGTCACAATGTTATACTATTAAAGTCCAACATATGTGTAAAAAAGAGCAATGATTAATTATTTTTACTAAATAATTATTAACTCTTGATTTTACCTTAATTATATATAGCCTTATATATGTCTTCAGCTAAGATTTTAAATGACAAAAATATACACATTCCCTTTCCCATTTGCCTGTTTTCTTACAAAATATAAATCATCCACTTGTCTTAATAAAGCCTTTCTTGTCTCCCACAGCGGATTACAAAGAAAGTTTCAATACCATCAGCAATATCGAGGAGATTTCGTATAATGCCATTTCATTCACGTGGGACATCAGCGAGGAAGCAAAGGTAAAGGCATGTTAGGGAGCTTCTAATGTTTGCATTGTTTTAGTGAAAAAAAAAATATAAACAAAATGATTGCTCTTCAATTTGATTTGCCTCTTGACATCTGTTAAAGAAAATAAGTGACTTAGTTAACAGGTGAACTGTAGCAAACATCAATTCTTTTTTATTTGTTTCCATGTGATAATTTCCTATGTATGTGTTTTTGGTATGCGGATAAAGGATCTTAAAATAGACATGACCTTTCAGGAAAAGTATGACTAACATGAAGATTTATACTCAAAATATACCATATGCATGACACTTAGAGTACATAAAAAAGCCAACAAAATTGTGCGGTTTCCTGAGAAACATTAAGTGTGAAGAAGGGGACCTCCAAGATTAGTTTGGTTACTTGATCTGGACTGATAGATATGTGTTTTTTCAGTGAGATTGGGATTATGTGAATGCTGAATTGATTAGTTCTCAGATCGTTAGGCTTGACAGCCCTATTTTGGGTTAAACTGATGGGCCAAACAATGGCATGAAGAATGAGGAAACTCTGACAGGGGGAGCAGTGAGCACTGACAGCTAAAGGAATCCTGTTTGACGAGTGTGTCAAGACTAGTCGGGTTAAACCTGTCGCAAAGTGACAAACAGATTTTGGTTCAAATCCTCTGCCTCAGTCTGATTAGTTTAGATTTTTCTAAGTTGAAGCCGATCTGTCTGAGAAATAGTCCTTGTTGGGCATTCATGTAGTTAAAGTTCTTATTTGTCACATTAAATTAAACAATCCAAAGTAAAAAAAATTTAAATAGTGTATTTTTGCACTGAGCAGTGTTGTCTCGTAACCAGGATGCAGATCATAAGATAAGCCCAGCGCTGTAGGATACTCATCCGTGTGCACAGTCTCCTGCGTGCCGACTGTTTGCAGTGTTATGTGGGAGTGGTTTAGATTCTGTGTTCTTGGGAAAGACAGAAAGAGAGAAACAGAAAGTGGAGAGAGAGAGAAAGCGTAAGACCCTGAGAGGTTTGGAATGGGTTTGTAGCGCTCCCTAGCGGACTTTTAGAGAAATCTAATATTAAAGAGCATTGAGTGCATGCTTGTGCAAATATTTGAGCACATTTGTTTCTAATTCTTATTCTTATTTTGTCTTAGGCCTTTGGGTAATAATCTATTGTTACGTTATATGCTTTATAGTCTTTGAATGAAGTTAAAGTAAAGTAAACACATGCTGTTAGAGTTGTATATTTATACACAACTATTCAAAAGTTTAGGGGCAGGAAGATTTAATTTGTAACTCTTGTTCAGTATAGATGCATTAAATTTATCAAATGTTGTCAAAACACATAGTTACAAAGAAAATGTCTACTTTATATCCATCAAATAATGTATTTTTCAGTATAAACATGTTTCACGCTTCATATAAGCATTATTTACAAAAACATTACTTACAGTTTTAATTAAATTATTCACTTATATGATATATTAAGTTTGTTTTATAGACCATGATGAAACAGCAATTCTGGAGTGCTGGAATTTAACCCAAACTTCAAAAAAAAAAAAAAAAAAAAATTGCTGATGTTTTCAAAAGGGGGCGACAAACAACACACATTAAACAGTATTAATAAGTTCAATACAAGCAAAGCTATCCACACATTGAATAAAGTTTAACACACAAAAAAAATAGCATTTCAAGCTTATTTCTTGCTTGTACTTTCATATATATATATATATATATATATATATACATATATATATGTGTGTGTTTATATATATACTCTTCCAAATAATACAAACGTAT
>JAUMHG010000062.1:12422323-12434400 GCA_032359395.1 Enteromius anoplus | reverse complement strand
TTGTTTGTCATGCTTTGTATTTTGACAAACATAGACTTAAACTCGCTACAGGTTTGCATAGAACTCAGTAAAGAGAACTTAAATATACCATACCATCTAATTTAATTTATCTGACTTTCAAATCCAGATATCAGGTTCAAGTCAATCACACGTCAGCATTCATTTCATTTTTAATAAGACAGTGTAAAAATGTGCACACTATAGTGTATACACCGATTAAAAATAGCGTTCCCTGAATCTACAAAAACCATGCAAGTATGCGTGCTTCATTGTTGCCACCCCTCAAAATTTTAATGCCACCCCCTTGCCACCCCATGAATAATTTTCTAGATCCGCCCCTGGACCCACGTGCACACAAACACACAGACACACACACACATGGTTGGGGTTTTGCTTGCTTGCCGCTGTCGCCTCAGGCTAGTTGGGGACACCTAATTTCTAGTGAGAGTTTACGGAGACCATCTCTGCATTTGATAAATAAATAGTTTAATCTCGTCATTATACATTTCCATCACTATATTCTCCTATTTAATAATGTTCAGTGCTTTGCTAAAATCTGTATTGTTAAAAGCGCTATAAAACTAAAAGTGATTTGATTTGATAATACATGTGTGTGCAATATAATACAACAGCTTTGTATCAGTCGCATCTTGTATGCTTTAATTACCATGAATGCAATAAATTCAGCTAAATGCAACTTTCAGTAAGACTGCTGGGTAAAAATACTGTATATGTGCACTTGTTTCTTATGCTTCCTGTGCTTTGGACTCTCACTAAAGTTGCCTCTTGGCTTTGGAATCCACAGGAAGCTTTTTGACAATATTCGTGTCAATTCAAAGAAAGTGTTTTTTTATTTTTTATTATTATTAATATTGTTGCATTGATTTCGAATAGCTTGGCATATTATGGTTGATCACATGTAGTTCTTTTTGTTTGTTCGTTTTTTCGGATACTGGTGGCCTCACATCCTGTGGCCAGGCACTGAAGCCGTTTTTGCAGTGTTTGCAGTCTGTTTGCGACATTGACAAAGTAACTCTTTCCCATTTAATTTTCCCTCAAATCTAAAACAACACAAACTTTTTCCTATAGGTGTCATTCCTTTCCACCTGTTGTTTATGGTTTTGTAAAGGTTTTGTTTTTTTATTATTGTTGTTGTTTGTTTGTTTTCACTGGAGGTGGAGCCTGCTTTGTTTTTTTACGCACACATAAATATGTTTTGACCCATAAAGCTCATTTGAAAACAAACCTGAAAATCAATATATTTTTTGGTGCATGTTTGCACCTTTTCATGTACATTTATATATTTAAACTTTTGAGCATTAAAGGTACAGATTCAAATCCTCAATCAAACCCTAAAATGGTTAATAATATTAGCTTAATTTGCTTTGTGTGTTTGAAATCACACATTCTTGAACATGTTTATATTATTTTTGTAACATGTCTCAGACACAGAAATGATTTATTGTGTTATTATGAACGTGATTACACTTGGAAATGTGTCTTACAGGCATGTGGAATTACAGATTTTTTTTTTCTATACTGGCTACATTTGTCTTACATTGTCTTTATATTTAATTTTTATAACACCATAAAGTGTTAGTTGTGTAACTTCTGCACACGATGACAATGCAGATCTTTATGACTTAGAGCTTACAAAACAAATCATAAACGCGTAATGATGCATTTAAGACAATGGTCTCCATCTACATGAAATCTACTGAGAACACAGATAATACCAAACATTTATGTTTCTGAAGATTAAATCGCTAAAAAACACTTTATTCATAACTCCCATATCTAGCAGGGGAAAATACTGGAAAGTACAGACACGAACCATGCAATAGATGATCAGTATAGTTTAAAAAAGGCTGTGAATGAGACTTAATTTGACCACTAACAGGTTTGTCTGGTTCATCAGGACTCATGGGATTTAATCACATGCCCCTAGAAAAAATAAATAAATACATAAATAAATAAAATAAAAAAGTGTTCTGCATTAGACAAGTGGTTTGAAAATGTATATAGGCTATATATATAAATTGTGTATAAAATGTATAATGCATCTTTGTTACATAAAATATATGTAATTATAAAGTATAACCTGCTTTGTCATTGTAACCATCTACAGGTCACGTATAGGACACGGCAGAGCAGATGACTTTGTCAAATGTGCCACTCAGCACCTCACATACCACAAAACAGGATCTGTTTTAAAACAAAAATTACGTTCTGTTCCAAACGTTGCCCTTTCACCCAAATACACACCCACTGTAGTGAAGCAAGCGAGGAGTTTCTGTTTATCAGCCCGCTGTTGAGATCTACGTGCATCTGAATTGCCCATAAGTGCTGCCAAAACACACACGCACAACACAAACAGACACTAATGCAGCCAATACTGTTTAATGACAACTGATACGTTCTGAGAACCTCGGCTTTTAAGTAATCTAAATAAGAGAAAAAAGCAAAGCAGTGTGTAGAAAACTACTCTAAAAGCATTATGCCACGTACACGGAAAGATTCACAAATATGGGAACAAATTGTATGCATGTTACAACAACAAGCACTATCACAAGCACAGTAGTATTTTCAACACCTCTTAAAATAACTTAGCCACGCTCTTCTCTGGACCGGAGCTGTTATGTGAGAACCGGTTTCGGGTGATGGGAGGTTTGGGACAGGGTGGGAAATGGGTGATGCGAACAGCATAACCTTTCCTCTAGTTTCCCCTCCTTTCACTCTCAGTCTGGCCCACTTATATCACAAACATGCCTCCCGCTCCTATCATAACTCCTACACTTCCCACACGCCGCTCGCCGTTGGCAGAACACGATCCTCACTAGAGCACAGTCAGCCTGAGCTTAGTGATGCACTGCCGCTAAACATGCACACCAACAGACAAACTGACATGTGGCCTTAAATCCTAGATGGCCACTAGAGAAGGATATTTCACCTTTGTACACTATAGAGAAGCAGCTTTGCAGTATTTTTCCAAGTTTTTTAACTCATTTTGTAGACATAAAATGCATTTCCATTAATAGAAATTGAAAACGAATGTCTGATAAGAGGGAAAAAAAACAGTCAAGTGGTCCCCATGAGCCCCATGAGCAGTATTTAAACAGGAAAGTAACAGAATCACATAGCAATGATGAAAACTCAAAATAGGAGGCAAATCCGAATTCTGCTGTAAAGCAGCTGTAGTAAGACAGCTGTTAAATTATACTGAATTACATGTATGTAGTGACCAATGTCCTTTATTAAAGCAGTTATACCCAATATGAGAGACATGAAGAAACAGTACAAACTGAGACAGACTAAATCCAGAAGAACTGTGGCAACATCTCCAAGATGCTTCAAGAGACTGACCAGCAAAGCTATCTGAAATAGGAAGTGCACCGAGGGCAAAAGCTGTTTTAAACGCCAAAGGAAGGTCACACTAAATATTGATTTATTTTAGTATTTAATAGAAGTTCATTGATGCAGAAAATCTATTTATGACATTATTTTAACAGCAAAAAAGTTTCAGCAGTGCCTAAAACCTTTACTGTAGCTTTGCAGGGAGATCTCATGAAGCATCTTGGAGATGTTGCCACAGTTCTTCTGGATTTAGTCTGTCTCAGTTTGTTTCTTCATGTCATTTCAAGCAGGCTGTATGAGATCTTTGGCTGTTCTCAGACTCCTTGTTCAAATAAACATCTCACTAGATTATTAAAATTAATGGCAAAATTTATGTTTGGAAATGAAAACATTTCTTATTGACACACTAGAGCAAAAGATAAAAAATAACTGACTTCAAACCATTCTTTAACTGGTGAAAATACTATTGTTCCAATAATTTTGGCCACCATGTATTTCAGCAATGTAAATTAAATTATCATATTACTGCTAATAAATAATTTTAATGAGAATTTTAATTATCATTTTATACAGTAAGATTAATGTTTTATATTCATATTATGAAGTTAAACATCATACATTTGGTTTCCTACTACCCATTTAACATATTTTTCCATTTATATCTCCCGTTTCAGCGGAATTCTCAAAGATTCATATATAATTTAAGTTTTAAAGTTATTGCCTGCCAGATAAAATACTTGGAAGTCTGAGTGTTCATGCTCAGTCTGTCGGTATCACTGTGTTTTTGTAGCAGGGACTGAAAAAGACATTCCCTGAACAGGTTTTCCTTTCACAGAACAGCCTCGTCTACAGCACTTTTACAGCATCGTCTGTCACCTGCAGGCACCGTGATCAGAAGAACATCCTGACATTTTCCAGGATGACTTACTTTTAACATCGACTCACTTAAATGTCACTGCTTCTGAAAGCAGACGAATGAGTTACTGTCACCCCATCCTCACAGAAAGGGTGTGACTTAAATACTACTAAATTGAGGCAAGACAGAAGGATTTTAGACACATTATCATACACAGAGATGGCTATATCCACCTAAAGGCCCTTAACTGGTTTCAAATCAGACCAGAGATTGAGGTAAGACGGTTTATATTGTACTAGTGCAGCATCATAAGAGTTCTTGCTCTTTTTTTATGTTTAAGTGTCACTGCATAATAACTAAACAATACAGAGGGTAAACATTCAGACTACTCAGTGCCTAAAGTGTTGTGATTTGAACACAATCTATTACACTGCAAAAGGAATTGCGAATACTGGAAACCTGGAAATAAATAAAAACGCTTTAATAACGTTAGGTTGAAATACTTAAAGTGAATACATTTTAAATAACCACTTTTTTGCAAATACAAAAATGATATGTATGCATGTTTGTATTTATTTCTGTTCAGTTAAGCATCTGGAAGGGCTTGGAACTTCATCATTCACACTTACACGTCTGTGCGCTATCATGTTATAAGAGTAAATTGTGCATTTGGAAATTACATAATAAGTTGTTCAAAAATACATTAAAAAGGCAAACTAGAGATTGTACAAACATTCTCATTTACAAGCTAAAAGTGAAGGAAACATTCTGTTGTCATGTAACAGAAACATAGAAAAAAAAACGAACAAAAAAACAAAGATGACCCTCTGCAGGTATGTGTTAATAGTTAGAAATAGCTCACAGCTTGCCTTTTGGAGTAAACATAAAAACACATAAGTTTTAAATTAAATTACAGTGATTTATATATATAGGCTATATAGTGTGTGTGTGCAAGAAAGATGTAAATTATCCTTCCTTGATGATTAAATCACCAGTTTACTCATCCTCATTTGTCATGGATCCATAAGCATTGATCACTCTTTAAACTATTCAATTAATGTCATTAATAGTTGTAAGCAAAGCATGTTATCGTTTCGCGTCCCTACATGTTTAAGCTGAGCAGACACAGAAACATGTTTCACTACCAAACGGCTCCTAAAGGCTGCGACCTTTCGCCCAGATCCGGACTCTCAGTTCAGCGAGTTTGCCGTGACACTGCTGACTCCCTCCACACGCCCACCGGAGCCACGCACCCCCGCTCCGCCAATCGCTCGCCTATCACGCACTGATCACGCGTCGGCCTTCACACCATTGGTCAAGGTCTCACACACATTTGTTTTTCATTGGTGGCGTGTTGCCACCCGTCAGACTGTTGTGAATTTTGTTTTCTTTTTTTCCTGGGGCTTGTTTTACTCAGCTGCTGGTAAAGGCAAACCGAATTCCGGTGCGAGTCGCGTCACTGAACGGGCGGAGCAGCTCCGTGTCTTTGTTCTGCTCTACTTTTCATTTAGTTATATTTCATACGTTTCGAGCAGATGTCAACACCTCAGTTTTCTAACATGGAGGGATTATGTGGGGTAAGACCGGAATATTTAATAAGACAATATTTATATTTATGTCTCGTGCGTTATTTCTTGATTTACTGACACTGGTGGGTTATTGCTGATAGTGTTTTAACTGGTAGTAGAACTGTCGAACGCATGACGTCAACTCTAACTAAATGTTACATTGTAACTATTGATCTCAACATCACGAATTGTTCCAAAGTTTCTAAAAATGGTGAAGTTCTGAAAACATGCATCTATCACCACCTACGTCTTGAGTTGACTTGTCCTGTGATAATAAACAAGGCTCTTTTGTAGTATACAAACATTCAGTGTCTGTGGGCACCGTTATTCCTGTTAGCCTCAGTTAACCCTCAGTCTGCAAGAAAGTTAGCATTGTTTAACATTTTAATTGTTTTGTCTTTATATTTTATGCGTATGTTTGTCTGTATAAATATAGCTTTTACTTTTTTTTTTTTTTTTTTTTTGCGTTTTTTAACTTCCTTTGTCGTTAATTTATGATCACATTAGAACTCAAGTGTACTATTAATTATATATTTGGTATTCAGTGCTGTCCAAACCTTACTGATCTGGGATTCTTATTTAAAATGATAAAAAAGCAGCTTATGGACGCCACTGAATATCCCACCTGTGCACTGTATTGCATAAAGAATTGAGTCTGGTTGAGATGATCATAATGCTCACTATTTATGCAGAAGTCAATCAAGTGTACAGCACCTTGTTAACCATGCTATGAAAAATAACACATGGATGCTAATGGTGTTATTTTTCTGAAGAGCAGCGGAAGGGAGGGGCTTGGCATCAGTCAAAGTTTTCTGGCCTCTGGCTGTTCCCGTGTCTGTCAGGGGGTTTCAAGTTTTGCTCACAGCCGTTTCACATGGGCAGCTTGTGAGCACGTCATTGTTTTGGCTTTATTTGGCAGTGGGAGGTGACTTCAGTCTAGTGATAGAGGGTCCCTCCAGACGGGCTGTGTTAAAAAGAGCCCCTCTGTTAAACTGTCATACTGCTTCTGGATCCATGAATAGATAAAGACAGAGAAAGACTCATTCAGATCCTCTCAGCAGCTGAGCTGTATGTGTCAAAACAACCAGAGCGCTTACTTTCGCCTGTAACACATTACGTTACATAAGTTTTGTTGTCTTCTTGTGATTCTTCTCAGGGAGCTCGGATGGAGGTCTGTGAGGGATTTCTGGAAGGGAAAAAGAACAGTGAGCACTCTCCGTGCAGTGTTCTGGAATACAATGATCTGGAGGCTGCTGAAGCTCTGGTCTGTATGAGCTTTTGGAGTCAGATGTCTCCAAAACCCAATGCCTTCAAACCTCGCCCTCTCACACCAGCGTCAGACTCCTGCGATTCTCTCCTGCACCCCGAACCGCCAGAGACCCCAAAGGACTTTGTCTCGCTTTCTTCACTGGTAAGTCTTATTTGGCTACAATTATCTGCTAGAAGGTAAAATATGTACACTTTTAAGTTCTGTTTAATTTGTCAACATTCACTGTGGGGAACCTCACGGTCCACTGGCGCCACATGGTGTAGCACAAAGCTCTTATCAGGACCTGATTTGTTTGCTGAAAACTTTGGGAGGGTTTTATGGCACCCTAAACAGGTGGCAGTCTTGAGATAAGCTACATCTGCAACTGAACTTCAGCACAGGCTCCTTCACTGTGATTACACAAATCACCTTGGCCATAATGATGCTGAGGGATAAACAGATAAAAAAATATATATATATCCACAATTGACTTTTATGGATTAAAATGTCTGATGATTGTGATGGATAGCCGATATTTCTATAATTTAAAATAAAAAAATAAATTAAAGATAAAATATTATAAAATAACAACATTATAATATACAATATTAAAAATGAATATTAATTCTAAATATAAACAGAAAATTAGTATGCACAATTACAAAAGTAAAGTAAGTTTTTTTTTCATGTTGCACATTTTAGAATGTTTATAATTTGTAAAAAAACATTTGATTTTTAAAATTTTTTATTTAATTACTTTAATTAATTTTAATATCGCCCATTTATTGGTTATCGGCCGTAACATGAAGATAAAAAATCAGCTATATATCTACAGCCATATACTATTATTGGCCTTTTTATTGGTGCATCCCCAAAATCAAGATTACATTTAACAGTAGTATTAAATTATTAGTGCTTTTGAAGATTAACTATAGAACTGTTAAATAACAGCTAAATAAAAATGTAAAAAAAAGTTGTTTAATTGCATGCACAATTAAAAGCATGCACAACTGAATTAAGTAAAATACAATATTGGCCAATATATGTAAATAAAAAAATGACAACAAAAAAAAACTCGGCAGTTAATGATATAGTACCAATATGTTGTGCACCAATTAACTCAGATTGTCTTCTCTCCTTGCAGTGCATGACCCCACCACACAGCCCAAGCTTTACGGACACCTCTAGCACCACATCAGTGCCAGCCCCCCCCTCCCCTCTGGCCCAGCCCTGTCCGAGCCTCATCAGTCCGAGATCTGCATGCCCTATCATGGCCTCCATCACACAGAGACCCTCTTCTGGGCACCCAACAGAAAAGACCCCACCACCACCTTGCAGAGCAATGGCAACCAGCGTAATACGCCACACAGCCGACAGCTCTTTATATCAAAACATTCCACAAGCTGTCCACCCACAAAAGACTGAGAAAGCTCCTTCGTCCCACCAACCCGAAACCTCTCCTGGAGGCACGTGTCAAAACAGCATCAGACTGCCTTCTAAGGCTGATAACCCCTCCATTACATCATCTCCACCATCACCGCCCCCAACCTCCAGTCCGCCAATCATATGCCAAATGTTCCCGGTGGCCCAACCTGGAGTCATCTCAGCCACGTTTATTCAGAAGCCCAGCCCTGGGGTGAAGTCTTTCTTACCACAACCGCTCCTGATGGGCTCGCCAGTTCCTCAGGGGACGGTGATGTTCGTAATGCCCCAGTCACCAGTGTCTTCGTCTCCACAGTGCCAACAGACTGTTATGACCCTAGGCAACACCAAGCTCCTGCCTCTGGCTCCCGCACCTGTATACGTGCCTTCGGGACAGAGCAGCGCCACACAGGTCGACTTCTCCCGCAGGCGCAACTACGTCTGCAATTTCCCAGGCTGTCGGAAGACCTACTTCAAAAGTTCTCACCTAAAGGCGCATCTCCGAACCCACACAGGTAAATAATGTTTAGCGCATATTAAATGTATTGTTCTAATGTCTAAGTTAAGTAGGTCATCTAACAAGTCTTCTGTCTTCCAGGAGAGAAACCTTTTAGCTGCAACTGGGAAGGATGCGATAAGAAATTTGCTCGATCTGACGAGCTCTCCCGGCATCGGCGAACACACACGGGTGAGAAGAAGTTTGTCTGTCCGGTATGTGACCGACGGTTTATGCGCAGTGATCACCTCACCAAGCATGCACGGAGACACATGACCACCAAGAAGATCCCATCTTGGCAAACAGAGGTGCGGAACCTCAACAAGATCACCACAGCCAAGGCCTTGCCCGCTGGCACAGCACTTCCGGTCAGCATGTTGCTGCCAGCCTCGAACTAACCTTCTCTTAGCCTGAACTCTGGACTCTCACTGATGTTATGCAGGGACTCACTTTATGAGGGCAAGACTGCTGATTCTCTCATGGGCAAAACGTGATTATGCACTGGACTCCTGTCTTCTTTGCTGCACATATTTCGCACTCTGCAATGGAACATTTTGTTTACTGTTGTGTAAAAGATTAATGCACTCTTTGCCAAAGTCTTTGTACTTATGTTTGTCTTAAAATTTCTTCCTTTTTCTTTGTTTTTGTATACATTTATATGTACATGTCTAGTGGAAATGTATGCTAAACTACACAAAATTAGAAAAAGGAAAATGTGTAAAAATGTATATGTGGATAATTATCTACACTGTGATTATCATATAATACTTTTATTTAATACCCTTTTTTTTTATTAAACTCTGACGATGAAGTGTGTTTTTGTCATTTTCTTAAGCCCTAAAGAGCTTAAATCTGTGGTAATCGAAAATTCAACAACTCCTCTTTGGTTTTGGGATGGTGTGTTCTGGCTGTAGTTCAGTTCTGCTTCTCGCTGCTCTTGGCGGTAACTGAACTTCCACTCTCACGTTGCTGACACACCCATGATGAATCCACTTCCTGTCAGATTCGTGAGGTCTGTACTAGATCTTGTCTCATGCGTCACCACTAATTCATATCTCAGCAGCAAGTTACTGCAAGTAATTTTGTTCACTGTCAGCAACATTTAGGTCAGCACAAATCAATTAAAATGAAAATCCTTTTAAATAAAGAATAGGGCACTCATTTATTTTAAAGACAGACACTAAGAAATCTGAGTTAAAGTTACATGTTTTAAATGATGTTCTTATTATTTATTCATTCTCTTATAAGATATAAACATGTATATTATGATTTTTGTAAGTCACATATATTATGTCAATAATAAGGCCCTGAATCTAGGCGAAAGTGTTTATTTGCCAAACACTGTAGGCCTATTAGTTTTGGAAAGGACATTGTGAAATAACAAAAAAAAAATGTTTTTGTGCTTGCCACAGGCAGGAAATAAGTCGTGTGCTTTCCAGTGATATTAATGTTCCCTCAGAGATTAAGACCGGATATCTATAATTATTGCTCAGACCACCGTCACGATTTTTAATGGCAATGATGCAGTGGCACTGGCAAATTCAACTTCTGCGTCTAAACGAGGACCAATCAGAATACAAGAAAAACTGTGGATGTGGGAGGCGCGACCAACCAGATTTCAGAACCGCGCCCCGCCTCCTGCCTTACTGACCGACTTTCTCCAACCACAAGCCTTCAATCAACCAATCCAATACTGCAGCAGCAGCGACACCGTGTGGTTTAAACGTTTGTGCTTTTCTTTATTTCGAATGCGTATGAATGTAATATACATATATGTAAATAATAATAATAAAAATAAAATAAACGCATGCAAGAATAACGTAAAATATTTTTAAATTCTACTCATGACGTTTTTGGTCTCCATCCTATTGGATTGTCAGGAAGAAAATATGATATAAACAGCTTTCGGCATTGACAATTTTTTTTTTAAATTAAGAGCCATTTTTTACGTTGTTGTTATTGCTACTTTTACACCCGCTTTCAGAGGCTTAACTCTAGTCTTAGACTAGATGTAAATCTGAGCTGTTTCAACCAAAAAAAAAAAAAAACTTGCACTGACTGATTTTAAAACATGCCTTTGGTTTGTCTTAAGATGCACACCAGTAAAGCATGTTTATAAAAATTACTTTAGTGTTCTAATTGAACTATGGCCTAATCCTGGGTTAGGCTAAACTATCGAAAGCAACACCTCTCCAGATTTTCCAAACAGTAGGCTATCTGCATGATTTTCATTGTGTGCCTTAAAAGAAATCATATTCAGCCGTTTGGAGACTATTCCTTCTCAGGGTAGTTTAGGGCAGTTAGGGGGCCTCTGTGGACCCACTAAAACTGCTGATGTGCATTCCTGTCTTGAATGGGTGGAGGACTTTGGAAATGTGGTCAGGAAATGGAACTAAATGATACACTCCATATGTTTTTCTCTGAGGCAAGCTGCTTTAAAGAATATCATTCTTTTTAATATATGGTTAATATAACAATGATCAATATGATCAAAAAAACATGCTAATAAGTTTTGGTGATTTATCAATAATCCTTCTCACATATATTCTCTTTTTCTGTGTTGTCTCAGAAGATCACTGTGGTTGTGAACCAAACTCCCTCTCGATTGTGTTCATGAGGTCCTCTTCTGAAGCATCATACACAGGCAAGGCCACAGATGAGCCACTACCTCTAAATAACAAAAAGAGGATTTTTATGGTTAATAAAGGGGCTTTACTATTCATTAGATATCTAAAATCCAATATAAAACTTACAAGTAAAATACATCAATTGTGCTTTTTCATTTTCAAAAGAATGTCATCAAATGCTACAATGTGTGTGTAAAATATATTTTACAGTAAGCTTTCATTAGTTAACATATACTTCTAATGCATTTCTTAATCTTAATTCCAAAATTTACTTATGCATAATTAAAATCACATGTTATGTCTGTTAATATTATTTAATAGAGCTAAAATAAACAGTGAGTATTTGTGTTTTTATTAGTGCTGTCAAACGATTAATAGCATCCAAAATAAAGGTTTGCGTTTGCATAATATATGTGCGCATATTTATTTTGTAGCCTATATATATATATATATATATATATAAATATATATAAATAAAGGTTTTCGTTTGCATAATATATGTGCG
>JAUMHG010000062.1:12412084-12422223 GCA_032359395.1 Enteromius anoplus | reverse complement strand
GCAATATATATACATCACAATTTATTTATGTAACAGTAGGCATTGTACCAATATTTCAACATGCATCTCTAAGTAATAAAAAATATATGTTATTTATATATTAAATATATTCATACATAATATAAAATATAAATACACACATTTTTAAATGTACATGTAAATATTTTCAAAATACATGCTGTGTGTTTATGTGTATGTATTTATATATAGACATTATAAATATACACAGTGCACATTTATTTTGGGTGTAATTAATCTCGGTTAATCATGTGAAAGCACTAGTTTTTATTAACCAATGTTAACAAAGACGCATTATGCATCAACTGACATTATCTAATGGAACCTTACTGTTACCACACCATCAATATTTAGTTTTTATTTTACTAAAAATGAAAAGATAAGCTTTCACCGTTAATACAGGGATTTTCATTTTCATCTAAATTGATAACACTTCCATTATTGACATCAAATTATAAAACGTATTGTACATGCATAAATATTTTGCATTCTTTTTAATTAATATTACAGACCAGTATACCCTCCACCAGTCATGGCACTGGACACATGCAAACTTCTTTCAGTGGAAATGATGTGTGTTACTAAGTTCAGATCAATAATTGATGGAATACACTTACGAAGCTGTTGCTGTGTTCTCTATGTTGGCACAGTTCAGCAGGTCCTGAGGCCCGACCTGTTCAGAAAGCCAGGAAATAGATAGGTATTCCTTACTTAATGGCTTTAATAGTTTCTATTAATAATGTATCGTTGATTCTGTTTGCCACTGACCGAATGGAAAAAGAAGAAGCCCAAGCATTTAAATGTGAAAACTTGAAAAATGAACTGCAGTCCTACCTTCTCATGAATGGAAGTTGGTGTGTTAATTTCATTTTTGTCACGTGTGCTGCCACTGTAAACGTCTCTGCCTTTGGCGAAATAGTAAAGCCCAAAAGACCTCGATGCAAACAGTGGCATCTTATAAGAAGTCCTGTTCAGTGATATATCAGTGTTGTCACAGTCAGCCAGGATTCTGTCCACTTCCTCGGCGAGATCGACGGCTGAAAACTCACTGTCACAGTCTGCCTGGGCGCTCCTTCTGACTGACACACGCAGATCTGAAGCTCTGGTATTTGAGGAACCAAACAAATGACTTTCATCCCGCTGAACGCCGCTGCTGGAGACGGTTTCCTCTGCCACTGACACAGGTGCGACTTTTTTCATTCTGCTTTTTGATGTGCCCATCTTTCAGATCAAATATTTCCACGTCTGGAAACGCCCATTTCTACACCCCTACTGTACAAGTTACGAGAGACTATTTAAGTAGCTGACGATAAAACAGACATTTTAGAAAAAACAACACGCACAATCATCTAACAAAGTCTTCTTTCTTTATTGTTAGAGTTGCATTTTTTGTAAACAGCGACGCAACGAAAAAACGACATGCCTCTCACAATGACGCGTCTGTCAGAGTTGTGGATGACGTCGGCATTCAAATGACCAATCAAACACTGTGTTTACAACCCGCAAGCTTCGCGTTCAGCTCTGCCATCTGTCATAATAATATAAATGAAGTTATAACATCTGCGTGACGATACTGCTGTTTCTCACAACACACTAAAACACAGAAAAATGCAGTAACAGTGATACAAGTGGCTTTTATTGCATTATACGTAAATCTACACAGTGGATAGATTTTCAACATCATCATACATTTTTTTTTTTTAAACATCACCACAAGGAAGCGTCTAAATAAAAACAGATAAAAAAACATTTTCTGCTTATGTTTTAAAATGACACCCTTGATTTACAATGCGATGTGAAACATGAATGAATATTATCAGAATCTAAAGTTGCAGTGATATTTGGCAAGTGTACACTATGTAACAACACATAATAAATCAATATATAATGATGAATTAAGTTCTAGAACATTTTTGGAAAAAAAAAACGTAGCAAGAAAGAATTACAACTTAAAAAACAACATTTCATATAGTAAATTTGAGATTAATAATAATTATAAAAAATTATATTAGCTGAACAAATACCTTGCAAATAAATAAATACAAAATAATAATAATAATAAAATTAATAATAAAAACACTATTCTCTATCCAATAGGAAGCGCAATCTATGTAAAAAAAGAAATGAAAGCTCAATGATACTATGATGCACATGGCTAAATTACATTCTATTTTTTATATATTATTTAAAATGCTAACTAATAGCTACAGTTTAAAAATCACATTTTAGACACCATAAAGTCAACGATACTTTATTTATTAACTACTGCACAGCAGTATGTTATTTAAATTGCTATTAGCCTAGCAGTTCTTTTAGTCAAACTGTACAAACTGCTCTTACTGAGAAGCTGGGCACTGTGAGAAAGGGGGCAAACAAAATGTTTTTCCTCCTGCCCTTTGAATTTAATGCAACAGATTACATCTTTTCTTTTCATCATTATTAATTAGTCAGTCAAACTAATTTGGATTCCCCGTCGTGCCTCAGGAATCTCATGGTTACTGTGTAACAGACCAGCAGTGTGAGCTTCCTGGTTGTTGTCATGGTAATAGGGTGGCGAAGGATTCTGTTCCCTCGGTTATTGTATGGTACAGCGCTCATGGCTCTGCTCTTCGCTCGCGGAGCTGCTGGGGGTCTGGGCTTTTCTTTTGCCTTTAGATGGGGCGGCTGAACCATGATCGATAATGTGCTGCAGTAGGTCTTTACTCTCGCTAGGTGGCAGGTTGTAGAAGAAGTACTGCGGTGCCATCTGAATGAACCTGTCACAAGCAAACAGCAAAAAGGGATTAAAAAGCATGGAAGTACAAACTGTTTAAATGGTTGAAATGAAAAGAGTAAATGGCTTACTAGCCTTGTATAAAAAGGGCAGTTATAACTTTATTTCTTATTGAAATAAATGAAACAAAATAATTTATTTTACTACAAAAGACTGCAAGCTAAATTATTGTTAAGGCATAATTCATGACTGATCATCATGTACAATTAAAATGGATGCAAATAATTCATAGGTGCTAAAAGAGGAAAGGAGAGAAAGAGATATAAAAAAATAGATAAATGTAGACATAAATAATTAATATTTTATAAAAAATGAAGTATAATAATAAAAGTGGAGTTCTATTTTATTTTATGATATTTAAGTTTTTAAAAATATAAAATCTAGATTTTTTTGTTATTTCTGGAGATGTTGTCATTGTGAGTGTTAATTCTGTGGTTTAGTTTTCTAGACAAGGCAGAGGAAGCAGTACATACTCGTGTGCTGAGATCTGAGAGACGGTTCTGATACAGTTGTTCTCTGACAGCGTGTGCTCATGGTACAGAACCCATTCCGGCAGGTTCTTCTTGTGCATCTCGGTTCCGTAGCCAGACAGGGGGTGGATCTGAGCCACATGTTTATGGGTCAGCATGAAGTAATTCCCTGACCCGTCAATGTCCCTCGCGACCTGGAAAACCCCAAAGAGATTAAACAAAGGAAAATGCATAAGAACAGCACACAGGCAGGGATTCAGACACTCTAAATTTGTAAACCACTGTGCCGTTTACTAATCTGCCTTCATCACAGACCTTACTGCGCCAATGCAATCATTTGATAGAGAATTAGTGCACCCATTTCAACTGTTGTGCATTAACACAGTGCACTTTGGAAAGAGTTTAAGCCTCTTTCTAGTTCAGTTTTAGAGAGAAACATTAGGGAGTTGCCTGAGTACAAAGCACAACAATAGGCATACAGTTTTTAAGAGTGTTCTACTTTGTATATAATATATCCATACCTGCATGAAGAAGCCAGCTAGTAGGGCACGTTTGATGTTCAAGCTGTTGCTTTTAGAGCCAAAGGCAGGTAAAGACACTGGCAGCTCAAGCCGTTTCAGGATTTCTGTTAGCTCAGAGCGTATCGCATCCGCTGTCTGAAGAGCAGACAGACTGAGGAAATGGTCTTCACACCATCGTTCCACATCAGAATCTAATAATACACATGTGAATGCAAATTCAACACTTTATATATTAGAATTGATAGATTTTGTTAGTCAACTACTGTCTTGTTTAATCCTGAATAATGGCTTTTAATGGATATGCATGTGGATTATAGACTTAAATGGCTTCAGTTAATTGCTTTAATGCACAAAAATCACTCACATGGCCCTTCCCTAGCATATTTGTAAGCATTAAAGATGTTGATAAGGGTGAAATGGTCTCCATCTGTATGCTGGAACCTCTGATGACACAGTAAGGCCTTCTGTCTCAGTTCCACTGGGGGTGTAAGGAAACTGCTCGGAGCTAAATGAAAAAAGAGAAAAAGCTTTATAATAAATGTATTTGTAAATATGTTTTTAATAACGATAACAACTTGGTGTTTTATTTTAGATTTATTATTTAAATTGAAGGTACAACAACTGTGAGTTGACCTGAGCTCCACATATAACTGAATGGAGCACAGACAGAACGGAAACGCAGACACATGGTGGTACAGCTGTTGAGTGGATTGTACTGAGACAGGATTACCTGTTAACATTGCAGCGATGGTCAGCACTTCGCACACACAGTCAAATTCGCAAGACGCAAGCAACGTCTTAGCCATCTGTGGCTCCAGAGGAAACTCTGACATGATAATTCCAATCTCGGACAGATTTCCGTCGTCATCCAAAGCAGCAAGATAGTCAAGTTCCTCTAACGCTTGCATCAGGCCTTCTGGATCTATCACAAAAGTGAAAAAAGTTATAAAAATATTTAATATTTTTTTATAATGTGAATAACAGTTTTCCAAGTTTGCTAATAATCTATTCAAAAAGATACAATTTAATATAAAAACAATAATAAAAAATAAGCATCATTATTATGTGTTTGTTTATACATACATAACGTAATACATTATTTATACTGTATAAAACATATACTGTATGTTTGTGTATTTATATATACATAATAATTATACACAGAACACACATATATTATGCAAACAAAACCTTTTAATTTGTATATGAATAAAAATGAAATAATGAAAACACAAAAACAAATGTTTTGAAAAGTCTTGATAAATACTATAGAATTATATAAAGAATACTAAAATAATACTCAACTGACCTTAATTAAAGAAGTTAATCAACATCATTAAAAGTATGTGATTAAAAAAAAAAAAAAGTAGCAGTCTGGTTCATTTCAATATAACAAGAACAAAACATTAATGAGTGATTAAAGCTGTAGGTGACTGTAAAAAAACACCAACTAGTATTATTGGAATAGGTCAACAGAGTATCTGTGAACTGTAATGCATTTTCTCCTATAGAAATGGCTGTTGGTCTGACAGTGCAGACCATAAACCGACAAGAAACTCTCACTAATCTGCAGCATAACAAAAGCGCCTCACATCATGAGATAAACAAGCTCATCTAGTTCATCCCGCCATGTTGTTTTCAGAGAAATACTGTTGTCGTAGCTCCACTAATGATGCTGCTCATCTGACTGGTGCGTGTTATGGAAGCAGGTTATCTTTGGAACAATGAACCCAGTCAGAGTGCTGTCGGCTCAGCTAACACACGGCTCACCACCTCTTAATACCAGCAGTGAGCAGGACAGGCCCATCTGCACCCTCACGGTGAGCCAAAAGAACCCGGCTGATCCCAGCTTTGCTTGGCTATTGTAAACAGCGGATAGTGAACAACTTGTTTGTTTTTAGACAAACTGCTCGGAAATGTGTGAGAGACTCCACGAATAATTGAATCTGATTATCTCCAATATGTGAAAGAATATGCATACACTCACTGTTTAGCAAAAAATAATATAGGGCTGTGTTTTAAGAGACTTGATTGAAATTTATATGAGAATTGTCTCTCACCTGGTCTGTCGATGAAGTCGCAGTGACTCAGGCCAGCAATTTCCATGCGCTTCAAGAAGAGCACAGTGGAAGTGATGTCAGATTCAAGAATATGAGGGACACTCTCGACAGGAAGTGATGTGTCCTCTTGATACAAACAGAAACACTTGCCTGCAGAAATGAAACATTTTAGGCATGTTCAGATTCACTGCAAGCCAACAATTTTAAGAAACTTTTATATGTGTTTATTTTCACCCAGACTGCATTTATTTGGTCAAACATGAAGTAAAATTAATAATATTGTAAACTAATATTACAATTTAAAAGACTGGTTTTCTATGTTAATATATTATAAAATGTGATTTATTCCTACAATGGAAAAGCTGAATTTTCTGCATAATTTCTCTATTGTTCTGTGTCACGTGATGTAAATCGTAAATCATTAAGGAACATTTCTAATTATTATTAATTCTGAAAACTGTTGAGTTGCTTACATTTTATTTGGAAAAAGAACATGATAATTTATTCAAAATAACAGAATTTATTTTAACAGAATTTGTTTTTGTAATATTATTAATGTCTTGTTTGTCACCTTAGATCAATTACTGTGTCTTTGCTGAATAAAATATTCATTTCGTTCAAGAAAAACAAATTAACCCAAACCTTTAAATGTTAATGTGTGTAGAATTGACCAAAAAACAAAGAGCTCACCTGTTGGGCCTGCAAGTTGTTTGCGGCTCTCAGCTTGGCTCTTGCTGATTTGTCGGATAACGATGGAATTGGCTCTAATTCTAGGATTGTACACCTGTCACAGTAAAACATCAATGTTTCATGTCCACCTATCAAAATGTATACAGTATATAACACAGAGTTCAAAATGAGGACTAGTATCTGTAAAGCTCAAAATAAAAACAAAACCACTACATACATATCTTTTTTGCACTCCAGCATCAATCACAAAGCGTATGCTGTGAACAGCCCAGAACAAATCTTCACTGGGGCTGCAGGTGAGGAAGACTCTCCTACTCTTGCTCTCTTCAGAAAGCACTGAAGGACTGTCTCCTTGCTCAGGGCACAGAGACACAGGCACCAGCTCTCCATGAGACAGCGCGAGATTGGCACCCTCTCTCCGCAATATGGCATGGGCACATTCAATCTCCTTGAAAAAAAGAAGAGAAAGAGAACTTTCTGTTACCATGGAAATGAAAACAATCTTGTGGTCTATGCAAGATTCCCTGAAGGAAAGCAGGTTGGCATTTATGTGACTTTCCCACATAAACCACAGGAAATTATAATAAAATATGAACTTGGGTCACCACTGACTGTACGATACATAAAAAAACAACTATGGGAGTCAATGACCCAAAACAGCCTGGTGACAAACTTTTTTCAAAGATCATACATATAGAAATTCATACAGGTTTGGAACTACTCGAGGGTGAGTAAATGAAAGTGTTCCTTTAAATGTCTCTTACTTGTTCAGTTGCCAGAAATGTCACAATGTCACCATGCTTTTGATTCTGATGTATCTCCAGAGCCAGTCTAAGAGCAGAGCAGAGGTAATCCTTCACACCACCTCTCCCGCTACCGTACACCACCTCACACGGCTGCAGCCCATCCAGCCGGATCTGAGGAACGCTTCCATAGTGACGTAGCAGTTTCTCAGCGGAGTGAGGGGCAGTGAGGATGACCAGCCTGAGCTCTGGCCGCGTGAGGAGCACGTCTTTGAGCAGCCCGAGGAGCAGGTCTGTGCTGACGGTGTGTTCCTGGGCCTGATCAATGACCACCACGCCACACTGCTCCAAGAGGGGGTCCGACATCATTTCCCGGAGCAGCACGTCATCTGTGCAGTATCTGCAAAGCAACAGATGTCACTGCAGGTCTGCATCGATTTAACACAAACAAAAATAGCGTGCTAAGCGAAAGACAAGCACACGTGATTGGATGATAATTTACTCTGGGAATTGCCAGTCTTTTCCTTAAGGTCAGTGTTTTCATTAAGTCAGACCCTCTCAGCTGTTCTAATCACTGTTCTGGCTCTTTTGTTCGCCAGACTGACGTATGGCTGCTCTGAAAGCTCTGATGAAGCATATGGGTAGTACGGAAACACTGCAGCTGCCTTGGAGACCCCCAGACTGAGCCCCCTCAGCCTTTTGTTAGCTTTTATATTGTTTAGATGGACAGGCGCCCCTGAAAAGAAGATGCACGTGTGGTGGTAATGAAGGGGGGAGGTGCAAATAGCAAAAAAAAGTCCAGGGAAATTGACCAAATAACGCTGTGCTGACTTTACATGCCTAGGGATCATATACACACCTCAGTACAGTGTCGGGGGAGCAGCAGGTCTGAAGTGGGATGCTGTATCCAACCTCATTGCCGATGTTAACGTCCATCTCATCGGCCACACGGAGGGCCAGATCCACCGTGCTCTGCTGATGAATCTGAGTGCACACTACCATACCGTTCTGATACTGCGCAGACAGGCAAAACTCTGCACACCACTGAGGGATCTAAAGAAAGGTTAACACAGAAAACCACACACTGTAAGGCTATTCAGAAACAAAATACCCAGAAATAAGACAGCTGTACTACTTTTAGTAATAAAGAAACGAACTTATGAATAGTCTGCCCTTTACTGTGCTTAAAATATTGAGATTAATGATTAAAGATTCAATAAATTCACTCTAAAAGTAACTAAAGTTCAGTTCAAAATCCAGCCCTAATCCACAATGAACATGGAATGAGGTTTCAAACACCAAACAAAATATTAGGAAATATAGCACACATATTCGAAATGAATGTGCTAGTTTTATAATAAACACACTATGCTATAACATATAAACTCACCTGAGTGCTTTGTCCTGTTTTAGCGGTGCCAGTAACTATCACGATCTGGCTGCTCATCAAACTGTCCATAAACTCGCATTTCAATCCCCACACCGGCAGACCTTTTCTTTCTCTTAATAGTTTGTAATATCTTGAAGAAAAAGGGAGCCCGTCGAACTGATTTAACTCCAGCACATCATCCGCACCGATATCTTGAGTTTCGCTGGTTTCATCTAACGTTAGTGTCTCCACATCTGTTGATATCTCCATCGTTGCCCTAACACGCCTTCTCTCTTCAGTTGCAAAAATAAATCAAACTGAACAAATCGACCAAACCACGCTCTATTAGTTACGTGACATATTTATGGTCTTAAACAGGTTACCTCCTCCAGATGAGTGTTAGGAACCCGCGCTCAGGACATACAGACCCTTTGTGTCATCAGTTGTCCCGCTCAGTGAGTGCACTATTGATGTCCGAGTCGTGATCGAATCGTTTTTTTAAATCGGATCTTTTTAATGAACCGAGAACCGGTCGTTCCCAAACTGCACTGAATCGGGTTGCTCTCGAGTCATCAACCGCTTGCTTTTGAAGTGTATTAAACTGGTTAAAAAAGCTACTTTAAAAACTGAAATGTTAACAGCTGAATTAACATGCGGAGTTGATTTTAATAAATGATTAAAAAGTGCAAATGCTTAACCAAGTAATGTGAATTAATTCGTAGAAATGTTAGTTGTAAATTCTAGCCTGTTTAGTTTCTATGTTCAATCAACTTAACGATAACTGAGTGAGGACACATAAAAATTACAATAAATAAATAATACAGCTTTATTAATAATTTACATTCAAATGTTCTCAACCAAAACCACTATATGGTGTCAGTGGATGTCCAGGATGACTTCAAAAAAATTAAGGATTTAAATGTAAATTATTTCTTGCGTTTTTTTAAGTATTTCTATAAGTTGTTCTAGAGCTTAAAAAACATGTAAACTAATAAAGTCTTAAAACATCAGGCCCCTTTTATGATGACAGACTAAGCCTACATTGTTTTTTTGGGTTTGCAAGTCCTGAAATACTTTACAATCTGTAAACAAAACATTTATTTAAAATCCTTAAATTATTTAACACGATGCCAGGGACCACGTGATTACGTAAAGGATTCACTAAATCATTTTCGATCCGGTTCTTTGAATTATTTGTTCGAAAGAACCGATTCGAACGTCTAGTCATTAGCGCACTGAATCGCCGCTCAGACGCGCAGCAGCAGAGATTTTGAGCGGTCATGTGGTCATTTAATTCCATCACAAAAGAGCCCAAGCTGATGAAAGTGACTACAGGGCAAAACAAGGATTCATTCTCAATAACCATACATCGCTCTCATGTCAAAACAAGACTAATAAAAACACCGCTTGGAAACCCGTGTACGGAAGCGTATTGCATTCACTTGAGGAAAAAATATCTGCTCTGTTTTTCTGAATTAACGACTTAATTATCTCA
>JAUMHG010000062.1:12391680-12411984 GCA_032359395.1 Enteromius anoplus | reverse complement strand
CTGAGATAATTAAGTCATTAATTCAGAAAAACAGAGCAGAATTTTTTTCCTCAAGTGAATGCAATACGCTTCCGTACCCGTGTTTTGTGTAACTAAAAGAAAAAAGATTGCGCGCACTGCCGCACCAGTGCTGTCACCATGACAATGTTAATGCTAGTACAGTCAGATGTGCTCGAGAGAGAAGAGCGGCAAACACACAGCAGACTCCTACAAACTAACATCCTCTGTGTGGGGATTTCTCTACAGTGCACTACAAGGACACTGACTGAGACAGCGATGAACCCAGGTAGACATTTGATTTGTATTAAGGCCTGTTTAATGTTAGCTAGAACATTTATTCGGAAAAACCTTATTCAAAACAACACTATTGCAACATAGTTTTAAGAATGCAGTCTTTAACATGCCTACCACATAAAGTTGCTTAATTCCGCGCTTATATTTGATTAACGTAATACAGTAATCCAAAACCTTTGGTCACTATTTAGTTTGAAGACCAATTCTGACTAACGTTATTTACTAAAAACTGCGACTTTTGTCTCAAACTCAATAAACTAATTTGCTGCATATTAACAATAAGGTAACTCAGTTGTTACATTTTGGTATGGGGTAGAATTAGGGGATTTAAAAATATGGTCACGGAGAATAAGACATTATTATGTGCTTTATAAATAGTCTATTAACAAACAGACAATATGCTAGTAATGCTAATATGCAAGTTATATGCTACAAAAATTATTCATGTGTATATTATGTTATGTTTCCAGACCTGTTTAGGAGAAAAGACAAATACTAATGCTTTCTCCAGCAACAGTGATTAAAAAGTAATGGGTAATCTTTTAATTTAATCACTAATCCAGGAACAATCTTTTGTGGTTAGTTATTCCTAGTGTATTGTTATGTGATATTCATGACCTTTATTAAGATGAAACCAATAGGCTGCAGTTTACCCATAAGTCACACCTGAATAGCAAGATCATATCATATGCTGCTGTATCAGATAACTGCATATTAAAAACATAGATTGGTTTAGGTTTCAACCTGTCAAAACACATATAAAAAAAGTAATATGACTGCGTTGGATATTACTGCAAAGAGTAATATTTCTAAAAAATTCACATTATTTTAACTTCAACAACTCTAATATATGATATACGTTATATTATACATCATATATTTTCTAAATTTTTTCCAGCACAATATCCAGAAGTTACTCTTGTGATTGGGAAGGTCACTCACCACAGTATTGAGCTGAGCTGGATGAATGAAGAGAATAAACCTCGAAATGGCTCTCCTGAATGTTGGACCCGCTTCTCTGTGGAGCAAATGGACCCCAAAACACACACATACAGCACTGTATACATGTCAGTTTTCTCTTTTTATTTTTTGTATTATTATTTTTATTCTTTTTTTTACAACATAGGCCTATTAAAAACCAGCTTTTTAGCAACAAACCATGTAATAATATTTGGGTGTTTTATCACAGAGGGTACAGCACTCATCATCTTATAGAGGGCTTGGAATCCAGCACCTCCTATAATTTTAGACTGAGGGTCACCAGAGCCTCAGGAGAGTGCAGCCTCAGCCCCGTGGTCTCTGTCTTCACCACCCGTGAGATATTTTGCTGTACCTCCAGCAATGGCTTCTTTGCCATCATTACATCACATTTTAAATAGAAATTCATTATTTTAAATAGTGATTATATTTTACCGTTTTGCTGTATTTTTGATCAAATAAATACAGCCTCGCTAAGAATAAGAGACTTCTTTTAAAAGCATTTAAATATTGAACTGACCCTAAACCTAGTGTATTTGTACCTATAGTGTTTTCTAATGTATTGAAGGAGAGCCTTTCAGTGGGAAGAACCTCCACAAGCCTGTGAACAGGGAGGATGAGGAGGAGCTGAGCACAGTCCTGCAGTCAGGGTGGGATCTCACACACACACACACACACACACATTAGTATTTTTGGTTCATGGGGACTCTCCATAGGCATAATGTTTTTTATACTGCACAAACTGTTTGTGCCGTTACCCTTAAAGGAAACTTTGTGCAGGTTTATGTCATTAAACAAATTTGTGTCCCCATAAACCACAAATGCTAACACACACACACTTCAACCGCACTTCATGCTTCTTCATATGCTACATTAGTATTAACATTGCATTAATTCAAGGAATATTTTACGCGAAAATGAACATTTTGTCATTGTTAATCACGCTCGTGCCATTC
Organism: Enteromius anoplus; assembly: GCA_032359395.1. NCBI lineage: Eukaryota > Metazoa > Chordata > Actinopteri > Cypriniformes > Cyprinidae > Enteromius > Enteromius anoplus. Next base: position 12,409,756 of record JAUMHG010000062.1, on the reverse strand, counting down.
TAAATCTGTATGACTTTCTTTCTTCTGTGGAACAGGGTGATTAATGAGGACAACATTTTAATCTTTACGTGAAATATCCCCTTAAATGCCAGTTCACGCATTATATCATAGCCCTTCTCATGTGATTCCTCTCCTAGAATGGTCGACATGGATGTTTATGACAAAATGGGGTTAACCCCTCTCATGGTGGCTGCACAGAAAGGTTTCACCAGGTAAACAAACATGCTTCCCATCTTATTCATTTAAACACAAAACTAGTGGACAGAGAGATGAATTCACAGCTAGCTACTGAATATCCCATACTGAATGTCTTTGTTATTTATTTATTGCTATGTAAAATATGGTCATGATTAGCATCTGTTTGTTTTGTAGATTAGTGGACATTTTATTGACGCATGGCGCTGATATTAACAAGAGAGACAGCACTGGAAAAGACTGGTGATTCTCCATTCCATGCAGTTGAATTTTAGAAAAATGAATATCTTCCAATATATATTTTCATCCATACATGTGTTTTATCAGTCTCATGCAGGCCTGTTTTGCTGGTCACCTGAGCACAGTGAAGTATCTGCGTAACTGCGGCTCCACATGGCAGTCCCGAGACACGCATGGCTCCACGCCGCTTCACTGGGCTGTGGATGCAGGACACCTGCCTGTCATTACATATATGATCCAGGATGGATGTGAGGTCCGAGGACAAATTTTCTGCCATTTAATGTGTGCAAAAAACAACATTAAAAGAATAATTCACCCCAAAAGTTCATTGCATACTGACATTTTTGCACATTGAAAAAATAAATATGACCTCACGTTGTGTTAAACGTGTTTACACACTGCCTGAAACTTTCGTCCGTCATCAAATGTTTTGAATAAAGTTAGACTTTCTCCATTTTTGCATCCTGCAATTTTGGACTCTGTGTGTGCAAGGACCTTAAAGGTGCTCTATGCGATGTTGCAGGATTTTAGCTCGATTTCATTTTTATCTCAAACCGTATGCATTACCCCTTGATCGTCTTGCTGTCTGCCCTCTGAATACATTGGGAAAAAACCCGCTCTCGAAAGACAACACAGAGGCTGCAATACCAAAAGAAACACTAAGAAACACCACAACAAAAACAACCTTCGGCCAACCAACCGGCAAGAAGAGGCAGGGTTTTTTGCTTTGGCGCACATCCTGTACCCCTAGTGTTTTGCAAGATCGCACCTTTACAGTAACTCACCCACAGGCCATCCAAGGTGAATGGGTGCTATTAGAATGAGGGTCCAAACATATGATAAAAACATCACAATAATCTGCACTACTCCAGTCCATCAAATCACGTCCTGTGAAGCACAAAGCTGCATATTTGTTGGAAACAAATCCAGAAAGGCATTTTAACTCTCGCTTTTGGCCAAAAGTCCATAATGACTCATCATCCAGTGAAAAATTCCTTACTCTGTTGTCCTTTCATATCAAAATCCACCAACATGTTTGTTTAGAACAGTTTTTGCTTGTAAACAGCGCTTGATCTGTGCACATTTCTCTCCTGATTTAGATAAGACCACTTTCTCCCTGGAGAAAACAATGTTATGGATAGAGGACTGATATTTCAGCTGGAAGCATTCGGAAGTTAAAAGTATCTTCATGATGGATTTGTTTATTACAAAGACAAAATTAAAGCATTTTTTTTTTTTTGGGTGAACTATTCCGTATTTCATATGAGACGATATATGAAGTTACCGAACTTTAGTTTCACTATTTCAGTTTTTTACTTTTTTTAGATATACCGTTTGTGGCCCATTAGTTTGTCAGATGGTGACTTGACCCAGCATTGTCAGTTTAAAGCATGTGTTTTTTGTACTCTGACAGGTGGATGTGATGGATAAAGTGTCTCTCTGGACTCCTCTCATGCGTGTGTCAGCCATCAGTGGAAACGCTGCGGTCGCCTCTGTCCTCCTCCAGGCTGGAGCTGATGTAAACGTTCGTGACAAAGCTGGCAAGACACCACTTATGGTATTTATCATCAAAACTGCCACTAAAATTGTCAAGGACAAGATGGATGACATCATTGGGGTTTTTGGTTATACTTTTTAAGGTCGCTGTGTTGAATAACCATGTGGAGCTGGTGAAACTTCTGCTTGACAGCGGGGGAGATCACCACATGAGGAACGAGGTAACAGATTATGATCATTATGATATTCATAATGCATAAATGATTCAACAATACGAGTAGTGCAATAAAAACATTTTTTTGCCACAGGATAACTAATAACACTAATAACAAATCATATTTACACCCTAATGTAGTATGGAGCAGGTGCAGTGGATATGGCTAAAGCATTTGGGAGACAGGTAATCTGACAAACTATACATGAACAAATCAATATTTTGTAGCTTGGAACAAAAAGACAATTTCTGTTGCAGAGCATCATAAACTTGCTGGATAATATAAGCTTGGAAGATTCAAATTGACTGACATCAGCAAGACAATTCTGTTATGGAGACAAGAAATGATCTTTATCTTAATGTCATATTTTACACATTACAGTAAAGCCTTGAGTTATTAAAAACAACTTTTATGTTCCTAGAGTAAAATCAAATGAAATTGAATTCACAATAGCAATATCCTTGTTTATTGTTCTCGTTCAAGTCCTTACATTATCAGTATGCAGTAATCATTTTTGAAGGCATTCACATTTCCCTTTTGTTATCCCAATTCATAGAAATTAATATGGAATTTGTTGATATAAAATTGTTACACAATGAATTCAACACCCAGTGCAAAAACTGAGCAATCATCTTTGACCACAGATAAAAAACAAAATAAGTGAGCATTTAACACGTCCACATGAGTGCATATAAAAAGGTGAAATGCACATACACTGTTGTGAATTGGTAAACAAGAACATAACATAACACACACAGGCTTGGCTTGAATGAAATACTGTGACAGCTGGGTTTGTTGTACTCCCAAATCAACAACGCTGGAATATTATGTGGAAAAACCGAAGTGTAATTTCCCCCTCAGGGTGAAGTACCGAGCAGAACAACAATCTCATAAGTTTATGAAAAACATTGAGCCCAGCTGTGCATAAAGAGTTATTGGCAAGAAGGAACCACTTGTGTAAAAATGCCATAGTTGTGACGACACACACACACACACACACCAGCAGTGATATTTACTACATCCTGTGTACTTAACATCATCTTGATGTTGAACACTTTCGTGAGAAGGTAATGAAAAATCACTATTTGTCTAACGAGACTATAATTAAATCATTCAAAGCTTGAGGTCGGTAAGATTTTTCGGAAAGTATTTTAAAAAGCTGCATTTATTTGATCAAAAATACAGTAAAAAAGTGGAGCCGTGGAATATTCTTACAATTAAAAATAACAGTCTTCTATTTAAAAATTTTTTTTTAAGGTAAAGCTGCATTTTCAGCATTATTACTCTAGTATTCAGTGTGTGTTTGTGTGTGTGTGTATTTAGATAGATAGATAGATAGATCAAATCTTTACAAATAAGTAATACATATCTTTACTGTCACTTTTGATCAGTTTAATGCATCCTCGCTGAAAAAATGATTGATTTCTTTGAAAGAAAATTTTACAGACCTTAAACTTTTGTGTGTACTTTCAAAAATAATACCAGAAATACAGTACAGAAAATTCAACATCTATAACCTCAAGTATTGGAAGATATTTCACAGAACGTGCGTATACAGCACAACAAGGCCATAATGACACAGACATGACAGCTGCTGGATGCTGATGGCTCAGTGGGAATGCTGATCTGCTATTCCGCGATATTTTAAGGTCTGTGGTGTCACTACATATTTTGTGTTTCCACTGGAATTTCTCTAAATGTTTCAAAACATGTTGGAAAAGGGAACATCACAAACTTTTAAGTGTTTGAACTATATGTACTGACTGATTTTTTTTTTTTTTTCATTTTCTGTAGATAAAGATGACATGCCATTGCTATGCATATCTGCTCTTTAAATGACTCGGCCTTATTGACGTAACTCAGTTTGGGCTGTTTTATTGTCCACACATCTCTCCTAAAGAAGCCACATGGTTTGAGGTCTCATTACAAACAAAGATAAATCATAAGAACTTAAGTTGTAGCAATAGTAGTAGCAATTCTTGCTTTGGCAGCGCATTTTAGCTTTGGATTTGCTCAAGCGCATGCTATTTTAAGGTACTGTAGTTCACGAAAAGTTGGTTTTGCCAATTCTTAAAGATGACTGAACAATAATGACTTGCATTACTTCCTCCTTTATGACATCATTCGTCATCATGCCTCATTCAAGTAATTGTTTAAGTTTTTTAGCAGTGATTCCAACGCTCCTTGTTTAGTCATTCAGATTTAAAGTTGCTTGTAATCCAGTATCCCAGACATGCTGCGTCATTTTAAAAACAGGTCTTTTTGAACTCCACAACACTACTGTAAGTCTTACCATAAGATAAATGTAAAAAAAAAAAAGAAGAAAAAAAAAGGAAAACATGATTGGAGCGGCTTATGTTCAATCAGCATTTTTTTCAACATGTAAAAACAAACATAAAATTGTCGTACAGTAAAAAAGTGTCAAGCACAGCACATAGTTTCCTCCTCACAATAAATATACATCTTAAATAGTTCTGCAGTACCTGAGCGAGGACAAACTAACACCTTTTCTGAGGAGGCGCAGCACCAAGGTGTCCGGTCAGCCCTCTTCTCTGTGAGACCCTCCGTGGAGATTCTGCAGGGGTGGTCACTTGGTCCAACAGAGTTTTTATAGTGCAAACAAAGTGTGTTTAGATGCTGGTGAAATTCACCCAGTGCTGTGGTGTCCATATGTCAGTGATCATAAAAGGGCTGTGGTAATCTGGGAAGAGGTCTACAATAAACCCCCAAAAAATAAAAAGCAGTTAGTTTTTTCCATTAATATGTTATTTTGTCAGCAGTATCACAGTGGGACTGACCTGTTTGGCAGTGGTATGGCAGGGGGCGGTCGTGGTACTGTTGGAATCGGGATAGCTAGAGGTCCAGGTATCCTAACTCCCACTGCGGATGTGCTTCGACCCGCCCCGTGGCCTCTGATTAAGGGGTCTGCGGGAAGTGGTTTCTGTGGGGGACTGGGCTTGTCGTGGTCCTTTAGATAGCAAGACATAAGATTTCCAAGGGGGCCACATTAACTGCTAGCTCAATAGAAGTTATTGCTAATATTTAGGTAAAATAGTAAATACTTAAATGATGAATTATAATGTAAAGCAATTGAACTGTAATCTAACCTCAATAATATCTATTTAAATTACACAAACATAAAAAAAAAAAAAAAAAAAAATATACATTGTTTGTTATTTTAACTGAACAAATGTAATTATTTTCACAATTAACAGATAATGATTTTAAGCAATTTGAATGTATTTGAAATTTTGAAATATATTATAACTATTATACTGTATATATGTTTTTTTATGTTAAAAATGTGTAATCCAAATAGTTGGAAATTACATAATTCAGATACATAAATCTTAAATGTAGATCTTTATTTTATACAAATGCTTGAAATGTAAAGTCTTTGGAATCACAAGATGAATATTGGTTAATTAATTTAATATATCCAGTGATATCTTCAAGAACAGTTTGAGTCAAAAGAATTGAGAACCACTATCATAAAAGTGTGTAAATAGTGACAGCATCCTAGTTCCACTAGATGGAGCTGTGCTTACACTTCTCCTCCTGGTAAACCCTGTTCGTAACGATGTAGAATAACAAAACAAATGTGCAGCACTCCCATCCCCATCACCCAATACACCCCATGTTAATTCAAGAGGTCACCGTGTGTTACCAATTTACTCAGAGGATGAGGTCATGGCATACAGCTGTTACCTTTTCACAGCTGTTCAGCCTTGTTTTGTGGAAAACAGTGGAGAATCTGACTAATCCAAAGTGCTAAGACAACAAAATCATCCATTTCTGTGTCTTTCTGAAACAACGTTTTTTCTCCTTTCTGTTTCTAACCATTATACCCAAGTAATTTGTTCCTGCAAAACCCTCATCCTAGAGAAAGCAATGTCATTACGGCAATACAAAACCTTTTAATCATGAGCGCACGGCGGTGTGTCGAGCCATGAGGCCAATTTGTGAGAACACCGTAAGAGGTGAAAGTGTTTCATGGCTCCCCGAGTAAATGTGGACTCAGTCAAGTAGAAAAGGGCACTCAGAGAGCACTAAACAAACCGTGGTGAATTCATATGTAAAAAGGTTTTAATGTGAATGCTTTCAATGAGGTCATTATATAAATCAAGCAAGCTTTGGTGTATCGGTTATACGTATTTTGTGGCACTGCTACAGTGTGTGAGCTCTGAAAGGCTTTTTAATGATTGAAATATTTAATATAAAATCTTTTTTTTAAGTTTTATATATTATATATAAGGTTTATTCGTATTCCGTTCAATATAAGGTAAGCTCTATAGAATCTGTGGCATGATCTATATGCAACTTCTGTAGTGAAGTACAGTAATAAAGCATGTGGAGCAAGAATTTTATTTAGTTATTAAATTTTTTTGGTAGAAAAATGCATAGGTGCATTGTTAAATGTAGGATATTTCTGTGTGTGGAGCTCCATCTCAACAATATTTTACAAATGATGCCACATCCCCTGGTATTCTTGCACATACTGTGATATTTAACAAGTTTATGAGCTTTATAATATAGCCTTTACAGACAGTTACATCGGATATAACTGCACAGACAAGGTTCGTAAATAATTTTATTAATGCTAGCATGTTGGTTTTACTCATACGTTACCATTTATTCAAGTATAATGTTAACTTTTACAACCTAGAAGATTAAAGGAAATTATTTTCAACAGCATGTCACAGATGCTTGTATGTTTAAGATAGATATTTTTTGCCTGGAGAACCATGTCTAGCTTAAACGGGAATAAGCCAAACAGCCTCAAAATTTCAACCTTAATACTATTATTCTACCTTTAGACCTTTTTAAAGAGAATCTAGTAAACCTCATCTCGTGGATTAACCTTTTTGTTTTATATTTTAGAATGTTATAATCACAATACCCATCGTTCACTTTCATAGCTAGATAAATGTCTCGTTGAGGTGATCCTTTCATACTGTGCTGGATGTAACCACAGTTAGTTCGCTGCAGTGCCGTGAAGTCGAGCTGAGATTCAAAGCAACAGATGTTCTTCTTCGTGCTGTCTGATAGCGTATCCTGCCAACGTCCCCGAGCAGCACTTATCGTCTAAACCACATACCTTCACACACGGACGTCTCTCATCCTATCTCACGGGAAAGCTCTTATGCACCCGTCCAATCTCATTCTCTCCGTATCACTTTCACTCCTCCGCCCGCTCTGTCTACCCCACTCTAATATTTTTTGTTTTCTTTTATCTTCAACTGGAAACTTCATATAAGAAATTGATGTGCTGTGTGCAGCGATGGAAAGTGTAACGTCCTTGCTAATGTCTCCTTATCTCCCTTCACTTGGTTTTTGCATCAGTCAGTCGCTTTCAACCAATGAAGTTGGATCAGCTGCAGTCTTAGGGGTCATTTACACAGCATGCGATTTTGCATTATAAAACTTGGAACCAGAAAAAAAGGACTTTGAGTGCGGCAGTTTTAGAATGCAGAGACATGCACAAGATGCTGGAAAAGATGTATGATGAGCAAGACATCAGTGTAGCAGGTTTACACAGAGTGTGTTTTTGCATTCTACTGTGCTACTTTTCTGTTGATTTTCTAGGTTAAGCGGGCCCTTATGGTAAAACCTCCTGACCCACAAGCATTTTTGCAATAATTTTTGTGATTACAGGCTAACAATGCTGATGCCAATTCATAATAAAGGAATATGTCATTCAGTTTTTGTTCATGATGTTGGTACTCACATTGTATACTAATCAGGAGCTATATGATAAAGCATTGACTCCATATTCTACTTGTTTTTAAGTTGATCCAATAATATTCAGTATTTTGTATTGTTAATATATTGATATTTAATTGTGCATTCTTATTAAATGTAATGCTTAGCTAAACCTCAAAATATTACTGTTTTTAAAGAATTCATTGCAATTAATCATATCCAAAATAAGTTTTTGTTTACATAATGTGTAGTGTACATTTGTTATATATTTATAAAGACATATGTACATTTATATAATAACTATATTTATATGGAGTCTCATGCACATTAATAACAGCTCTCCGACATCCACAAGTTACATACAACATCCCAGAAATAAAGCAAAAGAGAGAAGCCCTATTTCCAGCGTATTAAAGTACATTATTGCCGATTTAATCACAGGTGACTGTCAGCTAAGATGCATTTACAGTCTCCACCTGGTATAACTAAGTTTTGAATCGTCTCCTTTGATGACTTCTTTTTGGATTTTGTCTGCTATACAAACCAAATTAAGCTGTGTACGTGGCTTACGAGGGTGTGGGAAATAAAGGCAAATCTGAGAACAGCTGTAATTTTTGGTGCAAATGTTATTTACATTTAGGACTTCCTAAATGATGTACCACTACAAGTTGAGGCCAAACTCAATACGGGTAGTAACGCTTACCATCCAGCACTTACCTGGATGTTAGCGTAGGGCAGCTGGCGTGGGAGTGTGTGGAAGCCTGCCGCTCTGCCTGGCGAGTGTGTGTGTGACACCAGAGTCCTGTGAGGCTGCAGACCTGTGATGGGCATGGGGTGGCTGATGTGGACGGGATGGCAGCGTGTGGGACATTCAGGCAGCCGACGTAAACTGTGGAAGTTACGTGAAGGAAGGAGAGGCTCCGAACTAGGAGGAGACATCTGTGGAAAACAGGCAGAGTTTAAAAAATAAAGACACAAGAATTCAATACTACTGCTTGCTACTGCTAACCTTCAAGACCTTTCTAGGAATCAACCTAAACCTCTTTCTGCATACGCTGCTTCACAATTCGATACTGTTCCAGGTCCTTTTTGATAAAGGTATTTATACATGTTGTTGTGGCATGGCACACAGACTCAAAATACCCAGATGAAGAAATTAATCAGCGCTTTACTTTTCCAACACACTTTTTTGGCCACTTTCCAATCACATTGAGGCCTGATCTCCCTTTGAGCAAACAAAGGTCTCCAACAAACAGTTTCTCTCATTATATTGTTATGCTACCCAAGTAAATTAGACTGAATTAATCCAGAAATCCTTTAAAATTAATCTTTGAGGTTTTAGATGCAGATCTGGACTTCATTAATATCCTTTGAGGGTCGATACTGGAGACTAAATCAATTATGCACCCAAGTCTCATGCCGTGTACACGGAAATTAAGAGATGGATTGGCTTGGACAGGCATAGGAATTCTGCGAGAGAGCTGACCTCCTCACTGGGCAGGACAGACACTGAGGTAATTAATTATGGAATTTGAGGTTTAATAAAAGATCTTGTTGGTGCTTGTTAATAAGGGTGTAAATGTTCATTTTTGATTACATTCTTCATATAATAAAATCTAGTATTTGGTTACAAACGGTCTGCATCGATTCAATTTAGTATGATTAAAAAATATGTATTTTCACAAATGCAATTGTAAGGAAATTGCTCTGATGATAAGGATTAAAAATAGAAAATATTTAAAATAATATTTAACTGTAATTATTCAAAATTAGTGTTGTCAAATGATTAATCGCGATTAATCGCATCCAAAATAAAAGTTTTTCTTTACATAATATATGTGTTTATGCTGCGTTTATTTATTATGTTTATATTAAAACACACACGTACAGTATATATTTTGAAAGTATTTACATATAAATGCATTTATACATTTATTTTCTTATGTTTGATATGATATCTAAATATATTTAATTTATAAACAAAACATATTTTCATTAAATATATACATGCATGTGTTTGTACTTATATATACCTAATAAATATACACAGTACATACAAATATATTTTGTAAAGAAAAACTTTTATTTTGGATGCAAAATTATTCAAAATATTATTACATATTTTGGATGTTCTAATGATGTTGAGGAGTAGAGTGTCACACTTACCTTGTCACAGCGGGAGTATAAAGGTAAAGAGGCAGGCTTGTGCTGAGGAGAGACCCTGAACACTGACTGTGTCTGTGGGGGGCTGGGAGCTTGCTTTCGCCCTACTGATCTGTAAAATGAAGAAAGAGTTTACAAAAAGTTTCATGTTTTAGGTATGGTGAATATAATTACTACAGTAGGGATGCCCACTTTTTAATAAGCTCTCACAAATTTTTACTTGTTCATTATTTTTAAAGAGCAAAAATCATGTTCATAATAAGGCAAGTACAATGTAAGTTAACATAGTCCAGGCAGTAAATATTTAAATGCACTGTTTTAAATTTTAGATGGTCTGACAGAATGTTTGGGGTCAATATGTTAAACAAAATACTTTTATTCAGCAACAATGCAATAAATAGATCAAAATTGGGAGCAAAGACCTTTATGATGTTACAAAAGATTTTTAATTTCAAATAAACGCTGTAGTCATTAAAGAATCCTGAGATTCTGAGCACAACTGTTTTTAATATTGATAATAAATAATGTTTCTTCAGCATAAATCAGCATACCAGAATGATTTCTGAAGGATTGTGTGAAGGTCTGAAATATCAGCTTTGCCTATAAATTACATTTTAAAATATATTCACAAAGACAACTTTTATTGTAATAATATATCAGACTTTTTTACTGTATTAAATCAAAATAAATGCGGATAAATAAATAAGTTTTTCTTAGACTTTCACTAACAAATCTCTTTGACCCCAAACTGTACAGCAGTATATATCTATCATTACTAACCCCCACAGCTTTCTCACAAAACACTCAATAATACCAGAAAAGGACCTGTAAAGTGTATAGAGCTTTTTAGAGGTAGCAGACTCCACTCGGAGGAATTACATAAGTTCATCCACTAAGAAAACTATTCTCACCTCAAAAGGGTGATTTAGACAACTTTAAAGCTTAAATTATAAACAGGGTTTTACTGAATAATTCAAGCACTTAAATACAAAAAAATACAAGCTTCACATTTAGACTTTTAAACCCTCTGGAATGCTGGCCCAGTTAACTTCTATTGTAAGTGTGTTACTCTGACCATGAATTCGATTTTTTTCCCCATAAGGAACAAGTCAAAATAATTTTCTGTGCCAAACTACATTATGCCCTGAATTCCTGTTGATATGAACTTCAACTGAACTCAAAACTTAATTCCCTTAAGCTTCAATAAAACTCTAGGGTATCTTGGTGTCCCTGGATGGAAACCAGCAGGAATCCAGGATCAAACACATTTTGGAAAATGCACCATTGATGGTACCTGAGCTTTTGGATGGCGCTCTTCTTATTGATGCAGAGCATCTGAACCAGCGTTTTCCTCTTCAGACACACAATCAGTCCCGCCGACAGCAAGCAAAGAAGGGTGACCAGCACGCCCACGGCCACAGCGCTGCTGTCAGCTGTTGTCACATAGGACAGCACGCACATTAATACACACACTCGCACATCTGTTGTACAGCACGGCACAGAATGGCACAGAGAGGGAAAACACAAGAAGCCAAAGTCAGGTTAGAAAGAAAAAGGATCGATCAACATCCCTCTGTGTCTCCACCTGCATTGCTTTTACAAGCTGTCTCAAAGTTCTTGAATGTCTGCTGAGTGACATCTAAGCACAAAGCTTCAGGTTTCCACCAGTAAATCAATGACGTGTCCTGTCAATGCTGTTATGCTTTTCCACTGGAAAATCGTTTAATGGGTTTTGTAAGTACATTGTACTTTTGGGCTGCACTGTTCTACCTGCGGTGCGGCTGTCACAGAGGGGATGAAAGCAGTTAGAGCTAGTGCACTTCCTCAAGCGGTACAGTCGGGAAATCTGAATGCATGAGGCCAAAAAGGTTGAAACATACTCCATGCACGTTGGCAAACAGAAACGCTCCTAGGTAGGCAAAAATTTAATCTTTGCATTCTGAAATATGCTTTCAAGCAATTAGTAATGCAATGCATGTGTTAACTCTCAAGACATTATAGCAGCTATTTGTGCACACTTCTTCAATAGTCAGTTTTCTTTTTTTAAGGTTTCATCACTTTGCTTAATTTCTTTATGTACAGTTGTTTCTGAAATACATATATTTTTTTTAAATAAACAAAGTTGTTTAATGAACCCCATTGTGTACACGATTTGGTTTATTCCTCTTTTGTAATTTGCTTTAGATAAAAGTGTCTGCTAAATGCAAATTTGTAACCTTATTGTGACAAAGGATGGTCATTTGCAGTATTTATTTGTGTAGAGTTGAAATAAAGTTCAGAAATAGAATTCCAAAATAAAAAGTTTCAAGAAAACTACTGATTTGTTCTATTTTGTTGTTTGAAATATCTTTAAATGATACAGACCAATAGAACTAAAGACAGATAGATGACAGATTTGTAACTAATATGTACGGTAATCATTTTTGTCATTTTGTTTCATTTCAAGTTTAAAGTTGTTCCTGTAATAAATGATTAAAATAAAAAAAAACTTTGCATACTTGTTTAGCATAGTATGATTCTAATCTGGAAAGGAGCACATAAGAACTGCAGCAAGTCATGCTATGTTAGTGCAATGCATACTGGTCAAGCAGGTAAGTCAAAAGTGCAGTTGTTCATCACTGTACCGGCTTGTCTCATTGGTCCGCTGTCGACGCTGCCGCCAAACCCCGCCCTATCACAGAAAGGAGGTGCCCAGTGAGCTTCACAGTGGCAGTTCTTCTTGTTGTTGCATTCCTGTAAACATAAAGCCACTGCCATCAATGCGACATGCAGCTCTAACCTCCTGATCAAATTTCCTGCTAGACATTCTCAACAATATCCTGCTGTTCACTGTTTAAGAAATTCTGGGGGATAATGGTATGAAATCTCCTCATGAGCATTCAGTTCATGGCTGCTCTGTTCAATGTTGCATTCAAGGGCAACATTTTTCCATTTGCACAAAACTGCATCAAATTTTTCCATCAGGATATGTGTCAGGGGTCGCTGCATAAGTTGATTGATGTCACTTGATGTTTAAATCACAGTCTGAATATTAGATGTCTGCCTTCTGAAAGGAAACATGCAGCTATGTCTTCCATCCCATAAGAACACAAGGAAACAGACTCTCAAACTCTTAATGCTCTCATCCAGCTTTCTTGGATGCTGTGATGGTTTCAAAAACAGACCCTCTCAGCAGACAGATTCTTACATTTCAAGGATTAATGAGATTGTTTGAGTCTTGATTTTGTGGAGTTGATCTTAAGACCTCTCAAGACTAGAAACCAATAGCCTTAGTGGTTTAGCATTAATCAAGATCTTGCGGGTTTTGGTGTGGGGCTTAAGGGGTCTAGTATTGGTTTTGGTTTTAAGTGGTCTTCTATTGTTCTAGGCCTGGGTCTTTAAGGGGTCGATCCAGCTTAAAAAAACACCAGCATTCTGAACATCCAGGTTCCCAGAATGCTGAAAGAGCTACCAACATCTTATTAATAATGATCAATTTGTCTTGCAGCACAGATCCAGTAAGGAAATAGACCTTGGAGAAAAAAAATGGATGCAACTCCACAGCCTACAGACAAAAATAAGAATTCCAATTTAGGAAGCGCGTAACAAGAGACAATAAATAAAACATTACACGCTGGAGCACGTGCCCTCCAGAGCTGACAGTGGGTGCAAATGCAAAAGACAACACGGGGGTGTTCTTGGCCACAACATTTAGCGATTGCATCTTAGCAGTCCTCTGGCAAAAGAGCGCGTGTACATGATGAATGGCAGTTTAAATGGTACACAAATGAATTAAATATGACTCTTATAACCTTATTGGAGTGTCAGAGATTGATTGTGAAGTACTTTAACAGCTCAAGCCTCAAGTCACCCAGCATGCTGGGAAAACAATAGTGTGAGGTGAATCAGGGTGAGATTGAGTAAAAAAAATAGTTTACACAAAATCTGAACTCACTTGAATGTTTTTTTTTTTTAAACACAAAAATATTTGAAGACTATACAAGCTGCAATATTCTATACAAGGGAGATGTAAGTGTTTCCGTATATTCCTGCTTTTGTTTTTCCTGGATAATACAAGAAAAACAGTCATAAAAAAGTCATACTAATCTAAAACGAGATTAGTAAACGATGACAGATTTTCATTTTGAGTGAACTATCGCTTTAAATGTATCGAGCTTCCATGAAAGACCATGACTGACACAAGGTTATGCTGTAATCTAATTTAGAACAGTATCAATGTCTTATCTGAGCTTTTAACTGCTATTTCATTCATAGCGGTAATCTAGTTCAAGTGAAGTTTTAGTATGTGCACCTAGTTAGCTAAGTGCTGTTATGGGCACACGCTGTCCCCTTGGCAGACAGCTATAATGTAATGAAATGGATTTCTGTAAAAGATGAGACTTTCAGTAGAGGATAATAATTTGTGCTGACTTACTATCAACATTTCTGACTGATAACTAATGTCAGAGAAATTAAAAAGATTTAAAAAAAAAACCTTTTCCAGCAGATTTGAGGAAATTTCAACTGACAGTAGAAGCAACCTTACCCCTCTTCCATTACAGTTCCCAGAGCACTTGTGCACTCCAAAGACACTGACATTCTGACACTGCCTGTTCAAACAGATCTGTTATGATGAGAGAGAGAAAGAGATCGTATATGTTATTGACCTTAACTACTGGTCGACTGAAATGTTTTATACATATATATATAATATGTATTACCATTACATCTTTAGGTAAGTACACCTTTAAGTACTTGTAAATTGACATGCTGTAAAATAAAGTGCAAATGAAAATGAGCTATTACCATTCCCTCAGCACACTTAGTGCCTGCCAATACCAGTCCTGGATCAGGCATATCATCACCCAGGTAAACATGTGTCCCACGGCACAGAATACGCCCACCCTCCTGCAGAGGTATGTTTGTCTCTATGGAAACCGCATTGGTTCCGATCACTGGCCTGTTGGCACCTCCTTGGCATTGAATTTTCCCACACCTAGCATCCCTGTGTAAATCACACAGACAAAATACATCAAGTGAGAATGCAACAACAGTTCTAAATGTTTTTACACTGAATACATGGGATAAGGTGATAAAACGCCTGAAAACAGAAAGGAGATTGTGTTGTCTTGAGGTAACCCTGCCTTTCACACCCTCTCACTCATCTGTGAGGAGCAAAGAGTGTAATTAATAGTGACAAGAGATTACATGTAAAACCACGGGGCTGCCACTGTCTCTGAATAATAATGTCACAGCTACAAAGAAATTCATAAAATTACATTCATTACAACATGTTTGATGGGCCATCCCATAATAATTAGACAAGAAGTGATATGAATGAATCAGGACACCCTTAAGCAATACCATTCTTACATTTAGCATTTTTTATGTTAATATTCTTTTGTTTTGAGAATGAGCATCATGAAAACTGCTATTTCCTTGTCAGTCACTGGTTCTACGTTTTAATTATGTATGCTGTACTGGCACTAAAAGCATTTGTATCAGTACCACAAAATTAAGTAGAAGAAAGTTACAAAGCAGCAAAGAAATAGTTGAACAAACAGAACAGAACAATGTTGTAACAAAAAGCAAAGACAAATGAAAACAAATGATCAAAGCTAAGTAAAGTCAAAATAAACGAAGCAGAACAAAAGAGAACAAGAAAACTAAACAGAGAGTGGCATTTTGCAAATCAAGCAAAAAAACTTATACAAAACTAAAAGCAAAGCATAAAAAGCAAAAAAAATTACGTAATTGTATTGTACGTAAAAGGTTAAAGTGCAAGGTTCTGTAGTATTATGACCCAACTGTACCTTGCTTGACATTTAGCAAAGGAACCTTTGGAGTCTTTTCCGCAATTTCCATAGGGATCACCTGCAGAGTTTACTCTTTCAAAACAGATTCGCGGGGCAGGTTTTGCTCCTGGAAAACAAGAAAGAATGAAAATAAAGTAGCATATGCCCACTGTCAGAGATGGAAATGTGACACTGTACAATCCCTCCATCTTGTTTCAGCTTGTATAAAAACCAAAAACAGATGAAAGGATAACATATGTCAGACTGTGTCCTGAATCCTTTTGGAAGGGAGTACGAAGAGACATATGGAATAAATAACAGCAATCAGTCTGAGTTTTCATATTGCTTGAGCTTGCCATATGAATGCATGCTGGACTGAAGTTCTGGTTTGACAATGGTTACATATAGAATTACAGTGTCAAAAAATATATGATTAATGAAATGTATATCTGCGGAACCCTACAATACATTTTTGGTCAACCAAATGGGAGCAAAGGAACCCTGCAGCTATCCGCATATTGAATCTACACAGCTACCAACCTGGTCCCCACAGAGTGATGCATTGCAGCTCATGAGTCTGACAGATGCCGTTGTAGCAGTAACCATCCATATTGTGGCATGCGTGTCCATCATGCAGGTACACATTGGCAGGGCAGTGGGGGTTTGTTCCGGTGCAGAACTCAGGTAAGTCACAGGAGTTACTGGACTCTCTACAAGGAGTCCCAGCTGGTTTTAACTGCACAGACACACAGGAACACAAGACTTCAGATAACAACAGAGAGCAAACTTAAAGTGCACAGTGACACCTAAAAGGAGATTTCTTTCAAAATAAAGATACATTTTTACTTAACTTCAATTCAGGCACAATGGGATAAACTCAAAGTCATGCAGAGACATACTTGGAATGAATCACAAAGACTATTGGGTACATAGTTAAAAATCTATTCCCTTCACTTGCACTAAGAAATTAAATGGAGTCCAAGAAAGTAGCAAAATTAAATTATTTTAGTTGCTATTTTCATTTAATGAATCGGTATGTTGAAAGCTTGTTGTACAGTCATTTGTTGTAAAGTCTGTGTGAACATGTATCCCTGTTCTGTGGTCTGTTCCGTAGGGCCCTGGTCTGGCTTGTTTCCCAAGTAAGTAAATGAGCTGAGCGCTCTGATTTATGTGTCTGGAGGCTTGAGAGGAAAGTGAATGTCTATGTTTGGAGCGCAAATGTTGGTTTATGTTGCACTTATTAATGGGGCAAGGAGAATTTGATTTTCACGCCTTTATATTACACACAGAGAAAGAAAGAATGAATGAAGAGGAAAGAGGGACATGAGAGATTTACAAAAGTACCTGGCAGTCTTCACAGCACTGTCCATGGGCACACACCGCATCTCCCTTGAGAGTGCAGGTTGTAGCGTTACAGCAGGGATTCAGACACTCCTGAAGAAAACAAAGGGACGGCAATAGATTTAAAGGCACATGTGTCACTGTATCACATGGGAAAAGTTAAGTTAATAATAGCACTCTTTATTTTACTATGGTCCTGAAGTTAAAGTTTTAGAGAGGTTGTTTAATTTTAAGTGTCAGAAAGAAGGTGAAAATGTGTGACCTGACAACACAAAAGGTTAACTTTAAATAAGTAAAGTAAAAAAACAAACAAAGAACAAAGAACAAAATCAAGCAAAGAAAATAAAAGACAAAACAAAGAAATCACAAAACTAAGCAAGTAAACAAAGAATAAAATCAAAAAAGCAACACAAGCAAAGTAAACAAAGAATCCAAAAGCAAACAAACACCAGAGCAAACCAAGGCAAAACAAGACAGAAATAAACAAAGAGCAAACCATTAAAACAAAAGTCAAAGTATGAAAAATAAAAACAAATCAGAGGAAACAGAATAAACGAAGTAAATCAAGAACAAAAACGTAAAAAATCTAACAAAACAACAACAAAAAATGAAGTAAGCAAAACAAGCAAAGTAAACAAAAAACAAACCTATAAAACAAAGAGGAAAACAAATTTTTTTTTTAAAAAGCTTACATTTTAATAGAGGTCATTTATATATTATATTTAAATCAGAAAGTGACTTAAGAAAGAAGGTGGATAATTATATAAAGTGGCCAAAAAGCTAAATTACAATTGCTTTGGGTGCAAGAAACCTTGACTAATATTGTAAGCAGACTTTAGGTGGAAAATAAAATGCTACAATAGCACAAGCTACACTCTAAAAAATGATACTTGGGGTTAGTAAGTAAAGCTTAAAATCAATAGCTTTTTCTGCATAAAAAATTTAGTT
>JAUMHG010000062.1:12352088-12376071 GCA_032359395.1 Enteromius anoplus | reverse complement strand
CCATGCGTCTTAGCAGACGCAGTACTCGTTCCATGTCTCAGGGAACAGGGGTTACGGAAGTAACCCTTACGTTTTCCATTCTATGGCACCTTGAAACATTCCTATTTACTGGCAGAGGTTTGTGATTTGCCAAGTGGTTATCAATACATTTCTATTGCACGTACTCACCCTGTAGAAGGGGTCATGATGCAGCCACCTCGATCTACAGTCATCCTACAGCCACATCCTCGCTCTGGTGTGTCGTGGTTCATTCCAAAGTTATGGCCCAACTCATGAGCCAAGGTCACAGCAGCTCCCAGAGGATTGTCTGAGTGGTCCTAGGAAACAACAGGATGTCTTTTGATATCTTTACCTACTTATGCTGTATCTCTTTTCGCAGTTTTTTGATGTCTATAACTTTGAAAACTCAAAACTGTCACACTAAAAAGATAGAAAGGAGAAGGACTAGAATCCAAATAATGTTTGACTAATTTGATGAAACAAATTGTCATTTACATATCATATGTGATAATATTGTAGAAGTTGTCCATATGTGATTTGACATTTTCGAATATATCGAAGAAACCAAACAAAACATTGTTTGGTCTATTAAAATTAACAAAGTTAATATCAGATCTTGTTTTTGTTGTATTTTTTTTTTTATAAAGATAGTAGATTTGTTTTGAATCTCTTTGCAGCAAAAGACTGATTTGTTTCTGAATCAATTAGCTGTTCGAACAAATCGGTTGAGTGAATGACTCAGTGACTCACCCATGCAGTGATTTGGCGTGATTTCCTTTTTTTGTCCCTCAAACTCATTTCAAATTTTAGCATTCAATGTTCAACATCAAAACAATATTTCTGCATTTGAAACTACAGGTTAACCTTCAGTTTAAGAATTTGACAAAATATTTTGCATACACTTCATAAGGTTTGAAAAATTGTCTCATAGAAGGTAAAAATGCCCATATATACGGTAAAAATCGATTTATTGAAAAGTGAATTTCTGTTTCTGCTACAAACAAAATCAAGAATATGAAGAAAATCAAAAGATTTGGGAGTTAGATGTCCACAGCAGTCTTAAACCTGCCAAAGTACCACTACATAACACACTCAGCAAAACACTGTCTAATTATCCTTATTGACAAAATTCCAGAAAATATAGAGATATTATTATTTGCACACCCCTATAATTAAGGTGCCATCATATCAGTGAATCTCAAGTTCATTGCCCACTGTCAATAGTGCAGCAATGTATAAGAGGCAGGGTTTATGCAGCACTTTAACCATAAAACAAAAAGCCGACATCCGAACGCAGCTCAGCAACTGTATTGTAACAGAGCTAGCAAGAATAAAGTGGCAATCGACAGCAGATTTCATAATCTATTATGTGCCATAAGAGGTACAGGTCAGTGGGGCAAACTTGCTGACCAACTTGAACACATTGCAAAATCTGGGAGGGAATCTTTTGCTTTCAGAGTAAAATAATTTAAGAATGTCAGATAAACACTTAAATTTAGTACAATTAATTATTTAAAAATAATGTGCTAGAAAAATAAACAGACATAAAAAAATTCAAAAGTAAGCTCTATTGAGCTGTTCCTTGCTGAACATAATATTGTATGTTTAAATAACATAATTTAATTTATATAATAATTAATAAATATAAATATAAATTTAATTTAATAATTTAGTTTTAATGTTTTTTTTCCGTATACGATTATTTGCAATCAATTTGATTAATTTATGAGTGTATGATGTATTTAATTGGATACAGTTACAGTAACAGTACTTCTTCATACTAACACGTGAAAGGACCAGCGATGTTGTTAAATTTCTTGAAGGGCTGTCGATGCTCCTATGAATTTTTATATTTTTTCTTTCAAACTCTCTCTTTTAAAATCTCTTTCAACCTCGCCATAAAACACACATACAAGCACCACTGCCCTTATTCTACTTTCCTTTATCTTCTACTCCATCATCTGTTCACTGAGAACAAAGCAGAGCTTCAGCATTATCCATTTCAGCTGAGGTGAAGAAAACCTCCCTGCTGCCTCATGAACGTGACCTGGTTACCAGCAAACCAACTCTAATAACTCAGAAGCAGATTTTTTTTACTTAATTTAGCTGCCATCTTTCACACAACTATACCCTGACTGTCTTTTTTTCCATTTTGCTGTACATCAAAATTCCATTTTCTTCCTTGATTGCAGGGCGAGGAACATGACAGGCTCATCTTAGCTTTCAGAGCCAACAGGGGTGATATTTATCTGCCTCATTTCATTTATTCAAAATCTATAGGGTGCCACTGATGACCGTATATCTTGCGTATGACTGACTTGCCCCTTTTTGGGTATAATTGCAGACTAATATGGTGGTTAATGCCATGGGAAATATAGACTTAATTATTCCAAAAAATCACTACCAAGCTGTCAAATTCAAAACAGGGTGCCTTAACAGCCATATTTAAGTGCTCTTGGGTTTCTGACAAGTTAGTTCCAGATTTTACATTGTATCATCTATCATATTTATCACAAGCATTCCAACTTTTTGAACCTATAATCATGTAAGACTTATCCATTATGCACACAAGTCAAACAGATTTAAATCTTCATACACAATTTGTGAGTCAACTAAGAGGACTGTAAAGAGTTTTTAAGCTGATCAGTCTCATAATAACATGCATTAGTTTTGGTTTAATTCACAACCCAATTCAGTTTCAGTCTCTGCCATATACTGTATATGTCAATGGAAGACAGACATGCAAGACAGCTGCTAATACAGAAATACATCAGTTAGTGTACAGTGAATGTTTTCCTAAATCAAACCCGTCCCCCTTTGTCTCTTTCAATCTTTAGCGGATCTGTTGATTTTATGAACTAGTTCATCCAAAAATGAAAATATTGTCATCATTTACTCAGGAAATGGAAATTTAGCAGAGCACACATGCAGCTGTTTTCCATACAACGAAGTAAAAGGCGTCAAAAATGACAAACGTACTATAAAAAAAGTCAATTTGTCATTTTTTGCAGTGACCTTTCATTTTCCTTGTACAGAAAAGAACAACATGATCATTCTTTTGACAGAAGAAATAAATAATTAACAAAGGTGGGTGAGTAATAGTTGACAGAATTTTCATTTTGGGTGAACTATCCCTTTAAGAAGTTAATGGAAATCGTTTATCATACAGCGCCACAATAGTTTGTAATTCAGACCTATGGCTAATGACTTCATCTCTGTGAGGCCCTGTTTAAGAGGCACGGTTTGTTACAGAGGCTTGGATGATAGATCTATACTAATAAAAATGTAAATGTGTGTTATTTAGCCATACAGCAGCAAAGCAGCAATACATGGTCGAATAAGTAGTGGCGCATTGACTGACAGGCAGCTTGTGGGTGGTTAAAAGTAAGAAGGATAAACTTGTGCATGACCTTCAAGAGCTGCTATACATGTGTATTAGTTGGACTCATTTTTTACACTCAAGGCACTACAAGATAAAACAGCCGCTATGTAGTTGGAGTCTACATTACATTACATTGGAGTCTAAAACCTTGAGAACACTAATAAAAATATATACATTTTGCATTTGTCAAATTTATTTAGTTAGTTACAGCTTTGTATAATTTATATGTCATATATTTATTTGCTCCTTCCCTCTCTATCTATCAGGTAGTCTAACCTGCTGAGGCAAAAGTCATGAAAAAGTAATGACTGAAGTAAGAAAAGGAGCACAGTGGTGAAAGCAGTATTACTGATGACTAGTGGGTGCAGGGCAAACAAACAAGAGTCATTGTCTATTGATTGGTTGAAAGTTTCTGGAATTAAAAACAAATAAAAATGGATTTGGTGAATCTGAGATGAATGGGACACAGCCTATACCTTGAAGAAATAGTTCACCCAAAAATGAAAAACTCATTATTTATTTACCCTCATGACACTCCCAAAAAAGCTGCAGGTTCATTACAATGAATAGGACTGAGGCTTTCAAACCTTTTGCATTTACTGAAGCTTAATTCCATATGTAAAAAAAAAAAAGCATGTACCAGGTTTGGAATGGGATGAAGATGATTATCAATGAGAGAATTATTATAGAGGGTGAACTATCGCTTTAAATTTCAACGCTTTTACATCATGAAAGTGTAAAACAGCTGGATATGCTGTGCAGCTCAGTGTGAATGTGCTAATTATGGGACACAGAGTGTGCAATGATTTATTTCTCACCATGACAATGCCTCCTGACTGCTCAGCGGTACACATACTCATGATGGGAGCCATACCTATTGTGGTGCCCTGGAAGTACACCCCACTGCCATGAGAGAATAAAAAATGATTAAATATACAGTACTATACTTGCACAACCAATTAATGAGATTAAGATTAATACATGTTCATAACATTGGGTTGCATGTTTAATTTAGCAGGTTTTGTAGCATGGTGCAAAGGTCTTGCAACAAAAATGTAGCATACTGTTAAACTATTTATTGTACTATAATGGTTTAAATTTTTTATAAAACTGTAGGCAGCATTTAGTATAATATAATCTTCACTATAGTAAAAATATAGTGTTGCATGATCCTTCAGTATATTGTCATTTTTCAGTACTATTAATGTTAAACAGTTGTTCTGTTTAAACATTTTTTGGAAACAATGACATCTTTTTTTCCCCAGAACTCTATGATGAATGTAAAATTTAAAAGAACAGCATTTTTTGAAATAGAAATTTTTCTTTGAACATTCTTGTATTTTAATGTAATATGTTAATGTAATAAGTAGTTGTCATGATTTCTAGCTGGGGTGCCCACAAGCCCCTCCAGAGGGCACTCCATCCAGAACATCGCCATCATCTCAGAAACTCCATTTCCCATAACACCCCATGCCTAAGACTGTTTGCACACACCTGGTTAAGAACTGATTACACACACCTGGTTCCTATCAGGAGAACTATTTAAGTCACACACACATTCACCTCATTGTGATGCCTTCTTGTATTGCCCTAGTCTCAGCCTCAGACGTCACGCCCATGGAGCGTTGGCTAAACGTCTGATGCATACGGTACACATTTCTGGAAACACTTCAGCAGTGTCGAAGTCGTCATCTGATTGGTTGAATTTGAGCGGATTTCCAGGGGGCTCGAGTGTCGCGTTTATTTTCGCTCCGCCGGGAAACAAAGCGCAGACATGTAATTGCGGAAAAAAACCCTGTTGTGTTTACATGAGTGACAATAAGCATTTATTAAGATCAGTTAAACGTTGGATTCTCTAAAGTATGTGATCCAATTTTACTAGTTGTGTGTCTCCTCCTATCTATCATGGAAGATCAAGTGAAGTAAGTTAATTAACTCAGAAGGGGATATCATCCGCGTTTGCTGACAAACATGAAACAACAGACGCTGACATCGCAGCAGAATTGCTCGTGGGCGTCTAAACGGGATTTTCTATGCTGACTGACTTCTTGCACGCTGTTCTGTTGTTGTGGGGACATGTCCACGCGCTGAAACGTGACGCTGAACGAAACGAACTGTGATTGGTTGTTTGACATGTCAGTCAAACGGCATTATGGGCGGGCCTTGAAGTCCAGACCTTCAGCCGTCAGTCTGAAGGTCTGGCTATGCAAGACTAGTATTGCCCTGGCCTGCATTTCTGAGCGGTTTCATTTCTCTTTCTGGTTCCTTCTGTGTATATCCTTGGACTGTTCTCCCATGTTGATTGTTTGCTGCCTGCCCCTTTGATCTAGCCTGGAACCGCCTATACTTCCTGTGACGCTACATTCTATTTCGAGAGCAGAAGTCAGTCTGGCAAAGCTCCCGTTTTAGAGCATTTCTGTGGGAACCAATGAGAAACCATTGGCCAGATTAAATGCTCCTATGATCTTTAAAGTCGTGGAAGCCAGGCTACCTTTGATCTTCTCTGCCTGGACTATTCCAATTGATTATTTGCTGCCTGCCCCGACCTCAGCTTGGTTATCGTTTATGTCTCTGGATATTCTCTATTACACTTGTCGCTGTTGTACTGTATGAACCTTGTCTGTCTAACATTGTCTAAATTTCAGTCATTCTTTTCTATTATATAGTCAATTAAATCTGTATGTTGGTATTTGCTAATATTTTCAGATGTAACCCCCTCTTGCAATCTTTAACATTATCATACATAACTTTCCCAACACTTAATTTTAATGTATTACTTCCCATAATCTGTTCTGAATATTCACTACCAGTCAAAGTTTTTAATGACTTTTTTTCCCTCTGCAATTGTAACAAATTACAATTACACTTATTTTTCTACACAACACTGTTAGTATTCACTTCTGTTCACATTGTTCTGTTCAGCTTTTTCGTTGTTTAAATGTAAATGTGCTAGGTTGATGTGGTCTTCTGCAGCGTCTCGCACAGCTTGAATTAAAAGAAGTTTGAAAAAACGTGTCTCTGGGCTTAGCAATTTTTACTGTTCCCAGTGTTTTTAACTGCAACAACACATTCTAAGATGAGCATATTACTGAGTTAGCTTTAGTTTATTACATGGATTTTAGAGCACCAATTGGGAAAGAATCTAAGACACCTAATAAGCTGAGCGTTATCATGTGGCCGCTGTGGCAACAGCTTAAGTTTTCTCCAGTCCAAAAACTCATGCAGCGTTGTGAAGGGGTCTTGGGTGACTGCACACTTATCGGCATCACTCCACACCTCCAGTCCCACCAGAGCTACTCGGATGTTCAACACTCTGTAAAACTGAAAGAACACATAATATGACACAGCAATATGTCTGGACATTAGTCAATTTAACCTCATCCAAAAATACTTAGCTTTCTTTCAAAAGCCATTTTATTTAAAACTCATCCTTTACCCCAGCTGTACTACATTCACCTCTGACAATCAGGTCTCTATTTTAAAAATCTAATCAAGCATTTCCATTCATTCGGGTAAAGAATGGCATTTAATACCTTGTCCACATAATTGGCGATCTCGGCTAGCCTTTGCTTAACCTTCTCCACATCTTTTCCTTGTTTCTGGAACTGAAGAGGGAAAGAAAAGACTAAGGTTAGATGAAAGGCATACTCCTACAGGTATAAGAAGACAATCTAGATGGATTTTTAAACAATGCAGGAGCCTCTGAGTGGCTGTCATATGTAGGGGGATTATCAGAAGTGTGTCTGATGTGATGGCACACTCTTAAGAGCACTTGAAAGTGACCATTACAGCAGGGTCGAGGCACTGAACAATAGCAATCAAAGAACAAAAGAACAAAATGAGTATGTGCAAGTGTGACAGCCGGCCACATACGGTCAAGCATTGCTTCACCTGTGAGTGTACGTTTTAGATGCAAAAAAATATATAAATAAAAAATAAACTGCATTAATAGAATGAATAAGGCTTTTTAGTCAAATAGAGTTGCATGAGACATACTCACTCTTTCTTTCCCTCACACACACATATTCAGACAGCTGTGCTGATAACATGATAGCTTTCTTGTTGCCCAGTTTCCTTTTCCCACATCCAGTGTTCACTTTATACACAACACTTCCTGTTTCCTGTCTGATCATTTGAGAGCATTGCCCTACTTCCTGTCAGGTCCCACCCTCTATGACCTGCTTTTGGTTTGGCCTACTAAGGTGAAACAAAGAACCAAAACTTTACCGTAACCCAAATACTGCACAATAGTCAACCAAATACAATTGGGTATTACAGCACATTTCCTTTCATTTTTCTTTCTTTTCTTTCATGTGCCAAACGGTTTGGTGGAGTACTTATGATACTGTGATAACTTGTCTTGCTACTTTTTGTGTTAGTTGTCCTACCTCTCTGTTGTCTGCTACAATGATGAGCTCCACGTATTTGGTGGTCTTCTGAACATCCCGTTTATGCTGCCGAAAAGAAAAGAGCATGTCAGTGATCTTACTTGACAAAATATTTTATAAAAGGCTCATTACCATCTAAATTTACCAGAGAGTCTTCCAGAGCATAGGGATAGGGACTTGACGCAGATTAATTCACTGCTAGATCTACT
Source organism: Enteromius anoplus (assembly GCA_032359395.1). Taxonomy (NCBI): domain Eukaryota; kingdom Metazoa; phylum Chordata; class Actinopteri; order Cypriniformes; family Cyprinidae; genus Enteromius; species Enteromius anoplus. Next base: position 12,368,092 of record JAUMHG010000062.1, on the reverse strand, counting down.
TTTTAAAGATACGTTTTTGTGTAGAATAAGCAACTTGGTGAATGATTCACTCAACTGCTTCATTAAAAGCCACCTGAAACAATTAATATTTTACTTTATTTAAATGTGTGAATTAACTACAGTACCTCTATATTTTGTCATTGCAAAAACAATATATATATAAAAAAGACTATACTTACCCAATTTTCTCTAAAAAATAGGGACTGTGAATTGACATAAAATTCTGAATTTTGAGATAGTGTTATTGGAGTATCATATATTATAGTCTTTGATTTAATATTATTTTCAGGTAAATTAAATAAAAAAAAAAATTATATTTGCTAGTCTGGTAGTTAGTACACAAACTTAAAACAATAATAAGTATTTTATTTCACATAATGATTTTTTTTTATGGGGCTAATGATAATAACCCTGCTTTTGAACTTGATAATTACATTTGGATGACAAGACCGTGCAAAATATCGACATACAGTATCATGTGTACCAGGACTTTAAAGATCATTTTTGTTTCAAGAATGTGTACATAAATAATCACATAATTAAAATGTGTTATGGTTGTGTAATTTGTGGGCCATGACATGCAGATAGCAGCTGTGGGTAAACCAAGTAACCATGAAACCGAAAAGAAGAAAAAAAAAATAGCATAGAGGAAGTCATTCAAACAATTAACAAAATTGGGTTTAAACAAATTCTTCACTTGACAAGAACTGATCCTTTTCTATTGCAATGGCTGCTTTAGGCCTTCAAATTCTATTTCCTACAGTAATTCAATAAAGACAGGAAAGCATACTTATATTATAAGGTACACTTATTTAGTTCAATTTAATAAAGCTGATTTTCTTCGTTAATGAACTAATCACTGCTACCACCAAAAATAGCTGAACCAACAAGTGACCCCTCAGAATGGTCTCTTTAACCTCCTTGTAACACTTTCAGTTCTTTATAACTTCAACTAGCAGTTCTGCAGTCACCATAGTGACAGTATCCAGAGTCTTCATGGGTGTTTTTTTATTCCCTGGATGGGGTTTTGGTTCCTTGCCGCTGTCGCCTCTGGCTTGCATAGTTGGGGACACCTAATTTCTAGTGATTATCGTCGTTTTGACTACAGAGAGCGTCTCTGCATTTAATAAATAAATAGTTTCCATCTCGTCATTATAAAGTATATTACCATCACTCTGTTCTCCTACTTTATAATGTTCAGTGTTTTGCTACAATCTGTGTAGTTAAAAGCGCTATGTAAATAAAAGTGATTGATTGATTGATCTCCTTTTGATTTACTCTCGTCAAATGGACAATGAAATTATCTATAATCTTTAGATGTGCCTGCAAATATCAGTGGCAGCATTGATACAGATCCTAACCGTAATCACTTTTATTATACAGATATCATCACTTTTCCATTATGTTGAATTATAACAGAACCCTCTATCTGCTTCTATCCATTGGAATCAATCAATACAATGGTGTCTGAATATCTTATTTAGACAGCTATGTTGTGATAAGAACATCTTCAATGTCAAGTCTGTTATGTTGGGATCGTCTGTTAACCTTTGATGTCTCGCCGAGCTCTCTAATCTTGTTTAAGCATGCATGGGAAGTGAGGGCAACCACAATCCTCTCATCTGCATTAACAAAGACATCACACGCTGAATGATGCATGTTAATTCATCTTCGAGACTCAAAAAAAAAAAAAGTGACACTCTCCAAACAAAACACTATTATAATAGCTGCTACATCGACAGTCGCTGACGGATCACACTCATACCCTTGTGCTGAATGATTGTGGCGGTCCTCCAGTGCTCATATGGCTGACAGTCGATATGTTGTGTCCATGTCCACAGGTTCCGGAGGGGAAGTGTAGGTGATGCCCTTCATAAATCACGTGGGTGTCATTTGCTGGCTCGAAAGCTGGCTCCAACATCAGTGTTTTATTTTCAAGTAAGATGAACCCTCTGTGAATTGAATTCAGATTGAAACTTGTGAAAAATTGCAGCAAAACATACTGGCAAAGGCAACTTCTTTTGTGGCACAAGAAAAGCATCACTATTACTATTGCTCAAACTTAACAATAAAGCGCTATAGATTAGTGTGTAACCTATCCTGTAATAAGAATTTTATCTCAAGTTGTTTGGCTTGCTATAAAGGGTTTTTTACATTGATAAGAGATTGAATTAATGAAACGTTCTTAAAGAGATAGTTCACCTGAAACATGAAAATTTCCCATGATTTGCTCACCCTAAAATCATCTAGGTGTACTATATATAACTTTCTTCTTTCAAATTAATACAATGGACGTAATATACGTCCTGGCTCTTCCAAGCTTTGTAATGGCACTGAATGAAGTCCAAATTAATGTTTCCATTGATCAATAAAATTATAGCCATTATAAAGTATGCAAGAAGCAGGGCATTTTTAATACAGATCTGGCCATTAAAAATGCGTCTATTTTCACGCGGCAGCCTGCAAATCGTCACGCATGGTCACGGGTCTCCCTGCAGGCGCTTTTTCAGATTTTTTTTAAATCGTTGTTGTGCTTCATATAATATCCACCGGGTGGCGCAAGGAACAACACTCCCCATGGCCAGTGTTAAAACAACTCCATAGTGATGTGATTAGACTCCGCCCCGCCACGTCACTGGCGCTGCTGAAATCACACGCCGCCATTATCTTGCAGTGTGTTTGAAAAGTAAGTTACATTGAATCATTATAATTTTATTGCTAATCCAATAGCAGAATGCACAATATTACATGCTGTGGAGCGAACGTGTTTATTGCCAGGACAAGAATTATCGACGACGTGATTAACCTGCAGCTAATGTTAGCTAGCTAGCTACTGATGCTGTGTCCTTAACTCTTAATTGTATTTTTCTAAAAGAAGAAAGTCATATACACGTAGGATGGCTAAAGTATAAAAGTTATTAAGTATGAAATATTAATCAATTAATAAACACATTTACTCTACAAACACTGAGAGAGGACACACACACACAAATGCATTGGACCGAAGCACCTTGAGATAAAACATGGTTCATTAAAAACTGACATGACCCCAGAGCTTTAGAGACTTGATGGGCTCATTTGACTTGTACCAGTAAGCACCTACCAAGCAATGCCCCACTTACAACCCAGAGCACCATAGATACAACATACAGAAACAATTTCACGGCAACCACCCACAATACCACAGCATTGCGTGTCGTTAGTTAAACATGGACCAGCATCACTTCTTCTTCTTAAAAAAAAACTACAATTAAGCTGCATTATATAACTTGCATTTAATTTTCTTGAGGTGCAGGAAGCTTTATGCTCTAAGGGCTTAAGGCAGGGATTTTTTTGGAATTAAAATAGTACTGTCAAGATTTTTTATACTGTAGATGCGCAGTAAAGAATTAACACGGAAATGATGCTGGACACTGTTCATTTTGCTCATGATTTTTCTGAATGTGCATTTGAAGGAGTTTCCATTTAGAAAAAGTATTCAAATGAATGCAATGAAATTTCTTAATATTTGCACTATTATTTAAAGTCCAAAAAAGCACATCTTAAAGCAGATGGTATGCTTTTGGTTGATTGCACTGGTCACTATGGAGATGATTTGGCTGTGTCTGTGTTCTTTAATGTGTGTGTTGTTAGTAAATCACCTGCAAAATTTTTCTCTCCTATTGACGCTTTTATTATCACTTTAGGTATTTAGTGTGGAAAGATGATGTAAATGGGAAAATTGAATTGGGGGAAATCATGCAAGTTCTGGCTAAATGCTGAAGGGACATGATATGAACTCTGAGATCAAAAGATCTAATTCTAATGTAATTATATTTTTATCAGCACAATTTCATTGTAAAATTAAATCCAGATGACCTTCCACCATCTAATAAACTCTACAGTCAATAAATCCAGTTCTAATAAGTCCATTTGTTTGTCTTCATCCCATTTGGGAAATGGGTGGATATGGATTTTTCTGCAGAATGACACTGGATTGCATAAAATTAAATTTCTCCACCCGGTTCTATGACCAATAACCCATTACTCACCAGAAAGCGAAAAGCCTGCATTTTCAAATGTGTGAATTTAAATGTGCGATATCCTTAATAACATAGCCATGGGTGAAAAAAGACATTTTGAAATATACTGTAGAGTGATAATTGAATATGAAGGGTGTATGTATAAGAGCCACCGCTACAAAATTAGGTTGCAAGATGAAGAGTGAGTTTTCACTTTGCAATATAATAGCAAGATAAAACAGATGAAAATCTGGAGCCATACTGATAGTTCAAAACGATGCTTGCAAAAGGAATGATAATTTAAATTATATCTGATAATACCCTCCTTGCAATTTATAACCAAGCTGCTAATATGAAACCTGAAAGTACTGAGCAGGATTGCAATATGATCTACAGTATTGCATATTTCAGCATCTTCAGACGTAACAATTTCCATCTCACACCCACACACCAGTGAGGAAAAAAGCCACGATCGCATTTACCTCGGCCTTGATTCACAGTAACCTTCTCTGTTCAGATACGGCCTACCTGAATGTCTCCAGGCTTGTGATAATGAAGATAAAGTAAAGACTTCTGGTAGAAGTGTTTTGTAATTACAAGCAGGAGACCTTGGGTTTGATTCAATCACAGCTTTGACTTCATCTTCACCAATTACGTTGTAAAAGTTGTGCTTCCACGACAAATTTACTGTAGCCAAATGCTCCTTCTAATTATATTTAACAGCATAGCTTAAGTTTTTCATGACATATTAAAGGCTTTCAGTCACTTTATGTGCTGATCTTCAGTACAATGAAGCATGGGATGATACTAAAGCATTTATTGATGTTTAATCTCACGGTTTTATAGACTCTAAATGAACCTTCACACAGGAAGAGTTGTGAAGTCCATTGGAAACAATAGCAAGGCAATAAATGTTGGACAACTTAAGGCTGAGCATAATGGCTTTCCACACTAAAGCACACATGCTTTAAACTACTTGTTTAAGAACTTTTAACGACTTTGAAAATTGGAACTCAATATGGTTCAAATTACCGCCTGTAGTACATAATGAGAAACATGGACATCACGATGGTGGTACTGTGCTTACCTGATACCCGAGCATGTGCTGAGGCTGACATCAGAGTGAGCGTATCCTTGCACTTCACCATGGTAATAGCAATTCATCTGCATGAAGAATATGAAAAGTCATTGTAAAGTTGAAAAAATATGTGTCATGTTCTTGGAAATTTACTCTTTCTATTAATGCTGATTTCATATGGTTTTCAAAAACGTTTGCACAAAAAATCTTGTGCATCTGGTAAAGCCAAAAAAAATATGTTTTTAGAAATATTATAAATGATTAATTAACAAACATCATTAAGTTTTTGAAGAGACACACTACATCCAATGTCTTGTCATTAAAAAGGTCCAATTATCTGATATTTTGTAAGATTTACTGATCTTGACATCGTCTTGAGGGTGTGAAGTGGTCTTCCTGTTTTATGTTCTTTGCTGTAATAAAATCTTTCTGCATGTCCAAGACTTTGACTAACATTTTTTCTAATTTTAATTACAGTAGCAGTGAAGCAGCTAAAATAAATAAATAAATAAGTTATGAATTAATTAATAAGCAAGCCAAACCATCAAGTTAAAGTGGGGTCATTTCCGAAATCAATTAACCATAAAATTGGAATAGTACTGAGATCCTGTTCAGGTGCAAGATAATGTCAGATAATGATGATCTAAAGGGATCATGTAAGCATAGTGCCACGTAGCAAAAGTCATCTTTAAGCAGCTGCTTGTCGTTGAAAAGCACACTTTGTTGGTCTATTTTACAAGGAAACTATTCTTCCCTGTTATGGCTGGCACAAGCCCCCAAAGACCTTTCATGTGGAAATACCAATTGGTAGCCACAGGCTGGAGGTTTAACTGCCATCACTCACACAAATGTTCACACACACTCACGCATGCAGGCAGACAAAACCATTCAAAAACACACCGCTCTGTCAAAAGCAATCCTCGCCTGGTGGCAAAAATCCTTCACATCAATACTTGCCGGTCTGAAGGAAATTTTTGTGGCTACCATTTCCACATCTTTAAGCTTTAACAGACCAAGAATAGCAAAGAGCGTACCAGAAACAGCCATAGATGTAGGATATCTAAACAGCTAGAGCTAAAAATGATGACTGACTAGCTAATGGCCCTGTTAAATAATCCACTAGGCCAGCAAAGTGAAGTCTGAGACTTATATTAGTAAAAGCAGGCCATTTTTCTTCCACAATGTCCTGATTTTAAGGATCACCAGAAAAAAAAATAGTATGCTGCTTTTTTATGTGTCTGCCTTGGGTGACAGCTCACACATGTTTCTACTGAGAAATTAGCTTTTTTGACTGTTTTAGTTAAAAAGTTAAAGGATAAAATCTTAATTTTTATACTTCAATATAATAATCAAAAAACAGCTCTTACAAATAAAACATAGTTAAATAAAACTAAAAAAAAAAAAATAATTTGTATAATCTAACTACCAGTCAAATAATTGATTCCAAAGTATTTTCTCATTGTTATTCAATTTTTTCAGTTTATTTGCATGTTATTTTTCCTTTTAAAATAAATAAAAGTATGTTCTTCCTTTGTGCAAATAAGATTGCCTATCAAGTATCCGTTTTATTACCACTCATACCAAAGCCTTGTCAAGCTGTTTTACCTACTTTTGATGAATTAATCCTTTACAACAGCTGCATTTTTTTCTTATACCTTCTCAGCTTTAAAGACAAAAGATGTTCATGGCTATTCGAACAGCCTTAATCGATTATGAATAAGAGCTAAAAATGCCTAGCAGGAATAATATTGTCAAGCCTACACATGTGCGACTGGGATGGGGGGTGGCAACATGTTGTCAAAGCTGTCAGTTGCGGTTCTTAGCACTAGTCTAATTATAAAAGTACAAAAGACACAGCAGACAATTCAAATCAGGCCTGGCAATAATGTCAACACGATGTCCTCGTGTCAACATGACATCACAGCGAACATTAATCAGCTTTTCTGGGAAAACATCCAGTCAGAGAATGCTAAAGCACTAGCCAGACAAGTGTTACTTTTAAAGATTTTTGAGTATCATATTTGACAATAATCTTGGAATATTTCAGTCAAAATGAAAATTCACAGTTTCGTTTCAACCTCATGCCCTTCTTAAACTTAAACCAATTCTCTCTTAGAATGCCATTTTGCTAGTTTTGTAGCTAAATGGCCAAGATACTCATTTCAATTCAAGATTGTCTAGATTTATTTAGAAAATACTTAAAAATACTCAAAATTCCAGCTATTTCTCACATAAATGTAAAGCCATTGTAAGACTCAGAATTTTTGAAATATACATATTATGGACAACTTTGTGATTAGAACTCAATATGTTTTTTACTTGAGAACCTTGGAAGCGTTTGATCCCCATCCACTTTCAGTGTATCTAAAAGAGCAGCTTGGGCTTTGGACTACACATCACATAAAGGAAGAGTGAGTAAATGATGATTTTGTTTGAAATAAACCAGATGTATTACAAGTTGGTCTAATTCCTGTAATAGTATTTGAAATGGGACAACGATTAATATCCATTCCATTATCTCACTGGGATGCATGTATGTACAAAGATAAATGTGTGTAAGACTGTTTAACGTACCGTAGAATTGTGAGTGCTCATAACAGTTTGTCCATCTTCCCTGTAATGCCTCTCAGTGTAATGGCTGGCGAACAGGCCGCTAGAAGAGAACACACACACAAACACACAAATTCTATTAAGCACTGCATCAATGTCTTCCCTGTCCAGAAAATCTATATTTAAAAAAAAAATATTTACAAGTTTATGTTTGAATATAAAATGAAGAATTTCTAAAAACAAAAAGCCATTTTTTATTCTTAAAACACATTTCAGTCCTAAAGCTCACCAAATTTATCTTGTTTATCATAACAGAACAGATTATGGAAGTGTGTCAGACAGTAAGGGAGGATGCACAGGAAAAGTGGGGCACGTGTTATGATCATAAAAAAATGATCAACAGATCCACCAGATTAAATGATGACCCACCTAAACATACTGTATGGGCATAAATGCAATGGGATCCAAAATTCCACAGAAGAAAATGCTTCTTATTAGCTACATTTTCCAAAAATTGTATTCGCCAAAAACTCGGATTATTTCACGGTATAAATATTATTTTGAATCTCACTGTAGATGCAAATACTTTTCCAGTTGGAATGCTGGTCAAGTATATGTGCATGTGTGAACAAAGTGGCTCACAGAAACACAGGGGGAAAGGATGAGTTGTGCTTGCAAGCACTGAGTGTGTGTTTTGCAAGCATGTCAAACTCTACCCAGACATTGCTGGAAGAGACGACGGAGTGATATGTGACATGATGCTGACATGATGAAATCCAAATGTAATCACCTGAACAACATAAGCAGATCCTCTTAAAGGGCCAGTGTATGTATGTTTCTTTGCAGTGTACCATATTCTGAAATCCTTCAGAGTGTTTTGTTGTAACCTAAATGTAAGCAAAATTTAAATCAGCTATCCTACTTTAAATTTTATACACAAGAACTCTAGAGACCAGCTGCAGGGACAAAAATCAAACAAGGGAATGTTTTTAAAGAATTATTCTTTGTAGCCTAGTTTATTTTAAGGCCAAATTAAGTGTTTTGTATTTAAAAAGCAAGTTAATGACGATTCAGCTGACCAAAAAGTGAAAAATAATAGGGTATTCTTTTTTTTTAAAAAGTACTTTTTCACACTGTGAAGAAATACTCTGTTATAGAAGCATATTAGTATTATTAAACACACACTCATACACACACCTTGACAGACCTCACACTCCTCATATTTCTCCTTTGAGCATATGCGTGCCATAATTATGCCCTTGTATACATACACATTCATCAAATGAACACCAGGATATGAAAACAGATCCATTGTTTGTATTCTCCTGGCAAAACTACATTTCTAATTCGCCTCATGAACCTGACTGGTTTAGACCTTGGGCTAGCATATTTGTAAAACACACCAGCTCAGCTCCCTCAAGTACGGGGGCTGCTGCCTCCATGGTCGCTGTGAGAACAGTCATTTTTGGTTTAACATCATTAGGCCATCTTTCAGTAATGACAGCACTCCAGTCCAATTCCCATTCTCCTCCATTTGATCCACATGCCAGTGGAGGAATGGTTCCTTGTTTTGGAAGGAACTTCAAAGCCTCTATTCGAAAGTCTTTGATGTTCTTGGGGATGAACTGGTGTGACAGCCATCCGAATCCAAATCCCAAACGTGGAGTGACTCCCCTCAGTGCCACAGAGCGATGAGCAAGGGAATGTGGGAGTTCGTCCACAGGGAAGTGTGAATCATAAACGCTGAACGTGGTGTAATATGCCAATTAGGGTTGTTACAAAAGAAAAAGTCCACTAAGGCTGGAGTACGAAACAAGCCTCTAGCGGTCTACACCATGTTCGCAAGTTGTAGGCCTTGTAACAGGCCACTGAAAGCTCAAGACTGTATATTAACAGAGAAGTCCATGCAGAACTCCACATGGAAAACCATTTACTGTATGCCTGCAAGTTAATTGTGAGATAAAGTTTACAATAAATTATTAAGTTATGAGAAAATGTGTTAGTTTTAATCTCTATCACAGTTGAGATCCTGAGTTGCAATTAACAAAAAAGTTAAGTTAAAGTTACAATAGCAACAAAGTCATTTTGTGTATAAAGCAACCTGGTCTCAACCTGCGTACACTTTTTAGCGAGATGCAAAATATGTACCAAACGAGAATAAAAGGCATCTGCCTCTAGTGTTCAGTTGTTTTGGAAACTTCATTGATATGTACTTATTGGTACGTATTTCACATCTCGCTAAAAAGTACCCCCGTGTATGTTTATGCCACGAGACCAGGTGTGAAGTCATATTGTGAGATACGAAAACTCACTGCAAAATAAAGATATACACTCACAATGACCTTTTTTACTTTACTCTGAGGCATAAGCAGGTTCCATAATAACTGCACATGCCATATTTCCCTGTCGGTTTTGCCTGAAGACATTCATGTCATAATGTATTCATAGAGTGGTGAGATAATAAGGAATTTAAAAACATGCTTGGATAGACCCCTGTCAATAACTTATAATGTTGCTATTTTAATATTTCATGTTGTGAATCATTTTTGATGTCTTAAAGGAGGTAATGGCTGTCGTCCCAGAATAACTACACAGTTACCTCAGTACGCACAGGCACAGTGACCCACAAAAGGGTGTTTGATAGAGGGCAATATGAACTTTCTCACAGACAGCACCGTAAGCACTTCAATACTTATAAAGACATCCTCTAACAAACCTGCAGAGAAGTGCAACTTGTCTAATGATCAACTAAAAAGGCCAGAGAGCAGTGTTATGTGTGTGCGTGTGTGTGAAGTAGATCTTGACTCAGTGTCTTGAGATATGAAACGCTGAGCTTCTCTAATCCTCTACTCAATCCCCTTGAAATCCCAGCCCAGAACATACAGAGGATGGGTGAAGAGGTGAAACATGCTCAGAGGAATCAAGCAGTGAATAAAAAAGATTTGCTTGCTCCACTATGTTAAAAAGATTTTATAGCCTATACAAACACACACAAATATATATCCTTTAAAAGTTTGGGGCAAACAAGATGCTTTAGTTTAATTCACGAGTTTCCCCTTCCTCATTAAATAACCAATAGTAAACATGTTTGGCGTGCTGTCTTTAGTTCTGATAGGGTAGTTAGGTAATATGGAGATAGGCGGCAGCTGGTTAATCATTTGTATGAGGTCCCCCCGAAATTTCTTATGAAACATCATTTAAAAGTGACATTAAAAACTTTTAGAATTTTACAAACATAATTACATTCTGTGCATGGATATATTTAATAAAAATATGTTATATTTATATTTATATATATAAAATATAAATAACTAATATAAAAGCATATACAAATATTATTATTATATTAAATCTATTATTAAAAATATACACTGTATGTGTGTGAGTTTAAATATATATAATAAATATACACAGTACATACATAATGTAAACAAAAAACATTTATTTTGGATGTGAATAATCACATAAATCATTTGACAGCAATCATTTTTAAAATTGTTTCAATTATTTTAAATGGTCATATCCATATTGTTGATTGAATAAATGTAGGTTGGGTGCACACTCACACACACAGACACACACACATATATATATACTCTGCTACGGATGTATAATTTCAAAATTCTGCCACAGATCTATAATGGGTGCAATTAGTTCTGACCAGCTCTTGCACAGCAAGTTTATTTATTTCCTCAGAGTTCAGATACATCAAACACTCATTAAAAGATCACCTCAGGTGGCTTTATTTTAAAAGCGAATTCATTCTGAGCAAAGTAAATAAATGAAGAAATATGTAATATAAAATGCCTCCATCTGTAATTAGTCTGCACTTTGCAGTCAACAGTATGACTGAAATCAATAACCATCGATCCCTGAAATTTTACAGCCCGCTGACTTTCATTATATGTAGATAACAATCTAATTACAGGTTTGTTCGCAGGTTAATCGTGATAAATGCACTTGTTCACAAGATGCTCCCATTGTTTTTCAGGTTACAGTGACCTTTGACACCTTGCTTGGGATGACAGTACAATGACAAAATTATGGACGTACAGTAAAATACAGGGCCTGAAGCAACAACAAGTTTATTTACCGTAAAACATAATCTGTGTCACATTTTGTCATAATCTGTGTCACGTGAATACCATGGTGCAGAGATGACACCAGATGGTAGTACTACGGCACTTACTTTGACATATACCATATTACCATTTATAGTCACGTTGCTTAGCACTTCAAAGAATACCATGAAAACATGGTACATCCCTCTAAAATACACAGTATTTTAATGGCGCATAAGAGAAAAGACATTTGCAATTTGTCCAAAAACCCTGACATTAGTGCCATCACCAAAAAAACATATTCATATTTTTGGTACTATTAATTTACTGAAGCTCAGGCTTTCTACTTTTTTTCGTACCCTTTTTATTCTATTAGACTGTTAATTGACTTCATATCTGACTAATACAATTTTAACAGTCAGGGGGAAAATGAGCTCTGAAACGTTTAAGCAGTAGCATGAAGTCTCACTGGAGAAGAGAGAAAGTGCAAGAGTTCTTGAACATCATTTGGCCCCTTTAATTAGACAGTTCATTGCTCTGCTGGAAATTAAAAGTGCCCATTACTACACTTTCTGACACTAACAGGCTCTAAAATGGACACACAAGTGACAACTGCAGCAGAGACTGAAATACTGTGAATGGAGACCATTTTTTAAAAGCACCATTTTTAACTAGATGTGGTATCTTACAAACATGAAGCAAGTTGTGTCAGATGCTGGAAAAGTAGCAAGACCTGATACTCTTTCGCCTTTTCTCTCCATCTCTCTATTTTGAGGTAATCTTGTTTATTTTATCAAGTTTTTTTTCTCCCTCTCTCTCTCATCTCCTCTGGGTTAAAGCGTGTTACCAGAGTAGACACCAAAATTGTAGTAAACCATCTCTCACACAAATACACACTAACACACACACAGGCAACAAGAGTGGTTTGAAGAACTAATTCCATTTCCACACATTGCTGTGTCTCCAATTGATTTAGCTTTCACACTAAGATTCACAACACAAGATTCACTTAATGGGATGAGATGGGGGATGGTTGAGGATGAAGGACAAGATGAAATCCTTCAGGCTAAAAAAATATTTTTCTATATTCTCACCATCTGGGTTCAGTATGTCTGCTAGAGTCAATGCTTTACACATTAGCTTATATTTAAAACAAACACACACAGGCACACTGGGGAACACAGAAGTATATATATACATATAGAAGATATAGAAGAACAGGGACTTTTCTAAGTTATCGCATCAACAGACGCAAATAATTCAATGCTATCATGTAAATGGAATTAAAATGTTTACTCAGTTTGTGTCATTGTAACAGTTCCAATAAATGATGGAGAAAGACTCTTTTCATGGGTATTTTTTTTAAAGAAATCAAATCTAGAAAAGATGTTTCACAAAAGTAAACTCATTTGTAAAAGCATGTGTGTCAAAATCATCCACATCAAATCTTCCCTTTAAACAGCCTTTTCAGTAAATGTTTTTGTTTAAGTACATAAAAAAAAGTTAATTGCATTGCTTAAAACAAGAAAAATAATTGTTAGTCGAGTAAAAAAAAAAAACATAATCACAACGTGTTGCTTCCTGAGCAAATTTTATTTTGTTTTGAAGATGTTGAGTTTTTAGTTTTTTACTGGAAAACCAGAGAGAAATACTAATTAAGAACATTTGATGTTTATTTTCTCTTTCTCATGCCTTGGTAAACTTCCTTCTGTGGCTTCTATCATGTATGCATCTCTGTATCTGTATGTGGAAAGATCTCAAGAAAGCCCAGCTCCTTTGGTCTGTTTTCAGGCTCTCTAGGGTGTTTGAGTTTGAGTGTATATCTGTCTTTGTATTTGTGTTTGTGTGTGTCTGTGGGGAATAGATTCAAAGATCAGCCAGTATGCTGAAGTTCTCCTTGAAGAACACACCATCCTGTCATCCATGAAGCATGTGTGAAAGTGTGTCTTTGTTCATTCAACATACTGCAAACTTGGACTTCAAATCCAGTCTTTAGGCCTAATTTTATTTCGTTTCAAGTTGTCTCATGTTTCTAAACATTCTATTTAAATGCTTCTCGAAACTAGCCAGATAAATCAAAATAAATCTTTTTGCCTATAAGAAAGTAAGAGTATTTCATTGATTCACACCAACAGAATGTCTGTTCATCTATTTAAGATTTCTGGTGCTTTCAATGGTTTAAATAAAACTAAACAAGTTTAGTACAATATTTCTGTTTACTTCACTTTTTGCACTGCAAAACGCAATAGAAATATTGGTTACACTTTTTTATTTTAAGGTGTCCTTGTTACAATGTAAGTACACCTACTAAATAATATGTATTACTTGAATATAATAGTGCATAATTAATTGTTGAAAATAACAATTACATGTAACGTGTAACAAAGACACCTTAAAATAAAAGTTCTACTGAAATATTTTCAAAAAAGAAAAAACAAAAGTAAAAAGCATTGGATCTTCAATTGACAGCAACTAGAGATGAACTAATCAGTTCAGTGAATTATTCAATGGCTCACTTGTTTCATTCTCATTCAGTGACTCCTTTGTTCCTTTCCTCACTGAATCAGTTTTGAACAAATCAGTTGAGTGAAAAAAACAATGACCCAGTAACAGTTTTAGACAATAAAAACAGTATAGTATGTTTCATCTATATCACCAATAGACCATTGTCATTTAATTCTGCACCACTTCACTCTTATTTCCCTGTTTTCCTCCCATTCTTTCTTTCATTGTATTTTAACAATATTTGCTCCCCTGCCTTTCTTAGCCAGGGTCTAATCTGAACTGTAAATCCAACAACTCTGTGTTGTCTGACTGCCCATCCATTACTATAAGTCGGGATGCTTATACTTAATGTTTCATGTTGTGTTACTATCATAGCGGAAGCCAAAGCAGATCACTGAACTGTACAGATGTTGAGTGATCCTTACTAAGGAAATCTGTGACTCATCTGATGATAAATAACAAATGACAGCCCTGAAACCTTGTTCTCAGCTGGGGGGAGTGAAACTGTAGCTTTCATGATCATTAAGAACTTCTTCAAACCACAGATCCTCTACTTCACTAGTTGAGAAGAAAAGGGCGTTCACACTTGAATACAATTTAGCAGATTTTGGCTCTTGGCTCTTGTAAATATGTGCTATTTCTCTGTGTCGGTTTCCATGCCATTAACCGCTTTCTCTGTCTATTTTTTCTCTCTCTCTGTCTCCCTAAAGACTTGCTGATGTTTCTGTACTAGTTTAATAGAGTCTCCTCTTCGGCTCATTACACAGGTCTGACATTCTGACATTCTGGCATTTTCTGTTCTGTCTTATTTATGACAGTACATCTGATCTGCGTATGATCAGTCAGACTGAAAGAGTGCATCGCGGTCAAAGGATGAGATTCGACTGCTTTTTTGTTAGAATGTAAAAGCCTAAGAACAGTGTGCAATGACTGTAAGGCTTCAAAACATCTGTGAGTAAGTACACTGCAGAGCTTTCTGCATCAACTTATCCAGATGCCTAGCACGAAAAACAGCTAACCAAGCTTTTGTTTGGTCAGCTTGTTGTTAGCTAGTGTAGAGCAAAAGTAACAAAGACAGATGACAGAGGGAGAAATTGACAAATGAGAATTGAAAAAACAGGAAAAAGCTAGAAAAAGGCTCGCTTTGCACCTGGTACCCAGCTAAAGGCTGGGAAACACTACACAATTAAAAAAAAAAATCTGAGCATATTTTAAAACACTGTCATACACTTGCTGACTTTGTAAATAATTACAGAGAGAAAAATGGCCATCATACATTATACTGAAATACCAGACTTTCAATTCATCTCGATCACAGAAACACATTTACATTCCTCACACAGAAACAAATTAATTGTTGAAAGAACATGTTACAAATGAAAGCAAAAGGCGCTGTACAATGGGCTAAAAACTCTGACTGGATGGAATCGAAGTCTGAAGGTAAAATGCTCATCACACTGCGATTTTACACAAATTTGTCAAGTCAAATCTGCAGACTGGCTCTGACTTTCGGCAACTGGTATTCGCAATCACAGAAGTACATTATTCACTTTAAAGTCTTGTTGATCAAACATTTCATATGTGTGCTGTCCGGATACGCTTTTCAGCGCGTACACCTGAAGCGTGCACACGTGCACTAAAAGCTTGTCAAATAGCACCTAATTACTCAACTCTAGTTGCCTGTAATACTGTCAAAAACACACAGCGTTAAACACAGTTGCTTGTGTCTGAATAAAAGTAAACAATCAAGAGAAAAACGTGCCAGTATATTAGATGCGTGCAGCTCTTAAAGGGACAGAACTAAACATG
>JAUMHG010000062.1:12307639-12346563 GCA_032359395.1 Enteromius anoplus | reverse complement strand
TTTGTTGTCCCTTTTCTTCCAAATGAGAATCGATAAGGGAATCGATAAAGAATCGAATCGTTAAGCAGAATCGAAAAATGGAATTGGAATCTTAAAAATCTTATGAATTCCCATCCCTACTCTTGAGTGAGGTAAGTGCCATCAGGATTACCGTCTTGATGGTTAAATGCCGATCAGACATCTGATCTAAAGGTTCGAATGGCGGTTTAGCAAGAGCTTCTAAAACCACTGTCAGGTCCCATGTTGGTACCCTAGAGCGCACCACTGGCCTCAGCCTCAGTGTGGCCCGCAAAAACCGTATAACTAGTTGGTGTCTGCCCACTGAGCGGTCATTGATAGGTACATGAAAGGCCGAAATAGACGCCACATACACTTTAAGGGTTGAATGAGCTATCCCCGTAGAGTCTCATTTGTAAAAATTTCAGAACTGATCCAATTGGGCAGTTTACTGGTTATTGTCGCCGCTCTGCGCACCAAGAGGTGAAGAGTTTCCATCTCAGTGCATACAACCTCCTAGTTTAAGGAACTCTGGAGTGCACAACAGTATGAGCGACCTCTGCCGACAAACCTGCCGGTATGAGCTGTGCCCCCTCAGAGGCCACAGCCATAGATTGTACATCTCTGGGCGCGGATGTAGGACTAGCCCTCCTTGCTGGGAGAGTAAGTCCATCCTGACGGGCATTTGCCTCTGCACACCGTTGAGGAGAGAGACCAGGTTCGCAAACCATATTCTGTTCGGCCAGAATGGTGTTACTAACAGTAAGCTGAGTTCATATACTGTAAGACTCAATGAGACTGAACATCCAGCAATGGCCCTGACTGCAAAAAACTGCAGTTTCCTTCATATATCCAAGGTCCGGACTCCTCTCCGAGAGACCTTGATTAAGTGAAAAGGATTTCCCCTCGGGGCAAACTCCTTGTCTTTTAGCCACCATTGAAGTGGTCTCATGTTTAAGTACCCTGAGGTAATCATGCTGGCCGCTGTCGCTATAAGGCCCAACAGTCTTTGAAACTGTTTGACCGTGAGTGAACAGCCTTGTTTCATTCTCCTGACCGTAGCCAGAAGCACATCTACCCGAGTGGGGGACAGTCGTGCCCTGCATCAAGGTGGAATTCCAAATTAGGCCCAAATAAGACGTTCTACAAGCTGGAGACAACACACCATATGTGTAAGACGACATCTCAATGTCTGCAAGCCTCGCCCTGCCTTTTTCTTCCAGGACCAACAAATCGTCTAGATCCCGATACTGATAGGCTACACCCTTGAAAGCAAATCTGAGGAACCGTCTGTGTGACGGATTAATTGAGACATGAAAAATATGCATCCTTCATGTCTATTGTGACAAACCAGTCCTCAGACCTAATATGACACGTTATTTGCAGTGTAAGCACTCTGAACTTCAGCTGACTGACTGAATGGTTCAGTTGCCTGAGATCTACCAGATAATCTACTAAGTCTCTCGAGACCGGTTCCTGATGCCTGATGAAAGACGTAGAACTCGTGTTTGCTTTCTCGGCTCACCGAAAGAGTACTGTACCAACCCCAGTGCCTACTGCACTCCCTCGGGCTCGCCGACAGGGTGCGGAACAGACCGCTAAGACAACCCCCTCAGGGGAAGAAACAAGCGGATGCCATGTTTCGCTGTAGCCAACACCACGATATTCTTTCTGTCGAGCTCCACGATTGTAAGTGCTGCTCCACCTCAGCGAAAGCGGAACTAAGAACACGGGTTTTGATCGCAAGTGAAGAATACTTCCCACGAGAAGAAAACTTTTAGATAGTAGGAATAACTATCTCAAGAGCAGCCCCCACCTGTCTGGGCAATAGAGGTATTGCCTGCACTGGCATTGAACCCGGGTCTCTCACATGGGAGGTGAAAGTTCTACCACTACGCCAAAAAAGCAGCGTCCACGCCAGGTGATAGAGCTTAAAACAAAGCTAATCAGCCTGTAGTAGTGCTGACAGAGATCAGTGATCCCGGAGTAAATCCATGACCCCACCTCAGCGGCAGTGTGGGATTCAACCTGGACAAACGCTGACAAAGGCTACTTCCCTCGAGAAGAAAAAACTATTTTTTTTTTCCATCATCAGACGAAGAGACGAGAAACGCAGCGGCGCCTTTACGAGGGGAAGTATTTTCTCTTTTCTCTGCGAGCTGGAGAAAAGAGATAGGCCTCGGCCGTCTCAATTTCTCCTGCTCACCGTCAGTGAATCACAGTTTTTTTCAAAACGCTTGTTGTAGGCTCTCTTCTTCCACCAAAGAGAGCCCTTTGGCAGACTACACAAACACATGTGTACCCTGCACTGGCCGGGAATCGAACCCGGGTCTCCCTTGTAGAAGGTGAAAGTTCTACCACTGTACCATCAGGGTGGCCTCACGAGTATTGCGAATGCTGTTATGCGAGCATATGCGAATGCCGCCTCAGCAGTCGCAGCCACAATTCCGCCTCAGCGGTAACGCGGGAGACACACGCACCTTAACAGGGAGACTGTTTTAGTAGCTTGCTCTCCCCGGGGAGAAGTAACCGTGATCAACGGCGCTTCACTGCACGGAGAGATGTCGCTAGATCTAATCGGGTGGGAAAGAAATAGGGGATCAACCATTTCAATCACTTTTATTAGATCGCTCTGCGATCCCCATGAATGCAAACGGCAGTTCGCCTCAGCGACACCGGGGTCTGCACCACAAGGAACGCCAATAGAAGCTCCCTCCGCAGCACGAGCAGTCCCCTCTCTCAAGAGCAGCTACCGCGTGCTCTTCTTCTGATGTTAGATCTGATCGGATGGGAAAGAAATAGGGGGTCACCCGTTTCAATCACTTTCGTTAGATCGCTCTGCGATCACCATGAATGCCAACGCCAGTTCGCCTCAGCGACAGTGGGGTCTGCAGCACGAGGAACGCCAAAGAAGTTCTTAACTTTTAAAAAAAAACTGAACAAACAGAGTTTTCTTGCTGCGACAGACGCGTGCACCTGGGCTTTTAAGCTCCGGAAATCATGATGTCACCACCTATGACGGCCGGAGCCCTCATTTGGACAGATTTTATGGCAGTTTCGGAGCGTGGCTAACGCCGAGGCGTTTCCCAAAGCGTCATAGACGCAGTGTGAGTTCCTGAAAAGGAACTGGCAATATAATAAAAACAATAACAGTATAAAAAAATAGAAATAAATAATAAATAATAATATTTATCTAAATAAATATACATAAATAATGGTTTATTATTTATTATTAATAAAACAAACAAACAAATAATATGCATTTAAAAAAATAAAAACGACAACATGAATAGCAATATTTTCCAGTTGTTCCATCTTTTATACTTTTTTTATTTTACAGCCAAAACAAGCTACGAGAAGTTTACAGTTGACACAATGTATTTGTGATTACATAATAAAAAGTAAGTAAATTAATTCAGGCGGTTTTTCCCTCTCACAATGTTTACCGCATTGCAGAATGTACCGGCAGACAAAATCGATCTTCATCTTCAACCTGTTATCACTTCTAAAATATGATGAATAATATTCATTATCTAGCATTACCTAACAACTCACACTTTACCTCATGTAACTTGAAAGCTTTGACATTTACTTCATCCTTTTTAACATTTCATATTTATTTTTA
Source organism: Enteromius anoplus (assembly GCA_032359395.1). Classification (NCBI taxonomy): domain Eukaryota; kingdom Metazoa; phylum Chordata; class Actinopteri; order Cypriniformes; family Cyprinidae; genus Enteromius; species Enteromius anoplus. The sequence continues at coordinate 12,342,941 of JAUMHG010000062.1, read as the reverse complement.
GCTCTAATATAATCTGCAATGGTTTTTTTTCCTTTTATAGAAGGCACATGGTCAAAGACTTTTAAAAAACAACTGCTTTAGAAAACACTTGTTTCTAATTCATCTCTTGCCTTATACTGTATATAAAGGTCACCTCAGGTGTTTATATTTCAGTGTGAGATTGTGTCAGGTGTTGAAGGACTCCCTCCTCATTATCCTCACCTTCCTACCAAGAAGCATCACAGGGCCAGTCTAATAGTCCTCTGGTAATATTCTGGACTCAGTTCATTAGTTTTACTTTAGCTTGACACCAAACATCAAAGTCAATGATGCCATTCTCACACAAACAAGCACACCCTTCCCTGTCGATTCATGGACACAGAGTCCAAGTTTCTATGGAAATGTTAGTAGTCGTCACATTAATGATAAGTTTTGTGAGCTTGACTAAGCTCCTTCCTTTTTGGCTGAATAAAAGGAAGCCTCTCAATGGCACATGCTCTGTCTCTTCCTCAGTAACAGCTGTTTGCGTTGACCAGAACAAGCTCTAAATCTTCATACTATCTTCTTTCATTCAACGTCCTGTGGACTTTGATCAATTCAGTGTCTGGGATGTTGACTATAACGTTATTATCAAGATTTACAGTATAAAAGAGGCAGAACAACAAGAGTTAAAAATTTCAGTAGCATGACAGTGCCACATCAAAAAGTGCAGTTCTTCCAGTGACAAGCTATTTTTACAAGCACTACATTGTTGTTTTTTTATGTCACATATTGCTCACGCAGCTTTACAACAGACTGAGCAGCGACAATAATCAAATGTACTCTCTCAGAAAGTGTGTCTCGCTCTCTCACAAGTACCGCTGGGAAGTCCAATTAATTTTAGAGAGTTAGTTTGTTTCGGACGGTGCATTTCAATGAACCGAAAATGAATTCATCCTTTCATGTCACACAGTAATAGTTTTTCCAGTCGCTGTGTAGCATTGCACATATTTTAGTTGTTTAATACTACTCTTCAGCTTTTTATTGATAGAGACATTTGTGACATTTTTATTGATAGGGAACGGTGAAAAAAAGGGACTGGGTAAAGACACAAGCTACTCTTGCATCACAAAGAAGCACTGGAACGTGGACTGACTGCAAAGCCACCAATTTTATTGGCTGTATTTGGTATAAACTCACTTTAAGCCTTCACTAGGCAGGTGGCGATCCATCCAAAAATCCCGAAGAGGTACACATATTGCACTGCAAACTCAGCCTCAGGCCATTCAAGATTTTGTTGCTTCAGATTTGGAGAAATTTAGCATTACATAACTTGCTCACCAATGGATCCTCAGCAGTGAATTGGTGCCGTCAGAAAATGAATAGTACACACTTCTTTTTAGTTTTAAGTAGTTTGCTACAGTTTAAAGTTAATTTCCCAGTCATGCTAAATGATCTTGTTTAAGGAGGCCTAAAACCATCATACACAAGGTCTCACTTTGTGTGGCTTTTTCTTACAGACTTTATGGTAAGTGTTTTCACTCAGTCTTGAGAGGAACGTGGCCCTTAAGAGAATTCAGCAAATTAAGTGGAGCAAAGCTGCAACTTCACTGGGCAGCTGCTGATTAGAGTTTATCAGCGTTACAACATTCTCTTCAAAACTCTTGACAGTCAGCTCTGAAGCTTCAATCGCCATCACACACAGCCCTAAGCCATTTATTTTGGAAAACCTTTGGATGAGCAATCAAAGGTGGCAGAGCTTTCCTGTTCGTTATGAGCTAAACAGAGTTCAAGGCTGTTGTTTGGTTTGAGTTATATACTGTACAGCTAATCTGTGCTTAGAGAATACAAGGAGAAGAAATCCATTGAGTAAAACCGATATGATTATCAAATGAATTAATCAGAAATGAGTTCAGGTTTAGGTTAGATGAAATTTAAAGAAAGATGGGAACTATTTAGAGCTCTTTTATCAAATGCATTGTCAAAGCAGCTACAGTGAATAAATGAGATCCTCGGTTTTACTGTGGCTTGAAAAGATACATGCTGGCTGTTTTATTTGTCGAGGACTTGCCACTTGTTCATCTGTCATTAATATGCAGTGAATCACTTTGCATGTGTAGGAAAGCTTTCAAGATCTGACACTTCTTTGTAAAAAGGCTTGTATTAAACACTGTGGAGTTGCACTGAATTTCAAAGTCATGAAAATATGTTTGTATGGTTTTGTCTTGATTGTTGTGATTACTGTGATGATGTGCAGACAAAGCTTCATGGTCCTTCTAGAGAAATGAGTGTCTGTCCACAGGGTTGGGCTGTTATATATTTGGAGGAGTGAAGTTTTTTGTTGTGTTTTTCTGCTGTGGGAAAGAGTTAAACTCAGCTTAATGTACAGAGAAGGTCAGTGTGTATCAGACTTCTCTGGACACCAGTCCCTGGAGTTTCACTGTTGGCTCGTCGGTTCTTTCCTTCTGTCTCCCTGTCTTTATTTCTCAGTTTTTTTCCATACATAAATGTAATACATGACATATAATGCTCTATATTAGTGCTACATATGTTACCTACTGTATTAAGCAATATGCTCTCTATTAATGAAAATATTTTAGAACATATTAAAAAAGTCTATAGTAACATTTATTAATGTATATGTTTATAGTATATACTGGACTGTACCGTGTGTATGTGTGCGTCATGAAATCCTTTATATTTACAAAAGGACATTATATCTATATTTGGGCAGATTCACCACACATTGCGTCTTTCATATCCATTTAAAAGGGGTCATATGATGTGATTTCTACTTTTCTTTTTCTTTAGTGTGGTATGTAGCTGTAATTATGATAAGGGATGTAACATTTCCAATGTGTGCTTGTGGTTTTCGGCCAATCACAATGAACTGGTCAGCTAGCCAATCAGAGAAAACGTTGCGTTTTAGAAAACAATGCGTTTGAGAGAGGTAAAACATAGTGGAACTACAATAATGTATAGCCTGTGAAAAATAATGTGTTTTTAAAACATTAAAGCATGTCAAAATATTGTGTTAAACCAAAAACTCAAAATAAAGATCCTTAAAATAGCATTATGTGGCCCATTTAAGAACAGGCTGCAATTTTGCATACTGCTTTGTGAAATAGCATTATGTAATAAGAGTGTATATGATTTATAATCCTGCTGGAACTATTCTGTACAGTGCAATTCAAAATAGTGCATAACCTTGCAACATAGTAGTAAGAGAGAGAGAGAAACCTATACATTTACTTTTTTTAGATGCTTAATATTTCAAACTGTTGAGTTTCACTATGCTTGAGGGCCTCTTACTACATTAGCCATTTACTGCATTGGCCCATTTTTTATGTATTGCAATATTAAATACAATTGTTATCCACATAAGGAAGTCTTACATCATAGTAATAATAATTGTGTGCGTGTTGTCCAGGAATGCTGAAAAAAAGAACCCGTGTTGCCTGCTCTTTTCCATGCTGTTCCACTAAATACGAAAGTAAGGATCACAAAGTACACAAAATCACCATGAAAGTATGAGGAAAGTTTATTATGCGACTTATGCACTATATTCACATTCTTCTAAGTGATGTAAGTAAAATGATGACACAGTTTTCCTTTTTTGGTGAGCTATACCTTTAAGTTACTTCAATGTGTTTTGTTTCTAGAGCTATAACATGTGGTTTTGTTTAAACTTAGTATCTGATCGTGTGTGGAGATTTGAGAGTCGGGGTGTTGTGAGAGAGACTTACTGGTTCTTCTCCACAGATAAAATCAGCTGTTGTCCTTCTGCTTGGATCAGGATGCGCAGCAAAGCGGGAGGCGTCTAAATAAATGAAAAACAAAACAATCACTTCATGTCCTGTTTTCCTGTTTCAACCAATTTTCTCTAAACCCTGTGCCTTCCCCTCTGAAAACACACACACAGCCTTCACACCTTTGAACGACTTAGGATTTGATTCGGCACACCAGACAGAGCCATAGAGCCAAAAGGAAGCCTTCCAACTTTAATTTTACACATAATAATGTGTCAAGCACTCTGCACAGGGCCAAGGCTGATGTGTTTGTATACTGTACAGCCACTGCATTTATTCCACTTATTCAAATACATCGGGAATATGAATAGAACTGCATACACAAAAAACCTTTAAGCATGAACTGCTTCATGAGAAAAAAAACAAAACAAAAAAACCGGCTAGCAGCAAGACTGGCAAAATGTTCAAGTGAGTGGATCTTGGTGAATCAGGGCGGACCTCTATGTCATACAGTACTTGTTCACAGTGTTCTTTCAATGTGAATGTTTTATGTTTCTTTTGTTTGCCTACTGTATATGACACTGTATGTATTTTTAACAGCCTAGTGTTCAGCTTTGATGAAGAACTTAAGAATAAATTGTAATTTCAGTGATGTGCTAAACAAGAAAGGTTTTCTGATTTATGAAATACACTTGGTTTTTATTTTACAGCAGAACATTATTATTGCTATTATTTAGATTTTATTTCATTATTTCTTATTTCATGTAATATTTCAATGAAGATTTCTCACAATAAGAATCATAACTTATCTTATTATTTTAGAATCAAATTGAATGGGTCAAAAACAGCAGAAATGTGGCCTCAAGCTGTTCATTGTCACTGTAACATTAGTTTACCCAATTGTGAAAACAAACTTTGCCAGTTTTTCTCAAATCGTTTAGCCCTAAGAGGATGGTTCACATTGAAAAAACAATATCTTCTGAGTAAAAAGGTATTTTTTTTATGCAGATCTCAAACATTCCAGAATGACTCACTGTTTCCAAATACAGCTGGTGAAAATTCATGAAATTTTTATTATACAATATACAGAGTATCACAGAAAATATTGAAATTTCCTTTTTTCCAATATAGTGCAGCCCTAACACATACAGTAAATTTTTTACAAGTTTCTGTTTCTGTTTCTTTGAAGTCAGAAATTCCAATTTTTGTTTTTTTATGGAGTGTTTTAGTGTGTATTAGGCCTTAGAAATAGATGATACAAAAAAGTGTTAAACTTTCCCTTTGTTATAGAAGAATGTCCATCTACTTTTCCTTGTTAAACAGCTGATAGAGCATATCTTCCTCCCTCACTCCATCTGGACTCATATGGCTTTGGGCCATCAGTCAGGCCACTTGTAGTGGCGTAGACCGGCAGGTCCTTTATTCAGAGAGGAATTTCCTTCCTGAAATACGCTACCCTCATCACAACCTCAGTCTCCACCTGCAAATGTTTAATCGCAATCACCTTGGAAAGCAAAGCAAAGCCAACCATTCCCTAGCACTCCAGTTTCACGACACACAAAACGTTTTCCTAACTATGCATTAAAGACATTCCCAACATTTCAGACAGTTATGAAAAGCTCTGGGTGTCGAGTTTCCGATGCCTAAGCCTCTGAGCACACATGAATTCACTGCAAAATGGGCAGTCAAATGGCCTCTAAGTGCCATGTGCCAGAGACAGACATCCCTCTGAGCTACGGAAGACGCTTGACTGTAATATTCACTGGCGCTCGAGTAACTCAGCGCAGAGACTGGAATCAATTAAGCCTTAATGACGAAAGCCCTGTGACTTTTTGCAACAATGTCGCCACGGCTTCAGGCAGTTAATCTAATCTAATGTACTCCAAAACAGTTTTCAAGATTCATCACCTCATCACTCAGCCTCTGTGCCTCTGGTGGCGTTTGGCAGTCAGGCCTTTCACTCATTTTCACAAATGACCCTTTTAGAGCTAAAAGGCTGTGGCTCAATACTGATACTGACTATGCGAGTCATATATTGTGAACTAATTTGTACCGTAGTCTAATGTTATACCATTTCGAACTGAAGTGAACTTGCACTGGACTCAATATATTATCCATCTGACAAGAGTGTACACAGCTATTCAAAATAGAAATAACATGAATAAACACCAGCGACAAGACATCGTAATGGAAGGTAAAACGTCTTTGTAGAGGTTTAGGAAAATATACGAAAAATGGTGCAGCAAAAATATACAGTGTTCTTTCTTACCCTGGAGCGGAGCCAGCTGATTGGTCGCTGCTCTCTCCCTTCCAGCAGTAGAGGTACCATGGTGTGGTAGTGTTCCAGTTTGTTGAGCACACTTTTCAGTTGCCTCCCTGCGACAAGCAACAAAAAAAGTTCCTATTAATGTTGCAGTTGGTACTAGAGACACAATATGCGATTCAGCTGAGCTCTCTCTCTCTGTGTGTGTGTGTGTGTGTGTACTGGAGGCAAGAAGTTAAAATAACCTACAGTTTAAAGTTGAATTGTAAGCTGAAGACAGAAAAAAAGTAAGCAGTGCTGCAGTAAACAACAGATGCAGAGATAAAGGCCATTAACTCAACAGAAGTTGTAGTCCTAAAACAGTATTTAAGTTATGGATTTCTAATGGGATTTTAGGCAGCCGGTTTTCAATTAATATATAAAATAAAGTTTGAAGAGGCACTATAGAGTTTATTTGGGGGTAGAAATAAACACAAATCCATTACTGGGCATTCCATCGTTGTCTTATCCTAAATCTATTTAAACACTATTAAATTTCACAAGTAATTACAATGAAACTGCAACTGAGTGAAAAGTGAAATTTTGAAGCAGAAAAACAGCCTTGGTTCTGGAAGTGTTTTTTTTTATTATTTTCTCAGGAAATAATAAAAAAAAAATCTCTAAATTGTTATAAGCCTTGAACCAAACAATCCAGCTATAAGGTAAAACACTAACATTAAACATATTGGTAATATAGTTTTTTGCCAGGAATTATTCTGTTAAATATGATTATTAAAAAATATACTGAGATAATGCAGACTGATGGCTTCACTGTAAGTCTGTATTTACTGGTACTGTAATAAGGATGCATCTCAATGCCTAGTTCAGAAGTAAGGGCACTAATCAGGGAGTCAGCCATTTCTCAAAAGCGATATCCTTCCAGGCACTGGAACGTTCTCTCCCACAATGCATCGCCAAAACTAGAGCGCATCGGCTCTCACTATGCTCCCTTACCAGAAATTACTACACATTTCTGGAGCGTGAAACATAAGCCACACAAGTGAACGCGATAACTATAATGACACACAATAGAAGATTTGACAAAACGGACCGTTTTTAGAATATTTCAACATAAACACACAATTCTAGACCAGTAATGTACACATAATCATCATTTAGAATTAATCCTCGGCTGAAATGTTGTAAGAACATATAGCAGAACGATGTGATTAAAGAGAATAAAAACGAATATGAAAATTAGATTGGTCCTGTGTGTTGTTTATTAATTCCAGTGATGACATGTTGTCTGTTGACGCTGCACATAATCATGTCACTGGAATTCAAGTGATCATTGTCCCAACGTGCATTGAGTGAGGGAACTTACCAGTGACCGAACTCATGTACACAATCTACTGACTCATGAGCTCTAGAGCTTGATTGAGATGCACCCTAAGTCATTGTTAAAAATCAATGACTCCTTGGAGAAAATAAAGCATATCTTATGAACCAGGATATGTCGGTAGATATGGTACTTAGCATAACTTTGCATGATAAGCATTTCATAGTACTTTAACCCATAGTCTATCACCTAAATAGACTTTGCAATTTTGTTCTGAAATATAAATGTGTAAGGAAGCGGACTGGACAACAGAGTAAGTAAAGTAAGAATGTTTATTCTCAGTGTCACGTGTTCGAGCCAACGACAGACACAGTGGGAGTGACGTCACGCCTCAGAGAGGCTTTTTATTAACAAAATACATAAAATAAAGTGTCAAGGGGAAATAAAGTGTCCAAAATAAAAGGGGAACTGGTGTCCTCGTAGTGCTGCTTGAGTACAGTGAGGGAAAGGAAGTGCAGACGGGAAGGGGGTCCTGGCAAGGGGCAGAGTATTCTTCCTCCAGCTGCTCTCTGTGTCATACAGCGGCTTTCACCTCTCTCTCGCGGATTCTTTGCCTTCAACTCTGGCTCGCTCTTTCGTGGCCTCGCATTCCTAGCGGCTCTACCTCTCTGTCGGCTCACTTCCTTTCTGGCGGCTCGCTTCCGGGTGGCCGCATATGGCTCGAGTCCGTTCCATCGGCTCACGTCCTGCTCTGCGTCTCTAGCACTCCTCCTCCGCACCCTTCCAGGACTCATGAGGACACCAGTGTGCATGCACAGGGGAAGAGACCGGTCTCCCGAGGAGAGGCGTGCTTCATCCTTTAATGGCGGTGGTGATGAGGCACCATTAGATCCAGGTGCGCCTCATCACACGCCACCCGACCTGTCCAGTCCTGCGCCCCTCCTCTCATCCTCCCACTCCTGTTGGGAGCCAGGTGAAGGGCGGCGCTGAAGAGACAGGGAAGGCGATGATTGGCCATTGAGTCGGCTGCCTTGCCACAAGAGGAAGAGTTCGTAATATCCACTGTGACACAAAGGTGAGTAACTGAATTCAAACTATAACTGAGGAGTCATATACTCAAACTTAAAGAGTGTTTTCTGCTTGCAGCTGGTCGGTGATGAAGTCGACCCCTAGGTGTGACCAGGGGCGGTTAGGTGTGGGAAGTGGTAGAAGCTTTCCAAATGTTAGGTGCTTGGGAGTTTTTGACATAGCACATTCCCGACACCCTCTCATGTACCTTTGCACATTTTGCTCCATTCGGGGCCACCAAAACTGCACTTTAAGGAGTGAGAGGGTTCTGTTGGTCCCTGGATGCCAAGTGAGGTGTGTGAAGTGTGGACGAGGGGAATGTGTTCTGCTTCTGGAACGAACCGGAGGTTGGGAGGGCAACCTCAGGGAGGATGGGCTCTACACTCAGGTTCCTCCTTGTGTGAGTGAAGTCAGGAGAGAGCATCTGCTCTCACATTCTTGGGTCCAGGTCGAAAGGAAATAGAAAACTGGAACCTAGTAAAAAAAGAGAGGCCAACAAGCTTGCCGAGAGTTGAGCCTTTTTGCATCACGTAAGTATTGTACATTTTTATGGTCGGTGAGTCCCTGGAAGGGGTGGACTGACCCCTCCAACCAGTGCCTCCATTCTTCAAGAGCCAGCTTAATGGTGAGTAGTTCTCTGTTTCCTATATCGGAATTTCTCTCTGCCGGGGTCAGTTTTCGGGAGTAGTAGATGCACAGTTTTAGTTGCGGAGAATTCCCCTGCTGCTGGGAGAGGACGGCGCACCAACCCAGTGGTAGAGGCGTCCACCTTGACTATGAAAGGCTTCTCGGGATCTGGGTGAGTTAAAATGGGTGCAGAAATAAAAACATTTTTAAGCTTGTTGAAAGCTTGTGAGGACTCTGAATTCTAGGGTAATGTCTTGGGCTTGCCCCTGAGGAGAGAGGTAAGGGGACTAGCCAGACAACTATAATTCTCAATAAGCTACGATAAAAGATTCCCAGGAATCTCTGTAATTCTTTTACAGCAGTGGGAACTGGCCAGTTGGTTAAGGCCTCAACTTTACTTAGATCCATGCTATCCCAAGACAGGTAAATGTTGTACCCCAAGAACTGGGTGGATGGCTGATGAAACAGAAGCACTTCTCTGCCATTAGAAACTGCTGGTGTTCTCTGAGTTTGTTAAGCACCTTTTGGAGATGCTGACGGTGTTCCTGCAGACTGGATGAATAGATCAGAATGTCATTGATATAAATGACAAGAAATTTGTGCCGGGATTCACGAAAGATCTCGTGCATAAAGTCTTGGAATATAGATGGTGCGTTTGCCAATCCATACGGTATCACCAATTACTCGTAGTGCCCTGTTGGAGTGATGAAAGCCGTTTTCCATTCATCTCCGTGACGAATCTGCACAAAGCTATGAAGATCAAGCTTGGTGAATATCTTCGCACCCCTTATCTTTTCTAGTGCTGAAGGGACAAGTGGCAGAGGATATTTAAAAGGTACGGTTACCTTGTTCAGTGCTCTGTCGTCGATGCATGGATGAACTCCACCATCCTTCTTTGCCATGAAAAAGAAGCTGGAAGCAGTAGGGGAAGTTGACTGGCGGATGTAACCGTGTTGAAGTGCCTCTTTTATTTACTCCTCCATACCCCGAGGTTTGGGAATTGACAGCGGGTAGATCTTTCCTTTGGGCACTGAAGCATCTGAGAGCAGATCGATTGCACAGTCCCATGGGCAATGGGATGGCAGACGGGCAGCTCTCCTGTGGCAGAAAACGTCCTGAAAGTCGTGATAATCTGGGGGGTTGACTACAGATTGCTTCTAAACAGGACTTTCAATAGACGTGGTACATACTTGTAGAGGACGAGGAGAACGGAGAGGTAACTTAGGGAAGCACTCAGGCTAGCAGTGAAAACCCCACTTCAGAATCTCTCCTGAGCCCCAGGAGAGGATGGGATCATACCTCGCCAGCCACGGACGCCCCAATGCAACATCCATTTCAGAGCCCTCCAGAACTAATAACCAGATGTCCTCCTCGTGGCATTGATCCAGACGTAGATGCACCGGCCCCGCACGACGTCTCACGTCCCGATCAGACAAGGGCTTCGCGGACACCGTCTGAACTTGATATATCAACTCAGTGCGAGTGGTTTTGATTCCTAACAGTCGTGTGAGGTGCCCGGCGATGAAGTTCACTGCAGACCTCGAGTCAATGAGGCTGCCACTATAATGGAGACACCTTTGGCAGTAAGTGTTACGGGTGAGGTAAAATGGTGCATATTTTCGTGCATAGGTAAGATTGTACTCACCACCGACCGCAGAGGACAGCGTGGGCAGTCTTTCAGGATGTGATCAGATTGTCCACAATATAAACATAATCCCATTGTCATCTGTCGTTGGAGCTCTTTAGGGGATAAGTAGATGATTGTCCAACTGCATGGGCTCAGATGTGGGTTCTGGAGGACTGTGGAACTCTGGTGGACAAGGGTTTAACGATGCGGTGCTAGACGTTTGCTGGGTATAGGCCGTTACTCGAGCCGAACAGTGGAGAGCCAGCTGAATAAGGCATTCCAATCCGATAGAATCATCATACGGTGCCAGCATTAACCGAAGATTGGGTTCTAAACCCTGACGAAAACAAGTTACCAGTGCTCTCTTGTTCCATCCTCTTGCAGCGGCCAGGGTTCGAAATCTAACAGAGTATTCATGCACAGATAGTTTATTTTGGTGAAGATTATTTAGTTCTTCACCTGCAGAAGACTTGTGATCTGTCCGTCTGAGAACTTTCAGGAAGTGCTGAGAAAATACAGGTGAGTAGAGTTTTTCACAGAGCATCCACCAGCTCCTGGAAGGGGGTAAGTAAAGTAATAATGTTTATTCACAGGAAGAGTTCGAAATATCCACTGAGACACAAAGGTGAGTAACTGAATTCAAACTATAACTGAGTTTGAATATAAACTAATATATTCAAACTTAAAGAGTCTTTTCTGCTTGCAGCTGGATACCGAACTGGAGGAGGACAGACGAGACGACCACAACCATACACCACTGACCAGACAAAGACGAGGAGAGGATACACAAACCTGGAGACACACAGAGGATCAAGGAGAACACTAGGAGAGAACAGGTGAGATATCAGGTAAGTAACAATGCTTTTTCATAGAGTATGAAAAAGAATGCAGAGCATAAATAACTATATGCTTAGTGCATGTCATAATTTGACATCAGTATTTTTTAAGTACAATGGGGTCCAAACGTTTAAGGCCACTGATGAATATGTTTCTGTTTTTTATAACAAAATTTCATTTTTTTTCTCAAACTGGCATGTAATGAGAATAACGATAAACTTGGCTTGACTTGCTTCTGTGTTTCGTGAGTGTAGTTGCGTCATCAGTCTAAATCAAAAGGCTTCTCTCTTTTCTCTCCCCTCAGTGAAAACATTGTTCCCCCACAGGGCCAAAACGTTCCATCCTCAGCTGAACCTCAACACTACGCCATCCATTATGAATGAGGGCGACAGACATGGAGAGAGAGCGAGAAACGAAGAGGAGGTGTAAGAAAGAGAGAGAGAAAGATCGACAATAGAGCAGTGTAGGCAAGTGCTTCCTTAAGCAGCTGAGTGACAGCACAACATGTTTTTCTTTTCATCTCTCTAAAGGCTGTAACCCCTCCCTTCTTTCTTTCTCCCCCTTACTGCAACTCACATAAAAACACCTGTCAAATTTTATCCCAAAAAAGTGTTAATATTATATATTATATATATATATTTACATTTGTTATATTTATAATTTAGGCTTGTAAATTATAAACAAATAAACAAAAAAGCAGGAAAGTCTGACCATGCCCCTGGCACTTATTATTGAAAAAATATTTAATAACACTTTGCAATACGGGTGCATATATATATGCATTAAATACTATTTAACTAATGCACAGATGATCATGAGTTAATGTATAACTCATGAAGAACTAAACCATTTATTAAAAAATTCCTGCATCAGCATCTTATGAACATTCTATAGATTCATAGATTAAGTAATCCGAAGGCTTCCGCCGCATTTCTGACAATCATAACACATTTAACTAATAACAGTTTATTGATTGCTTAATCTAGGAGTCATATAGAAGGTTCATTTGTTGTTGATGCTGTAATTATTATTAAATGGTTCTTCATGAACATTATACATTAACTCATGAATATCTGTGCATTAATTAAGCATGAATTAGTGCCACTGTATTCAATAATCATGAAAATATAATATAATATAAATATTTATAGTCTGTCAAACATTTGGAAACATTAAAATTATAAATGTAATAGTAAAATAGTAATTTTATTAAAAACATATAGTAAAAATATAATTTTTATAATATTATGCTTTTAATTTTCATTTATTATAAAATATAATCTATATGAATTTTCTGCATGACTGGAGTCACATGTGACCTCTCAGAAATCATCTATATCTTTTTGATGCTCAAAAACATGTCTTATTATTATCGGTTTTGAAAACAGATGCTTCATATTTTGACAGGAAATGTTGATACATTTTATTTTTTTGAATTTGTTGATAAGTACAAAGTTCAATAAAATCATTCATTAGCATTTATTAAAGATATCTATTACATTTCTCATTCTTGGTTTAATGTGTATGATAAATCAACTTATTAATTTCTATTTCTATTTTAAATTTGCTTCAAATGTTTGAGTGATAGCACTGTTTCCACAAAAATGTCAAGCTTAAAAAAAATAACAATGATAATTATAAAAAGGGCAAATAGTTCTTGAACAACAAATTGGCCTATCAGAATGATTGACAATATTAAATTCTATTAATGATTTAAACATGAACTAAATCCAATGTAATACCGTCCAGTACCATAAAAACATTGTAATACTTTTTTAAGGTCATGACAAGGATACTGAACCTCAGATCCTAGGAGAAAATGATAAGATCAGCACACAATTGCAGTGTGACACAGAATGAATACAGCTCCTGAAAACACATACTTAATGCACAAGTCTGCCATAAATAGAGAACATATATACTCAGTGAGAATCTTGTCAGCTCATAACACATACAGTATTTGGTCTGCAGTGCACACTGGGCTCATAGCTTTCCACTGCTGGTTTGTCAGACACCCATTATTACCCACGATTCAGCATTCTGAGCGAGACAGGAAGTGGCAACGCACTTTGGAAACGTCTTTTCTTCCCACTGGGAAGCTATCACTCATGTTTCAATATGTGTTTGTGCACATCCTGTCATTTTGGATATAATTTATAGCACATAGGCACAAACCCCCACACTTCCTTTACCCAGACCCAATTTCCTGTCTGTCATTATCTTTCAACCTATCCTCTCCTTCTGCTCTTTTTGTACAAGAAGAATTCAGTCAAGAAAAGACTTTGCACATTAGAACTAAGCTGACATTTGTCTGTTAACAGGAAATGAGCAATGCAAATAAATTGAAAGACACCGTCATGATTTAATATCCCCAATAAATAAACTTACACATAAATAGATAATAAGCAGTAAGTTATTTTACAAAAAAAACTAAATATTACACCCAAACTACCAAATGATATCAGATAATAAACCATATACTTTAACCCTCTACCTGTAAATCCAACTTTTAATATTTGACTAGGTAATTTCTAAGGTCTCTAAATGATCAAAAAATTGCTGAAAACTTACTACATCAATTCTGTTGTCTGTGTGATACTTGATGTGTTTTTTTTATATTAAAAGGCCTTTAGAATAATATTTAAAACCATCTAGGTTGTGGTAAATGTAATTTTGTAGATCTATCTACTGTAGCTATGTATCAGGCTTAAAAGGGTTAATATACATTTGTACTGAATACCAACCAATACACATCTGCTATTAATTTTTAATGCTATCTAAAGGACTTCAATAAATAAATAAACAAACCAACACCACTCGCCATAATGCATCACAGGCACACACCATATCAGCAAAACTACCACAGCTCAAGGCATTTCACCAGTATTCACACACCATCCAATCCGTAAATAACAATATGCTTTTGTACACAGTGTGTAGCTTTGGCAAAACTCTCCCTGCATCTAAATTGAGTACAACAATGGGTTTCTGGAAGTAGACATCCCATTCACTTTCTCCACACAAACAGCTTTTTACAAATACTGTATAAACTTCCCAAAACTGACCTACCAGGAGCTCTGCAAGTAATTAAATCAAAACATATACTTTTGTTGAACTTGTCAGTTAACATTCTTTAAATTTTTCAATCCATTTTTTATAGTCTTCTCACAACTATATTGGAATGTGACTATTTTTCAATAAAACATAAAATATTTGGTTTTTATAACTGTTATAAATCTACATAGTTTTATATATTAGTTTTATGTAACTGCTGAAGAAGTGGGCATCAATCCCTGATGCACAGTATTCAGACAGTGTACTTTTTCTGCCGAAATCTAAAATGTGCAAACAGTTGACATTTTGATATTACATAAGGTCATAAAATGCATATTCGGTTGTCCTTATGGTGTGTAATTTTAACATTTGTTTGGAATGTGGCGAGGTGTACCTCCTGCTTGCTTTTTTTTTTCTTTTTCCTTTCCCACCCATGTCACGTTCAAGCTATTTGAAGCAAGGCCTGATGACTTGACCACATTTATTAGTCTAGTGTCAACGTGAAACCCCAAAGAATGTGTGTGCATGCGCGTATGGATATGTTTTATTGAACATAATGAAATTCCATTGAGTCTTCTAACTAAATACAGCACTAATATAGCAACAGGCCAAACGATTCAACAGTACACCATCTAATGAAGCTTGAGTGCTTTATAGATGTTCTGTTGGATAGGGTTGGGTCCAAAGAGAGGAAATAAAAGCAAAGATCTTAGGAATAATTAAAAAAAAGACATACCATAAATGTATAAATTAGATGCTGCTGCTTAGTAATTATTTTTTAAATATATTTAGCTATATTCCACAGATAAACAAACAAAAAAGGAAAAGTCCAAGATGTTTAGTAGCTTTTAATGTGGGAATTTTAATGTCAGTGTGAGAACCGCAGCACATGTTTGTAATGGTGTAAATTAATCCAATGTGAGAGACTTTTACTGTATTCATGTCTAAAAAAAGCCTTCCATGAAATTCTCGGAAACTGACAGGCATGATTATTCACAAATGTTCCACTCAGATTTTACATCCAGGTGATTAATCACAGATGAGTGGCAATACCACATTGAAAAATAAATTTGTAAAAACAATAAATTAAAAATACATTTAATAAAAAAAGTTTTAAATTAACATTTTTAAGTAGACACTTAAAGGGATAGTTCAACCAAAACTGAATATTACAAATCAGCAAAAGTGCATGTTAAGCATGTTTAATGAACAACGTGTTGACCAAATGCTCTCACTTGCTTATAGCTAAATGTTTTCTTATATAAAAGCGTAAGTTATGCAAATAACGATATTTGCATAATTCCTTTAGCGAAACCAATCACTTAAAGAATACACCGTGATCAGCAAGCGCAGTTCAGTCTTACTAAATTGCTTTCCAGCTCACGGAAACCTCTTACCAGTCACTTCCAACGTATCTCAAATTCAGAATCAGTAATGAGGACTTTCTTCTACCACTAGGCAGACAAGTTAATGATAAGTTTCTTGTTTGCAGTGTCTTCAGGTTTCTGAGTAGATGAGTTGAATACATTAGTTCTCTCCTAACAGCCTAAAAAAGCACCGTCAGCACTCTGAGAGTCAGCTGCTCAAACGGGACGAGAGGTGAGAGATTGGGGAGGAAAGTGCGATAGTGAGTGAGAGAACTGGAGATTAAGACTGTGTGTGTGTGTGGGGCTAATGCGGGTGTGATGGTGTGAATGAAGAGAGATTACTGACTGAGAGAATCTATAGACTTTATGACCTTGCTATAATAATCTCTCTCTCTGGCTCTGTCTGTCATTCTCTCACTCTCTGAGCTCGCTGGTATCGATGTGGTATCGATGTGGCTACAGATTATGATTTTGAGGCTCTCTGGTGGGGAAAGAAATGAGAGTTTGTAAGATTGACATCTTCAATGGTTGAGGCTAACTATAAGTGGCATCTTATGGTATTAGCCTCTTTAAACGGTGGCTCTTAGGTTTAGGATTCCTGCTGTTCATCTTTCTCTTCAAATCATGTATCCTGAGGTATGTATAGATATCCGGAAAACACTTTTTTTATTTGAATAAATTAATACACTGCTGAATTCGTAGCCACATTTGAATTATACTTGCAGTATAACATTTTTCTTTTTAAAAACAAGATAGATTTTTAAGATAGAACATTTTTCTATAGAAAATAAATATTGATAATCATGCTTTAAAAAACATACTATAAAAAAGTTTTTTTCCTCAATAAAACTCTTAATGCACAAACATAAATGGATATTCTTTCACATCATATACTGAAACACAATGTCTGCATGAGTCATAAATAATCAAAATGTGACCAATTTCTGAATCATAAGGCAATCTTCATGTTCGCTTGTTATTAACTAACAGTTAGTCACTGCTTCCATTTGGACATCTCTAACCGTAGTTCCTTACAAACGCAACACATTCACAAACAAACCAACATTTAAAGAAAGCTTAGATGTCCGACATTTAGATGTCCGACATGTTTGCACACTTAGAGAAAACGACACACACAATGACAGCGAAAGACTAATGAGTGCAGAGAGCTTAGACCTGTACCACCTGACTGCACAAACTGATCCCTATTGTCTGAGCCAGAATCAATAACTGGGCGTTTCTGCCAATCAGTGAATGAGAGTGTGTTTGTGTGCAAGTGGCATTAAGCTATGGATCAATGCAGAGAACAGCAGGGGTCTGTTCAACATGTCAAAACGGTTTCAGAAACAGTGAAAGTGCACTTAGATCCTTATATTAAAAAAACTGAGATCAAAATAAGACTGAAATGCATCTGCCTTACATTACTTTAGAGATATTTGATCATGCTGTACATTTAAATCATTGGCTTATGTGTGTTAGCGTGTGTCACTATCCAGGAGTTAAAACCAGACCCCTCCGATAGAGAATGGATTGGTCACAGAGGCCAAAGCCACAGTGAGGTGACTCACAGACCTGAATCCTTTTAAAAAGAAACACACACACATGGTCCGGCTCATGAGGGTGTGTTGAAGTTTGTTGATCACTTCACCCACCCTTCAACAAAAAGCATTATCCAAAAAAACTCTACATGAGTGTCTCTAGCTATCTTATTATCACATTAAAAAACAAACACACACAGGAAGGAAATGTAGATTTCAGCAGGAATTCTCACCGAATTCACCACTATTCCTCTCTGTCTGTCAGCGTTTACTGGGACTTTAACTCTCCAGGATTGCAGAACTGCAGTAAAGTGGAGCAGACCTGACATTTTTATATTTCCATTGCATGGTATGTTGAGTTATTAAAAAAAAAGAAATGTCAGGGTGAGTGTGACAATGTACAGTATTATGACAATTATGACACATTTAGTGCCCATAGAAATGCAAGGTCAAAGTCTAAGTGTGACTCGTTATGCTGTCGTGTTTTAGCATCTCATTCAAGGAATTGATTATGAAAACCATACATAATTATGCAAAGCATCACAAATGGGCCTCAAAAACACTAAATGTAATTTTGTGTATATGTTCGGAGCGCTGTGGTGAGATGGATGTGGCAGATTACTATAATCTGGTATCTTTTGCTGAAATTGTATAGCATTGATGCACCACTGGGCACCCTGAAAATATCAAAATGTGCTTGACTACTAAAGCGGTGCGATATGTATCATCGACAATAATACTGCAAATGATATTTGACCAAAAACACTCCTACGATGTCCTACTAATTCAAGAAAGATTCTAAACCGCACATTAGGCCATGGGAGAAGATCTGTGAATTTCATTGCATGCAAAATAACTGACACTGGCAGGTCATATCATATGACAACGACAACATGACTGTACTGTAATATGACCAGATTCCATTCATTTTAAATGGTTGCAAAGTAAGCGCTTATTCAAAAGAAGTACCTACTCAGAGAGTATGCAACTTTAGGCGTGGTCAGTCACTTGTATTGTTTCTAAATGAATCTGTTGATTTGAACGAAACACTTGAATAACTATCTTATTAAGACAGTGACTTGCTGCCAATCACAGGCAGTTTTAGTTTTATATTGATCATTATAAGTATATCATTTGGTGCCAAGATCCAACAACCAATTCATATGTATTTTGCAAGTTGCCAAATTCATACGAATTCATACAAATTTTGTGCCGTTTGTCTAAACCCCACTGACAGGTAGGTTTAAGGGCTGGCTTAGGTGTAGGTCATTCATACAAATTTATACGAATTAGCCACCTTGTAAAATATGTACCAGTTGTCATATGATATCACACTCTCTTACAACTACAAGTGTCTGCATAATGTGCATATGATCCTGAATTTGATTGAATCAATAAAATTCCATGTGCAACTATTTTACTGAATTGATCCCAAAGAGTCTGGCAAAACAAAGCAACTTTAAGTGATTAGTAGCCATTCAAATCAGATACATAATTCAACTATTTGGGATTTTCTTCAATCGTTAATCAGCAGTTCCACCCACTCCACCAGATAATGAGGATTTCAACCATGGATGAACATACAGTATTATAAACACACATACACAAACACACACACACAAACAGTCTCAGTGCACGAGAAACAAATTAGCCATGGATGGATAGACTCAAATTGCATTTTAATGGCTCTAGGTACTTTTTGCTGTCATGTGTGATACTGTGAAACCATGTCAGCCCTGCTAACTTCAGGAACTTGTCAGCACTGGGAATGAGGTGCTAACAAGAGGAAATATGAGACACGCACTCGCATACTCAAAAGTGTCTGGAAGTAAGCTCAAAGCCAAAGTACTGCCCTCAAAAGGGGTTCAAGACAGCGCCCCTCAGTGGCGAAATGCATACAGTCTATACACACAAAGACAGTCATTTAAATAATAAAGCAAGGCATTTGAGAAACATGACTGTTCACAGGTTCTTTTTGTTTGCATTCTGTTTCATTTGCTGTGATCAAACCGAGAATTTCGAGAGTCCCCTGCAATCACAGCTCAAAGACGTATTATCATCCTGCCTTTGCTGTAATTACTATCTTTCTGAACACCAGCTTAGAGGAGCATGTGTGCGCTCTTGTGAAAGAGAGAGCAGAGGAGGAGAGCATCTGAGACGTGCAGAGCAGATGTATAGGAACAATACGGTCTGATGAAATAAATGGTGAAATTTACAGATCACAGAGAAAACTTAACCCTTAATGACCTAATGATTAACATTAACATGATTAAAGCACTGTTTACTTCAATAGCGTCATGCTAAAATAAACGCAGCACATGTACATGCCAAAAACAAAGCCTATTTTAAACCTAATCCCACTGACCTAATAAAACTGTGGAGTACTGACAAGAACATTGTGGAGTGCTGATAATAAATGCACATCCCTGGTCAGATGCAATTTCCATATAGCTGAATAAAGTATAGATATTCTAACCTTGTGGCTGTTTAATACACACACACACACACACACACACACACAAACAAACACATTTTTGTGCACGAATGAATATTACATTAAGAATACTTTTAAAAATTCAATATTTCATTGTCCAGCATGTTACTGGGCAGTGGCAGTACCCTTAAAGGTGCATCTTTGCGTGTACAAAACCATCCTTTTCCAAATGCTTTTATTCCTGTTTATACACACAAACAGGACATCCAAACATCACATTGTGTTTAAATGGTCACTGTTGAAGGTATCTCCTAAAGCCACATGTAAATGTGCATCTCTGCTCTTTCCTGCTATTGTTGTTAATCCTTGTGCCCTCAAGATTTCCTATCTATCTCTTTCAGCAACTCTCCTCTTGTTTTATTCATGTGTTCTGTTGACAAACTGACTTCAATCAAGAAATCTATTCAAACAGCTGCCAAAATCTTTCATGCTTTTACAATAAAATATTGGACTTGTAACTTCTACAGTTATTATGTTTAATTGGAGAACACTTCACATCTTAACTAATGTGTCCATTTACACTTACACATTGCTGTAATCTTAATTTAGAACCTTTTAAGCAAATGTACACCAGCTTGCGTTATTTTTCACAGAGGTACAGAGGTCTACTGCCCCAGCGAGCACATGCAATAACATTAAAATAATAGTAGGCTAATTGCATTTCCACATTACTTTTAAACGGACAGTTAGAGAAGCACTAATATAACGTGTGTCTCATACCGTCGGCTGAGTGATGAGTGGAGATATCAGCTGTCAGTCCCACTATCAGCAGCACAAAAGCGCGCAGTCCGCTCATGAGACGCCGGTAGATCCTCATGATGCCCGGCTCCTTATGATGAGATCTTCATAATATACCGACACAGAAACACAAACACACACACAGCGCAAGCAGAGAGGATGCAAGGGACTTCCTGCAATACGATTAAATCCACAGGGGAGATAGAGGAGGGTTGTCTACAGACCCGCGATAGGGCTGTCAGGAAAACTTTATAAAGCCAGTTCTACTAATGTCTTATGGTCTACTGTGTTCACACTGTCTCGTGCCACGGAAGAGCACACGGACAGCTACACACAGATGCGATTTGTTCTCGTGCTTTAGTGAAGTGTTGATTCTTTGGAAGAGTACTTGAATCTCCACGTGTTTTATAGCGGAGCGGGTCTCTGCAGGGTCCTAAAGCTATTCACTCGGGTTTCTAAAACAAACGGTAGCCTATTTATATTTTTAGCATATATTTCTAGCAGTGTCATGATATTTTATTGTTTTAGGTCAGTTATTTTTGTCTTTTAAAAATGTTTCATAATGTATTTACTGCTTATGTAATCAATGGTTACACTTTACTTACAATGTAATTATCCATTTAAGTACTAAGTAATATTAATTAACTACATATAGCCTACTTACTGTATGGTTAGGATTAAGATTGGGGTTTGTTTAGGGTTAATTGCATGCAATTATGCAGGATAATTATAGGATAATACTAAGTACATGTAACCTGTAACAAGGACACCTTAAAAATAATGTATTACCAAATAAATCAGTACATAAATACAGTATGTACATAAATTAATTACAGATGTATTTACAGGAAGATATTCCTAAATTTAAGTACATTGTAAAAACGTACACAATAAATGCATAATTAATTTAATATGTTAATGTGCACAGTTAAAAACACTTAATGCAAAATTAATCCATTGTTGTTATTATTTTATAGTAAACAGACAAACACAGAGACAAATATATTTCAAAGTCTTTTAGCATGCATTCCAGATAAATTTATTGATTGTATTATTTTGTTGTTTCTGGTCAATGATATAATAAATAAATATATTTACTTCAGATCTCACTGTCACAGTGTTAATCTCATTCACTCAATCCTGTGAATGGGTTCTGCTTGATATGATATAAATACAGTTTGAAAGGTACTGTAAAAGCTGTGCATTTTAAACATATTACATTTAAAACACCATGCTGTATTCATGTCAAGCTAATTTTTGCCTGCTGCAGAAATTCAGAAACTTTATGTGGCTCTGCATATTTTGTGAGTTTATTTGCAAGGAAATTATTCATTTTCTTAATTGGGTCATTTCCACTTTCCTTTCAGGTATGCAAGGCACTCTATAATAACTCTCTCAAGGTTTCCAGCAGGTAGCATACTGGCCTCAGAGACTCAAGGACTTGTTAGCAATTTTGCATTTTCAAATCAGCATGTTTGCTTGCAATTCCTTTCATGAGACTTTCAAAGCACCACAACCAGCTCTGAATTCAGATCGCTGAATAAAGACGAGTTCTCCATCCTTAAGTTCCTTGTCTCTGCTTCATCATCATGTCCTCCAATCTGTCATCTAACACCTGATCACTGACTTTCCAGAATAATCTCCCGTTACGCAGCTCTCTCTTGAATTCTATTACCCCAAATATCACGTTCCGCACCAGAAACCCTGACACTTCCAGAGCAAAGGAGACAGTGGAATATATGCCCTACTCTTTTTATTATACATCCCACGGCATTTTAACATTACCAAGCTCTGTCGCTAACTGAAATTGGCTATTACAGACAGAGAACATAATGTCCAAATTTGAATGTGGGGAAAATTGCATAATGAATCTGAATAAAAGCACTTTCAAAGATGCCAATATTGCATTTTTTTTTTTTTTTTTTTTTGCAAATTTTACTTAAGACTATTATCGATGATCTTTAAAACCGTTTTAATTACAATTATTCCAAGAGTAGTACAAGCTGTAGACCTTTGTAATATATGGTAACACTTAACAATGAGGTATTATTTGTTAACATTACTTAATGTATTAAATAAAATGAAAAATACATTTATTACACAATTCAATTTTGTTTTGTTATTATACATTATAATTTTTTTCTCACAGTGCATTAACTAATGTTAAAAAACAGAACTTGTGATTTTAATAAAGCATTAGTAAATGCTGAAACTAGCATTAACTAAGATTAATAAATGCTGTAGAATTATTGTTTATTCTTATTGTCAGCTAACAAATGTTAGTGTTACCAAATATATAATTAGGTATAAGATATACTGTGATTGTAGACAAATAGGGATGCTGCCTAATTAACATAAAACTGTGTGAAATATTTGACAAAAGTACATTTTAGTTAGCTTTATATTCCCCAAGGTTTATTTGACATAGCATTTTCAACTGAAAACAGACTCCAGTCTGGTCTTCTACTTAATTTTCAAACATGTTCTATTTAAAAATACCTGTCACACTAGGACAAACAGGGAATGTATGCGCATCCACATTGTATGTCATGTGGAGTCACCCCAGGTCCAGTAAAAGGTGTTTTATATTTGGAACAACGCATCAGAAGCCAAGCTCTGCTCTCAGGAGGAAGCTGCAAAGGTCTTGCTTGTCTTCGGTTCTTTGCCTCAGGCAAGGAGAACGCGGGGGATATGAATCTTGTGAAAAGGCACTTCCCTCAGTCACTGTGTCTTTGAAGAACCTGATCCAAAAGTTTCTGTGGAAAAAAGGAGAGGAAACTTTTAACTAAACTACAACCAGGCAAGCCACCTGTTTGTCAAACCATCTGCATGCTTGGGTCAAGTGGTGAAGAAATGAGGGGGAAGTGACTGTGTGTAATCTACAGATTACCCAGAATTCCCCCCGTCTGTCCCCCTGGGTGGCCATTTCCCTCGGGAGCAATGATAACCTGCTATCTGTGCTCCAACCACATCATACTATCATGGCTTTTCCCTCCTCGGAGGTATTCATTTTATTTTCTGTCTGCTTCCCTTGTCCTTGGCTATCTTTGATGCTGCGCTCCGTCAGCTGCTACAGAATAACCTGCACATTCCAGTGTAGATTAGAAAAAGCTGAATATGTTTTGTAACTTTTGTCACGGACTGCTGATTTTTAATAACTTTTAACGTAATAGTTCAACCGAAATAAATAGGTTTCCTATTTACGTAACTTTGATTGAATTTTTATAAAAAGTCAGTCATTCAAATTCATACAGTGTGACCTTAATGGATCACAAAATAAGATGTTAAGAGTAATGTTCATGCTGCTCTTTTCCACAGATTAAAAGTGATACAGTTTAAACAACGGATGAAAACTTGAAGCACACTATTTAGGCATTAGATCACTCAAAAATAGTCATATCACTTGTATAATAGTTACATTTTGATGTACTGTGATTAAAAACATTATGTTTGCTATCAAGCATTTTAAAACTACTCTACTCCTTGAAGTTTTAATGGTACAGTAGCAAGAGTTTAACTCTAAAACAAAAAAAACTAATTGAGCAAGAAACTCAGTGAGAAGAGTACACTAAATGTGCAGTCACTGTATAATGGAACTAAAGCGGGTATTTGTGTAGTCAAGCTACAGTCTTTGTCTAAGACTTCATCACTCTTTTCTGTTTGTACATAATTTTGAAAGGTAATTTATTCCTGTAATTGCAAAGCTGAATTTTCAGCAGCCATTACTTTAAATTTCAGTGCCACACAATCTTTTAGAAATCAGCTTGTTAAATTTCTTTTTATCAACTGTTGAACACAGTTGTGTTTCGTAATATTTCCATTTCGCAATTAATTGATGAACAGAGGGTTGAAAAGAACAGTATATTTCAGTCAAACCAACACATCATCAATCGCTTTAATTTTCAATGTCCAAGTACATCACGGGACACTATGCACACTATGAGCTACAAAACAACATCTATATGAAGACTTTTGGCATCTCTCTCACTGTATCTCTCCCCTCACCTGCTTCTCTCTATCTTTCTTCAGCCTGACTTATCAAGAATGCATCACTGTCACAGAGGAGGTGCAAGCCTGAGAGACAGAAGGGCTTCATGGGAGACAGTGAGTCAGACACTTCATGACAAAGTATCAGCCTCACAGGACCTGACACCCATTAAAACAACACACCCCGACAAGAGATTTCTCCTTTACAAAAGCACTCGTTTAAGGCATCCAGGGATCAGCCTGTCACCAAAGGCATACAAAATACCAGTGAAAGCCGTCCTGTTGTGGAATTCAACACTCTAAACTTCAAAAAGAGGGAAATTATTGTTGACACAATCCTCCTTTGTGTCACAAGCGTCCCATAAGTATCAGGGCCGTGTCTGTCACCGAAAAGAACAAAAGGAATGCATGAATAAATCAGCCTTGAGCGGAATTGATCTGGATTTCAAAAAGTAGTTTGATAGGCAGGATTCATTTGAAGAACTATACTGACCTCTGCTGGAAGAAAGGGTAATTACAATTTAAATGAACCTGAGAAAAATAACATTTATTTCTGCATCCTTAAGTAGTTCAAAACCCGTACAACTTCATTTCTTTCTGCTGAACACCAAAGGAGAATTGTGTAATAAATCTGTTACAATTAATGGTGACTGGAGCTTTCAAGCTACAGAAAGAATGCAAGAGTACCATAAAATGATTGTAAAAGTGGCCCATATGAAAAGTGCACAATTTTTCAGCCTTCCTTAGTCATATGGGAAGCATTTTGGGTGATAAAATTAAGTCATCAAATAGTCACTTGACATCTGTCAAGAACAGCTAAGGCAACGATTTTGATTTGATCAGAAGAAAAAGTAAAAGTAATACAAATTAGTGTTTTCCTTAAAAATGAATGAATGATTGAAAGCTTCAGCCCCACTTAATTGTAATTTTATGAGAAAAAAACAATAAACACAGTCTTCAGATTGTCTCTTTAAGTGAGTTTTTACAATAGCCTGACAAGATAAATGCAACGGTCATGTTGTATATTATCATTTCCAAGCTGTTGTGAAGCACTGTGGGCTCTCTGCACGAATGCCCCTCATGAGCCTCTATATATCTCCTGACACCTCAGTACGGAGGTAAAGGTTCAGCAAGGTGAGATCAGACAGTCTGGCACCACGCAGCACCTGCTGTTTCTAACCGGAGGGAAGGTTTTCACAGAGCAGCACAAGTTTCATCTCCGCTGGTACACTTGGGCTGACAGTTGTGACAGAACGCATTAGGAGACAAAAGCCTCAGGTGTGTTTGTCCTTGCAGGGGGTCATTAAAGGTCAGTCTAGAGGATCACTTTAGAGTGTTCACTGTTACAGAATCAGCACAAAGCAACAGAGACGTTCGGTCATGACGTCGGTTTGTAAGCCAGTCCGGGAGGCTAATTCGCTGTGATTGTTCCTTCATTAAATTCCAATAGGAGTTTAGGAAAAATCCCAAGGTTACTGCACTTTCATGAAAACATGAAAGAAACTCGCACTCGTGCCTCAATAAGAAATTTTGAAATCTTGCTTTTTAAAAAGGCAAATCACTATCTAATTTCTACATACTGTAAGCACAATATACTTTAACTCACATCCTATTTTAGTTGTTCTAAACCAGGGGTCCAGAGCCCACTAGAGCACCCTAAAATAAAAACATAGAGTGGCCTTTAAGCAACAGAAGGCCTTTGAGTCAAAAAGAGAGACTCACTGTCCTAGATAATAGATGGAAAGTTAATAAAAGTTAAATCTTAGTTTATTTATAGCCTCTCTCTCTTTCTCACTTTGCTTCTTGTGTACTCTCCAGCTTTTTCAGTCTTCATACAAGCCCAAAAAAAAACTTTTTTTTAAAAGAAATTTTAATTTACTCATAATTCAAAGAACATACTTTTCTTGAATACACTCATTAGACAACCCAGAGGGAACCCACTGCTGGAAAAAGCAAATTCTCTTTCAGATTTAACTAAAAACTAAACATCTCTCAGAGTCTTCATTAAAACTCTGAATCTAATTTAACTTCAGCTATAAAACCATGCACTGTAATTGAATTATCTTTTTAATTACATTCTCCTAAGGTAACTACATATCCGTGTCCTCAAAAAAGACATAATCATATTCAATCATAATCAAAAATCATATTTAATCTTCTGCACTATATTCAGCTAAAAAGCACGGCTGTTTTAAAGTTTTATTTTGCTTTATACTGGCTGCTTTGCAAGGTTCATTTGAGTTTTTTTCACAGTCTTACTCTCGATGGCTTTCACAATCTCTATTTTCTCCAATCAACAGCTGCGCTCTTTATCGAGTTTAATCAAGCTTACAGTACAAAAGAGTTTACAGCTGTAACCTCTGCTCCCATGCTCCCTCCAACACGAACTGGCCAAATTTGGATTATATCAAACTGCCTTACAATTTCAAATATCATATCAAAAATAAATTTGATGAAAACACAATATGTGACCTGGCACACATCAATATACCTCTGATTCTCTTTTATGAAACAAAATGCAAAAAAAACGATAATGCCTTGGGACAATAACCTGCCTGCTGTTGTAATGGATTTGTTTTAGTAAAATGGAATATGGGTTTCAGTGTAACAAATAAACGTTGTGTCACAGGGACAAATAATAAGATCTTAGGATATTTTATAAAAAAAAATAATAATAATAATTAATTAATTAATAAAGGTCTTATTTGTAAACATTAGTTAAGGCGTTAGCAAACAATGTAATACATTTCCAGTAATATTATATTTATTACTCTTGATAATGTCCACGGTGCATTAATGTAAACATTTAACCTTTTGAATGTAGTAAAACAAATAATGGAAAGAGTAATAAATTCATTAAAAGTTAATCGTTTCTGAACTAATGTTAACAAATAAAACAACTGTAAAGTGTTAGCAAAAAGAATCTTGTTTCTTATGAATATTCCTAGCTCTTATGCCAGATTAACAGAAGCTAAAGAGATACAGCTAAATAAAAGTAAAAGCTGGGGATAATTGTTTAATGATGGAATTGATCATATCTTTAAGCCTTAAAAAAAGCCTCAAAGCAGTTTTGTGTGAGATTTAAAGATTAACCTTTTTGAACACCTCTGCCCTCAGTCTGTTGGTTTCCAACACCAGCCTCTTCCTCTCCTCCTCCTTCTTTTTGGTCACCTCAGGGAGTTTGCTGTAAATCCTGCAAGCACAGACTGGGGATGATGAATATATAATGACATGAAAAAAGTGACTTGGATGTGGGAGAAGAAAGTGATTCATTTACTTTTCATCCTAGCACACAAACAGAAACACACAATGAAATATCTTGATATATGTCAATATATACTTTTATCCACTATATTTAATCTGATCTGGTGGCTTTTATTCAAGCAGAGAGATAAGCAAACACTGTCCTTATCAGAAAGGGGTATATTGTTTTCTTGCACTGATAAGCACTGGTGCATATGTGATATTACGATGGTGTTTATTCGAAAACTCACCGCCTGGATCTCCATTGCATCTCCTTGCCTGAAATGGCTCTGTCTCTGGGTTTGAAAAGGTTATCTACAAAACACATTTACAGCAGGAGAATAAAGGATAAAAATGAAATGGAAAGGTCGTTACAAAGCTTAATGTTTCATTTTTTACTTTTTATCATTTAGTTTAAATTTTTAAAGGCTGTCCTGGTTAGTCTCTCACCTTATTGGCCTACTAAGCCTTACAAATAAAAAAACGAAGTGCATGCTGAAAAAACACTGCATTTGTACATTCAATCATTTATGTATAAGAACATTCACAGAAAAATAATGGCACCAATAGGGGGCATCAGTTAGCTGCAGGAGTATCATAATGTGTCATGTACTTTTTAAGATTCATTGTTCATTCTCAACAGGCCTGCAGTGAAACATGCAGAGGTCTTTGAGATCTCTATTGTATCTGTTTGCTTTTAATAAGTCTGTCCCACCTCAGGTTTGTTCTGATATTACCAAAGTTCTAATGCACCACATGTTTCACTGCAGCATTGAATCATGTCTGTGAAGGCATCAATAATGCGTCTCACTGCAGTGCTCTTGCTCTAAAAATCGTAAGATGATGACCCTTATACTCAATGTTGGCGCTTTTCGCCAGACTGATGTACTGTTACCAATTCATTGTTTATTGCTACTATTGGAACCTGATTTAATGGTTATAGCAGTAACACTGAGACTGCATTGCTGACGCACTAGATCTGCACCACAGCTCTGTGCATAGGATGCTAATGAAAACAGAGTATCTTACCACTAAGGGGGTGTGGTTTGGTGCAGTTCCGCCTACGTTTAGCCGTCTCCACGCCCATGATAAATTCAGCTGTTTGTAAGCACCGCCTCTCCCTGGCCCGCAGTTCCAATCGTTGCACCCGATTCTGGGAGCGAGAGATGAAATCTGGACGACATCGCTCAAGAGCCTCCTACATACATTTGTATATTAACACAAAGTTTGTGCCACAGTGAAATGCCGGGGTGTATATTTATGATTCGACACATTTGGGTGTTCAGGAAGGAAGTAAATTTGAGTAAACAGTTAAATCAAACTCTCTTTGCAAATTTCAAAATGCATATCCAATTTATTGCAATGTATATTTTAATGCCGTGAGGCTTAAATTCAGTTGTAGCACATAAAGCAATGGATTTTATTTTTAGTATTTTATGTTTTAAAAATATAATAGAATAATATAATTTTTATTTCAGCCATAACATGAAGATAATTATCAGCTTATCAGTATCAACACAGTTAAATGACTAATTTATTTTAATGTTTTTAATGGTTTGTAAATATCTTTGCAGTTCAGTTTATATATATAAAAAAAGGATCTGAGTCAGATATGCCCCAATAAATCTGAACAAACCCTAAGGAAAACCTGATGGTAGCCAGATTCCTTCAGTAAAACCATACCCTCAAGCTAAGCGACTGGTATCCTGAGTCCTGCTGGTCAGTCATAGACCCACAGGTGCAATTAGTCAGATGAGGAGAGACCGGGCACTCAATAAGTCTCCTGACTTTCTCAGCAGTGCGGAAAACTGTTCTGACATCATGAGGGGCCCTTATGCACACCTGAGGGACTCCTGTACAGATAAATAATGATGTTAGCTTTGTGCCTTAGCACACAATCTGACAAACACTCGCTATAACACACTTTCACCAGGATAAGTACTGATACATTGCAATACAAATAAGTGCTGGTACATTTAAGTAGTGTTGGATATGCAGATGAACAGTCCACTATAGGGTTTGTGAACTTTTTAGTATTTAAAAGCAATGCATATTAAATGGGAAGTGGCAGGACATGATTTTTCATGATTTGATTAAATCCACCTGGCAATTATAGCAATAGGGAAGGGTGATATACCGATGCACACGATTAACTGGTAGAAATTTGTCAACCTGTAGAGGTTTTGGTAAGATGTCAAATTGTCTCTGTTGCTCACATTACAATAACCATAAAATGAACTATTGCTGGAACTACCTGTGATGGAAGGAATCTGCTGGAACATTGTAAATTATGGACTGGCCCCTTCAAAGTCAAGACCTCAACCCCTTTGAGCAAATTTGGGGTAGATCTACTGTATATGAATAGATATATTGTACATTTAAAGTAAAGCCTTTGGCTTGAGTTGCATAAGGCATGAAATACAATTAGTGTTCTCAGGAAATAAAGTCTCATATGCCAGAAAGATGTGCTGTGAATTTCCTGGACATACCAAATATTTAAGTTTAAAAGTGAATATAAACAATACAACTCAGTTTATCTGATGTTTGTTGTGCTCAAAGAAACCATCTGAATGTTTCATAAACATTACGAAATAAAATCATGTTTTGGAGTAAGAAAAGGCTCAATATTTTCAGATCTAATAATTTTGGCCACCACTGTTTATGTCAAAATGCCAGACAAAAAAAAAAAAAACAGTCACTGCTCTTGTCTAAATCCCTTTTGTAACTGTAATAAGAAGAAATATATATTTAATTTATGACATTTTTATGGTTTTAAAAATGTAGATATTAGAAGACCTTATGTAAAGCAAAAATAACTATATTGTGATATACTAAATTACAGTGAAATAAAATTAGTCTTATTGTGATATAAGATTTTGGTTATATCACCCACTCCTATTTAACAATATGCTAAAAACACTCCTTTGCAATCACACAATTTTTTACTTAATTTGTCACATGTTTGAGCCGTTTTTCATATTTCTACTCTACGGACAACAGACAATGGACCTTTTTTACTCACTACATTCTGTTTGTACTAATATACAGACTTTTTAGAAGATGAGGCTTGTTATTGACTAATTTAGTGATAAATTATCTTAAAAACACTAGGAATTTTGATGAAAAATAGGTTTGTAATGTCATACAAGTTCTTGTCACTTGATCCTCTAAGGCAGAATAAGATGTTGCATTTTCATGGCATTTTACAGCGAGCATCTTCAGGCTCTTGATTATCACAGGGGAGTCCACCATTTTATTCAAAATTGACTCTGAAATAAAAGCTAAAAACCTATTCACTAAAGCACATCAGGATCAGTGAGAAAGAGACAGGCTGATTTAAAAGACAGATTCAGAGGGTTGCAAAAGGACAGTGAAGGATTGACACATAAATAAACTAAGACTTGTGGATAAGTGCCCTTGTGCGCCCTCCCTGCAGTTGTACCTGGTGTTAGTTCATCAGAGCCCAGTCATGCAGCCGTGCCATCACACGCCTCACGGACCACATGCAAAAGTTCAGTGTGCTGCAGGGAGGATGTTATCCTTCGACTCATCACTAGGAAATGTGTTTAGCCGTACAGATCCAGAATAGAGGCCAGAGAAACCCATAGACTTTAGATGCAAGGTAATGTGGAGTCAATGATGCATCATCTCTCATAAGGAGATTGAAACTCACCCTATTTTCTTTTCAATAGCTCCCCTTCACTTGCTTCCTCTTCCTTTATAAAAGAAACTGTTTCCTGAAAGTGCATCTACTATGGTAAATAACTAAAATACCAGCATTACATACTGATAAAGCTACAATCCGCTACTTGGCTTTACTCGAAAAGCATCTCATTATTCCAAGATCAAGACTATCTCTGATTCTTCAAAATCCTGCCTCGTAGAAAACTTACAGATTTAACAGATTTCTCTCAATTTCTGGATACCCAGTCATGCACTCTGCACATCATATCAAATGATGATACAACATTTGATCTGACATCTGATTGACCCATTTGAGCTGGCACACTCTATTCACTTTCTAGGTGCATTCTTTTGTTTTTCACAAAGCCATTTATAGTTTTTCTGACAATGCATTCCCATTCCCAAAGGAGCTTGAGGGAAGGCCGTCTCTTTAAAAATGCATGAGCCACCAATCAGAAGGTGTGCAACCAGAGTAAGAGATGTTAAAATGAAAGCCCGCTGGCTAAGACATCACACGGTGTGTCGGAAAAAAATGTCGCAACAAAGCTGCAGAATAAATGAGAGCAAGAGAAAGAGAGAGAGGATGAATACATTTGCATGGCTGCTGAAGAGCAGGGAGGTGATATAGGTACCTGATGGCTCGCTGAATGCCTGTCTGGCTCTTAGATTGCTCTGCGGAGGCCCTAAGACATCATTAGCCTTTCCATTCAGTCTGATGGCAGCAGAAGATGAGTGGCACCTTGTTCTGAATGGCAATGATGTTAAAGTGGAAGACTGCATGTCGGAACTGGAGCCAGTATTGCTTTCAAAAGCACTGCCATTGATGGTTGAACCATTCTTCGGGTGCTGGGACAGCCTTTCTATTCCATCAACGCCAAAGTTTGCCATGTCCCAGTCACTGTAGGAGCTTTCACTCTGAATGATGGTTTCGGGTTTCTCAGGGGTCTGAGTAAAAGATGGTTTTCCAAGGAAAAGGGACAGAGTGGATCTATACAAAGTCTGGCCAAGAGGGATTGAGAGAGATTTGTCCACGTACAGAGTAGACCTGGATAGCTTGGATGGAAAGAGCTCCAGATGGGCACAAGAGCGGAAGATAGGACGCTTTAAAGAGTCCGTTTGATCCTCTTCCTCCGTGTAGCTGTGCTTGTGGACTGGTGGAGCTTGGGGACTGCTGGGGGTCTCGCTGGCACAATGTCGTTCTCTTTTCTCAGTCACCGTCACCACAACTGCTTTGTGTCTAGGAGGCAACGGAGAGCCAGCAATGGCTCGTAGGGTTTTATTTTCACTGCGGGCCATGAAAGAGGGCGGTCTGTCTGGCATGATCAGAGGACGAAAGGTTGATTTTGAATAAGCTGTGCAATCTCTTTTAGGAGACAAACTCCGGGCGGTGATGGTTATCGAGGAGAAGCTTGACCGCAAAGTGGGTCTACTGTAGCAATGGAGAGCTTCAGGGACGCTGCGTGTCCGGCCCAGGAATAAAAAAGGACTAGATGTGTGTTCTGATCTCCATGGTTCATCAAATGATGTGAAGCCAGGTAAAAACGGGGGTGTTCGCCTTCCTCTTACTGGGTCCTCCAATCTAGTCCTCAGACTCATCCATGGTGTCGTGGCATTTTGGTGCCAGCAATAATCCGCTGCCTGTGAAGTATATGATCTTTAGTATAAAGCTTCAGCTTTTGCAAAATATTAAACAAATATTCTGGGTTAAATACATATTAGATTTAGCAGGGCTGAGTTCTCATGACAATTTAAAGAATGTAATGGGTGAAATTAAGATGGACTCATTCATACCAATATATGAACTGGTCTGACCAATTTATTCAAAGAAACATCATGAAAAAGTATTTTTAGCATAGTAGATGACTATGAAAAATGTACTAATTGTACAAACTAATTATCTTCTAAAGTAATCAAAAGCATTTCACCAATGCAGTCAATGGAGTTTAACTTGTCTAATATTCTTTTCAATCGAAACAGTAACATCCCTGCGTTATCTCTAAAGGTGAAATGAATGCATCTGTGTTATTTGTGCTCTTTTATTACCCCCTCTATAAATATGAATTTAACCCAGAGGCAAAAAGGCAGACACAACATGTTAGACAGTCTTGCTGCTTTACAATGACATTTTGGGGAAGTAAAAATACCAGTAGCAAGTAATATTGCACCGATTTTGTATATTTACAACAACTATGTTAATATATATATAGGTTAAACATAATTAAACCTTTGCTTGTTTACTTCAAGTAAGCAATCTTCAGGTGAAGGCATAGGAAATGCAGTGTGAAAGAAAACTGTTTGTGTGGGTTTGTTTGTTTGTTAACCAAGAAAATAAACAACTGTGTTTGAGACATTATTATTAATTTACACAGCTAGAATCTTAATTTTATTTGCTGCTGATTTACTGGAATGGTCAAACAGTTTGACTGAAACTGCTGTTTTCAATTACAATAGCCAACCTCCAAATTTATTACAAAACTGAGGAATGATCACACACCACAAGACTATTGTTTACTAAGAATACTAAATGTTGACTTCCAGACTGAAATAATGAGCCATTGTCATCAACAGAGTGAAGATTAAAATGTGTCAGCCAGTTTTCACTCAATGTTTCTCAAAGTCAAGCTTGCCCAGTGTGACTTTTGAAAACTTAAAATTAGGTTTAAAAAACGTTAAAGCCCAAAGTGGCCGATACCATATCCATATTTATAAAGCATATGCAATTTATCTATAATGGATTTTATCTCTAATTCGCTGCTTGAGTCTCTCTTACCTCATTAATGTTGGGAGTCGACTGATAAGAGCACCTCCAGCCTCTGAGCCGTAAGTTTGAACGCATGTCTCTTACATTTCAAGCTGAGGAAAACAATAATACATCATTCATAGTTATTAAATAAACGCAGTTCACAAGTGCGCTAGACAAGTGGCATACAAGCGCGGACACGTTCGCAGCAATTACGTCACAACACTGAACAACACGATCACGCGCCGTTTTTCAGCCCAACCTACTCCCTTCTGCTCACCTTTACTTAAATTATTCATTAGCTGGCCATATTATCCAGTTACCACGCCACACTGAGAGAGTTTTCAAGTATTTTAATTACCTGTTACTGGTATGCTTACAGCTTATACTCGTAGTTACTTCATAGCTGTCTTTCCAAATAATTACCGAGCTCTGAAAAGCGTTTTAATATTCACACTGTGGCATGCTGTTTATTGATGATGCGAGTAAGCTCTGTTAACCCCCCCAGTTACCATATCAGCTTACACGATTTAAATATTTCATAGCAAAACAATGGACATTCTTGTTTGGGTCTCTAATGGTTGAAAGCATACACATCTGTCTCCACCAAGACAAATGTGGGCAGTGTTTGGCAAGTTACTCCAAAAATTAGTAATCAGGAATAACTTGTCATTTTAAAACCCCATCCCTTACCTACAGTAGCTATTGAACAACATACAAGTTTCAGTAGAGGAAACTGTACCAGCAAATCAGAATCCAATTTAATAAATACTACAGCAATATTAGAAAAATTGCATCCCTTGTGGAGGTGATTTTGTTCCCTTAAAAACAAGATAATTCTGTATTATACTGAAAGGGAACCTTAAACATGGTCACCCAGTTTAAACAAACACATATGCAAAGCAACTAAATTTCCCCATCTAGCTTCTGAAGCAAAACGTCTAGGTTACTATTGTAACCCACGTTCCCTGAAGGAGGGAACGGAGACGTTACATATGGGAACTCGCCAG
>JAUMHG010000062.1:12257430-12267894 GCA_032359395.1 Enteromius anoplus | reverse complement strand
CCCATGCGTCTTAGCAGACGCAGTACTCGTTCCATGTCTCAGGGAACAGGGGTTACGGAAGTAACCCTTACGTTTACCCCTCCATGCTCTCTGTTCCAGTCCCACCGGCTCCGCCCTAGAGGGCGTCTCTGCCATCTGCGCCACCTTTGAGGGCCTTGCCTCTGTCTGCTTTGTCCTGGAGTTCATCAGCTCTACCGGCTTTGCCCTGGAGGACCTTCGCTTTATTTGCTCTGCCCTGGAGGCTCCCTGCTCTGCCTGCATCGTTGTGGCCCCGTGGGCCACTAACTCTGCTTCATGATCTAAGTCCATCACTACTACACTGTCTGCTACTGCTTCATTGTCCATACCCTCCCCATTTTGCTGCCGATCCACCTACCTCCCTGACTCTTTCCTATTCCAAATAGGAGCATCTGGAATCCGCTCCTTAGGAGGGGGGGATATGTCATGATCACCAGCTGGACTGCCCACTAACTCCTGTAGAGGGCACTCTGTGTGCTTCCCCTTTTTGTGTTTTTGTTATGCTTATTGTGAAGTGTTGTAACACTTTGAGCCGGATAACTCGTCTTGTCTCCATTTTAAGAGCAGTTTGATTGATTTTAATATACTTACTACATAAAAGGAATCTTGAAAATGTAGTTGAAAAATACATTACTTAGTGATGTTGCAAACTTATTTCAGGAGGAGCGTATATGAATCACCCACAGCTGGCACAGCATTATCTAATCAATCTCCTAATTTCATCCGTCCAATCAGATCCACTGTTTCCACTATAAATAAACCTTTTTTCCTTCCCTTCTTTATCTCGTCTTTTGTGCCTCCTCCCTTTTTAGAACCACTGTTTACAGACAAACTTAACCACCGGATCTCAAGGTTCTGGTTCCAGAAACATCTCAAAGATGTCCCCCTCAGATCAGGAATTTCACCAGATAGATTCTCCTCCCACTCCTTTAGGATTGGAGATGCCACCTCAGCCACAGAGAGAGGGCTTTTCCTCACCAGATCCAGACTCCCGGCCGCTGGTTCTCAGAAGGCTATACGAATTACATCCACTCAGATCCAGCTTCAATCCTACAGGCTATTCAAACCCTCACCAGCTACTCCCAAGTTTCAGGAGCTCCTCCGGGGTTTCCCGCCTTAGCCGAGGCTCCCATACTCCTCTCCCCACCATAATGATGTGTCATATTTAAAAAAAAAAATGTTTTAGCCTCCGCGAGGCTCCCAGGTCTAACTGTTACCGCCTCCTATCTCCTTCCTCCCATTTCATTTCTCCCAACTTCCCCTCCCGCCTCCGCAGAGGTCTTGCACCCCTATTCTTTTGTGCATTTCCCTACCCCTCCTGAGGTTTCGCCTGCCTCCGCAGAGGCATCACATCCCTTACCTCCACAGAGGTCTTTCTCTCCCCTATCCCAACTCCGCAGAGGTTTCATCCCCCTCCTCCGCAGAGGGCCCCACAGTATCCTCCGCAGAGGTCTTTCTCTAACCTATCCCACCTCCGCTGAGGTTGCCCTCCTTCGCTGAGGTTTCTATTCTCCCGCCTCCACAGAGGCATCCCAACACACCTCCGCAGAGGTCTTTTCTCATCTATTCCACCTCCGCAGAGGTTCTAAATCTCTGCAGAGGTTTCAATCCCACTTCCAAATCACCCAACCCTCACCTCCACAGAGATCTTTTCTCATCTATCCCATCTCTACAGAGGTTCTGTCCCGTCCCATCTCCACAGGGACACCCTCCCTCCCACCTCAGCAGAGGCTTCCCTCCCCATACCTCTGCAGAGGTCTTTCTCTCCTCTATCCCACCTCCGCAGAGGTCCCCTACCTCCGCAGAGGTCTTCTCTCTCAAGCTATCACACCTTCACAGAGGTTCCCCACCTCCGCAGAAGTTTCACCCTCAGCTTCCGCAGAAGACTAACGCTCTATCCTCTAGCAGAGGTCTTTCTCTAATCTATACCACCTCTGCAGAGGCCCTCCCCTACCGCCGCAGAGGTCTTCTCTCTCAAGCTATCACACCTTCACAGAGGTTCCCCACCTCCGCAGAAGTTTGCTACCCTCCCTGAATCCGCAGAGGCTTCCCTCCATTCCCTAAGTCAAGCTCTATTCTATCATCACGGCAGAAACAACCAGCCTACCTCCGCAAAGGTCGCTTACTGTCATCTCCTTCGCAGAGGTCTCATTCCCGCCCATCAAACCTCATCCAACGTCCTTTTAGATTGCCACCCCAAATACCCCTTATATATTGTATGTTGGATACCATAACTTGCAACCTATTAACTCATGTCTCTGTCTCCGCCAGCAGATCTCCAGAAAAAATGGCTTTTCAGACTGCAATCCCCAGTTCCGGCACATCCTCCTCTCCACACATTCTTTAAGGGGGCACGCATTTGGCTGCTGTCCACCTTTATGCTTTTTTGGGGGGCATGCAAGGTTCAACTCACTAGGGCTCGGAGTCCGCCGACATACCACCCCAACCCTCTACCCTAAAACAGGGGTACCCCCAAAACAGCACGGCAAATTTGCTTACTAATTTATTACCTCTATTGAGAGGAAGCGCAAACTCGTGAAAAAACACATGACTTACAATTAGGTGAGTGGGATTTCACCAAGTACAAGCTGTTCCTGGAACAACATACCAATCAACCAATCAGATTTTAGGGAATTTTTTTTTAGAAAATATCTGTTTTAGTTTTGGCTTAGATGCTTCTACACCCTTGTTAATCAGCTATCATTTCCCACTGA
This sequence comes from Enteromius anoplus, assembly GCA_032359395.1. NCBI lineage: Eukaryota > Metazoa > Chordata > Actinopteri > Cypriniformes > Cyprinidae > Enteromius > Enteromius anoplus. The sequence continues at coordinate 12,265,162 of JAUMHG010000062.1, read as the reverse complement.
TTTTAGACATAAATTTTGAGTAGGGTTAAGTTTAGGAGTAGGGATTGGGAGAAGTCTATATTTTTGGACTGTAATGTTGATCCAGGATCATATCTTACTTCACAGGTGACTAACTTTTTATATTGGTTGTTGACAATGGCAACTCATACTTAAAGTGAATAGGTCAAACATACTCAAATACAAATAGTACAGGAGAGTCTGGACTGCAAATGCCTATAAACGTGTCAAGCTTGTTGTTCAGTATCCTCTGGAAATTCTAGCATTGGTGTCAGTTCTAGTATTGTGTATTCTCCATATTGGCAGATATTTAACAGTCATTACTTGAAGGACAATAGTGATGCTGACGAGGAAATTTCACCTAATTTTCAGGGTGCATTCATCCCATTCCTGGTATGTTAAAAATGCTGAAAATCCTGGCTCAGCTGGAACGAATCACTGTACAGGCAGCTGAAAATGTGTTCAGTTTTTTTTTTCAGACCTGGATAAGCTCCCCAGATCCTAGTCTTATTTATTTGAGTAAAAACTGTGTAACATATCAAATCAGGGTGGCCTGCTGCCAGCACCTCAAGATCCACAATGAAGTATTCTAGTCTTTGGGCTCTACCTCTGGGTATTGTAGGTTTCTTTTAAACTAATGAGAGTGAAAAGATTAAGGTGAAAGGGATTTCTCAATACCTTTATCTTGTTGGGATAAGAGACACGGAGTGTGGACACATAAAAAGAAGGTTTGCCCATATTGTATGTGTAAATCTTCAATAAGGGGAACTTTTTGGCTGCCTATGCATTTGATTCTTTACTGTAGCAGCCTTTCTAAATGTAGATTTATTTGTGTGTACTTTGTATGTGTGTTTGTTTGTGTCTATATGCACATACATAAAAAAATCAAGTAACTGCTCTAGTATATTTAACCATTCTTTATCAAAATGTTTTCACATAGATAAACACTTTTTTCAAGATTTAAAGTGGTGTCCTTGTGCAAAGAATTCTCTATATTTGTGTTCATGTCTCTAGGTAAGGAGGTCTCTTGGTCTCATCAGGTCTGAGGGAGAGCAGCTGGGTCATACTGTAATAGATCAGGTAGAGTGGACCTATAGTACATACGCCTGGCTCATACTTTATTTACTTCCCCCTATATGACCCACTCAACCAGGAGACCAGGCAGATGGGGCTTCCTGCAACCTGTCTTTACTGCTCTGAGAGTTTCATTTGAAAAGAGACAGAGAGTAAAAGAATCAAATAACTGCAGAGCTGAAAAGAGAAGAGAGCATTTCACAGTAATAGAGGAAAAGCCGTTTTGATAGTTTTGTATGTAAAGGAGCAGTGTGCATGTCTGTGAATTCACAAGGCCTCGGCCTTCAGTTATGAATTCAGATTCTTTGAAATGTTATTCCAAGTGTACAGATTCTTTGGAGTTATATAATGTTTTTATATTGTTTGTACTTTAGAAATCCATTTGACACACCAAGGTGATTACAAACAGTATTTAAAAAATATAAGTCAGGTATCATCGCTAAAATAAGACACATCAGTTTAAACCTAAATTGTTAAAAAGAAAATCCATGTGTATCATTCAAAAGTTAATTGAGAATGTTCTTCAGATTTCAGTTTAGCTCCTATTATAATGATAAATGATTGTGGAAGAACGCTTTATTGCCAAGAATGACAATCGTTTTTTCCTCCCCTATTTCTTGTCAGTCTGATTCAAATGCACTTTAGCTTCCTATGAGATGTGACCACTTCAGTATCATCTCATGAACTGAAAGTGAGCCGGTTTTTGAAGAAAGTTCAAGCAAAAATTAAAATTCTGTCATTAATTACTTATGCCGAGTTCAGATTGCAAGATTTTAGCCCCGATTTTGACTCGCCGACAGGTTTTGAGAAATCACTGACAAATGCCTTAAATCACAACTATCAAATCTGCGATCTGAGAGAATGGCCGACGTGTCCCCAACCGGTCCAGATATTTAGCATGCCAAATATCTCACGGGTGTCGGCAACATGTCGGCGAGTCTCTCAGATCGCGTCTTGGATTCAAAATCATGCAGTGCGAAATGTGTTCTGGCTGATTAATATCGGCGATAACCTACAGCCAATGAGAGAGCAACATCCAGTGCAGCGGGATGTTGGGGGAGGAGTTACGAAGGTTTAGAAGGAAATTATGCTCATCTATAAATCTTTTTTTTATTGCAAATGAGCGCAGATGCAATTTGTATGGCAAGCTTATTTTGCTTGCTATCATTTTTAATAATAATCCCAGTCTCAAGAATAATCTCTTGCACACACGTGACCTCTAATTGTTTCCATGTCACTTGTCGTGTGGGTTTGGCAGTGAGACAAAGTTGTCTGCAATTCTTCCTATTGTAAAGTCATGCAGTGTGAAAACACCTGTCCCTAATCTATAATGCAGTGTGAACACAGCAGTGACTGAATGCTACCCCAGATATGTCATGCAGTGTGAAAAGTTGTTTGAAAATCACGCAGTCTGAACTCGGCATTACCCTCATGTCGTTCCAAACACATAAGACCTTCATTCATCTTTAGAACACAAAATTAGCCTGGGCCCACCCATACTTCCTGTGACGCTACATTTCATTTCACGAGCAAAGTTATTCTGGCAAAGCTGCCGTTTTAGAGCATTTCTGTTCCCAAAAAAGTGGGAACCAATGAGAAACGAGCTCCACCGACTCGGCACGACTGAGGCGGGTGTAACGCGATGACGCAGCAGTTCTGCGACCCGAAACCATACCGGCGTTCAAACATGGCTTGTACTGAGCAGCAACAATCGTTCGACTCTGCTGTTGCAGCTGTTTTGAGAAATTTTCATGACAGGTTCCTTTGAAAACGGAGCAGAAGTAATTCAAATAAGTAAAGAGGTTTTTCCTACTACTTACACATACGTCATCGGAATGAGTGAGGCATCTGATGGATGCAGGTTAAGCCCGCCTCTCAGAAGGCGGATAGTAAGGTAACTTGGCCAGACTAAGCTCCTATGAGCTTTAAAGTCGCGGAAGCCAGGCTAACAAAAATAAGATATTTTTATGAAATCCAAGAGCTTTCTGACCCTGCATAGACAGCAATGCAACTGACATGTTCAAGGCCCTTAAAGGTAAAATGGAAATCAGTAAAATAGTCCTTGTAACTACAGTGTTTTATCCTTTATTGAAAGAAACTACAAGAATGCTTTTTAAGCACAAAGAAAAAAAAAACGACTTTCCTTCATCAGTTTCTTATCTTTTGTGTCAGAATATAGTACACATACAGTACAGTGTTCTTTTTTTATCAATATTATTTTTACAATTCATGGTCCTTGCATGTTTCATTGCTGTTTATACAGGGTCAGAAAGCTCTTAAATTTCATCAAAAATATCCACGTTCTAAAGACAAGCAAAGGACTTACAGGTTTGGAATGACATGAGGGTGAGTAATGAATGACAGAATTTTCATTTTTGGCTGAATCCATTAAAATTCTGAATTTCTGACCTCTAGTAAAGACATTATGTGTCTACTTATGTACAAGGCTGATTTGTGACATTTCACAGCCACTAGCATCACCAAATGAAATATATTAAAAAAAATGTTAAAACCTTTAAACTCTCTTCCTCCCTTTAAGTGTTTTCAGTATGAGCTGAGCTCAGGTTTCAAAACAGCAGTAACATCACTTAATGATCCACTCAGTGCAGCAATAGATGAAAGTAGTCTGAGCGGTAACAGGTTAGACCATCAGTTCATTGCAAATATTCTTCAGCTATTAGCTGGAAAACGTTCGCAATCTCAGAATTGGGTTTCCTCAGCTTCTTTCCTCAATCTATATTGCTTTCTCACGATCTCATCTTTCCCTGCCCTCTCTATCACTCTCTCCACTCACAGTCAGTATCCACTCTATTTTTCTTTATCTATATCTCACACAGGGCTATCCACCTTCTTCACAGCAACATTCAATTTTTAGAGCATCCAAAAAAAAAGAATGACATCGCTGCGGAAACCTAAAAGCCTCATTGAGAGAACAGAGAGCTATGATGTTTTCCTCATGTTCTAGCGTTGACCTCCCTCTGGGGACTGCAGGCTGCTTGTGTTAAATGATGTGTTTGCAGGCCTGCTTGGCCTCTTTTAAAGCTCATACTTCTCTCTCTCTTTCTGTAAATGCATATTAGTGCCGTAGTAACCTGTCATGTCAATAATACTCCAGGGGAGTCACTAAACAATTTTTTACTAGGGCATGGGCCTCAGTGAAATATTAGTAAAATCTTACTAATAAACTGTTGTAATTAATTGGGTCACAAAAAAAGGTCTGAATTTAGTTTGAGTCATTTCGACAGTTAAATCATTCACTTCATCAAACACAAATTTCAGAAAACACAAAGACTTTTCAATGAGGTTTATACCTACCTGAAGCCCATTGCAGAAAACCAAATTTATGGTATAAATTTAAAATCAAAACTGAAAATGTGATTTGAACAATATTTATATCATAGTTTACCTTTTTTATACTCCACAATCACTGTCTTTCTGAGGAGAGCATTCACAACAGGTGTGTGACGTGTAAACGTGCTCTGGCATACATACACATACAGTAAATATATACATAGCTCCCAACATATCATGGCCCATATAAACAGTTTCTAAAGAGGTATCTATGTACAAATATTTATGTGCCGGAGTATATTGACGAGTCACGTCTCAGATGTTAATTGAGGAGAGACGACGATTGTGGTGTTTAAAAGGTAAAAATTATATAAATACTGGTCAGTTTTTTGCAGAGACCGATTGTTTTGTGTCTTAACACCTCAATGTATCGTCACAAGCCGTACAGTTTAGTTTGATTTTGTGTGTATGTTTTTGGGGTTTTTTTACTCTCAGAACTTGGAATGTTTGGTGCCCATTGATTTCCATTATATGACTGACAGACTGCAATGGTTTGAGTTAAAAAGCTTTGTTTGTGTTCTACTGAAGAAACAAAGTCACCTACATCTTAGATGCCCTATAGCGGTAAGCAGATAAACATAAATTTTTGGATGAAAGCATTTTTGCTTTAAAGAGTTACTCCACCCCTAAATGCAAGTTTTGTCATTAATCGCTTACCCCCATGTCGTTGCAAACCCGTAAAAGCTTAGTTTGCTTTCGGAAACACAACTTAAGATATTTTGGATGAAAACCAGGAGGCTTGTGGATGTCCCATCGACAGTTATGAAAATGGTCAAGGCTCAGGAATGCATGAAAGACATTGTTAAAATAGTCCAACTGCCATCAGTGGTTCAATCTGAATATTATAAAGCAATGAGAATACTTTTTGTATGCAAAGAAAATTAAAATAACAACTTTATTCAACAATTCGTCTCCTCTGTGTCTCTCTGCATCTCTGTAGTACCATGACTGGGAGGGGTCGTCTTCGGCTCACTTAGTTTTTTGTCGAAGCCGTTATTAACTTGTGGGAATGTGATATTATGTTGTGGCTACAAGATTGTTTGTCGAGGTAACAACATGCTTATGTTCAGGTCAGGTGAGTTTGCTAATCAAGCATAGTAACACCATGGTCATTGAACCAGCAGAAGGAAGTATGAAGTGCACCAAAATTTCCTGGTTGGTGGCTGCATTGAGTGTGGACTTCTGAAAACACAGCGGACCAACACCAGCAGATGACATGGCAGCCCAAATCATCACTGACTGTGGAAAATTAACACTGGACCTCAAAAAAACATGCTTTCTGTGCCTCTCCACTCTTCCTCCAGACTCTGGGACCTTGATTTCCAAATGAAATGCAACATTTACTTTCCAGTTCTTTTTCTCCACAGCCAAGGTATCTATGATTTGTATGTGCGTAGAGGCTCTTGATGCGCTGACTCCAGCATAAAATAAATGTATTTTAAATCCAGTTCATTATATATATTTTTCACTTGGATTAAAATTTCAGGATTGTAAAAATGTTATAGATATTACATCAAAGCAATTATCATTTTATGTTAAATTATTTTGGGAAAAAAGCCTATTTTGTGTAATATTCCTAAGCCAGTAATTAGATTAGTAATGGACCATGTGAACTTTGTACAATAGAAATCACAAGATGCTTTCAAGATACTTTGTACCACATTTCAAAACTTCACTTAAGTGCATTTCAAATGGCATTATTGAAAATCTGAACAATTAAAACAGAGACATACTGTACACTTTCTGACTGATACGATTATCTTTAGATGAATGAATGTGGTGTGCAGAATTCATTCACCTGCAAAACATTTGTCATGCAAGACAAACTCACTTCTGCGGACAGCTGACTTCAAAAGTACATTTTGTATTTAGTACTTTGAATCAATGAGTGTGCAGCTCAGCTTAGGAAAAGCTCTCATGTTGGAATGTCAATGGAGAATGAAACTAGTCTCCTCTATTTAGGGGACAAATAGGATTACTCTTCACAAAGTCATTGTACATGTAGAGCATTGGTTGGGTATCCACTTCATTCAATGTGGTTGAAATACAGCCCATGTGGCTCTAAATAGAGACATAACCTTGTACTTTTAAAACTTTCATTTTACTTTATGGAGTCGTTTAATGAAATGAATGGCATGAATTGTTTGGTGTTGTGATATGAATGTGTCGTCTGATGGTGTGTGTGCAGTACGAGTGCTGTGCTGGTCTGCACTGATAGTTCCACTCTACTGCATTCAGCTCTCACAGGCCAAAGCTGCAGCGCTGCTGTTGTGCTGAGATCCACTACAGAAAAGCTCAAGCAACATAATGCAGTTATCACAGCCACTCTGAAAGCCCAGGAAAAACAAATCGGTTTCCAGGTATGAATCTGTCTTCCTCACTGTTTCTGCTCTGCGCTGTTGCTTGAAGACTTTGATCTCCTTGCGGGGATCGTTCGATATCTGTTTTCATGATTTTTCGTGATGTCTCTGAAGTACCTGTAAAGCATTAACGTGTGCTTTTGTTGTTTCTTTACTTATTTCACAGGATTAGGTTGTAATCTTTATAAATCCTTCTTGTATGGCAACTGTTATGTGTACAGTATGTGTGGCAAATGACATACAATATACTATATAAAACGTTTGCTGAATGTTAGTGTACCTTGTATATATCCATAAATCCCAGGATTAGTTTATTGTTTCCTAAAACTTGCTTCTGTTACTTGCTCAGTCTATTTTCCCTACTAAGAGATTTCTCTGAACAGTGCAATTTAAATGTGATAAAATGTGATTGTAAAGTAGTCAATCTTAATTGGATTTTATAAGTAGTTTTGAATGAATTTTTCATTATAGAAATTTCAAATTAAATTAAATTATTGTGATTTAAAACTGTAGAATCTGTAACCCGCATCGAGGCAAATATTTTCATAATCACCTGAAATTTGAAAGCTTAATTGACCTTACTATAAAAATTTACTAAAATTTACTAATAACTACATTTCCATAACATTATTATGATATGAATTTATCATGGAGAAACTGTTCCATAAATCTTCATGTTATACTGTTAAAAATGTATTGCTAAAAAAAAAAAAGTAAAGTTGTAAACAAAACAGATTAGTGTACTAGCCTATATCAATATTTCTGTTTCACAATTTATGGTTAATTCAGTATGTTATTTTGTTTTTGTTTTAGCAATTTGTGAGTGTTTTGACGTCACCGACCAGGAAGTATAAGAGCACGTGAGAAACCAGCCCTCAGGCATGAAGCAAGCGCCCAGGAGGGGGCGCAGGGGGTGTGGCAAAGGACGCAGTGTCTCGTTCCTTCAAGGA
>JAUMHG010000062.1:12246963-12257330 GCA_032359395.1 Enteromius anoplus | reverse complement strand
AAAATATATATATATTTATATATATATATATATTTTTTTTTTTTTTTTTAGTACTTATTATTACTTTTAAATATATAGCCTATGGTTATCAAAAACACCTCCACGTATGAAGGTTATTGGGCTACTAGCTAAATACAGTGTTTGGCACTGTAGTGAAGACATTAGACTTGTGAATATCTAACACAAAGACTGTTTAAAGCTAATAAAATGCTAAGCACAGTTTGTATATACATAGCCCTCTATATGTTACCAGCATTATTAATCTCCCCAATTTGTGTGTTGTGATCATCTCGTTACTTTGCCTAAGGTGGGTAAACAAGCACAAGATTTCAGTGATTGACTGCCATCATATTAAAATTTAATTGAGCAAATGACACGTCAGCTTGAACAGAGTGCTGTGTTCTGTGCACTGTTCAACCTATAACACGAAACAATGATCATCTAAACAGATTTGAGGCGTTTTCAGATTTTTTTCCACCATGAAACATTGTCTGCAATCTCCAGCCAAATCTTTATGAGTCTAAAAAAATATAATTACTGAAAAATTGACCAGTTTGTTGAAAATACGGCATCATATTCCCAAGAAAATAGTAGCAGACCTGAACGTCTGCAAATTTTTTTTTCGTATTCTGGAAATATTGATGGTCCATTATTTAATGCAGAAATCTATATAATTAAAAGACAAATCAATGTATTTTCTTCTTTTCTACTTTTTTGAGAACACCAGTGTGTAAACCCCTATTACAACCTAACCATTTCTAGTTGGGCATTCTCAACATTTTCCAGAAAAATATCTCTACAAAGACATTGATTATTAGTGCATGCAGTCAGCTGATTCTGCATTACTCACTTATTTCATTTCTTTAATTTCATTTATTCTGTCATAGAATGATAATCAATTTTCATTTAAAATTGAAGAGTTGGAAGAAAGTAAGAAAGAACGAAAGAAAGACTGGGAAAGAGACAGAGGTATATCTCGGCTATCAAATCTACTTTATAATTCTTAAAAGTTTGTGCTTTGCTGATTAGATGTCTTTGATGTACGGCTCCAAAGTAGTTGTGTGGCAAACTAGCGTTTAGCTTTGAAGTTTCTTGTCGCCTCTGCAGGGTCCCTAAAGTAAAATGGGATAAATGTAGAAAGAAAAGAGAGATCTCAGTTAGACACTGGAAAACATACACACACACAAAAAGCACAGCAACAACCATGCCTGCTTTCTTACCTTGATAACTTGACTAAACCTAAGGATCATTGTGTAATCCCATGGAAAAATGTGAGATCATGTGAATTCAACAGTTCCCAAACTCAAAGGGTTCATCAGAGGGTCATGATTGGAAAACAACTGTTATTCCTTACTAAAATCCAGTCGCTCAGTGAATCCCGTGACGCAGGTTCCAAAACGGTGGCTAGCAGTGAGCACTGCTCCACATTTATCCAATGAGTCAAGCAAAATTCCTCTGGAATTTGCTCGTTTGTGAAGGTTTCAAGGATCCTGAATCCGTATGTTAGAGGAACCAGAGTTTCCATCGTGCATGCTTCTTGGTCTCAGTCTTGGACTTCCGTTTGGGTGTGGAGGTGAACACCTCGTGTGTGTAAGGCAGAGAGGGGTAGGACGGCTCTTCTAATGGACACAGTCTCTTCATTAAGGGCTGAAGTTTGTCTTCTTGAAGTTTAAAATCTAGCTCCACGCTAAAAGAGAAGAAGGGAACATTTTAGGTGAGAATAAATGGAGAGTAGAGATAATATCAAAACAGATTACAATCCAGGCGCCTGGATGAGGACCTAAATTAGTCCAATTAAAGTCAACAATAAATCAAAAGTGACACCATTTATTTATTTATTTATTTAAATTAATTTTCCTTATCTTTTTGTGGATATGGCATCAGCAACATCCCAAGACTCTATTCCAAAGTGCAACAATGTCATTTCTCCATAATCTTGCACAGTGAAATAACACATAGTTATGTTATTTGTTAAATAAAGCAATTAATGCTTTATTTGGCGAGTATGTGAAGTTACATTAAAGACTTTCACAGTGTTACAATGTATATGTACTGTATATATTAAGAGTTCATTTCCAAAAACCGATAAATGCCCCTTAAAAAAAAAAAAGAGCTAATTGCCTTTCTCCACTTACAGCAAGATCTGAAATCTAAACTCAAACTATTTGGTATTGTCTACTTTCAAAGCATTGTGAGTTCAAGTTTTATTGCACTAGCCAATAAGTGCACTTGTTGTTTGTGAACAGAAGCCGATTAGTCCATTTTAGCGAATCAGTGCGCTGTATTCAGGCCAGGTGACAAGGTTAATTTCACTTTAAAAAGACGTACTAGCTGCAAGGAGTGCTAGCTAGCTGCATCAAAGCTGATTAAAAGTGATTGAGGATGGATAAATTAAGGATGGAAACTGGATAAACACATGATATCTTCTCCAGGGTATAAAAAAAAGCAGAAACGTTTTCACAGAACAATGGAAAAGCTCAGTGTATTGCATGTAATCACATCCAGACAGTGTACCATCACAATAACAACAACATTTGTCAGGCATCCACATTGTCATCTAAGAAGATTGCAAAGATTAAACAAGTGGGTTTTTTTAGCAGAAAAAAATACTGTCGGAGCTTATCTTCTTTTGCTAAAACAAAATATTTCTAAAATGTAAAAACATAATAATATTTAATATATTTTCAGAATATTTTTGAATAGAAAGTAAAAAAAAAGAAACAGAATTTATTTAAGATGCATGTATTTTTTTTCTATACATTAGCATATCAGCACTGCATCAAAGGAATACACAACATTTTTAAATATATACAAATAAAAAGGTTGTTTTAAATTGTAATCATTGTATTTTTGATCATATTAGGAGACCGAGTGTAAGTGACTTAAGTCTGACCCCAAACTTTTGAACACTAGGGTGTTATTACATTTATAAGTTAGGTTACTATTATAATGATATTAAAACATTACTTTGAAATATTACACTACTAACCATTGTTTTGCACATTTTTAACAATCAGTCCCTAATGAATGTAAAAAAAATTCTACTTCCTGTTGAAGTCCTCTTTCACCCAGTATTAATTCAATGAGTAAAATGAGTTGCAAATGGTGTTTCATGTTGAGTTTTGTCTGCCTTGGAAAATGTCACGAGCATACACCACCTCATTCCTGACCTCTAGCATCATGACTAAGCTGTTTAGCTCGGTCTCAGCGTCTGTGTGTACGTGTGTACTCGACTGTCCTCGCACAGCCACGGTCTGACCTAATCTTCCCTCTAAAGTCATAATCCCATGACAATCAGATGATTCCTGATGATTGCAGTGGCTAAACTCCCAGATTAACCATCAGAGACAGCTTTAATCTGATCTAAATGAAATCATTCACAAAGCAGAGTCTGACTCATCAGTGTAAAGCACAGAGACAGACCAATCACACACAGCCCATCATTACCACTCACTTCCAACTGCCCCATTCCTCACTCGCCCCCCTTCTTTTCACTTTCCAGCGCTACAAATGAGCGTATTGGAAATCAATGCTGTTTGACTCATCAATTGCATCCATTTATAAAAGATTTGTGCAAAAAAAGAGAGCTCGCTAACCAAATTGCAGCATGAGAGTCAATTATGTTTATCTCTGTCTTTACACTGAGGGTTTGTTTGGTTTGCGTTAAGAAGAGCTTTATACGACAATCGAGCCCTTTGGCTTTCATTTTAAGTTTTGTATTGGATAACGCACACATTTAGTTTAATTAAAAGCTGATATGGTGAAACGCAGACCTTAATCGCTCAGTTCATTATGGAATTATGCGCTGAATTTTAAAGGCTTCGAAAATAGGATAGCGTTTTATCACAATTCCACACAAACAAACCTTAAACCAAGGACTTTTTCCCAGTATATGCGTATCGAGACAACAGAACGCACTAAAAACAGAATAAAACCCACGGAGACAAAGCGATCTGCATCTCATTTTCAAGTCTGTCCTGGATTTTCACAAATGATCAGAAAAACTTCTCTGGTATGATATATTTAGAAGCTGCAGTGTTTAGTTTGTCTATTTACAGAACTTGTGAAAGCTCAGCGATTCTCGGCAGACTCTCTGAGCGTGAAAGAGAATGGAGCAGCAGTGTGCTCCTGCTCCAGGTTGGGGTAAACTGCGCTTAGCAATTAATCACTGGAAAAACCTGAGCAGTTACCTTGTGCAAACTGGGGGTGGGGGGGTGTTGAAACATATGGGTGGTTGGTGAACAATGCACAGCAAACAATTGCGGGATCTGCAAACCTGGTTCAGAGTGGAGATGATGTCTTAGGGTTTAAAAAAATATATATATTTTCTCTTCTGCAACAACAAATGAAATCAATCTGTAACAGCCGCATTCAATTCAAACATCATTTCTACTTTTGAAAAAGGAAAAAATCATATTATATCATATCTTGTACTGTCAGACAGCTTCAAATGCAATTATAAGCATTTCTAATTATATATGTTTTATGAGATTTAACATTATATAATGGCTGATTCTACAAAACATTTTTTTTAGAGAGGATATATATATTTTATGTTGAGGCAATTCACAGGAAAAAAATACATTTTAAAATACATTTGTTATACATTTATATTTTAAAAACAGTTCTTTTAAATTATAGTAATGTCTACCAATATTACTGTTTTTATTTACTGTTATTATTTTATTTATTTATTTGCAGGATTGGTATATACTGGCATACAGCAAAGTATACATTTTACAAATAGGTGATTGTTGAAATAAATTCCTGTGGTTAACATTAAATATAAGTGACCCAGGTTCTTGCTCAATTATTTGCTTGGCTGCTTTGATGTAATGCAGAAAAAATACATAAGGTCAAACTCAGGGGGGTTGTAGACATAGAGCTAAGTACTTAATCACAGTAACACTGAACATCATCCTTTTTTCAGGTATACAAACATTCCGCCACGAGCTTCGGTCAATGACAGGGTACAAACCCGGCCTGTCAGATGCCACAGATATTAGGTTCAAGCACTTTACCGCAGGGACAAACTGTAATAGGTTCAGTCAATGAGAGGTATTAAAAGAAAAGCTCAATCTTGGACCCAACAATGTCAAATATTATGTTCCAGTACGAGTCAAGATAGCAATTGATTTTAGAAGCAGGCCTAAAGGTTTTTTATCCGAGTGGTGCAAGAGATCAGCTGGATCATTTCTGAGGGTTTTACTGAAGTGAGTGGATTATTATCAAGCTCCGTTTGTAATTTCTGCTCGAGCGGCACCGCTGTCCATCCCTGCTGTGCACATCTCTGCCACCTCTCATGCAAACCAACCACTCATCCTCCACCAACCTGACACGTGACCCACTTGGGTCCATTTGTCTGGATTCTTGAGGTGCCGAGTGGACAGGACAGGCTGAGGTGGTGCTGAAGGACAGGGCCTGTCGGGTGACGAATGGCCACATTGTGCTTGCCTCAAGATGGCAGCCGCAGAGTGAACGTGTCCAGTCCACTATATGCCAACAACAGGCATCACAATCAGCACTTCCTCATTGGCCGCTCTGCCAGCTCAGGGCAGGAAATGAGATTTTTGGCAATCAGACAATCAGGCTTCCTCTTGTCTTCTGTTTCCTCTCCTCTGTTTGGTGGTAAAGAAATGGTCTGCTTATTTGTGCCGAGTACAGCACAATGTTCAGCACTGATGAGCTCCAACATCCAAACTCATGAATGTTCACTCTCTGGGTCAGTCTTACAATACAGTATTTTTATTTTTATTATATACTGAGGAGTCCAAATGTTAAAAAGAATAACAATTAAAAATGCATGTAAAATGTTTGTTCATTTTTCAAACTATTTGCTTTGAAAGTAATTAAACTTTTATTTTGAGTCTGTCCTCCACCCTAAACAACTCTATAGGTTGTTTGTGCAAGTATCTTATTACGATCTATGTTTATGTTTTAAAGGTACACACCCCCTAGCGGGCGTAAAAATAATGACAGTGTTGTATCGTGTCTGACGTCACTACATGACGTAAATGAATGACCACACTAACCCAACCCTAAACCTACCTGTTACAAAAATTGCGAAATCATGATTTATAGGGTTTAATAAGCACATGCACTCTCTGGGTTCGAACCCATGATCATGTCTCGTCTTATAACACTCCTCCTATATCTGAATCAAATGGAAATGGCTTATGCAAATGTTCTGTTGCCGATAGGGGCACAATTTTAGTATATCCTCTGATGGGTCGTATTTCACCGCCATTGTACAAACGACCTACACGGGTGTATTAGTTAAAGGACAGTATGTTTATAACAAAAATTACAATAAAAATGTAATAGTTTAATTAATCAATAGATCTATCAATAACTAGTGGTCCTAGACTTTTGTAACCCACTGTAAAAAATGCACATATTAAATGAGTTGAGTATGTATAATGTATAATATTTTTTATATAAAGCACACAGAAAAAGTTATAATTTAATTCTCAATGTTTTGACTCTCAAAGCAGTTTTAATAAAGCTGTTTTTTTTTACATAGAAATATTGGTAATAAAGTCATACTTTCTGTGATTCTTGAAAAAAACCCATTTTAAATTATTTTAATAATGATAAATTATTAATTATGATATAATAAACCACCTGTGGCCCTTTGCTGAGTTTGCTGAGGGCCCCTAGTGGACCCCAGTCTGATGGTTGAGGGCTACTATCAGTTTCCCTTGATTTTTAACTACAATGTCTCCAGAAAGTGCGATAACAGCACTAACATTAATTATATAACATAGTATTACTAGAAATTCTGTCATTAGTTGATTTGTCTATTTTTTTTTTAATAAAAATAAAATACAGAAATAAGTATGATTTCATAAAAATTCATAGTTAAAAATATAAAAAGTGCATTTGAAGTTTAATGCAATTGTCACTTTTGCTACTTAAACTTTGTGTGAACGCAGCCATATATATCACTCTAAAACAAGACTGACGAATGTATTCTGCATCAGTGTGATCACAGTCATTGTGATTAAGCTGCATTTTCTCTGAGCTGAAAGGGTGTTAGGTTGAGAAAAACACAGCAAGAGAACGGGGACACTTGCCTACATTTTGAGAAATCATCTAAAGTCTGCACAAAGGACACGATTTACCCAGTTTATTCCTGGTTCATAAATACTTAATAGAAACTGACTCGCTGCTTATAATGAGATATACTGTTTCGCAGCCTTAGAAAGTGAAAAGAGGATATATGCATCACATCATCTCAATAGTTAATGCATGCAAGACATTTACTGTACAGTAATCCGCTTGAGAGAAGAAAAAAAAACAAAGACATTTAAAATACCATATACAAATCCAAATGGAACAAAGCACAACTGTGTTTGGCACCGTTAATGGGCCTTTATCATAAGCTTCTAGCAGGAAGGATATTGCCAAGTTCTGTAGATACCCATTGGTCCACCGTGAGATGTGACACAAAATAAATGAAGTTGGAAGGAAAAAAGGTGCTAAATGCGAGCTGTAGGAATACCACAGGGAGTTATCTTGGACACCATGCAAGAAAAACTGATGGTTGCCACTATTTCAAAAACTCTAATGGTTATTTTTTTCCTACTTCTGATGAATGACTCATGCCTGTCTTTCATCAGCGCACCCCGAGGATAGAGGCTGTGGCAGGACGGCCACAGGTCGGCCCGTTCTTTCGGTCGCTATCTGTACCTCAGTATGTGTCCAACTACAGACACATTGCAGCAAAATCACACCATGCTGGCTTCAATATGTCGACATATGAGAATGTAAAAATATACAGAAGTATATGTACGATGATGTATGCGCAGGTGCAAATGCTTTGAAGCACTTGGGCATGCTGATACTGTTTTGTCTTTTTATGCACAGAGGTTTTGCTGTTTGCATCGGCATACATTATGCAGCTGACCTGTTTATTTTATTTTACATTCATTTGTCTTGCACAGAAAAGAGAAAGGTTTCATTCAGGTTTGGAATAACATGAGGGTGTGTAAATGATGACAGAATGTTTCCTATGATATTTCTATTAACAGTGACGCCATTAACTGTCAGTGCAAGGCCTCATTCTGCAAAGTAGGCTTTTTTTTTTTTAACTAATTTGTGCACATGCTCAGCTTTGAGAACATATTCAGCAAGTCTTATGGTTCGGTGAGGAATTAAGTCCTAGGATTATAAAGTCGATGCTATTTTTGCCATATGTTCTGGTGCGCTGGGCATTTGATACGAATCTTTGTAGCCATGTTCGATACACGTGCCAAACAAGAGCACAAAGAATTTGAGCTTAGCTGACTCCGCTTAAGACTCCACAAAAGCACTAAAAAGGTTTGAAATAACCGATATATACTTGGGGGTATACTTATTGTACTCAATACACACACAGCTAAAGAAAATCAGGGTCATTTTTTTAATTGGCCCTTTTTTTTGCACAAAACTGCAAACAGCAATGCTGACCTTTCTTTTCCTAGAATACCTTTTTAATCTGCTATTTGAGTCATTATTTTTAATTTTCTTAACAAGCTTGCATGGTTGGACTCTACATAAGTCCGTATTAACAGAAAGGTGCTTAACTCTTCATGAATATTTCTAATGCGATTTTCGATATATTTAATGGTGTATAAATTCACACAGATTAAGGCCAGCTGTCTAGCACCTAGAAAATGTATGTAATTAAAATTGGGTAAATAAAGAAAAGAATATACAGCATTTCATATAACAGTTCCAGTGTAGTATTCAAATTACTGTACTCAGTGTGTTATTACTCAAAAGCTCACTCAAAGCTTTCAGCGTTGCCAGTGTTTGCGAGACAAATACACATTAAATAGTTTGGGTTGAAAGAACGATGTGCCATTGTTTAAAACAACAATGTGGCACAGTATGCTGCAGCCAGCAGCTTGGCTGTTTGCTGGAAGCATGCTGCTCTCTTACAGTGCCTTCTGTGTTCCTTTGAGAAAGATGTGATGGAGGAACAGCGAGAGGTATCTTACACCATGCTGGCATCCATTTTAAACCCTGTATGGGTCATGTGGAGTACACTGAATGAACAATGAACTTTGACCTTGTAGGCCACCTTCTCTTATCCATTGGGATTTAAGAGCACTTGGAGAGTGTTTTGGAATGTCAAAAAAAGTCTAAATAAAATTTGTAAATGTAATGAACAGTAGGCATGCACAAAGTGTTTGAGAACCGTAATTGTTCGGCTAAAAAAAGCTTTTTTTTTTTACTGTGAATGCACATTTTGGTTCATAAACTGGTGCAAAATTGGTATCAGCTGCTGGAAATGGTGATAACGCTTTAGTGTAGAATAAATTGTTTTGTCTGATCACACACACACAGATTCATAGAAAGACTGCTTTGATTCACTAACCCCAACCAAAGCTAGGAGCACCTTTCCCCTCTTCACCACCTCATGACTTTGGTAACTATGACAACCACATCATCCTCACCAATACAAGTCTCTCTCTGTCTCTGCTCAGTATTCTTCTCATACTAATGTCACAGTTTGTCCTCTTTGGTAAGAACCTTACAGGTTATAAAGGGACCTCTGGAAATTTAACACCATAGTATTGCTCACCCAAACCCACTGTGTTTCCACCGCGAACTGTTCCTGAGAACCAAAACCAATTATACCTTTTACAAATCAGATTCTTCAATTTCATGGTTTACTTAACAAACAGAAGCACCTCGGAGCACAACGGATGAATATTCACAATAAACATACTGACAATCGAATAAACAGTCCTTTAATACAGATGTATTTGTATTTTTTGTAAGGGATGTATTTTTGTAAGTCTCTTGTAAGGGATGGCTTAACCTCAAATGAAAATAAAAATATTTACTCATGGTGTTTACTTATGTTTTAATAAAAAGACTCATCAAATAATAGCAATAGAGTGTGCTGTAGAGTTTTAGCTCTTCTCTATAGTAATGTAACTCCTCTGGGCCGGTGTTCAAAGAGTGCTGACATGCTGATACAGTATGCATATCTGTGTGTATTTGACTTCCCTCACCGTGCAAACCGAATTGCATATTTTTGATTTCTTTTCTGACCCAAGTAATGTATTCCATGGTTGTATGGTAGCAAGTGAAATGCTGCATTTGTCTGATGATAGATGGGATGCCTTTATGTACATGCCACTGCATTAGATTTCAATGTGTAAATAATTTAATACAAAAATGCTTGAGAGGCAAAATGTTTGTGTTTTGCTACCAAGTGCAAGGATATTGCTGCAAAGCTAACATTAATGAAAACATAGCCATGAGTGTGTGTGTGTGTGTGTGTGTGACAGGGCTGGTTCTAGACAGGCACTTATGAGGGGGCAGTCAGAAATGTGAAGGGGGCATCATGTGTACACATCATGTTTGAGCAC
>JAUMHG010000062.1:12213179-12237912 GCA_032359395.1 Enteromius anoplus | reverse complement strand
TCAGTCGTCTTTTGCAAACACTTGATTTATATAAGTAGGAAACAATGGTGTTTGAGACTCACAGTATGTTATGTCCATTTAGTAAACTGTTATTATTCAACCATGCCAAGGTAAATTCATTTTTCCATTCTATGGCACCTTTAATCCAAATAATTTCTACAGTTCTGGTAGATTTTGAGTGTAACTTGACAGTTCGATTGAAAAGGGGAGCCTTAATTTTTCATGCCATGTTCATTTCCTCACCCAAACTGTGAAACTGAATTTTAGTTCTTCATTCACTGCCTTTGAGATGCACATGAAATGCAAGCTAGAGAAGTATAGCATGTAATAAACCTGTTTCAAAACAATTCCTTGGAGTGTCAGATCCCTTTTACTCTATTAGAATCAGCACAGACACTATAACTGCTGCTGTTGATCATAATAAAAGAACTCACAGTCAAGGATGTGACCTTGATGGTCAGTGTTATCAAGAATGAATTGCTGCTTGAAACCCATTTGAATTCCACAAAAGGTGGAACAACAAACACTGATAATAAGAAATATTTCTTGAGCACCGAATCCGCATGATGAATGAAGGATTCTGTGACACTAAACACTGGAGTTATTATGAGTGCTGTAACTAATGCGTTTACTTTGTGAATACATTGTTTTGTTGGAATTTTTACATTGATTTTTAATTTGCGTCCTACTATAGTCTGATGTGCTTGCCAGACTATTAGGCATTTCATTTGTACAACCTGTTCAGATTTTTCTCCTGAAAAATGCTTGATTGCTTTAGAAATTCAGCTTACTCCGCAGCAGCTAGAAGTGTTCCTACATCAGTAAATGTGCTCATTTCATATTCATGAAAAATATTCTGTGTGCATATTCTGCAATTAAAACCGCAAAAAAGGCTGTTCTCATTAGAGGGTGAGTGGGGAGTTCACACACAGTGTCTCTCTTAGCCACAAAATGTTAGTCTCTGCAGGTGTCTGTGAAATGGAACTTCTCTCCCCTGTGCCTCAGGCCATCGGCTGTCATTAAGCAGAAAGTGAAATAAAACTGTTCCCTCTACCAATTACAAGGAGAAAAATCTTCATAATTCAGCAGGAATACAGACTCCATCTGCTTAGCATGGCTTACACAGTTTGAAGACACAAAAAAGATTTGTAAAATATACTTTCAGGAAAGCTCCATTCACGAGATGTTCTGAACGCGAAGTATGTTGAGCTGACATTTCCCAGAATGCCCTGAGTGGTAATATGTGCAAATTATACAGTGACTTTCAGTGAGGTCAAATCTTTTAAATGGAATTGCTGCTGTTTTCAGGAGGTTTTCAACCTCTGTTGAGGTTTGTCTTGCACGATTCAAATTGTCTTTCGGTGCCGCCAGCACAGAGAGCTACATATCAGCTCATTTAAAGTGACAATGAGTCGGGACACCCCTTTGGTACAAGGTGGATCCCATGCGAGGCGTTCCTCATAGCGCTATGAGCTAGATATATCATAGTTCAATTTGTCTGTCAAGACTGATTTTTCTCTGAATAGTAGCCGAAATCAAATTCAAAAGTGTCAACAACTAGCAATAGAACAACACAAGGAAATCATTTTCTCTTCTAGTTGTTTTAATGCTGATCTGAACATGCCCTGAGGTGTGAGTCTGGATATGAAGGAAAGAAACCGTGAGAGAGACAGCTGAGATGTTTGCTGAGATGCACCACTGAGCTCTAGCCTATATTACTGAGCAGGGCTAATCAGAGGAGTGAAAGGAGAGAAGAGAAAAAATCCTCTCTGTGCTCCCTGGCTTGATGCTGTGAGCACATCCTTCTGCTTTCTTCTCGCGCCGCAGCTAAGAGTCATTTTCGCTGCTTGATCCCCCATTGGCTCAGCTCTTGCTGAAGGCCGCTGGGCTTCCTCTTATTGTTACAGGAACAGATCACCTTCTGCTCATTAATTTCATAATGTTCATGCATATTCCCTCAGGACTTCAACTATTTATACTGTATGAGACTCTGCATATGTATTTTGACTGAATAATAATCAAACAATCTCCAAGAATTTTCTCACCATCCTTTAGGTCACCTCATTTCCATACGTCTAGTACAAATAGGTATAAAAAGTAATGAGCTTTATAATTAAAATCTCACCCTGAAATATTCCTTCTTTTATATACAAGAATCAAAGAAATAAGTTTACTTTTTCCATTATTTTTTTTTCTATAGTTTTGTTTATTTATTTTTTGTTTATAAATATATATTTCGCATATGGACAAATTTAGGCTATTGTTGGTCTTTGTTCGCACAAGCTCTGCGCATGAGGGATGTGAATCCTCATGTTATGAGGTTTTTGCTGCTTGTAAAAACTTATGTGACCGTTTTTTTTTTTATGTCATTAAGGATTATGTCATCACCCACAATGTTATTTCACCTTTTATAAATTAATTTTCTAAATAGTCATCTATAATACTTTTAAGGATGTTATATTATAATCTTGTTATCATTTTATTTGGTTATTTTATCTCTATTTAACAAAACAAAATAGTAGTTAGTTTGGAAAGTTTGTGCCACCTGGCGAAAGTGGCGACTGAATTAAAATTAAAAACTTTGCCGCGGCGGTGCATGCGGCAGTAATAGTCATTTTGGTTGTCCATCTACTGTATTATCTACAGGTGAAGTCACAATATACGCTGCTATTTCTTAGTTTTAGTTAAATTTGTATTTAATTGCAAATGTACTCCTCTTTTAAGTTTAAACCAACTATTTTGCTCCAAAAGAGTTAAAGAGTATGCACGGCATTTTAATTGAATAATTTGATGTGAATCAGTGCTCCAAGTTTTTGGTTGACTAAAACAAATTGGATTAAAAGAATTTGCTTCCTGGCTAATAATTTTATCTTGTCATATTTATAATGCAAACAGGTTGAAATATAACTTTGATTAACTAATCTTATAACTAAGATTTTCACTTTTTAGGCGCAATAAAAAATACATAAAATCTATATAATATAAAATATATATTAATAATTTATACAAATTATATATTTTGAATCTGTATTTCAGAAGAGTTACAAAAGACCTTACACATTTTTGACAGCTGACCAACACTCTTAAAAAGAAAAGTGCTTTAAATGGTTCTTCACAGCGATGCCACAGAAGAACCATTCAGTCAAATGTTCTTTAAAGAACCATGTCTTTCATACCTTTTTATGATCTGAGGAACCTTTTGTCAAATAGAAAGGTTTTTCAAATGTTAAAGGTTCTTTATGGAACCATATAGACATAGCAGATTTCTATGGCATAGTGAAGCACCTTTTTTTTAAGAGTGTAGAAATAGTGCACAAAAAAACGTACCTACAATAAAAAAAATAGTGTACACAATTTTCATCCAGAAATTAATTGAACAAATTTTAAAAAAGCCATGAACACACTGAATTAGATGTACAATTTTTAAAGCTGAAAAACTGAAATAGTCAATTAATGGCAATGTATAGGGTTTTTTTTTTCAGCACCATTACAGTCAAATAACTAAACATAAACATAGGAGCCTGAGGGAAAAAAAATATCATTTTAGAAAAAGATTTCAGAATTTTACATTTAACTCCTCTTATAAACTGTTCAATCATATATGGTTTCACACTTGAGGACTCTTTATTTAATGCAGATATTTGGAAATAAGAGATTTCTCCAGAGCACGCTTTCAGGATGAACCAACCTCTGCTGAAAAGATGTTTCCACAAATCTTTTAGTAATTCTACATTTTTGGGAGAATAAACAAAGGTTGCTGTTATACAGTAAGGTGAGGAGTGTGTACTATGTTTATCTCATGAGTGCTGTGTAGAGGGCTGTAGGCAGATGTTACGAGTGCCGAGGGACTGAGGACGCTGGATGTTCTTCAGGCTTTGTGAAGCATGGTGCACAGGAGATTGACTGTGATTAACAGCATCACTGGTGGTTGTTTAAACCTTTTCTCAGGCTTTATGGTGTCAGCACAGCTCTCTTGGCAGCATGTGCACAGATATCTGTGTGTGCGTGTGTAGTGGCGAGTAGAAAAACAAAGCAGGTGTCTCGCTCAGATTTGGACTATTTGCATCTACTGAAGCGTTGCTGCCCCCTACCTTCAGTAATCTCCTGTTACCTTGCTTGTCTAAACACACACACTGATCTTTGACAATGATAACAGAGATTGCATGCCTAGTTAGACACAGATGGTGACTGAACAATTGAACACACTTTAATCGTTAACCTTCTCTTGTTATCACCGGAATGCATTATTCCTTGGAGGCATCCAGAGAGGAATGCATACGTAGAGGGCAGATCCACTGTCCTCAACTAACCAGCATATTTGCATTTACCAAATCAGCCCATGTGCCCTTTGCTAAAGACACGTTTCAGAAACAAAAAGGGATTTGCCTGTCAGGTCTGTAGTTTTGGCAGTACATTGTTTCTAGTCTTGTTAATTAAATTCGCTGGCATGCACCATATAATCTCTTTGAGATGTTCTCATGTCCTAAATTTCATTGTTAACAAGGCATTACTTGATCCTCCTGTTCTTTTCTCTCTGTGGCTAAAATGTACGTTTATAATGGCAGTAAAAAAAAGTAGAGCCGAGATATTTACACTCTAGGGACTCATTTACATTTGGTAAAAGCTTGCAGCCGAACTGTACGGCATGAGCAGTGTTACATGACCATTTTTTTTTCTTGGATAAATGCTGTCTTTTCAATTGCACTTTAAATTGTAGGCCTGGGTATGGTTTTGGTTTGATTCCAACTGTCAATCTCTGGATTCAGTTTGATTAGATTCTGATTCAGTTGAGCATTTAATGTTCATTTTGCTCTCATGTGAAAGAACCTTCTCAGCTAATGCTCTAAATTACACAGATTAACAAATGTAATAAACACAACCAAAAACTGGATAGTAAATTAAGTTGAACATAAGTTAGTTATGTTCATATGTAGTTTATATATTGATGTATAAAGACTAGTGCAGTCAAATTGTCACGATCAGCTGGATATGCCAGCCCAGGATGGCACTCCAGCATCATGTGTCAACTCTGTGTCTGTGTCTCTCTCTGTTTTCATGCCTGAACTCATTCCTGTGAACTCATGTCTTCGCCCCCCTTATGTGTTGTCATGGTGGTTCTGTCTCCACCCACTGACCCAGTTTCTAGTGTACTTATACCCTGGATGTGTTTGTGTCGTCACGGTTCGTTGTACTGTCGACCTGGGGCTCGTTCTTTGTACCTCGCTAACTCAGTTTTTGTGGATTTGTCCTGATCTTGGGTTGTTTCGTTCTTCGACGCTCATCCGGGACTTGCTGTCATAGCAACAGGTCCGTGAGCTTGAACCTGCTCAGGAGCAGGTTTATTTCATGTAAACAGGATTTAGGCTGCGGTCCTGATGAGTTATGATTGGTTGAAATGGAGAGATCACACCTGATTGGTTAAAGAGCACGCCTGACACGGACTGAGTATCCGTGTATAAGTTAATAGAATTATTACGATGATTCACACATGAGGTATATATATATATATACATGTATATATGACAACACACAATAATTTTATTTATATGTTTATATCATAAAGAGAATAAAGAGATCAATAATTAAATAAATCAATAATTTTCCCCATTACTGTGAGACTTCATTATAAATTAGTCTTTAGCCTGTTTTCCCATGACTTCTAATGTTCCTTCACTTTTATATCTTGCTATACACTTCAAAGAAAAGAGGAAAAACACATTCATTTGAAAGTTTTATATCAAAAGAAACAAAGCAGAAAATTATTGCGATTGCTGGGTGTCTGGCATGTTACAAATAATGAATATGTATATATAATGCAGCGATCTGATTATTAAAGAGCTTGAACAACACATTACTGTAAGACACGATATAAAACTGAAGCTGAGACTTTGTTTAAAAAGTACTAAAGGGACCAACCTTTTTGCTATTGGGTGGCGCACTAACGAATCAAATGGAAGACATAAAATATTATTTCCAAGCATATGACCCCACGAATATTATACTCAATACAATTTCTGCTAATAATCCCACATAAATGCCTTTGGTGTTTTAAAAAGGAGTTAAATAAGAGAGCTAGCACCCTCCAAATGAATGTTGACTGAGTGTGTGGGCTGATGTTAAAAGTTGTTCCTGTTCAGTCTTTTAAGAAATATCATATTCTTGATATTAAGCTGTTTCCACGAGTTCTTAGATCTCATCTCAGTAACATGCGGCCGCTCGGACGCAACAATATTCAAATATGTCTAAATTCATTCTAGTTTAATTTTTTTGGGGTGGCACTAAACGCCATCGTAGTAATTCTCCAAAACCTCTAATTAAAGCTCTTGCTCTGCTTCAGAAAGAAAATCTGAGCTCGCTCTTTTGCCATTTGGTAAACAAACCAAAGGGGCTGTGATCAGTGTTTCTACTATCGATACATGTCGCCTTTTAAACGGACGCGCAATAATCCTAGACAACTCAATCCAGCTATACTAATCATCAACAACGGGTGCGTTCAGAGAACCGGATTAGTGAGCTCATAGTTAGCGCGATGATCTGATCTTAGATGTCTCAATTCATCTTGGATGTTTTAAGTGACGTACAAAGAACGAGCCCCTGTTCTGTGTTTCATTCGTGTTCTCGTTCTTTGTCTCTGTTTTGGATTATTGTTATTGACCACGCCTGCCCCCGGATTACCGCTCTCGTTTTGCTCCCCAGGATACTGTTCGCTACCCGCACGACCCACGCACAGACTTTGACGACTCTATTGCTCTGCCTTCTATGTTCATGTTTACCGGTGATGACCCTGTCTGTCTATTTATGCTCTGTGTCTTAATAAAAACAGTTTGCACTTTAATCCGAACGACTCCTCGTCTATCATCGTAACACAAATGATTTGTTGCAAATACACACGTCCAAAATAAAGGTTTTTGTTTATGTAATATATGTGTACGGTGTTTATTTATTATGAATCTATAAATATACACGCATATAATTAGAATACGTGTATATACTTTTTATATATTTATATTTTAATATTTTATATTATATAAAAATATATGTAATGTATAAACAACTGATTTTTCTTAAATATATAAATGCATGTGCTTGTTTTAAACATACATATATATGAATATAATCGTTTGACAGCACTAATATTATTAATAATTATACATTACGTTAAAATTGTGTAATTATTATATAATAAAATTATAACATTTAGAAAATATGAACTTACTAATGTTTCAGTTTTACACTCGGAAAGTCTGAATTATTTTGAAATACAAGAACCGATTAATAATAGAGTAATTTGTAAAATGGACTGCACTGGTCATGCTTTTCATTTAATGAAAAGAATAATTTAAAATAATTGTTTGACTGTCCTTTTGGCCTGAGCTACTATACAGTATGTTGTTGACACACAAGAATCAGTTTGAAAGAATGATTTGTTTGTGAGCTCTGATGGTTTTGACAGACCTAAAAGAAGCTATTTAAAATAATCTATTTTGTTAATAAGTCATTCTGAACTGGTTAATTCTGTATGTTTTTGGTTTACAAGTAAAAATCAGTTTAATGGAATAATTTGGCCATAAACCAGACTGAGCTGGTTGTGGCCATATATTATTGAGTGCAGCTTGTGAGGACGGATCAATAAAAAGACATGGTTGGACATTATTTCATGGTTTCCTTAGGCTGTAGATTCATCATCGAAGGTGCAGAAATACTAGCACAGAGTAAAGGATTTGTCATGTGATTTTTAAGAACACCCAAATGAAGATCGCCATTTATACCTAGCCACAAGTAATTTGTTCTTTAGTTAAATTATTCACCGTTAAGTGCCTTGTTCAAGGGCACAGAGGTGATAGTAGGCATTTGAAACTGTACAAACTTTTGACTAAACCAGATCTTTAAGCGCTAAGCTTCTCCAACCTCCTTTCAAAGCTTAGTTGTCAATCACTCAGCTTTATCTAAAATGACAAATAATGAATTCAATAATTATGTGCAAAACTCTCTGAAAGAAGTGGGGTCAACTTAAAATGTATCCTATCTGTGCAGTCTTAGATTAGAGGGTATGTCTGGATTTAACTGACTGACTTTTACCAAGAAAGTCATTAAACAGTAAAAACTCTAAATCTTTAATATAGTGAGAGCGACAAAAGCCACTGACTCTGACACGGGGGAAGCTGATTTTAAAAAGCTGGGACTGACCTTCCTCTATCAAAAGCAATTACAATCACGTTTAATAATACAATATGGACCTTCTCCGATGTGTCTTAATGCCAAACAAAATCATTGTGATTAATGTCACAATCTTTTTTTCTTTACGTTGAATGCCTTCGAAAAGTGTATAAAGTTCGATTCTGCCACCATTAAGACAAATTCATTTAAAAAAACGGCATTGTTAAATTGAGCCAGAAAAACAATACTGCTTTGCAATCAAATATTACTTCCTTAAATAAGTATTTAGCAAGCTACTTTTACTTTGCAGTGCAGCTAACTGTCTTTTAAAAATCATAAATTATAACTAGTTTGTCCTTTTACAGTTTTAAAGGAGCTTTTCAAAACTGCCAGTAAATAGTTATGTCAGAGCATCCACAGAACAGAAGCGACGGGAACCGTGTCAACCTAGCCATAAACTATGTATCAACTATACATCTGTTTAACATAACTCTCTCTGTTCTGTGGGTTGTAACTCTTTGCTTGGAGCAGATACAAACACAAAGCACTGAGGCGTGTTGGCAAGACATGACAGCTTTGCCATCTAACAGATCTCGACCACATGAGGAGGCTTTGCTCTAAAAGCAGGAGTCCTGGAGAGCGTTTCAATGCTGTCAAATGTCCTTTTGTCGCCACACACAGCAAATCAGAGGAAAATGTAAATGCTTGTGCTGTTTGTGATGCAGCGATGGAGCGTTTGTCCTTTCTGACAGTGCATCACAATAGATGTAATGGATTGTTCCCAGTGGTTACTTGGGAGTTATAAATTGCCCGTGAAGTTTAGCTTTTTGTTTTTGATGTGGAGTAGATTAAGTCATTTGCGGTAAATTATGATAAATAATTTACAGCCCTTTTCACTGTAGTTCTTTATGTAATTGCTTGAGAGAAGGGTTTATGTTTCTTTCCTGTTGTAGTCAGAATATAGCCTAAGGCACAAACAGAGTCCTACTTAACATTTGTTCAAAAAAAAAGAAAAAAGAAAATCATGAAACATAAAACAAGACATTCATTAGACTCTTATAGTGTTGTTTCATAATGCCATATAGCAAAAAACAATTAGGTAGGCACATAAAATATGCAAAACGATAGCATTTGGCCTCAAGGATAATATGATCACATTAGTATTTATACTAATTTAAAATGTGGTTCTTTCACAATCACGCACAATTGTAGGCTCTTAAACATAAATGCGCTTGTACATGTGCAACTTCAGAGAAGTAGAAATGTTTATGAATCCCTTTAGCTTCATATAATATTGACCGTATGGAATTCCTTTTATTTATAGCAATTGAGGTTAATTAACACCATCGCATTTATTTAATACGCTAAATTAATTTACCTCACTTGATATAATACCGGCTTCACTCTGTTGTGCGTGGCCTGGCTTATTTCCATATTCGTTGAGCTTTGATGATAATTATATTCATCCACATAATAAATGCAAATGACTTTATTTTGCATTGCTCACATCTACATTTTATGTAGAAATAAATGTGCCCTTAAAAAGGGTCTTTTTCCTTTGGGGACAACAATTTTCCATCATTTAATAATAAACAAGAGGCCCGCTGTGAAATTGTGTATGATGTATGAAGATAATCTCACAAAGGTTCAAGAAATTCTTGTTTAGACTAGAAATCTCACACTAAGATCTCTAAAGTTGTAAAAGGAAATGATGTCCGTCTGTTGCACCTATTCAAATGTACAAACACCTTTCAAAATGAATGAAATTCCCTAACAAGGAGGCCATGCCATCCCTCAATACATACACAAACACACACACTTCCAATAAGAACCAACATCAGTATTGGCCTAAACAACATGACAGACCAAATGGGACTCTGTGCCATTTGTATAAAGCTTAGTCATCTCATTTCTCATCTAAATTCTCTTGTGTTTCCGACAGAATATGGCCTGGAAAAATATGGCTTATTTTAGGCAATTCTGTGGAGTTATTCTTCTGCCTGGTCTGTTAGAACGTAATTACGAGTCCTTAAATTAGATTTAACGAGTGAACGAACAGCTTCATTGAGTGAGATTGAGCGTATTCCCCTGACAACAGACAGAACTGACCCTTGTGGACTGAGAGCTTCGGCTTGTCACATAATGACATCGCCAGGGACAATTTGATTTCCCAAACACCAAGCGCACACCCACATAAATGTCACAAGGCTCTGGATTTTGGATTACAAATTAAAGAAGCACACATGACTTTTTTTTAATGAGCTCTGCTACTATCAGGGGTGAGAATCGTGGTTTCAAACTAGCACGTAACGGGAACATTGGGGTACATTCTGAAACACAATTTCCATTGATGGTTGATCTGGAGTCTGTGGAACGCAAAGCTAACATTTGCATTGTGACAGAAGCTCATTCAGCTACAGCCCACATGCCTAATTCGTGCGAAAGATCATTTGAGCTTGGGGGAAAGTTATCATGGCTCGATTATTTTAAATGAACAGCTGAAGCTCATCCAAAGTGCCCCTGAAAATTAAGCAAAATGGCAGCATGGGATCACAATAGCACACAACTGTACAAAAGCGCATGTAATGCTGAGATCAGAAGTAGCTAATTATTTTGTCAGTAGAAGAATTTCTAGAAGATTGGAACAGAATATTATTCTCTCTAAATTCTCATTATTCTTTCTATGCATAGTGGGGCTGTTCTATGTTTGTTTACATTCATCTGCAATCATTATAGTAATGAATCATACTGGACATAGGTAAGCAATATCACACTCACAGTTGTGTTGTTCATCTGAATTAATCAAGGGAATCAGAGCAGCTGTGATTGCCTTGCTTATTTTTATTTTTTTTACAAGAGCTCAAAAAATAGGAAGTTAATGTTGACAAATTTACATTTTATATACAGTATTTCTAACTCTTCCAGCTAATTTTTTTTTTTTTTATTCAAAGTCAAATTAACCTCTGTATCTTTAATTAATCAGTGTTGCTGAACAAGTTGGTTTAGTGAATGATTCAATGTCTCACCTATAAATGACTCTCTGGCTAAATATAGCATTAATTTATGCTACACTCATTCATTGAAAAAAAATTTTTAGAATCAGTATCAAATGTTTTAAAAGTTGCTTTGTGGGGTCGAGAGGAAGGCGCATGTTTTCATCTCTCGTCTCCCTCTGTAATCTGCATCAGAGAGTTAATTAGTCACAGCCGCATCTCCTTGTTATTAGTGCTCAGCAATTACAATCAGCACATTGTCACACTGAGCACAGAGGAGAACAGATACCACATTAACCTCACTGACAGTTGGCACTCATCCACTTGAACTTTTTTTGCCCCCACGCCCCCTCCCCATGAAGCACCACTAGTGTTGTTATGGTATAAAGGTGTATAAAGTGCCCTTTGAACGTAAAGTGAAAAAAAGCAGTTGGTTTATGCAAAATGGTGTTTCCATTCAAAGATGAACAGATTTTAACAACATATGGATTCAGACACCCACGTATAGTAAATGAAGAATAATTTATGGAAGGTGTCCTGCTGTGTGAACAGATGACAACAAAAATTAATCACTGGTGTTATGATAGCAAAATGTGGAAACAGTTATAGCATCTTTCATTTATATGTCATTAACAAGCATAACATGCTGAACAGTTCAGTAGTTCATGTATATTTAAATATAAATACATAAAATATATGAAGCAAACTTTTGACAAGTTTTACAAACATTAATATATTAATATTCATATATGCCAATTAATTTTTTTTCTTTGAATTAAAATGTCTCAAACCTCTTACAGAAAATCTTTCAGAACAACTTCCAGGTTCCTTGCACATTTCTTCATAACCTATTCAATAATTATAATTCAATATTTAAAATTTTTATTGAGAGAGGCCATTTATAGATGGCCTAATTCTAGTTTATTTCTTTATATTACATTCTTTAATTTAATCTCTATGATTGATTCAATATCTTAACATTTGTTGATGTTATTAAAAGTCCATTGCGTGACTTTCATTGTCATTGGGGTTGTTCTTGACATACTGCTAAGCTGGTGTCAAAGCACCTGTTCTCCATTCTTCTTATCATGCAAAGACAGACTGTATGCAGGATAAATCTGCTGTACCATAAATATCATGAAGTTCGATTAATTGCTGGCAGGATGTGTGTAAAATTGATTTCATGAGAGAGACAGCGAGAGTGTGAAGAATAGAGAGAGAGAAGGAAAGTCAGGATAGAAACATGTATTCATAATCCCAGATCATTTTGAGTGAGTCTGACTTAAGCCTGCAGCAATACTAAATAAATCTACAGAACTGCTTCAGCTTGTACGGAATCAGTCTGTTAAAAGATGAATATTTTTTACTTTAATGACTGACCTTCACTTAAGATGGATTGAATGTGCCCCGCTCAACTCAATCACTGTGGTCTGGATTTGAAACTTGGGTCCATGGCATTCAAGAAATTAAGTATTTTAATTCACAACCAATCTGATGGATTTTCGGATGAAATAAAGACCTCAGACCTACAATGTAACACTTTCCTGAATATTGCTGAGAGGCAAGCCTCAAATTCTGCAATTGAATAATGTATGAGGAGCTTGTGACGGCAAACAGGACTGGGAATAAAATCCAAGGGACTGATTTACTAAAGCAATTATCTTGTCTAATTGGCTAAAGCATGAAATGTCAGTAATGTTATTAGGGGTGTATTAGCAACAGCTTGGTTGCACAAGACCCCAGGATCCAAAAGGTCTTGCAATTTGAGACCTATAAACATGTTCATGGTTGTCTTTACTTGCTTATTTATTAGCATAATAGATCATTTATGTAATTGTTTCAACACCACATTCATGGAGCCCCCAACACTGCACAATTTGCATGTCTCCTTTGTCTGACACACCCATATTAGGACTTTTTGTAATGTCTACTAATGAGCTGATGACCTGAATAAGGTGTATTTAAATAAAATACATGCAAAATACTCAGACCTTGAGGGCTTTGTGGGCAGAGTTTCCTGCAGAGTTTAGCTCCAATGCTAATCCAACACACCTACCTCATCTTTAATTGTTGTTTGCTTATAGGTCTTTCTGCCTTTAGTTTTATCTTCAGCTAGTGAAATACATTTGAGATCAGGCAATAGGCCATTTCTGAACATTGTACTGTGAAGCACTGTCAAATCAACTTCTGCATTTGGTTGAATGTGGACACACACACACACATATATATTTATGGCTTCTGCAACTGGAAGCCATGCATGCGTATGCCATCATAGCCTCCACAATGTTTTACAGAGAAGTTTTCTCCATATTTTTGTGGTACAAGTTTTATCCATCCAAGAAAGATTTTTACAGAACTATAGTTTGGCTTTTTAACTTTTTTGAGTCTAATCTGGCCTTTCTATTCTTGAGGCTTATGACTGGCTTGCACCTTGTGGTGAACTCTCTGTATTTGCTCTCATGAAGTCTTCTCTTGACTGTGGACTTTAACAATGTCACGCCTACCTCCTGGAGAGTTTTCTTCACTTGGCTGGGTGCTGTAAAGAGTTTTTTTTTTTACTTTTTTACCACGGATAGGTTCCTGCTTTCATCCACCACTGCTGTCTTCAATGGATAGCGTTTTAATGTTATTCAGCTCGCCAGTGTGTTCTTCCTTGTTGATTTGGTCATTTCTAATGTTCCTGTTATCTCTCTGATGGATTTGTTTTGTTTTTGAAGACCAACTATGGCATGTTTCACTTGCATGGAGAGATCCTTTGGCTGCATGATGTGGGTTCATACAGCAGCTTTTGATTAAATTAGTACCATGTGTAGAACCAACTCCATACCTTTTACCAGCTTAACCAATTAAGTACTAAAAAAGGAATAGCCCTCAACTGTCCAATTATTTTTGGTCCATTGAAAAAGGAGAGTCTACATATTGAACTGTAATTTAATCTTAATCGCTCTTCCTTTTTTCATGTAAATACCCTCAACTTTTGCACACATTCATGATGTAACTTCAAATTGAGCATGTTTTGGTAAACAGCTAAAATAACAAAACATTTGCATGTGTTTAAATATATATGCACCTAACTGTGTATATGATTTCTAATTCAATATATAAATAAGAGATTGATCTGTCTAGCAGTGTTGTAATCATAAACTAAAACAATTAAATTGTTGAAAATGAGTGAGGTGAACTAAAGAGGAGAAGCACCATCATGGAACTCTTCAGGCATTACAACTGAGAGCTATTATCCTGGGAAAAGGGTGTAGCAATAATTGGGTGCCAATAATTGTGGCTAACATGTATTGAAGAAAAACATTTACCTGTGAGTTTACCGCATTGTTTAGTTCGGCATTGCTATTTACTTTGCACACTCCATAGGGTAAAAGCACAGTCAATGTCCAATTATCCCTCCAGCACAAAATAAAATGAATATGCAGACAGCATGCCTACAGTAAGACCCATAAATTTACCTCAGTATGGATCACTGTCACATGGTAAAATCATTATATTACCATGTTAGAACGATGGAGATGATCCCTGCACATACTATGTAGGTGAGATTATGTGCACGGTTATTGGCAGTAAATGAACCGTGCATGCTGTGGCAGAAGCAAAGACAAACAGCTACACTGACTTCAGGGTCTGAACTGAGTGCCAGAGGACAAGATGGATTACATAGCTGCCCAAATATGATGTGTAGAAACTATTTTGTCATAGCAGCAGCTGACAAAAACCAAAAAAAGCATAAATATGTGAAATATTTGACAAGATGGTGCTTTACAGTTAATTTCAGTGCATGTTAATGAATGCAGAGGGCTGCGTTATGACCCTGAACCAACAGATATTAGGGGGCGACCGATCAACCTAATGGACCATTATAGCTGTAATTTTGTCATGGTATTATCATAGCTTTCATAATTTGTTTTATTAACCGATGAGAGCAGCAATAAGCATTCATTTTTCAGAAGATTATACTAAGCTCCTGTTTCTAAGGAGGATTAAATTAATAGCAGTGCTTCTTATAAAAAAATATTCATGGCAGGTGTAGGTATTGCTGCCCTGGCGAGTTCTGAGATCTTTTTTGGAGCTGATGTTGGGTTGGGTTGGGTATGAGGCTTTTCTGTGTGTGTCCTATCCCCAGGATACTAATAAAGGCAGTGGATTCAGATGCAAAATGATATGCATAATAAGAAATGGGCGCTCAGCAGAGCGGAAGGAGAGGTGTGAAGTCATTGATTCATTCCTGGAATATTAAACACGGCCTTCTCTTTTTTTCTTCCCCAGTCACTCGCATGGAAAGGAATGCATTTCCGTCATGTTTAAGAAACTTCATTAAGGCTTTCCGTGACTTTTTCCTTTTATGTTTATTGCTGTCCTCACCGTATACATCCTATCAGACTTCCGCCTTACAGACATTCTGAGAATAAGGCTTCTCTTATGATTATTTCCTATTGCTTGAATGAAACTAATATCAATTTAAATTATAACACGTGTGCAAACATTGCCACAAGCTTGTATTCTGCTTTTATCAGAATCCTCTTATTGCATTATTTCAACTGCCACTAGCATGAAATTAAAATTTCACCTTCTGAAATTATACTTGGGGCTGTTTTCCAAGGCTCTGATTAAGCTTAGTTCTGGATTAAACTCTGTTGTAATTTTTTTGATAATAGAAAAAGCCTTTTTACTTTGTATCCAGGCCTTTAAGCCAACAGTGCGAGGCTGGAGGACCGATATTTTTCACTTTTCTGTTTTTACACGATCCAGACTGTTTTTAGTGATTCTTGTAGGTTACAATTTGTTTAAAAACATTCTGGAAATGAATCTGGATTCATTCTGGAAACTGCAGCTGTGAGTCATTGAATCATTTGCCCAACCAATTTGTTCAAAATACTGATTAATTCATGAGAGAAACTACTTTGTGTCAATTGGACAATTTTGCTTTAACTTTATCTGAAATAATTATATTAATAGAGCTTTATTTCATATTAAAGCTGCAGTTTGTAATTTTTGGCTCTCTAGTGGTTGATAAATGCGTCTTGCGGAAGAATATTGTAGCCGGAACTACTTTTATGTCTATGACGAATCATGCAGTTACCGGGCTCCTCCGCAGCAGTACCTACTTGAACCAGTCTAAATAGTCTAACTTTAAACACTTGTGATTCAGGACAAGCCCAAAACACAGCTGGGAAAATAGATCTATGGTGTACTACTTTTTATATAATTTTGTACATTTTGAACACAAGCATTACACACTGCAGCTTTAAATAACTTGTATATTGTTGTTTATTTGCTGATATTCGGAATAGAAATCTTGCCTGTGACACTGCTTCATTATCATATATTCTTTAGTCTAATGTCTACAAGACATTGCTCACATATGCTCACATGTATCAAAATCTCCATACTGAATGCCTGACTGACTGATCCTTATTTCATGCTGACCTGATTATAGTTAGAATACACTTTATGAAGCATAAGGCTGAGTTTTGATTGAGAGATTATCTTCAAGTTTGCCGATGCGTGAAGCAGCCTTGAGATATGAAGATAAGGCGCTATTCTGAATTATGCAAGAGCCTACAGAGCAGTAGGCTATTGGTTCACTGTATCTTACCAAACAGAGGACCAATTCTCAAATCTGCAGAAGCTTAGAAATATTTGCAGAGTGCTTGAATTTGATTTGTCTTGTCTAAATATCCCGGAGTCAGTTCTGCCTGACGTTGTCTTTTGATAGTCTCCTTTGATCACCGCGGTGGCTGGCCACCTGTGAGAACTCAGTGTTGTTGCCGACAGATCTACTGTGATACTGTTTATGTGTGTATGTGTGTGTGTGTATATGTGTCAACATACTTTTCTGTTTCTTGGCATATTGGCTTTGTTCTTGGCAGGCTCCTACGCAAATCTCCAATTTCATCTCTGGTCTTAACACAATCACGTCCTGGTACACCATGTGCCCACACAAATGTCTTTCTTGTCCAGTGCTTCCCTACTTTCTACATTTAAAGTCATTGGGATATTCATTATAATTTGATATTATTATTATTATTATTTAACACTCAGCTGTTTATTTTGCAGTACAATAATATATTACTTTATTGGTTTAAAGTGCCCCTATTATGCCTTTTCAAATATGATCCTTCATGCTAGGAAAAAATTATTGGGAAAAAATTATATTGCGATATATTTTTTTTCCTGCGAGATATATATATATATATATATATATATATATATGCATTCACTAGGCAGAGCCGTTATTCACTGATGAGCTGCGCAAATTCAGGTTCATTATCAGCGCGATTTTGACACTCCATGCAAAGTACCTATTTTTTTGGTCAACATCCTCCTTTTTGTAGCTGACATAGTCCCAAATAGATGATTTTGACTTTCTTTTTGGTATAAAATATTTTTTTAACACCTCAGCAGTACAATCTCTTGGTGTGTTCGACTCATTTTACTGATGACTGCTTTTCCCATCTTGGAGTATAACGCGATATTCACCAAACGCTTGCTCTTGGATCAGTGCCAGTTTAAGTGGACCAGCTTGCTCCTCTGAACTTCTACCTGTAAGTATGATTAATCATTATGGCTGCAGATATCGAATATTTTAGTAATCTACTGAAAATTTCATCAAGTAATCGGATAAAACATTTTTGCTTAATCAAAGAGCTATATTAAATATGCTAGAGAAAATAAGACATGTCTCTTAAAAAATAACAACTAATTGGTTTCTTTTTTTATTGATTATATTTATAAAAAAAATTATATTAATATTAGGTAAAATATTGTTATCATACAGTAAGTTCATGGCTGTGCATTTATAAACCCTTTTCATTGCAATCACACTAAAATGACCACACCTGTTGTGTTGAGCACATTAGAGTTAGGGACATAATTACAACAATTTATTCAACGTTCAGTATTCAAACTAAAGTATCAAGTATTCATCCAAAGCCATGGTATAATATTCACTCAATATTCACAAAATTCACTCTTGCCGCCCTGCCAAGCTGTGGACTTCGCATTGTCACAGTAATGCAAAAATCATTTGGAAAAAACGTGACAAACTTTAAAATTCATTAATACAGGCTTTGAGGCACAGGATTTTGCCTCGATAATTTTTGTTAATCGAGTTACTCGAGGAATTGTTTCAGCTCTATTAATAATTGATGATTATGTTTTCTAGCGACCGTTCAAAATACGTATTTTTGTAAGTTACGGTGTGTAA
The DNA here is from genome assembly GCA_032359395.1 of Enteromius anoplus. Classification (NCBI taxonomy): domain Eukaryota; kingdom Metazoa; phylum Chordata; class Actinopteri; order Cypriniformes; family Cyprinidae; genus Enteromius; species Enteromius anoplus. The sequence continues at coordinate 12,219,546 of JAUMHG010000062.1, read as the reverse complement.
CAACCCTGCACATGTCTTGGTAACCGGTTAACATACGTTTCTGTAGTTTTGTTGTTCAGCTGTGGGCCTAATGTAGTCTAAACATTGTGATTGATGCAGCTTGACTGTCTGTCTGTCTCATTAGTTTAAGTAATGATAAATTATGTTTAACGCAGTGTTATGCATTATACAGTGCTGAAGGTCACAACGTAGAGGTGTGCCCGATTCACTTACAAAAGCAGATTGCGAGCACTTTCCACGGTAGTCCTTGCTAATTACAGTAGTTGACGTTTTCTCTCAGCAGGCACCTCTAGTAATGTCAGAAAATGTAAATCATAAAACCAATCATAAAGGACTGCACCATTTGACGAATCACAGCAGTAAGGGCTCACGGGAAGGAGGGGTTTAGACTGGCGGATTCTTCGAACTGCTTCACACGAGTCTTTTATGAATAATTTAGAAAAGGGGTAGAATTAAATCTATTTTTGGAGAAAACTAAAGTGTTTTTTGACCTTGCATACATGTAAACCTGTTTTAAGACACTCATAAATCAATATTAGCCACCTTTAAAATGGCATAATAGGGGCACTTTAATAAATAAAAAAATACTGTAATAATAATTTTTGAATAATAATTGATAAATAAAACTTCATTACTAAATGAGTATTACTAAATTCTGAGCTTTTCATTTGACAGTTCAATAGTATTATTGTAATAGTAATATAATAAATAATTTAATTAATATTATACTAATTTAATAATAATTATAGTATACATATTTTAATAATAATAAAAAGAAAGCATTGCAATTAACAGTGCTTGCATTTTAATGCATTGTATTTACATTTTTATGCACTGCATTTTAACATAATTGTATATTTACGTAGTGAATATTTCAAACAGAAACATACATTTTCTCAATATTCACCTCACAAAGTTTATTTTCAAAATATTTCCAGCAATAATATTCGTCAGGTAACTGTCTGAGGTGTGTGCAATCAACTGGTCCAGAGCAGGAAGGAATTTTGTATTAAGCACCCAGTAGAAAGCACTCACTTTATGAGCCGCAGTGATCCAATTTACTGTTCCACATGTATTTTCAGTCTTTTATTGCTGTTAATTTATTACATTAAAAAAATGAGGATTGACTGAAACACAGATAAAAGGCGGCCATAAAGTATTTCAATTAAAAGCACAGCCCTAAAATAATATCTTACAACAAACACTGATGCTGCGTCCAAAATCGCTTACTTCCCTACTATATAGTACGCGAAAAACAGTATATGAGGCGAGTAGTATGTCCGAATTCATAGCATTGATAGCATAGCATCGAAATTCAGTAGGCTAGAAGTACCCGGATCACCTACTGCTTCCGCCCGAATTCTGTAGTAGGCATATCATGGAAGCTTTCCTATCCCATGAAGCTCCGGGAGAGGAGGCGTCATATAAAAAAAAATGGCGGAAACTGGGGACGCAGCTCATTTTAAGTGTAAGCACCTCAGGAAGAAAACCTTGTTTATTGTGATGAAATTACACTTGTTTAACACAATCTAAATAAATGGATGACTTATTGAAAGTTTACATTGTCGCGCTGTTGTGACAACGCATGACATGTGACAACATCAATATGGCGGATGTAGTACGTCCGAGATCCATTCATACTATATAGAACGTACTGTTTTAACGGTCGGGTAGTACGTTCGGTTATAAATGTAGTACCTACTTAAGCAGTATGCAATTTCGGATGCAGCATTTTGTGTGTGCATACGTTTGGCACTACCGTACAAGCACATCAATAAAGCTGAATTTTTTTCACACTGTACAACAATAATTACTTTTTTTTTTTAGTTATTGTAAGGGGTAGGATTAGGGTTTGGGTAGGTGTAGATGTTAATAAAACCCAATTTAACAGGCGGGAAATTGTTCATTGTTGATTTCCAGTCTGAGCTGTATCCCTTCTAGTCACAACAGACCATTCCCGATCCTGTCACCCCTCTCTCTCTCTCTCTCTCTCTCTCTCTCTCTCTCTCTCTCTCTCACTCTCTCTCACATCCTGTCTAAATACTGTCCTATTATAATAAAGTATATTTACGCCAGCACCACCATGTTTGTGAAATGTCATTCACCAACATCACAATGAATCAGACCTGTCTGCAAAAGTTTCCAATTTAACAGTTGACTAGCAGTGCTCTTTAGTTGCATTTTTACAAGGGGCACTCGAAATCGTTCCTTCCCGGACTGAAACGAAGCATATTTCATTCAGGACTGTTTAGTATCTTCTTCAGTATGCAGTCATTAGATTCAGATAGTTAGCATGATGCAGTTAGCCCCTGCTGGCAGAAGGAGGAACATCAGGAGCAGGTGTGAGTGTTTTTTCCACCAGATATGAGACACTGAACCGGAAAATATACTGAATTGTAAATCTCGGCTCTGGATCAGCCAGAGAATACCATACTCCGAGAAAACTCAGTTACCATGGTAGGGTACGAATTCATCACCATGGAGACAGATGGTGAGGTCAAGTAAAGTTCAGCCTTTCCTGAGTTTCATTTCCTGTCAGGAGGAAAAAGAAGGCTTGGTCTAACCGTGCTGTGACAGTCAGGCAAATATGAAAAAAAGAGTAATGGCTCAAAGTGATGAGCACAGAGCCACATGTTAATATAGTTCTCATGCTGCAGCTACATTGCAGTAGTGCAGTAATGTTTCGAAAAGTAAAAATGAGCTCATGTCATCGCTGACAAATACTGTAAGGGCACAGTGAGAAACACGACGGGATATGCGGGTCACTTCTGCGAGTTGCTTCACTGCGGTTTGATTTATTTGTTCTCGCACGTATCAATCCATCTGTGGAGGACTTAGCAAGGACGTTCATTTACAAGAGTTAAGTCATTAGCACATTTTTAATAGGTTACTTACTCCTGACATGAATACACAGTAAGTTTGAAAATAATTATTGCTCTCTGATTTAATTGCAGAAGCATTTCCGGCGAAAAGCGCGGAGAGAATATGAGCGTGTGGCAGCTATTTTGTGAAGCACTAAGCGGACATGATGTCCAGAGTTCTCTTGGCTACAGAACTGGCAATATCTTTTAAAGATCTTCTTCAGGAACTCCTATTCATTTTTAATAGCTCCATTTCCTTCATCTCAAACAGGCACTGGTTCACTATAAGTGCAGAGCACTCAGAGGGACGAAAGCGGAGATGTAACACTGCGTAATGACATTGAGGGCAGACTAGAACAATCATTTTCAGCAGCAATCATGGAACTTTCTGAAATGAACCAAGAGCAAACAAAAAAGAAAAAGTTTCATTTTCTATGGATACCATGAATCATTGATGAGAAGACGTTGGTTGTCATGTTCCTACTTTGTGTTTAACCGTAGGTACATTTTTGCAGGTCAATGAAGGCCTCGATCCTCTGTATGCAGTACATATTGACTACAAATTTAGCATATGTTGACATTAAAGGCCACCTATTGTGCTGTTTGCATTTTATCTTTCCTTTAGTGTGTAATATAGCTGTTTATGCAGGTAAACAGTCAGCAAAGTTACAAAGATCAAAGTTGACCTCAAAGGGATTTAACAGAAATGGCTTGTTTGTACTTCTGTCATTATTTCTGACTTGTCTATGTCAAAAAGCTACATATTTGCATAATGCCTTCCCTCAAAGAACAACTAGATAAGTGATTTTGCTATGTGAAGGAGATTGTTTTAGCTGCAAGGGCAAAAAACAATGTGTGGACTTCCAATGCCAACACTACCATATGTTTAATACAGTTTACAACTGCTTGTGAAGCTTTGGGAGCTGAAACCCAATAATGATAAGCGGTGGTACATTTCCAACATGTTGTAAGCTACTAACCAGTCAGAACAGACTGGGCTTTCTTGGAAAGGTGGACTTTAAAAATAAGGAACTAACCACTGTCCAGATATGCCTAATTAAAACAAGCATGTGACACATAATATAGCCATAGGCATACTATTCATATAGCAGAAGGCAAAGATTATACAGGTGTCATACTACTTCCAGTGAGATTTTGAAGTGTGCATCCAGTGGACACTTTACTATCCCATAAGGCCATGGGATACATGTACATCAGAATTTCATGAACTCATTCATACTATATAGATCATACTTTTTTAAAAGTAACAAAGTAAGTTTTACCCACATGTGGTGCTGCGTGCGACTTTAGACCCAGTACAAGCTTTTCAGGTAAATAAAAATGAACTTTAACTCATCTAACTATGTTCCCCAAAACAAAATCACAAACTTGTAAATGAGCATAATATGTGCGCTTAAACATGTGACTTTCAAACACATGTTTTTCTTTCTTCTCTTTCTAACACACGTGATCACAAACCTGCTCCTACCAAGGCGCCTCTCTAGGGCTGATGCCTCTAGTGGCAAACTCTTTACCTACATTAAGCAACAAGGGCAATTTGGCAAGAAAATGTAAATTTACGCAGGCTAATAGGCTATGAGGATTCATATTAGTACAGAGGGTCTGGGGGTTCATCTTGCAAAGTACTCCCTGAAAGACCCCCTGTATCAAAGGGTCAGAGTGTTCTACTTTTGAATTTTAAAATATGTCTGTAATTTTAACTACATAATGGCTATAATATATTGATACAATTTTATAGTAAAATGTCATTGGTAATAAAAAAAATTACGTATGTATTACAACCCATCAGATTGGGATATAAATCTTATACAGTATATAGAAGGTCATTCTGTAATGCCTAAAACTTTGTAACTATTGTACATATTTTTCCAGCAAGTCTGCAGAAAGCACCGTTTTTTTTACTTTTTTCTAGAGTTCAGCACATGCCCCTGACATTTCAAGGGCCTGTGAACATGTCTGCTGTATCTAAATACAAAATATTTCAATGCAAAAATGCTGTTTTTCCCCAGTAACTTGTGTTATATAATATGTTCCACTGTCCCACTTTCACTACGGATGGGATTATTTTAAATTGTTCCTCACTTTTAGCTCTACCTTGATATTAAATGGAAATTCTTATCTGTTTTTTATGCATGTTACAGTTATTCATACCTTGTAATGTTTAAAATCATTCTTTCTCCAACCATTTAGTCAATTTAACCTTTGAATGCAATGCCTACATCTCAAAATCCAGTCAGCAGATGCATAGAGCCAAGTCCCCATCTTACCTTTCATTTCTGATGAAGCATTCTACATTTTGCTGCACATCACTATAAGAAAAGATCTGTCTCTACTTCAGTTTCATTGCAACTTAAATGGCATAAATGGAGCAAAGGACCCAAAAAGCAGATCTTAACATTTTATTCCTGATTGATATATTTTCCATCTTACCCTTTTTAGAGGGTAGTGGAGGTCATGTATCTGTTCTGGCTGACTAGGCTTCTTCTTCACGGAGACCTTGAACCTCATAAAAAGCACAATGATCAATACAGTGATGTACTGACCAGTAGCAAAGAGCATTTCTCATACCTTACTATCGATGTGCTGTCAGTCTGTCTTAGTCTAAAGTTATGTCAAGCTGTATAGCCTATGGGAGGCTTCACTTCTGGGAATCAGACCGTTTTTGATCAATGAGAACCTTTGCTTTAATGTTTATATTTTACCATTACAGCATATGTACATTACAGCACAGTAGACTATCAGTAAAATGCTTTAATTTTGCGTTCTTTTCGATGTAATTTTCTATGACAATTTTCATCAATATTTTATTTTATCAGAATAACAATTTAACAGGCTCACTTATATTAAATAAATCTTCTTTTGATTATAAAGACTGCAGGTCTTAAATTGGCTGAGTCATTGTAACGCTTGGAGGGAGCAATCTTGCTTCTCAGCTGACACGGAGGCAGAAGCTCTTGACAAAGAACATTTAATAAAGAAATACGGAAGCTGATGAAGGAAAACATGCTCCACACGAATACAATTACATTTAACAACTGACACTGAACAAGACAGGGCATGGTTTACGTACACAGATTAATCAAGAAATAATACAAGACACCTGGACACACGGCTGGTAGGGAGTGAACACTGATGAAGGGGCGGAGTTACAGATTGGGCAAAGCATAAATGACAGAATGAAAATGAAAACAAAAACAAGAGCACATGGAACAATGACAACATAAACACTGTAGACTTATTCGGACGGGACTAGTTTTCTAAACTACTGTACGTGTGAGCTTGAATCCTAATCACCTGTCGTCCGTGATCTTCATATACCGTTTGGAATACATAGGTATTAGCTGCACGAAATCAGCGTGCTGACAGACTTGCGCGTCACGTGCGCGATGTGTTTGTTTATCCTGAAGTGTCTGATCGCGGCTGCGGATAAATGCACTTTCTAATGCTTTTATACAAAACTGATGAACACACCGTCAGTTATGTTT
>JAUMHG010000062.1:12199544-12213079 GCA_032359395.1 Enteromius anoplus | reverse complement strand
ATGTGATATTCTCCTATTATATGATATTCTAAAATGCATGTTTGAACTGCTTCTACTCAAAATATCTTGCTCTGACACATCTTAAAATTTTGTGAAAGATGCATTGATATCTTAATTTAACTAAGACCTAGTCCTGGTTTAAACTAAGCCGTGTTTGTGATACTGGGCCATTGTGTTAATAAATAATAAGATGGCAGTACTGACACACAGATATCTCAAATATAATAGGTGGCACACTAATTCTGAATGCCTTCGGCAGATCTCAAATGAGCCATTTTAATTTAGATTCAAAAAATTCATCTATGCCCACCCCTAATATATATATATATATATATATATATATATAATTAGTGCTGTCAAAAGATGAATCACATCTAAATAAGTTTTTGTTTACATAACATATGGGTGTGTTTCTGTGTATATGTATTATATAGTATGTATGTATATATGAAAGCAAACGCATACAGCATATATTTTGAAAATGTTTCCATGTATATATTTATATTCATATAATTTATATTGTATATAAATATTTTTTTAAAAATAAACACACTCCAGCCACATAAGGTCATTGACTTGCATTAGGAGGAACCCAAGGCCAACCACACTGGTTGGAGGCTGTGCGGCCTTCCAAAGTAATACCATCTCCAGACTCTGTCACGTCTGTCAAATGTGCTCAACCTGCTTTCATCTGAGAAGAGCACAGGATGCCAGTGGCAAATTTGGCAAATCCCATCCTGGATGAGCTGCACTACCTGGGCCACTTGTGCGGGTTGTACACTCCATCTCATGCTACCACTAGAGTGAAAGCACCGCCAGCATTCAAAAGTGACCAAAACATCAGCCAGAAAGCACAGGAACTGAGAAGTGGTCTGAGAAGAACCACTCCTTTATTGGGGGTGTTTTGTTAATTGCCTATAATTTCCACCTGTTGTCTCCTCCATTTGCACAACAGCTTGTGAAATTGATTGTCAATTACTGTTGCTTCTTAAGTGGGCAGTTTGATTTCACAGAAGTGTGATTTTACTAGGAGTTACACTGTGTTGTTTAAGTGTTCTCTTTATGTTTTTGAGCAGTGTATGTAATTTTTTTCTTTTTTATTAAGTTGTTAAAAACAAATTAGCATAAATATGAAAAATGTCATATTCATTATAAAAGTAAATGTTTTTTTTTTTTTTTCTGTGATTAATCTGCTTTTTCTGAAGCACAGCTGTAAGCATTAAATTGGCAGGGTCCACTTCTTTGCACAGACTCTAAGCTATTTTTGTTGCATTGATAAGTTGCACTACATCTTTGTTTTAAGTGACCGTTTCATTGTTCTGCATATCAATGAACAAACATATCTAGCATAGCAAATGTAATTATTTTTTGCTGGTCTGGCCATAAGGAACTATGGCTTTATAAACAAAAAGCCCAATCTTGAGAGTGGTGAATAATTTCATTCAAACTGTTACAGACAATCCCCCATACAATGGACATTAATTAATGGTGTTATCGTCAGAGGCCTGTATGCGGTGTATGTAAACCCATCGAACCTCCCTTCTGGAGCTCTACTTATTGAAATCAAATCCACTGAATAGTCATGGCTACTTAAAGGCCTGCCTCTCCTTGGAGATGGTTGCCAGAGCAATACTGATGTCTTTTCAACCTCTTTCAGACATCCTATAATAGTACTAGAGGATTAGAAATCGAATGGCTCATATAAGAGTGATCTTTATGAGACTTATATCCAAATCTGTTTTTCCATTCTTGTTTATAACCAACATGTGGTGTTATCCGCCCAAAACTGTTAGACTTGCCTTAAACCAAATCATAACCAGACAATCTCTAGCTAAGAAGCTTAGGAGTTACCTTCAAGAAGTGAACAAATTACTGTAGGTTCCTTTATTGATAAGTATTGATAGCATTTATTATTGTTGATATTGTGTTCTATATCCATTATCACTTTGGTAGGTCAGATGGGGCATGGCTGTACATTTATTGTGTTGACTTGTGTAAAACATTCTATAAAATATTGTACTCATATTATTTCACATCATGTTGAAGTGTGTTAAAGTCTGACAGTATTCAGCAGTGTTGCACATAACAAGTATCCTCAGTTTACAGTCATTGATTAGACTCGACTTTAGAAAGCAGCTCAGCATAATTAATGTGATCGTGTGATTCTCTTGACAACAGCCATTTCAAATAAAGTCTCCAGAATTGGTGCTAATCAACATTCTCTCCTTGTACCGAGACTCCTTCAATGGTATAATGGCACAAATAACTCATATTAACATTGCAGAGTGACTAATAAAACCTGGGAGGCCCGTTGGTGAAGCAGCTCTGGATTTCAGCCCTTTTGCATTTGTCTGCCTCTATTAAAGCAGAAACGCTCCTGTTGATTGATGATGCGCTTTGTGTGTAATCAGTGCCCTCATTAAGAGGTGCCACTTATTATTCATCTTCTTCTCCTTCTCCTTCATCGCAACAGATATAAACTGAGCCATTCCCATCAAGCACAAGAGGTTGGTAAAGATTCCTAAATGTCGTGTTCTCTGACATCATGGCTCATGTGCATTTTAAGTGCAGCAGGAGTCAGATGCATGCTGGGAATTTTTGAGTTTCTATAGCTGATAAGCTTATGAGTTAGGAAGAAGAGCAGGAATTATGTTCAGAAATTCTAAATGATTATGTTTTTGAACAAATTTTACTAAGTGAATCAATATTCAGTTTCATTAATCTTTAACAGTTTTTTTATCTTGTTTCTCTCCTAAACTACTGTATAGTTTAGTCGCAGATTAAAAGTGTCAAAACACTGTGAAACACCACAGCTCTGAATTTTTCATTTTCTGACCCATTATAATTAAACTTTGCCCTCAGAATCATTAAGTCATGTGCACAGAGGAACAGATTCACTGATTTACAAACCACTTACTTTGGGCATCCAACCAACATAGCAAATAATAATAACACTACAGAATAACATACAAATTAACTCTACACAGATATGTTTCTTGAGAAGCAAATCAACATATTAAAATTATATCTTAAGGATCCTGTGACACTGAAGACTTGGCGTAATGACTGGAATAAATTATATATATTTATATTAAAATAGAAAATATTTACTGTATTTTTGATCAGCCTTGGTGATATAAGCTTTTTTTCTCTTTGATTCTTTAATGAATAAAAAGTTTAAAAAACAGCATTTATTTAAAATGAAAATCTTTTCTAACAATACAAGTCTTTACGATTACTTTTTATCCATTTAACACATCCTTGCTAAATAAAAGTATTATTTCCCGAAAGCATGGTTCAAACGAACATTCGCAGTCAACGTCACCACATGTGTGTGATTAACATTGTTATTAACATTGGCCCTATGTTGTTGGACTAATGTGATTCAAACAATGGAGATGCGACCGTGTTCGGGAAACAGTCGTGTGTAGCTAGTTCGTTTCCAAAACAAAGCATCATACTATGGTGGTTAATCAGCGAGTTAAATCGTTGTTCAGGAAACGCACCCCAGACTGACAGAAGAAAAGAGACACTGGCCCAATAAAGCTTTTTGCGCCTCTAACTGATCTCCACCAAACGAGATAATAGTGAAGAATCACAGTCTCTCAATCCAAGCTAAACATCACTTCATCACTCCTCTTGCTTCGTCTGTCACATCTGTACAGGGGGCGTTTATTGAGACAAATTTTGGCTATTATTCACTTGTGCACCAATAGCAGGACACCCAGTTTCTGTAATTAGGGGCTCTTGTGCAGAAATGGGTGGCTTCTCGAGACCCTTCACAGCAGGCCAAACAAGAGGCTTTTTCAGGGCCATCTCCGAACAGCAGGGGGCCAAGAAAGCAGGGTGTATGTGTGTATGTGTGTGTGTGTGTGTGTGTGCGCGTTTGCCGACCAGTGAGCCTCTAAATCAGTGAACTGGACCTGTTTCCACTTTGCAGAGGGAGATGAAGCATATTGATCTTAAAGAGGCTTCCTAGCCTGATAGCGAGAGCACACAAACACAATGTCTTCATGGTGGATGGGCATGGGGGGTCAATGCACAGAAAAGTTAGGGAAAATGCTCCTGTAGGGCAAAAATCTAGGCAATTTTTTTTCCAAGTATTCCTAACTATTACTGTATTAAGTAACTAGTCCTCTAAATGTCCTTCTACAGATATAAATCGTAAAAAACAGACCTCAAGACGGAGACAGCAGTCATTTAGAAAAGAATGGCTTTCATTTTTATATATAATTATGGCCATCAGAGACTCCCATATCAGACTACAGAGGTCAAACATAACACCCACCCACAGAAAAAAATGCCATCATAATGGTAGCCTCTGGTTGAGAATGACCTTGTAACATATAGTTTAATAAACATCTTGCACATATACATCCTTAAGAGGAATTCCATTTTTCTTATGCAAATGTGTGCCTGCCTAAAAAATAAGAATTGAACATAAGAATAATCTCTACTCTCTCTTTGCAGAGTCTTACAGTCTTGGAACAGTCAATGAGAAATGTAATGACAGTTAAAAAAGAAAAAAAAATGATATTGATATTGATTTTTATCATTGATTTATACTTTTTACTTTTTTGTTGAAATTCTGAATTCGATTTTATTTTTTGGTTTTCAGAACTAAAATTGGTACGTACACCTTTTTTTTTTTTTACTTTTTATTAGTTTTTGCTTTGTAAATATGTCTTTTATCAATTATTTTATTATTATCATTTTATTTTCAGTTTTTTAAAGTTTATTTAAAAAAAAAAGTTGTGAACATTTAAAGTGGATAGCAACCTTTCATCATCCGGAATGAGTAGGTCTGGTGGCGTGTGATGGGGCACACAGGAGACGAATGAAGCCTAATCATCGCTGCTGTTAAAGGCCTAAACCGCCACTCCTCGAGAGACCGCTCTCTTTCCCTGTGCATGCACGCTGGTGTCCTCGTGGGTCCAGAAAGGGTGCTGTGGGAGATCCTCATGCCGCCCGAGATGCGAGCCACTGGATGGGTACGGATACTGGGCCGTTGAGTCTCCTTTTCACATGCGGCAAGGCCCCAGAAGGATATCGCTCGGAAGACTTCAGGAAGACCGGTACCGGGACGGAAGAACGACGGATACAGCCTCCCAGCCACCGAAGGGGTAAGTGACATCTCTTTTTATAGTCGTTTACCCTGTGGTTGGTTGAGACTGTCGGCTAAAACACGTTTTTTCTGTCCAGGATCTGACATGGAGCGAGGGGGGAGAGCTGCTCGGACAGGAATCCCTGCCCTGCCCACTCTGACCGTTGGAGCCTTGATGAGGCAGGTAGCACTTCTTCGTGGGTGGCGGCCTGAGGACCGGGGTGTCGCTTGGGGGAGGGAATGTCACAAGGCAGCTGCCTCCCCTAGTCGTCATCACCACCCTGTCCCTTTTTGGCCACCCTTCTCCAGGCTCCCGACGGGAGTGGGCATGTGAGAGAGGAGGGGAGCCGGAAGGAATAGTTATGGCGGGGTGTGATAAAGGCCGAAAGCACCTCTCCTCAAGAGACCTTTCCCTGTGCATGCACGCTGGTGTCCTCGTGGGCCTAGGAAGGGTGTGGTGGGAGATTGTCATGCCGCCTGAGACAAAAGCTGCCGAAGACACGAGCCGCCGGATGAGTACTGCACCCATGAAACGGCCGCCAGGCCAGGATACAGGGCCGTTGAGTCTCCTTTTCATGTGGGGCAAGGTCCCAGAAGGATGAAGCTGCTGAAAAAGCCACCACCTCTCGCACCCAGGACCTGAAAAGGGAGCGCGTGCGAGCCACCACGGCCGCTGGACCCTTCCCCCTCGAACACTGCCTGACTATCACTATCCCTGCAGCACGAAGAGGACACCAGTTCTTCCTCTTTATTTTGGACACTTTACTTTTATTATTTTATTTTTGTTTCATTAAAGCCTCTCTGAGGCCTGACACCACTCCCACTGTGTCTGTCTAAGCTCCTCCCATCAGAGTATGTATGTCTTAAACTATTTAACTTTAGTAGTAGTGATTCTTTTTTTATATATATAAGTTTATTTGATAAAAAACTTTAGTTTTAGTTTTACTTAAAGTAATTTCTTAATTTCTTTATTTAACCCTGCTCTATATGCTGAATTTCATTAACTTAAGAAAAAAAATTTTTTTTTAATAATTTAAAATATTTTAAAATAATTTTAAAAAATATATATTTTATGTTTTATAATTATTATTTACTATCTACTCATAGTATTACTTATTAGTAGCATTTATAAATAATAAACTATATGAACAGAACAAGACAAATCATTATTATTATTACAATAAATATTATTATGGTTGTTATCATTATTACTGCTACTATTAATAATAATGCATGACCCTCTACTTGAACATAACTTTCATGTATTCAGAGTTTATCCTCTGATCTATATATGACTGATAACAGTATTCTCTCATCACCTAAAGAGCTCTTACAATATGAGTCGATGAGGGCCTCCACTGTACCTGGTCACCAGCAGAGGGTTATGGACAGTGTTGATTAATAATTACATAACCACAGCTCTCCTTCCCTCCCACTCGATGAGACACATAATCATACATAATTACAGACATGGCTGTTCTTCCATCTGCCCTCACCATTGGAGCAAAAGCCGTAGGCTTCTCTCTACAGCGTGACACATAAAACACATGTTTGCACTAGTAGTGATTATTTTAGAGCCAAATCACACCTTGAACTATTGCCATTACTGCATAATAAAGTAAATGTTTGGATATTTAAAAATATTCAAAAATATAGGCAGACTCCTATTCCTACCATTCAGATTAGATAACAAGAAATGTATAGTTCTTGTTAAGGTTTTTTTTTTTTTAACCTCTAAGAGAACGCAGAGTTTTTGTTCTGATGCCCAAACAGCTCAATATTTCAAGTAAATTATAATGCTATGACATCAAAGCACTGACGGGAGGAAATACAGTAGAAAAGCGTCCCTATTTACAGTCCATCCCTCTCATTACAGTCAAACCCGTAGAGTAGGTTTCCTCCCCAGTGAACAATTACCAGCGTGCCCCGTTCCTCCCTCTCTTGTGTGGGCTGCGAGACGGCACAGTAACAGTTTGGTTCTGACCTTGACAAGCCACTCCACTCACGCAAAAAAATGCACTCTTATCTCCATGGCGATGAGAACCCTCTCCCAACCCCCGCGCCAGCTACGATTACCGCAGATGCCATCAACTTGATTCATAACTGCAAAATTGTCAAAAGATTTGTAATCTATAGCATAACAGCGTTTATGCAACGGCCATTTTTCAAGCTTAGTCATGGTCAATTGTTGCACTGCATAAGGTTAAAGATGAAGATGTCCCTTGTTGCCAGAGTGCATCTTAATGCATGCAATTGGTTTACCGGTAATATGGTGCAGAGGTAGTTTATCCATTTAGATTACTTGTCAGGTTAAAATCACTGTGATTTAATAAGCAGCTGCTAATCTACTTAAGCGGCAGCAAAGTATAGGTACTACTGTATAGCAGACCTAATTAAGGTTTGCATAACAAAAACTATTAAAGGAATAGTACTGAAAATTGGCTGGAAGTTTACTTGCCCTCAGGCCGTCCAGGATGCAGATAAGTTTGGTACTTTATCTGGGGTGCGTTTCCCGAACAACGATGTAACTCGCTGATTAACCACCATAGTATGATGCATTGTTTTGGAAACGAACTAGCTGCACACGACTGTTTCCCGAACACGGTCGCATCTACATCGCTTGAATCACATTAGTTCAACAACATAGGGCCCAATGTTAACGACGTCATAGCTCATGTAATTTAACTGATTAGAGATATTCATGATGCTGCTGTATTGAACATGACACATTTTGACATATATACTATATTTGTTCACTGTCATTTTGCTTTATTTGATCTTTGAGTCATTGCGGGTTCCCTCCTACGTCATACTCCAAGGTTTCCTTAGCCTTTTATGCACATGCGCATTTTTCAAAAACAGCATTTACTATAGACTTGCAAAAATACATAATTAAAACACATTTTATATTTAGATAGAATGTAAGAAAAATATAGTAATGCATGTTAGTTTGCGTCCAAGAACATATTTATTTAAAGCCCATATATCTTACTAACAAGAAACTATGCTTCTAACCAAAGGTCAAAAGCTGTAGTTCTAACCACGTACGATTGTGACGTTTGGGAAACACACCCCTGAACAGGAATTCAGTGTTACTGTTATAACTTACTCACCAATGGATCCTCTGCAAGTGTTTTTGGCCTGCAGTTGCAGTTAAAATAGATTTGGGATAGTTTTGTTTCTTGCAAACACGCAACTTTTCACTTCACAAGATATTAATTGATGGATTGTAGTCTATTTGTGGATTCCCACAATGTTTTTAATCAAATATTTCTACTTTGATGGCACTCAATTAATCATTCAAATCTTTATTAACAGCTTTTGCTTCAGTCATAAAATATTTTTTGAGAATAACTGCCTTTTATTTGCTATTATTTTAATTTGAAACTGATATTAGCCATTTTATTATTTTTTAAAAAGGTTCAGTGTTTTTCTTTCTTTCAGTGTTTTGTCTTGCTATATTCTGGCTAAGACACAAATGATTCATATCTGAACATACTAATGATATGAATACTAATTTGAGGTACTACTGTCATACTAATGATAATCTCTGACCATACTGAAGCCTGCATTGATTTCATAACCAACTGACAGCCATCTTATTTCATTATTAAAAGTGCCTTGTGGCTACCACATTGTCATCATGTTAATACTTTATACTGGACTTCATTTAATCATTAATAACACTGACCTTTGTCATGACATTACTGCATGTCACTGATGCTCACATAACCTCACCAGGTTCAGTCAGTGAACTCATTAATAACATCAGCGACCCTTTCATGCGTTTGTAATAAAAATTATTAGCTCTTTTCAAACATGGTGGTTTCCATGCCTTCTATATCCGATCGGTCATATTTGTATCAATTCTACACGTGAACACATTTACTTGAAAGACTACATTATTATGCATTGTGAGGTAAAAGAAAAAGTTAAAAGAAGTCACCAAAGCTGCAAATAGCCTATTAATTTCTTCACATTTGTTTCAATACACCTTTCAGTTAGTAAGTGTGAAATCATCTACACCTTTGTAGCCTGATTTAAAGCGTACAGCTGTATAGACATCATACAGTTAAACTGCATTCTTTACTGTATAATAACTTTTCTTATGGTAGTTACTTATTGATCACTTGTTTCAAGTGACTAGCTTTTAAAAGCTCTCTTAAATTTGTATTATTTAAACAAAGTTTTTTTAATGTCATGACAAAACCTTTTGTTTTTGTGTTCAGAATAAATATTCAGCACCCCATGACTGATAGATTTAAATATAATAAAGTCATAAATCAAGGTGTATACTCAAAATTCATTTATTGGCATGGATAAACAGGAGAGAAAGAGGCTGAAAGGCAGAGACTGTGTGTGCCATTCAGATGTGCACAGAAGTGTGTGTTGGGATTGACATTCTGGATAGGTCTGCTGAAGCCAGGACAAATGTCCAGCATATACTCCCTGAAATCAATCACCTGAGGGGGAGTGCACTACAGGGTACAGTCAGGACATCAAAGAAGAGCGCAGACTGCCACTAACCGAGACATGTGCAACTTACATGAGCAAATCTGTGAGAAAGATGTACGTGGCAGTAAATGTGTACTACACCATTTAAATGTCAGGTATGTTTTTTGTAGCTGTTTTGTTTTTAAAGAAATGTATTTATTCAGCAAGGACACTTTCAGTTGATCAAAGATCACAAGATATACATTGTTACAAAAATGTCTAGTTAAGAAATATTTCAGTATTCAAAAATAATTCCTTAAGCAATTCTTTGGGTTTTTTTTAAGCACCAAATCAGCACAATTAAAAAATTACAGAAGGATCATGTGACAGAAGATTGTAGCAATGGCTGATTCCTCATCACATATAGCGATCATCGTCAATTTGATCACAAAGATCCTATTGATACTGAGCTGATTTAAATGTCTCTGCATTCAAAAATGAAATGCTTTTAACTAAAAGTGTGTTTAATTTTGTCATTATACATTACTCACACTCTATTCTCCAATTTGATACTGTTTAGTGCTTTGACGAAATATATAATGTTAAACATGCTATATAAATGATTAATTGATTGATTTATCACGTGAAAAGAATAAACATAAAATATACTAACATAGCTAACACAGTTATTTTAAATATCTCTTTAAATTAACCTGTTTAATCCCAAAATTTTCCCAGACATGAAAATATCCAAATGATGCTTCATTAGCAACTCTTTGAAATAATCAATAATTATTTTTGGTAATTTTTTTGGCAAAGTATGTGAAAAAATTATTTTTGGTCACAATTGTGGATAAAGGGATGAATCAGATTTTATGCATTGATAAAACTTTTATTATATATCTTAGCATAGCTATTTTAAACTATTTGATCACATTCTAGGGTTTTTATCATGCATAAACAACTTATGCACATTGATAGGAACAGTGAGATAAAAAATAAATAAATAATAAAAATAAGATTCAATAGAAACTGCCATTGGATTTGTATTGTCTAGCTAAGTTCTCACCGGTCACTATTGTGACCATTAAGATTTTTTCCACTCTGTGACCACACCACAAAATAAGTGAATTCATATATTAATACTAGACACCCTATGTACCAGAAATCTATGTCATATCTTTATGTTTGTAACGAAACGGACATACACAGGAGAGGTGGTAAGTATTTACAGTGTTTATTCACAAGATGAAGCAGAATCCAAAGGCTTAAAGGTGAGTAACACAAATGCAAACAATCGCTGAATCATAAAAAACTTAAGTAACACAGTCTTTCTCTTTGTAGGAGTTCAATGGATCTGTCGGAGCTGGACCGGATCACAACCACACCACATGGATACCACGAGAGTGTCGGGGGATCGCTGGAAGCGCTGGAGAACACTGGAGGATTCAAGGTCTAAAGAGAGAGCAGGTAAGATGACAGGTGAGTATCATAGAAATGACAATGTCCGCTCCTGGCAAGTACGAGCTCGGGCAATGACTGGATGGTGGCGTGGGCTTAAGTGTGGTGTGGTTGAGTGCTGATTGGGGTAGTGACAGGTGCTCAGAATTCAGGTGATTGTGATCTAAATTAGGGTGGAGCCTGGCGTGGGCTCAGATGTATCTGTGACAGTACCCCCTCCTCCAGGGCCCCCTCCCGACGTGGGGCCCCTCCGGCGCCGTGGTGGTCGACCTCGGCCACGAGGTGCTGGACGTGACGGATTGTTGGCATGGAATTCCTCCATCAGAGCGTCATTCAATACGTCCTTACGGGGAACCCAGGATCTTTCCTCAGGACCGTATCCTTCCCAGTCGATGAAGTACTCCAATTTACCACCACAGCGTCGTGAATTCAGAATCTCCTTGACCTTGTAGATCGATCCCTCATCCACGACCAGAGGAGGAGGAGGGGGTTCCTCTTCGCCAGGCTCTGTGGGTGCAACAAGAGGTTCATGGTAAGGTTTCAACAGGGATACGTGAAAGGTGGGTTGAATTCTGTAAGTGCGTGGAAGTTGAAGTTTGAAAGTGACAGGGTTGATCTGCTCCATGATGGTGAAGGGACCAACATATTTGGGACTTAGCTTACGACAGGGCAGGCGAAGGTGGATGTCTCGGGTGGATAGCCAAACCTTTTGGCCAACTTGATAGGTCGGGGCCGTAGACCTTCGAGCGTCCGCTTGGGATGTTTGCCTTCGCACTGCCCTCTGTAGATGTGGATGGGCCTCGTCCCAAACCCTCTCACTCTCCCGGAACCAGTACTCAACGGAGGTACATCGGAGGGTTCTTTAGACCAGGGGAAGAGGGGAGGCTGGAAGCCGAGTACACATTGGAATGGCGTTAACCCGGTAGTAGCTTGCTTGAGGGAGTTTAAAGCGTACTCGGCCCAGCCCAGGTACTGGTTCCAGGAGTTCTGGTGGCCGCTGCAGAAGATACGGAGGAACCGCCCCACCTCCTGGATCCTACATTCGGTCTGGCCGTTGGATTGTGGATGGTATCCGGACGACAGGTTGACGGCCACACCTAGGAGTCGGAAGAATGCCCGCCATACCCGTGATATGAACTGGGGTCCTCGGTCGGAGACAATCTCCTCAGGCAGTCCAAAAGACCGAAACACTTGATTAAACAGGAGTTGTGCTGTTTCCCAAGCCGAGGGAAGACCTTTCAATGGAAGCAGACGACAGAATTTCGAGAATAGTTCAACTATTACAAAAACACAGGTATTACCTTCGGAGGCGGGCAAGTTCGTAATGAAATCAACCCCTAGGTGTGACCAGGGGCAGTTAGGTGTGGGAAGTAGCAGGAGTTTTCTGACAGGTAACATTTGTGGAGTTCTGGAGGTAGCACATTCCCTACACCCTATCACGTACCTTTGCACGTCTTGAGTGAGAAGAGTGGATCAAGGGAACCGTTCATCCAGGAGGGCACCGCAGCGGAGGGGCAGGAACAGGATCCGCTGCGGCTGGAGGGGTCACCCATTGAATAGGACTTACAATCATCTCTTTAGGTAAGATGTTTTCTAGGGGTTCAGGTTCCTAGGGGAGTGAAAACATCCGGGAGAGCGCATCCGCTCGTACATTCTTTTTGCCTGGGCGATAGGAGATAGAGAACTGAAATCTAGTAAAAAACAGGGACCATCTTGCCTGTCTTGGATTGAGTCTGCGTGCCTCCCAGAGATACTGAAGATTCTTGTGGTCAGTCATTACTAGAAATGGGTGAAGGGACCCCTCCAGCCAATGCCTCCACTCCTCGAGGGCCAACTTGATGGCGAGGAGCTCACGATTTCCAATGTCGTAATTACGCTCCGCTGGGGTCAGCTTCCTGGAGAAGTAAGCACATGGTTTTTGGTGAGGAGGGTTCCCCGGTCGCTGGGAGAGAATCGCACCGACCCTGGTTGTGGAGGCGTCCACCTCAACCACAAAGGGTAAGTCTGGGTTAGGATGAATGAGTATAGGGGCTGAGGTAAATTTATCTTTCAGTAACTGGAAGGCAGAGGAGGCTTCAAGGTTCCAACTTAGTTTCTTGGGTTTGCCTCTTAGAAGTGACGTGAGGGGACTGGCTAAAGTACTATAGTTTTCGATAAACCTCCTATAAAAATTTGCGAAACCTAATAATCTCTGCAGTTCTCATATATTCGTGGGTTCTGACCATTTGGTGATGGCATCAATTTTACCGCTATCCATTCGGATTCCCTCCTGATCAATCGCATACCCCAGAAACGTGGTGGAGGTTCGATGGAAGGAGCACTTTTCTGCCTTGAGGAAGAGATGGAGTTCTCGGAGCTTGGTGAGTACCGTACGGACGTTGTGGATGTGTTCTTGGAGACTAGGGGAATATAGACTACTATATATAAACTACTAGGAACTTGTTCAGGTACATCTCCTCAGAACATCTCCGTCCCCACTCCTGGAGGAGGCCCAGGAGTTTCTGTGCATTCAGCTGCCGTCGGCTCACGAGTCGGC
>JAUMHG010000062.1:12138472-12164568 GCA_032359395.1 Enteromius anoplus | reverse complement strand
CTGACAGTGCTTTCATGGTTGCAAAGCAGACGCTACAGGTTTCAAGGTTGCCAAGCATACGCTACAGACGTGCGAGCACAAAGCGCTTTGAAATTGGTGGAGGAAGTGAATGCCATGCATTTTCCACTCGTTTTTAGACGCCTCGTGAACATACCCTTATGTTACATTTAATGCTAAAGTATCGTTAACACCAATACAAACATTATTTTAGTGTGTTCGAGCAGAAAGATGCAGCTCTGGTTAAACCTTTTAAACAATAGCCTAGTATAATAGTTACACAATCTCTTGTGTCATGTTTAGCCTACTTCAATAAGCGGCATCAAGTTATTTTGGTGTTTGGTTTGGTGAAATCAAAACAAAAAAAAACAAAAAACACATGGGTCTACTCTTACAAATCTGATCAAATATTTTTTGGGGAGAAAAAAAAAGGCTCTTACTAGGGATGTTAATTATAACCGTTTAACCGACTGATATGAATTCTGACTGATAAATACAATCAGTTAAGCATCATTTTATTTATTTTAAGTATTTTACCTAATTATTTTTAAAGGTTTGCTGCAATGTTAAAATATGCCACTCATAGCCTATATAAAAATGTGTTGACCACAAAAAAATTTAACAAAAGAAAGATGAATTTAATGGGCCACTGCTTGAGTCCTAATACAGGGAGTCACAACCGCGTTCTGTAACGGAACTCACCTGTAAGTGTTCAGGAATCACAACCGCATTCTCGGAACACACGCGCTGTGTGAACGGAACAGGACTGGACAACTGTCACGTCATACACTGCTCATGACAGCCGCTCTGCAGCACAAACGCTCTTCTACCGGGTGTTACATGTTTTTATGTGTGTTTTGAGTAACATAGTGATGAAGAAATGAGCTGCGTGTCATCTGAAAGTTTTTTCTTGGATCTCGTCAGTTTTCCACCGGAGCTGCTCCCGTCAGTTTTGTGTTCTGTGCGCGATTCAAATGCTCCGCTCTCCACTGTTTATAAGCTGCTGTCGGTTAATGAAGGTTTGATGAAAGAACTGGCGCCTCGATTGGACTTCTGTCATATCAGAAAGTGTTAAGACGTTTAGTTTTATGGACGTTGCCATCTTTGATATTGATTGGGTCACTGTTGCTATGGTTACTGGTAAGGCACACAGGCTTGATTCCCATTGTACGATCATACAGAACTAACTTTTCGTTTTCTTGATTTATTATTTAGGTAAAATAGCTATATGTTTCTCGTATAGGCCTATTTATCCTTTATAATGTTTTTACTTGATTTATTATTTAAGTAAAATAGCTATATGTTTCTCTTACAGGCCTATTTATCCATTATAATGTTTTTTCTCTGGTCGCAAAAGTGCTGAACATTATTTGAAATAGATATGAAATAGATCATGATCATGTGAATCTTCGTCTTCTGTTGTTTGATAGTTTTTGCACATGTACAATGAATCCGCAGAAAACAAATATTACTTGTCCTTTCCTATCCGAAATACTAATTTAATTAATTCATAATCGGTGAGCGAGCGTCGGTTGTCAGTTACGAGAAATAACCGAAATGAACATCCCTAGCTCATATTATTTCCAGTTGATGTTTTACACTGGAAACATGTGGGATATTGTATTTTCCTCAGTGGACTCTCACTGTAAACCGCACATTTTGTCAAATTTAGGATACAGGATAGCAAATTTGTTTCTTCTGACTGAGCAGGAGGTCATCAGGGTATTCCATGTATACAGAAAATGCTCAATCTTTGCATGGTATATCAACCACAGAAACTAACAGCTCCCGATGAGACGTTTTAAACCAAGCATGGTGAAGTGAGCATGGACAGCAGCCCTGAACGACACCCATCAGGCATACTGGGAGCTTAAAAAGTTCTGCTTGCAAATTCTTCAAGTGCATAAGCTTCATTCTTGCTTTCTGACAAACTCCCAGAGCTTATGGCATCATCGCCCTCCCCTTCGTTACATTTTCTAAGCCACTTCCTGAGTCTAGATGCACTGGCTGATGTGTGGCGACAGCCTGTCAAAGCCAAGCGCTTCTGACATCCTCTCCCCTCAAGCACGACAAGCAGTAGCAGGCCAAGGGGAATAACAGGACTTTGCGTTGTCGGACACTTATTGCTAAGCATTCGCCAGAGACCCTGATGTGTCAAAGGAGGAAAAAGCCAGAGTCATCAAAACTTTTTGCAAGCCTCCAGCAAGGTGCATGTCTAGAGTGGGCAAGGCAACAGTCATCAGGAGGGAAACTCCACTTGCCGAGTAGATTAAATCCTTTATATGCTTAATTTAGACAGATCATATAAAGGGAAGTGTGGGAAGAGGAGGCGCACGAAATTAAGACTTAACCCTTCTGTCAGTAAAAGGTTCAAATACACTCAGTAGTAGGGGTGGGAGAAATACCAGTAGACAAGATTGACCGAGATAAAAGAAATGTCAACCAGTGGAGATTTTGGACTATCTTCCCTATCATGGTTACACCCTCACGTGATGTTGCTGTGCTACTACATGTTCATTTGCACGTTTTAAAGCATTGTAGTTTCATATATACATGCATGCTGTCTAAGAGACTGTTTCATGTAAAGACAGTGCTCTAAGAACATGGGAGTATTGATTCATTTTTGCTGCTTTACAGGCCTTGAATGGTTAAATGCACACTCTAGTATGCATCAAAATGCCTGTCTTGGCAAATATCCTCATGAAGGCAGTAAACAGCACTTTATTAGTTTCATTTTTTCAGTAAAGCAAACAGCTGAAAAAGAAAATGTGCTACAGCATATTGAATCTGGGCAGCTCTTAAAGTGACAGCAGTCCAATGCAGTTCCTGCTGCCTGTCATTAATGTTGTTCATACAACATGAGAAAATAAATAAATGAATAAATCACACTGCTCTTGACTAAAATACATTCAAAAATGTAATAAGAAGAAATATATTTAAATGTACACAGTGAAGAATACGCAGTAGTTTTAAACATTTGATTTGACATGTAGTATTTCTTTTTTTTTCTGCTATTTTTTTTTGTGTGCTATTGGTTGTAAATAGTTTTTTATTCTTATTTAATCATTGACTGTTTAAATTGTCTCCAGTGAGCTTTTTTTTTTTTACTTTGTGATATTCAGAAATTTCTATTGTTTAAAGAAATACCTTATAAAGAGCAAAAATAACTATATTGTGATGTATATCATCACCATGAAATAAAATTACTTCTATCCTGATTAGATCACCCACCTACATGCACTCTAATTAACCAACAGTAAGGCGAAAGACAGATTAATGAGCTAAAATTAAAACAACAGTATTTCTGCAGCACTTCTTGTGCATATAGGTCCGTTGATTAAAATGAAAGCAATCTCGGGACCCATTTGAAATAATCAGGTTCAGGGGACATCTACAATTACAATCAGAGGTCTGCTTGATTTCATTCAGGCTGATAATAATCTGTGCTTGTACAGACAGAGCAAGGTGGTAAAGTCAAGTTACTTAATACAAACCCCACCTTCCATTAACATTTGTATCTTAAGATTAACACAATGCACCTACATTACAATGAAATATGGCAAACTGCAAATCGCATGAAAATCCAACATTTCCTGTAAGTGCTCTAACAAATGTTGTTGGTTCAGATTTATGACACCTGACCCTATAAAGCCTATTGTCTCATATTTGACACACAAATTTCAGGGTTCATCAACATTTCATTAAACAATGCTGAAAAACCTGTTGTACACAATCTTCTTCGCACCTACTGTAATCTGATTTATAGTTTATACTTTTTAAATATCAGCAACTGCACCAAATGCTTATTTTTCCATATTCTCATTACATCACATGGTCACTAAAATCCTGATGTTTCAAATAAAAATATGTTCATATTTTTTTTCTTTCCCAGTTTAGTTCAAATAATGTTCAGATTCAAAAAGTACCTTTAAAAATCACAACAAGCCCCGTACAGCCTGAAACAACAGCCAAAAAAAACAAGCAAACAAAAACTTGACATTAGACATTAGAAAATAGTGACCAAAATCATTTTGAGTTTCTCACAGTTTCAAAGGAATAAAAGGATCAAAATAAATTACATTAAAGCACAACTTAAATCCATGGTGACTATAACTACGTAGTACCATGGTAGCTAAATATAAGATTGCGCTACCTCCTTGTTTAAAATACAATGCATCAAGTTGAGATCTGATACGCCACAGCACTAGGTCTCAAACCGCAGAAATAGGCCATGACAATTATTCCCTACAGAGTTAAGTAATCCCTACATGCCTGAGAGGAAGCTGCACTGTATTGAAAAAGCAGGACTAAAGGGCTAAAGACTTGTGAAAAGGCTGACTCCTGCTTTTTCACCGCAAAAAAAGAGTCACTTTAAAAAGTGCATCCTTGGAAATGCACAGCATCTTGCTTTTGTGACCCGGTCGGCAATGCGGATGCCCTGAAAAGGTGAGATGTACAAAGATTGCAGCCAAAGCCCATTTCTAAAAACTGCATACTACATGTTTGCTGTCTGCTTAGGCAGCTCGCTGGTTTTGAAACAAAGACACATGCAGGCTGCAATCCACTAGGCATTTCTCACTCCAGTGAGTGTGTATTTACTAAATTTCTCTCCCATTTTTTGTTATGCAGTAAAAACCGTGCAGCATTTAGTACTATAATAAGTAGGCCTGCAGCGACGCGTCGATGCCGAAGCTCGCCTGAGGGGGCGTGTCCGCGCGTACATATAAGCAGGCAGCGCACAGCCATCTTCAGGTTACCTCGACTGAAGCGCCGAAAACTTGCAGCACAGCAAGGGACGCAGTACTCAGGGAACCTGGGTTACGAGAGTAACCTATTTGTTCCCTTTCGACACTTTCACTTGTACTGCGTCTGCTAAGACGCTATGGGAACTTAGTTCAATCCCGCCGTGCTGCGAGTGCAGAACGATAAAGCCTGACAGCGGACCTAGAGGAAACCCAAAGACGCACCTGTCTCATAAGCACAACATCGTCCGTTCACTTTAAGGCGTGTAGCCTGTGCTCTCGGCCGGGGCAGATGACGGCAGACGAGCTTATAATAAGGCTCATATCCTGAACGCACACCGGTCAGCGAATACACAGACACATAGAGCTTAAGTTCTCGGGTTGGGGTTACATTGGCCAACACAGAACAAGGAAAAACCTTTAAACTTGAGTTATTGATACTGTAAAAGAGTTTTAACAAAACCATTTTGTGTATAACACTGCTGTTATTTAGTTTTAAGCAGAAGATGTTTGGCTTTGGATGCTTTTGTATAATAAAGTATAATAAAGTAAAGTAATGTTTGTTTGTTTTTTATCATGCAACAGAAAAATAATAGTTCGATAAATCATCGAATTAGTCATTAGAATAGTCGGCTATTCGATAAAAATAATCGCTTACCCCCAGCCCTAATAATAAGTAAATAAACTAAAGCATAGACCTTTAGAAGAAACAACGACAAGCTGTAAACAACCTGTCACAATCCATCAAGGGTTCTTGGAAAACAGTCCAACGCTGCAGAATGATGGTTTAGAGATTGTCGGTAAACACACTTATGACCCTTTCAGCCTAGCGCTGTCGCGATTGTGAAATATCGCTCAGCTGATTAATTGTTGTACAAATACTCTCGCTTAACTCGACGCCCTTCTCTTCATTCATTAAAAGAGTTCCCCACGTCCGGCTGAGTACTGTTGGCTATCCGTGCTTATGCAGGACATTTTCTGCTAATCTAATACCAAGTCTGCCAAAGCATACCGAAGCCATTCAGCTATGAGCTTCTCTGGTACATATCTTATTTCACACTTGGTAGCGTCCAGTCATTGGTGAGGTAATGTATTGTTAAGCTCGCGTATGGGGCAACATCTGCGCTTGATCACACGTGTGTATTGACCAAGTCAGGTTCTTTAAACCTTGACATCTTTCATTTGGCTCCATAAGCCGGGGACTGCAATTTTGGAGATTTTCCTGCCAATTCATTCTGCTTGTCGAGCTTTCGCAGCATTCATATCACATTCAAACTTGGGCCAGAAGCCTCTGCAATGGCCTACTGCTGGGGAGCAACTGCAACTGCCATTTTATTGGTCTTGGTGCCTTTAACTGCCAGTGCTTTGCTGCAGAGGCGGCCCATCCGAGTTATAGGGCTTTCATTTTCCATTTGAGCCAAGACCAAAATGTGCCCACAGGGAAGTCTTTGTGTTTGGCTTTGCAACTAGCCTCAAATCCATGTTTTGGATTTCAACGACAGCTGATCAAAAGATGCTGGCAAAGCAATGTCAACTGAACTGAAACACGGGAACTTCTTACAAAACAAAAGAAGCGAAAAACTGCACTGCACACCTAGATAGTAGTTTATATAAATAATCAGTTATTACTCCAACTCCAGTCGGTTAGGTATTAGCAGTCCAATTCCAATTAATATCCCAACATTCTTTCAGGAAATGCTTTCTTGCATAAGTAATTATGTAATATTATACAGTAGTCAACATTCGAAGTGGGTCAAACCCTTTCATCAAAGTTGTCCTAAAATCACACTTTGATGAACTTTTATGATCCACTTCAAACGTTTACTAGTCTTTATATCTCTAAATACATGGAAATTAATATTCCAATTAGACGATACTAAAATATTTCTTGCAAATGCCAATAAGTTAATATTGCATTTCCAGTTAGTTCAATATATACAGTATAATTCTAATAATTAACATTAAAATATTTACAGAAATGCATTGTTGTTTAAATAAACTTAATCACTTGGATATTAAGATATTATTTGGAATATTTACTAATTGTAATATTACTAAACAACTAACTCTATTGGGACTATTTACATGCCCAAGCATTTACAGGAAATGTTGTAACATTAACATTGAATATTTCCAGGAAATGCTTTATTGTATGAATAATTAGCCAATGTTCCAACTGTATTGCACAAGCACTTTAAACGATTCAAACATGCAAAATTAAACAAGAAAGGACTGTCAGTAAATTACCTCCTTTCCAGAGAGCTGTTTGACGCACCGCTGCACCCGTAAGGAACACATCAAGTCAACTAAAACGAACCTAATTTGCATCCTATTTGTGCAACATTTCTAAGATCTGCACAAAATTCCTTCATTTGGATAGAGGATGCACGTCACAGAAAAACAAACAAGGATGGCGTATTGTGGTCAGCTCATTTAAACACGCATGTAGGCCTAATGAATGTGATAGTCCTATTCAACTGCTGTAATGATTTTTTTCTGTTCGTATTCCTCTGTGTCTGTTAAGTTCATGGTTTATTTCATAGTTAGTGTCTCATAAAAATATCTAAACATCCATAACGTTTCACACAGAAGGGGTTATTACTGTGAAGCCCTGCAAGGAGGATATGACAATGGGGGTACTCTTCTGATGGATAAATGAAGCATCCAGGCCTAAATGAGCCATGAAAGTCAATTAGGAAACATCCATAAAGTCCATTTTCTCTGTACAGTTTTTAACGCCACAGGGTCTTGGTTTTCAGAATGGATGGGCCGCGAGGAATAAAGGACCGTGTGTGTGGGCATACACCATGTTTGGAGGAGTGGATTGTTGGACTACTTGTTCTTGACCACAGAAAAAATTAAATAAAAGACAGTCAAGTATTATCATTTCCTCTGGGTTTCACAAATGCAGTACAGAGCGAGATAGAGGGGTAAAAATGGGAGGGAGTGAGCGTTTGGCTTGGGGGGCAGGGTGTTTGATGAACCTTTTCATCTGTGCAGCTCTTTGAGGCAAGATGCTTTCAAAAAGCTCTTAAACAGAGCCCTGCGATGCTCAGACACAGCCATGGGCACATTGTGCCATCTCGTCCTATTCCACACAAACCAAAAAAAAAGGCCCAGATTCAGCCACCATCAATACAACAGCTTGATTTTAAGGGAATAGTCTAAATATAATAAATATTCATATTAACAGCTAAAATTGAATATTAATGGCACATTTTTAATATTTCTCATTGTAGCGGTACTGGTACACATTAGACATTCATTGGATGTAACTGGATAGTTCAATTATTAATGCTCAATGCCTCTAATTTTTACATTTACCTTTCATCAAAAAACACAAAAACAAAAAAACTTTAAAAGTAATCTTAAATCATTACAACACTTAAAATTAAGCTTTATTAAATATTTATTTTTGTACTGTACATTATATTGTTAAATAAACTCTTTTTAAACAAAACTGCAAAAAAAAACAAATAATTATTATTATTATATTAAAAAAAATATATATAGCCCATTTATCTCAATCTATTAACTTTAGAATAACAAATCATATTATTTTAATACTATAAACCTATAAAGTTAATCTTTGGCAAATCTCAAAATGTGAAGAACATGAAATTAAATAAATATTTAAATAATGTTAATAGTACTTTTGTACAATTGTACATGTGAAGCCTAAATTCACTTGCACAAATGTTTTTGACAAAGCTGTATAATTTCAGCATCATCCATTTATCATTAGCGATATGAAAATAAAATATCAGAGATATCAATATGTCATCTCCCCATAAATTACACCTAATTTATAAAGCTAAACGTATTCCTACAAGCCTACATGTCACACACAGAATCAACTAAATGATTCGTCCTGCACATTAACTGTGGACACAGCGCTATGCAAGATCTAAACATGAGATCAGCAAAAAAGTGTTTCGGATCATCACATATAAGCATCATGCGTGTACGGCCACACATACACAAAGCAAAACTAGTTCAACCAGCAAATTGACCTAGTATTACGCTCACCACAGACACTTTGCCCACTTCCAGTACACACCATAAAAACCACAAACGGCAGTTTAATAATTTCCTTTAAGAAACCACATCAATGCATGTCATCCATGCATGAGTTTCACTGATCTATAGCCACAACCAAGCTGAACGGTGGTATGTGGGTGTCACCTACTCGCTCATGAAACCTCAAGCTATATTATGGATCGGCTGGGCTTATTGACAGCAGTGTTAGTCAGAGTTTCCATTGAACACAGTTACAGAACAAGCTACTGAAGGGCATGTTGTAACCAAACAAGCAGGCACAGTTAAAGGGCCTCTATCGCTGCTTTAAGCATATGAAGCGGACTTTGTTCGAGTCCAAATATGGTCGGCAGGTCCTGAAATGATGGTAGCCCACCCCTTGGCTACGATATGTGACGGGCCTCAGTGTTTACACAGCATTTGCAGAGCCCATGAAAATGCAAACCACAATCTAACTGAACAAAGTGCTCTGGGAAAAATTAGATCATCATAACACGTGCCATAAAAATCCATTCAATCATTTACCAGATGGACTTCCCTCCTCCCCTGGCCGTCAACTTCCTGTTGTGTCAGAATTTATTACCTCAGAGTAATGGATTTCATTCATTTACTCATTGATGATATCTGAATTCTGTGCTTTAAAATATGTACTGTATCAGGCTCACAAAACCAGCAACCAGTGAATTATCTCAAGACCAGGAAAGACAAATTGTTACCAAATGTTCCTTAAGTTGCAACCTACTAAATGAAAAATGGCATGGACATAAATGACAATCGCTAGTACACTAACACAAAGAAAGATTCAATTCTTTTTAGTAAAGCAGCTTTTCAAAACCAAGAAACTTACCTGTGTGCTCAATGTAGTCAACACACTTCTCAATGAACAAAGGTATGGGCCTATCAGGTGTGACCAAGTTCTGAAGAGGCACCCCAAAATAGTTGCTATCCCAATTTCTACGAGTTGGTGGATACAATGGCTTTGTGGTCTTTGTTGGCTTTGTCTGTTAAGAAAAATATAGCATAATTACTACGAAGAATGCTGATGACAATCCAAAAACTAAAACATCTCATTATAAACTAAATTGAGGCATCAGAAAAATAATGTCAAAAAAGGACTATTACAGATTTTCCTAGGGGATTGAGAATTACTAGCTTACTTTTTTGTGCTCCTTGGTCTTTGGTGGTTTCTTTTTCTTCATTTTCTTATCATCCTGCTCTGGGTCCGATGTGATGGCTGGATTGTCTATCCCTCCTTTCCAAGGATCCACTGGTGAGAGAAGCGGATCTTCTTCACTTCCTCGGTTGCCCCTTCCTTTCTTCTTCTTCTGCGTCGCAGGCCCAGACTCATCATCACTGACATCCGAGTGCACTCGTCTATGATAAGCTTTCGTCTTGCTGAAGAGGATCTTGGAACGATGTTTGTACTTAGAAGGCCTTCTGCCGCCCTGAGACTTAGACATGGAGTCAAAGCCATTCTCCTCATCCCCGTGCAGAGCGAGTCCGCCGAACGAATTGCGGATCCTGCCAGATCTGCTGTGCGCGTCTTCCGGGACGGCATAGATGTCATCACTGAAGCCTTTTGATTTGAGAAGCGTGTCGGCCGGCTCTGCATAGTTATCAGATGCTTCGAGGTCATCGCCGTGACCCAACATTGGACCGCGTGTCCACCTGGAGGTCCTCATTCCAGCTTCAATGGTCCTTAGTAGGTTGGGGTCCAGCTTTTTAACGTTGGGTTTGGGCGGCACATTGGGCTTGGGTTTTACCGGAGGAGGCACTTTGTGGTTACGCTCGTGATCGCCTACAGGTGTGCTGTGAACTGGGTACTCGTTTCCTTCCAGGTCGATTCTGTACTTCCGTTCGCTAGGATTGGGCAGCAGCTGCACATCATCGCCTATCGGGCTGTAAGGTGGTGGTCCCTCCCCATCATCCTCAGAGTCAGGGTAATATTGGTAAGCAGGCGAATGGCTGTGAGGGGACTGAGGGAAGACGTCTTCACCGGTGCCTGGTCCGTCCCGGATGTTTTCGAACATGAAGGAGCTTTCGATGTTGCTCTTCTTCTCGAGTACCTCGTTAAAAAATGGCGTGAAAACCTCTGTCTGCCTGTGATACTGGGACAAAGAGTAGAGAGCGGTAAACTTAGCCGTAATTTCCGTGGCAATGTGCTCGCCTTCAGTCATTAGCTCTTTTATGGCCTCATTCTCGAAGAAGTCCGCTTGGCTGTCCGTAATGGCCACCATTTGAACTGGAATGACATCCTGGACTTCAGCCAGGAACGCCCTCAGCATAGCCATGGAAGACTTTCGCTTTGCTGAGTAAACAAGAATGTACCCGTGCACCAATTCGTCCTTTCTGATTCCAATGGAGGAGTGGTAGGAGAGCACAGTGACCTGTATGCGTCTGCGGCTGTCGCCGATGATTTTGTCAAGGATCAATGTGTTGCACTGGCCGGGCTGGCCGGCGCTGCAAGAATGCGAGTCCAAGAACGGTGAGAGAATGAGATCCACGCTGAACGGATCTCCACACATGGCACACATGACTATCCGCAAATCTGTCTCCGACAGATCCTTAATGGAGGGCATGGGGCTCATCATGTCGAAATTGTGCTTCAACCCCTCCAACACCGCTCTGAGGGCCTGTTTTATCTGAGACTCATTAAACTTTCTAGGAAACGTGCCGGAGGGTATATCTACAAAAGTACACTGTAGCTTATTTGCAAGCTGTTGGCCTTGGTGCCTCAAAATAGGCATGTTTTTGCAAACACTGTCGCGCTGATTTGCTAGGATGAGAATGAATGGCACTGGCTGGCTATACCTATCCCTTCTGCTCAGGGCAATCTCAGCTCGGATCCGGCTTACGCGGTCACCGATGTAATTAAGCGACTCTATAGAGCTGAAGACACAAAAGAACCCATGGGGCTTGAAAGTCGATATCCAGGAATGGTTCAAAAGCATGCCGGCATTGACATCCACAGGCAAAAGGTCTAATTCATAGATTTTCCCATCAAGGGTGTATTCATCATCAGTAGACTGAGCTCGGATTTCATTTGCGAGCTCCTGCGCCAGTCCTTCTCTGCCCACGAG
This sequence comes from Enteromius anoplus, assembly GCA_032359395.1. Classification (NCBI taxonomy): domain Eukaryota; kingdom Metazoa; phylum Chordata; class Actinopteri; order Cypriniformes; family Cyprinidae; genus Enteromius; species Enteromius anoplus. The sequence goes on along the minus strand of JAUMHG010000062.1, from coordinate 12,152,711 downwards.
ACACAAGTTTACCTTCTCAATGTTGGCACTGTTGTAGTAGATATTGGAGCGGCCGTGATCCAGCTGAACCAGCCGGTTGGCGAGGATTTGCTCGACTTTAAGATCGATGCAGGCCGTGCCGCTGAGGCACGTTTCCTTCGTGGGGTGATAGACAAACCCGATGTGTTTCAGTAAAAGTGACTCCCTGTCAGTGGTGAGTTTCTGGAGAGCTCTGTATCTAGGTTCCTCATTAAGCACGGCATGAATCTCACTCATTTTGTCACAGCTCGGGGTCGCGTTCAAATCAAGGTCATAGAACAGCTCTGCATGCTCAAAAAGCATTTCCTGAAACTCCTCTTTGGCCCTTTCAACTATTTCCTGCTGATGCCGACTGTAAACATCCCTGCGATCCGATTCGGTGATGTACTTGTACGCCTCGTCTTCCATGACAAAGCACATGACCTCTTCCCACGGCTGGCCGGGGCTAATGAAATGCACTCGCTCCAGCGTCTTCTTGAATTTCTCCTTCATCTCCAAACGCCTCTTCTCAGATATCAAATGCTGTACGTGGTTTTGATAAATCCTCTCTCCCTCAATGGTTCGGAGGATATCGAAGGGCACTCTTCTGTCATCGGTTTTATCGAGGTGATCCGTCTCATACCACGGCGTTTGCTCTAACTCAATGAAACAGTACTGAAACTCAGGCCTGCTCTTCATGAGGCTCTGAGCCTCCGTCCAACTCAGTGTCTCAATTTCCTCCAGGTTGCTCAGCAACTTCTTAAGAATTTTTGGCAAACTCGTAAGGTAATCCTCACGCCGCCTCTTGATATGCTCTTGTCTCAGCTGTTCTATGTGCTTGGAAAAGGTGTTTCTAGCCTTTCTGGTACCTTCTATGTTGATGTACTCTTCATAGTCTGGGTGACTTTTCAACTTATTGCTCACAATTTTCCAGCTTGTGTGATAATCTCGGACAGTTTGAACGATGAGCTTTTCGAACTTGTCTGAAACTGAAGCTACTAATTGTCTCTGGGATTTGTACGCTTCCAAATAAGAGATGATTTTGGGTTTTCCTCGGGTTTTGTCCATCTGCTGTATCAGAGCATTAAAACAGAGCTCCACATTCACAGACGCTCGAGCTGACGTTTCCACCAACATGAGATTCTTCTTACCCGTCACAAACATCTGCACCTCCCTCAGGTATTGCTCGACACACTCGTCACATTTTGTCGCAGCGATGATGATGGGTTTTTTCGCCTTGGAAATCTGAGAATGAAGGCTGTGGACAAACTTCATCTGGTCGTCGAACTTCCTATTGCATCCTTTGCTTATATCTATGCACAACACAAAGCCATCGATGTTCAGCTTGCCATCAGGCATCTGCTTCTGATCAAAATCCTGTTCCAGCCCGAGCTGGTCTGTGCAAATGTACATCAGTTTCTCAGCAGACTGAAGCTTCGTATTTGCAGCCCTTTTCGTGTAAGGCTGCAGGTTTGTGCTCCGATGAGGCAGGAAGGTCTGGTCATCAATGAACTCAGTCTGCTCAATGACCTGGATTCGACACTCGAGGCCATCGTCCCCTCGATGTAACACTTCACCCCAGTATAAGAAATGATCATTGTTCACCACACGCCCTCCAAAGTCAATTGTGCTCAACACAGAAGTGTGCTCCAAGTAGTAGCAATCTGCACTGGGGCGCATGTATCGGTTGCATAGGCAGGATTTACCTACGCCGCAGTTGCCCTTCTCTTTCTCAGTGCCTGAGAGTCCCACGACACTGATAGCGTATGTCGGACGGGGCTCCTTATTCTTGGCCATTATATCGCCCCTCTCATTGCTTGTTACGCTAAGCAAAGTATGCCAGCCAGGCAAGCATGTGCTTCCATTTGCTAGTACAGGCGCATTTCCATTTCTCACTTTGCATGAGCTGATGTTGCTTTAATCTTGATCATCTGTCCCGGGCGACTGCTCTTTCCTCTCCTATCACCTTCCTGCAATAAAAAATCAATGAATTAAATTAGTAAACAATAAGATGAAGTGTAAAGTTTTGTTTTCAATTGCCAAACACTTATCACACTAAACTATGACTACACAGGCATAACTCACAACCGAAGCCGAACAAGTACAATCAAATACGATGACTCACACTACGCACCATTACCGGTATCTAAAAATGTAAGCATGACACTAACAATACCATTATGAGGTATTATTGCCATTGCATTTGGAATCCTCTTTTATTTAAAGTCTGCAAACACTACCACAACGGCAAGGAATCTCAAGAAATCCTCGTGACACACGTCTTCAATGCATTCATTTATTATAATACAAGTAGGAGTACTGGCACTGTTTCACAAGCTCCTTCACTGTGACATACGTTTACTGCATGTACGAAAATATGCAAGCTATGCTTGTCATCCGCAGTGACAGGCTTCGTACTGACACATAAATGCATCTGTCAGGAGAAATAAGGCAGCAAATTTACACTCAACGGCATTGAATTTATGAGAAACAAAAAACAACTGAAAGAAAATATTTTATAAGTGTAACTCAATTCAGTGCTGGTTCTGAGAGCGTAACTAGAACCACTTTTGAATTTGGCAAAGCCTGATGCGTCTTTAAAAGATTCGCGTTTATGAAAATTGTGTCATCATTTACTCCTTGTGTCGTTCCAAACCTGTATGACTTCTCGTTCTCTGTGGATCATAATAGGAGATCTTAGCCAGAATGACAGCCTGAGTCATGCATCTGTTTTAAACATAATGAAAGTAACAGATAAATGAAGCTGCTTTCCTCGTTCCAAAGAGGAAATTAAAAAAATATCAATACATTATCAAGGTCTTTTATCATTTTTGTATAAGGGCATTTAAAGGACATTTAGATTCACAGAGACTTGCTTTGAATCTTTCAAACATTCTGTGAACCAGTTCATTGAAAAGAACCGACTCAAAAGAACAACCAAATCGAATCATTCTCCAGAAAATCAATATCTAGCCTAGATGATGAAATAGCACAAATACTAATCGTATATTCAGTTCTAAACGCTCATGAATTTTTAAGTCTCATCACTCTCAGATTTGTACAGTTCTTTCGTGACCGTGGGAACCCTGGAGTACATGATGACAACAATTTCATTTTGCCCGCAAAATCCCTATGTACTGAGAATGTCATAAATGACGACCGCATTTATGGGATATCAACGACTGTCCCTCACGGGCGCTAAATCACGAAAACAGGGGACATCGGTGAAATGAACTCACCCATGCCTTTTGTCGAGACGTGTTTCTTTGCGACGGTGGGCTGCGTTTCTAAACGAGGATGTTAAGCAGACAGAAGCATCTGCTGAAGGTGAGAAGGACTTCAGAAGCGCTATTGTTACGAGCCACACTGCGCTCAGATGTCCAAGCGACGATTCCCACAACTAGTCGAGAGAATTATTGCTAAATGTGGCTTCCAAATTGCCAAGAATGTGCGCATGATTTACTTCGAAACCCACAAGCGTCCACTCCATCTGAATCCCGGGAATTGAATTTCACATCAGAATAGTTTTATCACAGGACGATCAATGCGCACACGCTCTCGCTTGAAACAACACGGCGATTTAAATCCGTTTAGTTATGTGTTAATACGCTTACTTGTATTCGCATCGACACGGGCCTTGCCTCTAACAAGGCATTAGATGCTTCCTTTGCTCGCTAGCTTCCCAGTTAGCCAGTGCTAGTTAACGTTAAGTGTGACACCGACACAACGCACTGTGGGCGAGACTGAAAAATCTGTGCATTTACATAAAGCTACACAACTATCGCCCAGACGTGGACATAAATCAACCAAATTCAGTAAAGCAAACGGCAAAAAGCATGCTGGAAAGTCACATACTCCGTGTGCATTCCCCTACCTAACATGGTCGCTCCCAGCTCCAGACACCACAGATAGGAGGAGGCATTCCAACTATTTCCTTAAATTTTTGCGGATGCGATACCGACACAAAATCCGGTTTAGTCGCGTTTCCCGTGAGAGGTTGGAATAATCACCGAAATTTCCACACAGTGGTTGTTTCCAGTGTTCTCTAGCAGTAAGAGTGGTATGCGTGTAATCGGAGAGCCATCCCCTCCCCTCTCATTCCAGTCAGTAATGGCGACGGAGAGATCCGCTCTCACTCACACTCTCTCTCCTCACTAACTTTTCCATTCCGCTCACCGCGGGGGCACGACGCGCGCTCACGATACACTCCCGGGATCATGTAGGTTGATGCTTTATGGTTTTTAATATCTTAATTTAATCAGTGCCGCGATGGCAAGTAAATAAAATAATGGAAGAAAGTATTTAAAAAGCATCGATTTTGTACAAATCTGTACCTATATATCTATACCTGTTATTGGACTATATGTACATATTTGTAGACTTTTGGATTGGAGGTTGGAGTTTTTATTATTATTATTTGGACATTTGTCTGGGATATTAAAGAGGTTTATCTTCAGTGGGTTTTTTTGTCTGCTATTTTAGTGACACAGAGAAGACCAGAGGTTAGGAAGGCCAGTCTTATCCTGTTTACACGTTTTTATCTATTCTTATGGATGTATTTGGCACAAAGTCTAAAGTTAAATTTAAAATCTTTTCTGAGTCCAGAGCGTTTATCATAAACTAGTTCATCATACCTTTACTTCATCAATAAAGCATGTCAGTGGTAGTCATTGAGCAATAGATTGCATGCTACAATGAATTTAGTACAGTATGTTTTGTTTTTGTACCCAGAACAATGTTAATAGTAATACACTGTTTGAGTTAAAGCACTGAAATGAACTGACCCATGCCTGAATATGCACAACCTCTCTTGTGCTTACAAGCTTAGTTTATTTAAATAAAAAAAATAAAAAAAACACTTTGCTTTATACATTTTTTAATATTTTTTTACACAATTCCTTTTGAAGACGTACTCCTTCAGTATTTATAAATGTCTGTGCCAGACAGAAGGGTCCCCTGCTACTAACCGGCAGAACTAGACATGGGTTGATCTGATTAAGGAACGAAGGTGTTTCACACACCCACTGCTTCTTGCGTTTGATGTGTTTGTGTTTCATAAAATGATTCGCCGTTCACCAAATCCATTGTCTAGAGAGCATCTGTTCCCAAGGCAACGCCTATCTGTGGTCATTGGCCAGCCACTCCCTGTCCCGGGACGCAACACAAATGTCAAGTTTCTTCTTTTGTAAATGCAAATGGTCAATCTGACTACTTAGGGTCTGAAATCATTGTTTTGTCTGTAGTAATACTGGCGTCGTCATGTGGTTAACAACATCTGTGTTTACATACATTTTAAAAAAGTGGAATTAAACCTACCACTGCAGGTAAATTTGGCACTGCTAATTAATAAGAGTAGACACAAACATACACATACAACATAGACATACACATTCATTTTTGAACTGTACAGTGAATTTTTACTTGACATGAATAATAGGTTATGGTTATCACTACATTTATGTGATCAAAAATGCAGTAGAACTGTAATATTGTGAATTAATATTACAATTTAATCAGCATAATATGCTAATTTGCTGTTAAAGAAACATTTTTGAATACTATTACGGTTAAAAAAAAAAAGATTTGCGCTGCTTAATATTTCCGTGAAAACCATGATATTTTTTATTTTCAGGATTCTCTGAGGATGTGCCTGAAACTATAAATCAGAGAGTCTGACTGCAGTTTTTTTCTTTTATCCAGAGCTCATCTATTTTGTTAAACAATGGCTCTGAAAGCCTGTGGGTCTAAAAGTGAATTTCATCACAGTGTTACGATTGTGTCTGAATTTGACATTCAAATGTTTCTGCCATCAGCCATGCGCTGCCTTCACTTCCTCTAATGGATGTTCATTTGAAAATCATCCATTGACACTCTATTTGCTAAGAAATAGTCTGTCTGCTTTTGTATCTTTATGGATTTGAAAGAGTGTTATGTTAGTGTAGTATTTATTCATATTTATTATATATTTCATTTTATATTTTAATTATATTTATTTTAGTTCTATTCATTTAAGTACAACATATATCATTTTTGTTTCAGGTTTTTTATATAAAATGTTTTATTTCATTTAAAATGTATCTAAAATACAGTGACAACTTTTAATAGCCTTGGCTTTAATTTTAGTCAATAATACATTGATTGAAAAGTAGCACTTTGGTTGTTATTGTTTCATTTAAATTTTTTAAAATGTTTAAAAGTTGCCTTGCTATCAATAATAGCTAATAACAAAGTTATCTTCTTTTAAAATGAAGCTTTCCCAATACAGACTATATGGAAAGTATAGCACTAATTAATGTTCTTAATTAATGATCATTAATGCAGCTACTGCCCGCTAAACACAACTGTATGGACATCAAACGCTCAACATCAGGCCTCATAATGTTTCTGTCCATGCCTCCTTTAAATCTTGCCTTTTCTCTTTCTTACATCATGAATTATTTACCTCACCCCCACCCCCAAATCTCCTTCCAACACCCCTCAGATCTGCAGATTCACTGTCAGCTGTGCCTGGAGTCTTGCTGAGAAGCCCTGGTGTCCACACCCTTTGTGTGAAGCCTGATTGTGCAAGATAAGGCCAGTCATCCCTCTGCATTTAATGTAATCTAAAATAACCAAGTACTGCAGGTGTTTATGTTTGAAAAAATAAACACCTGCTCAACTACCTAAAATATTGTGTGAATACAGCTAACATTCCTTGTAGAGATGCTCTCAAAGTTTATTGAAAAGAATGGCAATGCTAGAGTGTTAAAGCACCTCATAGACGCCTCCTTGAGCATACATCGCCCCCCTCCCGTTCCCCTGCGCTGCAGTGCAATTGGTACCAGCTGCTGCTGCTATTTACCCTGAGCAGCAGCACTGCTACATTGCCATGGTTATGGATCCACGCTTGGGATTGTGGGAAGGGCTAGGTTTCCGGGTCACTGCAGACGAGCTTTCAGGACAGAGGTATCATGCAAATAACAACAGCTACATGCTTAATATTGTCGGAATATCTCTATGATCTTGAAGTCTAGAGCTTAAAACCCCTTAAACTCTGCGGACCCGCCGGCTGGAATTTTTAACCCTTTTCATGTGTAGTGTAGAATGCTTCCAAGTGTAGAAAGAAACTTCAATGGGCACTTGATGTGTTACTTCAGTTAAGATGATATGTAAAGAACCCCCCCTCCCCCAATTAATTGACTTCATAGGAAATATCTACATAGTACATTTTAACAGCTTTACAAGTTATATATTACAGGGAAGCAATGTGTAAAACGAAATTAGCTTTAGGGTTCATAACAGATGCATATTATTTAGAGGGTGTTAAAGAAAAAAGGTAGTATTATTTTGAAACATTTTTCACTTTAGGAATTGCTGGTCAATCTCACTAATGATTACAAATATTTGGCAATAATATTCATGTGGTCAGTGGAAATATTATGTTCCAATACAAAAAAATATTAATATAAAATATTATATATATATATTTACAGTGTATGCAGTGTTATTTAGTTGAATCTAGTTTCCATTATAGTTTTCAATAATATTTTTATATATTGTGGTCTTTGTAGTGTTAGTCATCTTTAGCAATTTAATAGCTTTTTGAAATTTCAAAAAAAAAAAAAAATCTGTCAGATTTATTAACTTTTAATGAATTATAATAACCCTGGTAATATGTGCCCTTAAGGTATACTATGAACCTTTTAACGGTGAATAAGGTACAAAGGCACTGCCACAGACAAGCTGTGAAGCTGTGAAGCTGTCTGTATTTTTCACAAATTTTTCTAAAAGCGTCCTGATGTTTCTCAGAATCAGGTCTCACGATATAGCATTAATGAAGATTTATTATAGATGCCAACAGTATACTTTAGCTGCTTTGAAAAACCTTGGCCCCAGAAGGCACGTACCTTACATAATTTTAATCAATTATACATCTATATCTTCTATTATGCATGTGAATATCACCACTTCAGCCGATTCACAGGCATAAAGCCAATACATAAGCCATGAAGACTTCATCATGTACTAACCATTAAGAATACAGAGATACAGTTAAATAATTATGCCCTTTGCAATAATAATAATAATAATAACAACGATCATTTGATCAGGGTCTGATTGAAAACTGTGCTGTTTTATATTTTTCAACTCTTTACAGTCAAGAGACCTTTCTTGAGCAATTTTCATATTCTTTAAATGTCTTTTGTTTGCACCTCAGCTTATCTTATCATGAATCAAAGATGACACAGAAATAAGACTGCCCTCTGTCCTCTTGGGCTGCACAGCTATCCCATTTAATTATTGATTTTTTCCATAACCTTAGGAAGTGGAAGCTATAAGCCACATTTACCACATGGGGCAAAGTCTGCATTTATTATGCCACTGAGAACGCCACAAGGACACTGTTTTAGAAATCTGTTTCTTGCCAGCTGGGAATTACCTGAGGCACGCTCAATCATGTTCATGTTCAATATGCCCGTGTGTCTCACAAGCAGATAAGGTTTCATGAGTGGAGGTTATCTGATCTAGGATTGGATTTATGAATGGTTTTCTCCCTTTCGTTGTAAAATTCCCTCTCTTGGACAGAAATACCAGGCAGAATTTTGGTTAATTCTACATCTGAATGGATGTTTATTTTCCGTTTACACCTCAATTACAAACTCAAGGGATTGTGAGTCACTGCCCTGTGCTCAATGACATCAGTCAAGGCTCGTTATCGGGATAACGCTTTCTTTATTTTGAAAACAAAGAGAAAATAAATAACACCAAATGTGAGGTCATTGTACAGCTGAAAACCCGGGGTCGGTCTTCTGGGAACAGTTAAGCAATTGAGACTAAAAGAAAGCAAAATAGCTTCATTGCGGTGATGAATCACAGACTGGTCTGTCTGGCCAGTGTTACGCAGGGGTGGACTGAATACAGCTGTTTCAGCTGAGTCAAGGGAGCTGTGAAAATACGCAGGAAGTGACCCTGTTTTTCTCATCTCTTGAAAACTTCATACCACATTTTTCTATTGGACCACGACCGCTTATATTCGTTAAATGTAGTTAAGTAACAGAAGAGTCCAATCATGTTACTGTCAAAAGAGGAAAAATTGTCTTAGTTTAAATGAAAGACCTTTTAGCTATCACTATAAATCAAAAAAAAAAAAAAAAAACAGGTGTCTGAAAACATATACACTGCCATCAAGTGGTCAAAACCTGTAATGAACATCTTTATTGATGTGGAGTGACACTTTGCTAAAGTAAATACAATCGATAACTGAAGCTGCCCAAAATCTTGTTCTTATTTTCATTTTAATGAAAGCTTACTTTTTGCACTAAATCATGTTATCTCTAAATAACATTAACTGTGTGTCAGTGCATAAATAAAGAACATAAATTATAGTGTTAATAGGTATGTGTTACCAATTTAAATGGGCTAAAAAGTGGGAGACAATGATACAATACTGATATTTTCCTTGGGTCAGCAAAACTACATTAAATGTGGACATTATTTATCTTGGATGCTCCGCTAGTTGGTGTACTACTGCTGCTGCAACTCTTCTGTAAGCCTCGGCCTGCAAAACAGCCAGATTATACATGAATACATTATCAAATTATTTCATGAATCTCATTTCAGATCAGTTCTATAAGTGTTTGTTAAAATTCTCAAACTCTGACTGACGTCTGCCAGCTGATTAGTCTCCTAGTGGATTATATATAAATATCATTTATGTTAAATATCTTATTCAGGTCAGTACAGAAATAAACACTAACATGAATTTTATGTCACCCCTCATTTGACTTCGACTGTTTATTATATACAATAAATATGCAATATTTGCATTTAAAATTTGTCATTTACAATTGTGTTAACCAAGTAGTGTCCCAAATTTTTGCACCCAAAGGTCATGAAAGACTTACAGTAAGTAACAAATGGAAAACAATGAAAAGCAAGACAGGAATCCAACATGATTCACTTACTTCTGGACTATCAGGAGATGACACAACCACGGGCTGCCCCTTGTCTGATGTTTCTCTTATGTTGAGATGAAGTGGAACGTCTCCTGTAGTGAGAAAAGAAAACCATGTGTCTTCATACATTGGCCAGTCCACTCAAATCAAATGTAGTTACATACCATTTAACCTCATAGTGTTCATCACATGTAATAAATATCCTTTTTATGTGCTTAAAACAGTCTGTCATCATGTAATACTTTATACAGAATGACCTTACCAAGCATCTCAACACCAAGGGTTTGAGCCAGCTCTTTAGCCCCATCTGAGCCAAAAATGTGTGTTGGATGATTGCACTTGGGACACTGGAAAACACTCATGTTCTGAACCAGACCCAGCACCTAAAAGAGCAAAGCACATCCTTAAAAGTATATATATATATATATATATATAGGTCTATATCAGCATGAACTTTCTGCTACATTATATAATGATAAGTAGAAGCTGGAGCCTTTAAATACAAAAGGAAATGCTTTACCGGAACGTTAACTTTTCTGAACATCTCTGCACCTCTTCGTGCATCTAGCAAGGCAATGTCTTGAGGTGTAGACACAATTACAGCCCCTGAAAGACATTATGGACACCAGTTTAGCATAATGTATACAACTTAGCTTGATGCTTGGTGTATAAACCAGTCAAAACATTAAGGTTTAGGGTTAAGAGCGGTAAAACTGATTTCATAATGAATGGTCTGAATACTAGAAATTCCAATTCTCTCCCACCTGATACATGACAATCAAACCTTAAATGACTGATCTGAATTGGAAAAATGCATGACGCTGTGCTGTGACTGACATTGGGTAGAATGCTTCTTTCAGATTATAACAGATGCCAAAAAGATGCAGATCTTAATAAACACTTGTTTATTAACCTGCTATAGGAATATTCTGAGTAATAGACAGTTGGACATCTCCGGTTCCAGGTGGCATATCAATCACAAGGTAATCCAGATCCCCCCAATCTACCTGCATGGAAAAAGTCATAATTGTAGTGAGAGGAACAACAATGTTGAGTAAATTGGATTATTTTCTTAAGACTGCAGAAAATGACACAATTTTACATGGAACCAGGGAAGAATAATTCATTCAGAATGTGCCAATGGATGGAAACTTAGCTCTATTGAAGAAATCATATTAATTTGTGCTGGATGAAGACAGCTGAGAAAAAATAGGTATTGGACAAAATCCTATTATAAACAGCAATTTCCCAATCCAAATTGCAGACCTGTCTAATAAGTTTCTCAATAGCTGACATCACCATCAGACCCCTCCACACAATAGGTGCAACCTCTTCAACCAGAAAGCCCATTGACATACTGTAGAAGACGGAGAAGTGAAAACTTTAACACATGTTAACATTAAATTGTATAAAATAAAATAAAAATGTTTGAGGACAGTGAGATTTTAATGCAACTATTTTGCAAGAATGCACTGCATTTACTAAACAGGAGCAAATGTTCTTGAGCAGCAAATCAGCATATTAAAAATATTTCTGAAGGATCGTGTGGCACTGAAGGCTGAAGTAACGATGCTGAAAATTCAGTTTTCACCTAAAAATGATTTACATTTTTACTGTACTTTTGATACAGGATGCAGCCTTGCTGAGAATAAAAGACTTACTTAAAATATATTTTGCAAATCCCAAACTTTTGAACCGCAGCCTGCATAAAATAACACTTCCGCATTACAATTATTAATCAGTCATGTACTTACCAAGGAATTCCAAAATTCACAAGTGGCCTCATTAGGTTCTCTGAAAATAAAGAAATAAGGATCAGACACGACTGACAAAAGACAATTTTCTTATAAAACAAGATACATTTTGTTTACACAGCAAATGTGGCCACAAAACTCACTCTCTGTTAATTCAGGGTTTCCTTTTAAGTTCATTAACTTTGGAATGGAGGGTCCATAGACATCAGCATCGAGAAGACCCACCGATTTACTCTACGTGCAAAGGTGGTACGAATAAGATATTACTGAAGGCAAATCGTAATTAAAAAGTGACATAATTATGTGAATTCAATACAGTGTCTAGGATAGGTTATCCAAATCTCACCTGATCGTTAGCCACAAGTCCAAGAGCAAGATTCACTGCGAAGACATTGAACTAAATAAGATTTTCTGGGAGTTGATTAAAGCATGAAACAAACAGATTGGAAATGAATATAGCATGAAACACACACAGACCTGCTGTTGTGGACTTTCCTACGCCTCCTTTCCCTGATGCAACAACAATGACCTCTTTGACTCCAGCTATGGGCTTCTGTTTTGGCAAGCCTCTTGCCATGTGCTGCCTCTGTCTCTCCTGTAGAGCTCGTTCACCAGCACCTGAAGTCTAAACAGAAAATAAGCAGGAGAATGTGTGTCTGGAACACAGTCTAAACTGTAATGTCGTTGGTTTTATGCATCTATAAAACATTAATAATTAGAGCACCTGTAAGTTAATCAAAACATGTTAATGAGGTTTACTCACCTTGAAACGGATTTCATGTCTGTTTTGATGCGCAGGAACAAATCTGCTAGCCAAAAGTGGTGGGCTTATAATGTTTGAGGACAATGTATATATTTGCAAAAGCCTTTTGTAGCTGTCGTGTAATTTAACCATTTTATAAAACTCCCAGAAACGAGATTTTAGACTATGTCACGAGCACAAAAAAAGATAGAGAGACCGCTGTGGTTTCCATGTGACACTCGTTTCTATCGGTTTAGTACTTGGTTATGCTTTTGAATAAATCATGTAATGTACCACGAATACGAATATAGATGGCATGAGCTTTCGTGAAGTCGCAGCGCACTGTCGACTGTTGATGACGTATATTGTTTGGATTCTCACGCGGAAGCGGAACCCCCGGTAGTTCCATAGCTCATGTCCATGACCAATAAACTCGCGAGGACATTTCAAGTAAATTAATATTGTTTATATTACCTCGGAATTACATTGATCACTGTCTTTGACATCGGCATATTTCGTAGCAATGTCCGAGAGAACAGATGACGGCATGAAAGCGCGAGTGGTTCTCCAGCAGTGTCTGCACGCGCGACTGCAGGTCAAACCTCCGGATGCTGACAGTGAAGCTGAATGGGTTGAGGTATCGGGAAAATATTTCATTAATCAGTTCATCTTAACCACAATTCTAGTTTTTGTCCAACTGTAATTTTATTCTGATTGTTCAGATTAATAGGGGAATGGTTATCTACATCTGCTTTTTCAAAGGTGCAACTGAAGAGATTATCCCCAAAATGGGTATGCTATTGCTCCTGTCTTATATTTGCAATAAAACATACATACATGGATGAATTCTGAAGTGGGATATTCACTGTATTTCATTTCCACCTGTTTTCCCACTCAGTGAACGCACTGATGAACATGAAGCTTTGCGAGACAGAATCTGGAAAGTACACCTCAGTCCTTCAGCTACCAGGCAGTGTTCTCATAGTACCGCAAGCTACACTTGGAGGAAAACCAAAAGGAAAAGGGATGCAGTACCATGGTAACATTGGGAAAGATGAAGGCTTGAAGCTCTATGACAGCTTTGTGTCTCATTGTAAAAATGAACTCGCAGCCTGCAAGGATAGTGACACTATTACAGAGGTCAGACATGGAACGTATGGGAACAGACAAGTCCTGAAGCTGGATACAAATGGACCTTATACTCATCTACTGGAGTTTTAAGAATTGAAAAAAAAAATTGTAGATCACTAATATGTGGTTATATGAAGGACTTTGACTTATGCGGATCATGCAGAAGCATGAAAAGACTGTTAATACACATTTTCAGCTCCAATTACAATTAATGGTATGCGTACAACTGACGATCTATCGGTCTTTCTGTCTGTCTGTCTGTCTGTGTACTTGCTTATCTGATAAAGCAGTCCATAAATCAGTCATAATGTCTGTTGATTTGCTTGCTATTCAAAAATAGTTTCAGATGGAATATCTATCACGAAATAATCCAGATTTAACCAATCTAATGTTGCACAATTTAACTGCAGAAAATGACAAATTGCATTAGTAGTAGTATTGTACATCAAATTATAGTAAAAAAAAATGTGTGTGTGTGTATGTATATATATATATATATATATATATATATATATATATGTATGTATTAGGGGTAGGCATAGATTAATTTTTTTAATTTCGAAATTAATCTAGATTAAAATGGCTCAGTTGAATTGGCATTACGAATATATGTGCTACCTAAATAATAACTAAAAGTAAAGCCCTATTATATTTGAGATATCTATTTGTCAGTACTGCCA
>JAUMHG010000062.1:12126442-12138372 GCA_032359395.1 Enteromius anoplus | reverse complement strand
GATATGTCAGAGCAAGATATTTTCAGTTGAAGCAGTTCAAACATGCATTTTAGTCTGTATTTTGTGCAAAACGTGCCCTTTTTATACTCTTTTAAAACTATTACTTATTTTTAAAAGTGCTCTTTAAATATACGAAAGTTTACAGAAATAGTTTTGACTTTTAAAAGTTGGATTTGCCGTTGGATTGCCGATTGATTATTACTGATGAGATCATAGACAGTGGCAGCTTTAACAGGCTGCATTCAGACTAATGCACAAATCTCTTTCGATATATCAGATGTTTTGCTCTGCTCTGAAAACATAACCGACGATGTGCTCATCAGTTTCGTGTAAAAGCATTTGAAAATGCATTTGTAATATGCATTGCTAATGACTTCATTTATACAACTTTAAAGGCCATTTTGTCAATACTCATACCCAGATTTTAAAAAAGACCTAGTTGTATCTCGGCCAAATAGTGTCATATTCTAACAAACCATGCATCAAAGCTTATATATTAAGCTTTCAGATCGAAAAATCGACCCTTTCATCTGACTGAGAATCTTCCACGCCATTGGATTAACTGTGTCCGCATGTTGCTCTCCTGTCCAGCAGGTGACAGTAAAAGGCAAACATTTCCAATCTCTCCCAAACCAACAATCTAGAACAGTTTATGGACATGCACAACAAACATGAGCTGGAAAGCCTAAAGATCCTTGAAGTGATGCAGTGGCATGTCAACACGAGCAGACTGCAAGGTTTTACATCCTGTGAGGATTATTTTTGTATTAACTCTGCGACTGAGGGAACTATCGTTATACTGGATTAACGTTACTTTTATAATGACTCATTGTCTTCAAGAAAGCTGCTAATGGACGGCAGACAGAAGGAGCATTACACGCAAAGACGAGACACATCAGCTGTAAGACATCGAAAAACATGTGAAACAAACGAGGGGGCTATCCAGCCTTCTAATGGGGCGGATAAAAGGATCCCCAAACGAGGAGTACGCCTCAGTTCTCAGTTACACTCCAGAGATGAACATGTGCCGGTTTATACTCTGTTTCTGGTGCTTGTGCTCTCTGTATGTACACGCTTTTACAAAATCACCGAGCCTCCACATGTATGGTAAGTATTAGATGTAAAATTGTAATTGTAAACCTGCTATCGAAGCACGACGACTGAACACAATGGTCTATTTTCAGTTGGGATGAGACTCACTTCGGGAAAATGGGGAGCTATTACATTAACCGCACGTTCTTCTTTGATGTCCATCCACCCCTTGGAAAGGTATGGGTTTTCACCACTGCTAGCTGTAGGAAGACTTTGTGTAGTTTGTAGTCTGACTCAAAATAGTGCTTCTACACGTCTCACTTAGATGCTGATCGGCCTGGCTGGATACCTGACGGGCTATGATGGGACTTTTCCCTTCATAAAACCAGGAGACAAATATGAGCACCACAACTACTGGGGGATGAGAGCGGTAAATATCCAGTTCAGCTTATGCATATCTTTAAGACGGTTAATTTTAAGCAATTTACAAGTAATTATTTTTATTTAAGATTTTTTTTTTCAATATAATCATAAATCACATTTTAATTTAAATATAGCTTTTGCTTATTAAGCAAATTATTACATTGCAGCAATATTCCTGTCTAATGCTGCAAACCTTTATTGACACAATCTGTATTGTTAAAAGCGCTAATAAAGGTGACCCTAATTTTTATGGAATGATTTTAGACTCAAAATGATGCACAATTATCCATGCGCTACATAAATTTAATGCATGCGTCTTATTACAAACACACAAATACCTTTCGATTTGAGTGTGTGTACATTCAGGATTAAATGCTTGTACAGCGAATTGTACAAATTAGGCATGCTCCTTTTGGTTATTTCTCATAACCGACGCTCGTTAACCGATTATTAACCGGTTAACTGACAACATTATTTTAAATGAGAATTGAATTCAAAGGGAAAGCGCCTGTGAACCGTTAAAATAATAATATTAAGATCAAAGATGGCAACGTCCACAAAACAAATTCTTACCACTTTCTGACATGACAGGAGTCCTATCGAGGCGCGAGTTCTTTCATCAAACCTTCATTAACCGACAGCAGCTTTGCGCGAAAACTGGAGCATACGAATCGCGTGACAGAACACAAAACTGACGAGAAAGGCTCCGGCGGAAAACTGGCGAGATCTAATAAAACTTTCAGATGACACGCAGCTCATTTCTCCACCACTGTAAGTTCCCCAAAACACATATTAAACCATGTAACAACCGGTAGAAGCGCGTTTGTGTAGCAGAGCGCGCGTTCCTGTTCCGTTCACACAGTGCGCGTGTTCCGGGAACGCGGTTGAGAGATCCAGGTGAGTTCCGTTACAGAACGCGGTTGCCACTCCATGTATTAGGACTCAACAACTGTGTTCTGCTGCTGTGTGAATGTGGCCAATAAAATGCGAATTATTATTATTTTTTTTTTATTTTTTTTTTGTCAACACAATTTTATACAGACTATGAGTTCGTAAAATACTGAAATAAATAAAATTACCTTTTAAACCGTTTAACTGATTGTATTAATCGGTTAAACTTTAAATAGGTCGGTTAACCGGTTAAATTGAACACGCCTAGTACAAATAAAGACATGTGTCAATAAAACTGGTCTGTTCTACATTAATATATCATAAATTACGCATGCAAAAAGGAATCTGTGCATTTGTGAATCAGGTGGCACACGTTCATTTATTGACAAGTCGATCTTGTTCGGTTCGTTTGGATTTTGAGACTACATTTTCGCATTTTTACAGTTTTTTACAACACACAATTAGCAAATGTGCGTTTCTACACTCAAACAAATGGTGTTTAACTGGTGTCTGCATAATTATGAATTACATTAATGTGCTGGGTTCAAAGTCATTTTGCGAGTATTCGTGTTATTTTTTTTTATTAAAATGTCATCATTTGCGCGTGTGAAAGGGAATCCGTGCATGTATTTATTGATTCCTTGCTCGAGTTAATCCTGTTCGGTTTATATCGTCGTTGTGTGTGTGTGTGTTGTAAAAAGCTGTAAAAATGCGAAAATGTAGTCTCAAAGTCCAAATGAACCGAACAAGATCGACTCGTCAATAAATGAACGTGTGCCACCTGATTCACAAATGCACAGATTCCTTTTTGCATGCGTAATTTATGATATATTAATGTATAACAGACCAGTTTTATTGGCAAACATGTCTTTATTTGTACAAATCGCTGTACAAGCATTCAATCCTGAATGTACACACACTCAAATCGAAAGGTATTTGTGTGTTTGTAATAAGTCGCATGCATTAAATTTATGTAGCGCATGGATAATTGTGCATGCATCTATTAATCATTTTGAGACTAAAATCATTCCATAAATTTTGATTAAACAAATGTGGCATAATAGACTTTTACAACTTAATTTTTAAAAAGAACTACAGACCCCAAACTTTTAAATGTTAGTATATAATAAATAATATATTGAAGTATTGTATATATACATGTGTATGTGTGTGTGTTAATTGCCTAATATATCGTTAAAATTTTCTTGTTACATTATTATGAAAATCATACACCAAAATGCAATTTTCTGTTTAATTTAATCATGCAAAAGTGTAGCTTAAAGATCAAAAATACACACACACATATAAATATATATATATATATTTTTTTTTTTTCTTTTTTTCCAAAATATACTTGGAAATCTAAAGTTAATCTGATTTATGTATGATACTTATTTATTTATTTTTGGAGTAATGTTAATAATTGTGCTTTCTATGAAATTACCATTAGCTTCTTCAAATGTGAGCTTTAATCCCTGTGATGAATTTGTGTTCAGTTCTGTGCCGCTCTGGGTTCCTGTCTTCCTCCTTTTTCCTTCCTTATTGTCCTGGAGCTGTCACGTTCTACACCAGCAGCGCTCATCGCAGCTTCTCTGCTTATCTTTGGTGAGTGTGGAAGTGATCATCAGAGCTGACCTGTATTGAGTGAAGGCATTACGATAATGATCTAAATCTTAGTTCACTGATGTATTATGCAACAGACACCGGCTGTATCACCCTGTCTCAGTACATTCTCCTGGATCCCATTCTAATGTTTTTCATCATGGGCTCTGTTCTCTGCACGGTCAGATTCCACAGACAAAGACTCAGGTAGAGGTATCTGAAGCATCTCTCTTTGTAGCGCTACTGGTCAAGTTTATGTACCTAATATAGAGCAAATTTTCTTTCTTGTCTCTAGGCCTTTTAGCTTTTCCTGGTGGTTCTGGCTGCTTCTGACGGGGGTCTGCCTCTCTGGCTCTCTGGGGGTTAAGTTCGTGGGGCTGTTTGTCATCCTCTTGGTGGGAATTAACACAGCTTTTGATCTGTGGAGGCTGCTTGGGGACATCGGCTTGTCTTTGGTATTACTGTGAACCTGTTACAAGATTGGGTTTATCTCAGATATGTGCACTGTTCAAAAATTTGAGATCAGAAAAATGTTTAATGTTTTTGAAAAATATCTCTTATGTTAAACAAGTCTGTTTTTATTTGATCAGAAATACAGCACGAATACCATATTGCAATGTTACATTGAGTTTAAAATGTTAATATATTACAAAATATAAATTATTATTGTTATTATGTTAAAGCCCAGCAGTCGTTACTCTATTCTTCAGTGTCAGAAATCATTTTAAATTGTTGATTTGCTCAAGAAACGTTTCCTGTTATTATTTATTAATGTTGAAACCGTGATACTTTTTCATGATTCTTTTTGATGAATAGAATTTTTTAAGAACAGCATCTATTTAAAATAGAAACCTTTTGTAAAACTGTAAAAGTCTTCACTGTCGCTTGATCAATTTTTAATGCATCCTTGCCAAAAAATAAAAAATCTTACTGATTTCAAACTTTTAAACATTAGCTCATGTTGGGAATGTAAATATTTTCTCGTTTTTTTCACTAGCTGGATTTTGGGAAGCACTTATTAGCTCGCGTTTTCGGGTTGATAATGCTCCCATTGTTCCTGTACACTACAATATTTGCTGTTCACTTCATTGTCTTAAACCGAAGGTATGTTTGTGCCAATATTAATATTCTGTTCTATTAGTAAAGCAGTTTATTGTTCATTAATACAATGAAGTAATTCCAAAAAACTTTTTCTTTTTGATACACAGCGGTCCTGGGGATGGTTTCTTCAGCTCTGCTTTTCAGTCTCGCTTAATTGGAAACAATCTGCACAACGCCTCCATGCCCGAGTGTAGGAACAACTTAAGCTCCATTTTTGGCATTTTTACTCCTTCTGTTTCTTTTTACATTAAAAAAGCATTGAATATTGTACTCCTCCCTCCACACAGATCTGGCATATGGCTCTGTCATAACTGTGAAGAATCTACGAATAGCAGGAGGGTATCTGCACTCTCACTGGCACCTTTACCCAGAAGGTGTTGGAGCTCACCAGCAGCAGGTCAGTCTACCATCATTTACACTATCTGAAAGGTTTCAAGATTAAAAAATGATCTGTAAATTTTTAATTTTTTCAAAATTTCATATTAACACTACTGTTAAAATGTATTTGTAATGTTAAATCATCTTTCAGACACCATACCTATGAACATCTGAATATGCACATTGATTTGTAGCTGGATTTTACAGTAGTACATATTCTGTTTGGTGATGCATTTCTTACAGGATGACGAATCATATTCCTGTTTAAATCTGTTTTACAATTTACCTCATGTAGGTTACAGCCTATTTGCACAAAGATTATAACAACCTGTGGTTGGTCAAGAGAGCTGACAACTCTGACGGTGAGTTCTTGTACATGTTTGCATTATATTTCTAGATACGCTCTGCACAAGCATCAATAACTCCTGTTGTGTGCTAAGATCTTACAGGGTTCCCAGAACTGGTCCGACATGGTGACGTCATTAGACTTGAACACAAAGAGTACGTATAAGGCCTTTGGGAAAGTAAGTTATGGTCTAAAAGAATAATGTGAACGGTTAGTTTAAAGCAGTGCACGTCTGATTTTCTTCATCAGAACTACAAGAAATCTTCATAGTCATTTCCATGAAGCTCCACTGACCAAAAAACACCTGCAGGTCACAGGTTACGGTTTTGTGAGTACTGTATTTTTTTGCTTCATGCATTGGAATGTTTTGGCATTATTATAAAAACCATATTCCATTATCAGTTGATTAAGTGTGTTAGTGTCCTAATAAAGTAGCATTAAAAATTTTAAACAATAATGTCTTTTCATTTCAGAACGGAAGTGGAGACATGAATGACTTGTGGCAGGTGGAGGTGTGTGGAGGGAAGAAAGGAGATCCGGTGAAGGTGTTGCGTAGTAGAGTGCGTTTTCTCCATCGCTCTACAGGCTGCGTGCTGTGCTCCTCTGGAAAGACCCTTCCCAAGTGGTGAGAGCATTCATTTAGCAGAAACCTTAGATCTGGTCTGTAATGCATAACACACAGAAAACCATTTAAACTGGATTTTACTCTTCTACAGGGGATGGGAGCAAGTGGAGGTCACTTGTAGCCCATATGTCAAAGAGACCCCCAACACACAGTGGAACATTGAGGATCACATCAACCCTAAACGTATGTAATACCAAAGTCTCTTTAAGACAAGTCGTGTCACTCGGTGGCCATCTTGGAAATGTATCTCTTATCTCTTTGTATTGGGAAACACTAAATAAACTATTCACCAAGCTTATGATTCAATTTCATATTTGAAATCACCAAATGTAATCTGACAACAACTGTTTGATAAATGCTGTTTCTTTTGCTTAAATCGTGCAAAAAAATGTATTTCTTGTTGCGTTTTTCCTCATTTAAAACCATACGAGTGACACGTCTTGGGTATTCTATAGTCTTTGATAATACATAACTAATAGACAGAAATGTGCTATTTACCTAACTGTTTTCGCAACCTCTTTTTATGTCTACAGTGCCTAACATCAGTCTTTCAGTGCTCAAACCAACATTCCTGGAGATCCTCTGGGAGTCTCATATTGTGATGATCAGGGTAAGATAAGATTAGCCTAAAGGAAAATCTATCTATGTTGCTTATCCTTCGTATGATTCATGAATAAGTATATGGGTTTATTTTTTAGTAAAACTCTTGTTTTTTTTTGTTTAGGGAAACAGTGGTCTAAAGCCCAAAGACAACGAGATGAACTCTAAACCCTGGCACTGGCCCATCAACTATCAGGTAGATTATGTAAAAAGACAGGTTAAAGGAAACCACTATTTCCAAAGTGATATTTTATTATTTTGGATTAATTATTTATTATTTAGAATTAATTAACTTTGTTTTATTTTTAGTTATTTTATATGGTTTTATTTAAGTTTTATTTAAGTATTATTTTTATTTTTTATTTCATTAGTTGCCAAAACAGCATTTCTAATTGTTTTTATTTATTTATTTTTAAATCACATGTTTTGAAGATCCTCATCTACTATCTCATTATAATTCATTATTCATAATAGGGTTTGAGGTTTTCTGGAGTGAATGAGACGGAGTACCGCGTTTATCTTCTTGGGAACCCTGTAAGTTTATCTGACTTTTTTCCCTTTAGTTCCTTTGTCATATCGTTACTGAGAATTACATTTAATCCTCAGGTCATCTGGTGGCTGAATCTCTTGAGTCTGGCTCTGTTTGTTGTAATGCTGACAGTGGCGTCTTTAGCAAAACAGAGAGGAGTGGAAATGGAGGAAATGAGGAAAGGTAAGCACCAGCAGCACTACATTTCGTGCACTTAAAAAGATCAGAATGAAAATGAGTCTGAAACATATGATGTTGTCTTTCAGTGCACTGTCACACTCTCATGGAGAGTGGTGGGATGCTGCTTTTGGGTTGGCTATTACACTACCTCCCGTTCTACATCATGGGCCGCATACTCTACTATCACCATTACTTTCCTGCCATGTTGTTCAGCAGTATGCTCACAGGTACGACGGCCAGATACCTGTGGGGAATGCAGTGGTCCAATAGGTTATGTTGCATGAGAGAGCTGCCGCCTTTTCATTGCACGAAAATAAACATTTGCTGAAAGTCTATTCACCCTCATGCCATCCAGAATGTAGATTCAGGGAAGTTTACACTGACATTACATCATTTGCTCAGCAGTGGATTCTCTCCAGTGAATGGACGAGTCCAAACAGCTGATAAAAAAAGTGCAATATTTTTTGAGAACAGTTTTTGACGATGTTTTGATGTTGTTTTCAGTACAATAGAGAAAGCAGTGTTATGTTAGCTAGAAGCAATGGTTTGAAGATGATCTTATAAACACATCTTTTTGCTTTACAAGACTGATTATTGTGATGTTATTTGGATCCTCATTCTGACTGTACCCATAGGATCCATTGGTGAGCAAGTGATGGACTGCTGCATTTCTGCAAATCTGTTCCTCTACAAATTTTGCAGCATTATTTAGAATGTTTAGATACAATGTTATTTCAAAAAACACATTTAATTCTAACATTTAGCGACCTCCTTTATTTAAGGTATTACTCTGGACATCTTCCTCCAGAATTTACACCTTGTCTTCAGTTCATCCAAATCCCATCATCTTATGAGGGCAGGTCAATTTATACTCCTGTTAGGGTTCATCTACAGGTAAGGCTCTAATATTTAAATGCAGTTATTATTGGGATAACATCATTTTTATGCTTTCATTATTTTTGCATTTGGTGTTGTGAATTAACCAAGTTTATTAATTTTATCTAAGGCATAGTTGTGCATTTTGTGCAAATGTACAATGTGTTAGATTTTTTTTTTTTTAGGTCACAAATTCAATTTCTGTTATTGATCTCACACCTGAATTTCTACTTGTTTCAGCTTTTATCTATTCCACCCTCTCTCCTATGGTATGAGGGGGCCGCTGGCGCAAGACCCTGCCTCGTCCATGGCTGGCCTCAGGTGGATGGAATCCTGGGAATTTTAGACCGTTTTAGACCGTTTTGAATTGTGCAGGACTTCCTAAAATCGTTTTAACCATTTCAGTTGTTACATGTTGACTCTCTCATGTTATTGCGGATGTACCTTTAATCTGCTGGTGGGATGTTACGAAATGTTTTTAAATATTATTTTTATTTTATGCAATAATGTGTTTTACACTAAAGTTGATGTTGTTTAACTGCTGTAGCTGGACTAAACTAAACTGACAAGTGCCTTTCAGATTTCAAGAATCCAATGATGGATCAAATATTCACTCCTTCAGTTGGGATTTGTACATTTCATTTATTATTACATATTTTGTTTTTGTGCGAGGAAAAATGAATTGGTGTATTAAAAACGACAACCTTTTGATGTATCACAATATTATATTTTTCAGCTGCATGCATTGTGTTTTTGATCAATTAAAATTGCCAGTGAATTTCATTTTGGATTTTGCTAAATAATTAGCTGTGTCATTTTGTAATTGCGTTGCCTTAAATGCAGATCAATGGCTGACTGAGATAAATACATCGCAAAAATCTGCATGTATTTGGACTTTATTTGCCGAAGTTTTAACACTTCATGAAACACCATCATGCTAAGAAGAATAGTTTTATTTTTGTTATATTGTATATTTGGATCCCACTTTAGTGTCGTATCGTATCTTGCAAAACTATTTCCTCACAGGTTTCTAATCTCCACTTGTTAATAAAGTGGCTTTATTCTAGCCACTGTCTTCAGGCACCTTTATTTCAACCAGTTTTGCAATGTCTGGTATTTTCTCTCTTCATATTTGAGTAATGTTACATATTTAGAAATTTTTATTTTATCAAATTGGCACCATGGTAAAAACAAACTACGTTACTTCTCAAGGCAGCTGAAAGTCTCGTATTAATGTTGCGACATCTCTCACAAACCAAGGGGGCGGGGCTACAGGCACCCGCGACCTTCAGCCATTGGCTGCCTCGAATCACGTGTGTTGTTGTCAAGATGGCGTCTCCGAATGGAGGTAAATTTTAATTCTTCTTTTCCCTGGTAGCATTAGTTGTTATTGTATTAGTGCAACTGACCCATTAAACCTGATAAACTGTTAGACTGGTGAACATATATTCTTAAAGAATGGATGAATTTAGTTTCCAAAAAAGGCTTTTCCCTGGGAATAGCGTCATAAAATTGTAAGGAGTCAGTCATTAGCAAGCTACGTGTCAAGCGACATCGGTTACTATGTGAAATATTATACGAATGTATTGTTGCAGCGGTTACGCGGGAAAAGAGTACTTTTTATATCTTGCTTCTATTTTTAGATATGTATTTTTGTTTATTTTAACGTGCGTTCTTATTCAATGCAGCTAGCTCAGCTGGTTCACAACAATACAAACAGCTGAGTTAACAAAACATAACCTCCCCCTCTTATGTGACTTGTCATAACATTACATGCAAACTTTATATTATATTCTGCAAAACATTATTTGTTTTTATTCCTTCGAAGGTTACAGCATTTAAACTTAAACCGGTGTTGTGATAAAGGGCGTGTGTCATTTATTTATTTATTAATCTATTTATTTACTAGGTGAGGACTTTGAATCCTCTCTACTTAGTTTTGAAAAACTTGACCGAGCTTCACCTGACCTGTGGCCTGAGCAGTGTAAGTTTGAGTGTCTAATAATTATTGATTTGAGCTATAATAGTATATTATAAGATGCAACATTCACATGTTTCCAAATATGACCCTAACAAACGTATTTAAATATCTTGGCCTGTCAATTGTTTTTTTTTTTATTGTATCCTTGAATGGTGTTTTGAAAGTTCCATGTACTTGTTTTAACATTTTACCAGTACCGGGTGTCTCTGAATTTGCTGCGTCCTTCAAAAATGTGAGCAAAGAATCAAATTATACATTAAAATAATTTATTTTGGAATCAGACATACAACTGAGACTTCTGTTTGTTGTTCCAGCCAATCACAAATTCTCCGCCCAAGTGGATGGCTGAACTGGAATCAGAGGATATTGAAATGTTGAAAGGTCTGTTGCCTCTTTTCATAAAACCAAAATAAATATAACCATGCTCCAAGTTACATAATTTTGATCATGGACCTATCTAACACAGTTTTTGTTCAATTAAAGAGCTTAATATGGTTAGACAAATTGCGATATGGATTTGAAAAAGCTGTGGTGTGATTTTTTTTTTTTTTTTTTGGAGTTGGCACAACAAATATGAATCTCTTTATGTTTGTTTTTGTTTTTAATTAGAATTAGGAAGTTTGACCACAGCAAATCTGATGGAGAAAGTGAAGGGATTGCAAAATCTGGCCTATCAGTTGGGTTTGGAAGAATGTAAGTTATCTTATTTTCTTTGAAGCGTTCAGTTCATCTGTGCAGTAAGAAGTGGCTTGTAGGTTTTGTAAAGCCACCACTAGATGGCGATATTAGCAAAGAAGAAACGGGTTAATGAACACGAGCTGGTGTTAACCATTATTCTGCTGTTAGCTTTATGAAAGAGGTTCTTTAAAACATATAAATTATTATAAATAATCTAGCACCTAAATCCATCTGAAACGTACCAGAAAAGTGACTCCATTATTTATATGGCTTATTCATTTATTTTGCTTGGTAAGACTTAAATAAATCCCCATTCTATATTTAAACAGAACTGGCTTGTTGCCCAGTAGCTCTGAAATATTATATTACAGAATCGCTAGATGTAGTATTAACCCATACTGGCAGGATTACATAAATGATAAAAGTGTTCCCAAGACTTTCAAGATGAAAATGGGCATCAAATATACAAATATTGTGCAATTTGTAAAGTGAGTAATGAGTAACACTGGTTTCAGATATATTGCATTTCTTCTGGCATTTTGACCTTTTCGTGGCGTGTTCAAAATAATCCCCCAGAAATCTTCTTTTCAGTGAGAAACTAGGGTAAATCGACTTAAAGGTGCCATAGAATGCATTGAGAGAATATTTTAAATTGTTCTCTGATATGTACACAGAAGGTATGTAGCTT
>JAUMHG010000062.1:12099066-12126342 GCA_032359395.1 Enteromius anoplus | reverse complement strand
TTATGTCCGTGTACTGAACTGTTATTATTCAACCATGCCAAGGTAAATTCAGTTTTCCATTCTATGGCACCTTTAAGTCTCACAATCAAAATCAGTTTGCTTGAATTTACCTTAAATTATTATTTTGAGCAACTTTACTTATTCCAAACATGTATAAATTAAATGTCTTACTGACCTGAAATATTTCTTATCATATTATATTTGAGTAAAGGTTTCACCTTTCAGAGGGTTTCAGAATTTCTGTATTAGTACCAACTCTCTATGGTAAATGTGCTGTTTTTAGGTACATATTTCATGTTGCTTTTGCTATGTAAAAATGTAATTTTTTACAAATCGAAAGGCTTGATTCTGTTCTGCCTGCATTTAATATCTTTGGCTTTTTGCTAGCAGTGTAATAAGTCAACCTAGATGTCTCCACCCTCCTGTTATTTTGTCCTCTGCTTGTTCATAATGTAGGAATGCAACATGCTCAAAGACATTTATTCATTTTAACAGGAGTTAGAAATTAATTTCAAATGCTGAAAGCAAGTCCTCTCCATCTAATATATAACCCGTGCACAACATCACTGTGATTTAGTGTGAGTTTGGTTTCATATTTGTTTCTTACATATCTTTGACTGAACCCACCCACTGGTTTCCTGGAAAATATACTGGTGAAGTGATGAGAGTTCGCCTTGTGAGTTCACTGCTGATTTGTAAAATCTCCATCAAGAGAGCATGATTAAAGTAGGCTCATTCAACCAAGATTATGCCAAACATAATTTGTCACAGCTTTGTAAAATAATAGTCAGAAATAGTCAGCTGCAGTTTTATATAAAACCAAGTCATAATGTTAACCAAATGTTAAATATTAAACCAAATGTTAATTTTATCTGTTCAAAAATTAGTAAAAAAAAAAAAAAATCTTTTTAGCGGGGTGGTGGTGGGGAATGAAGGGAATACTTCAATTTTGGACATTTTCCATTTGAATTAAATGTATAGAAAATGTGACAGTAAAGATATTTACAATTTAGCAAAAATAAAATGTTAAAATAATTCAAAACAATATATATATATATATATTTCCCTCATCAAAATCCTAAGAATCATTTTTTTTTAATATTAACAATATAAAAATTATTTTCGAAGGATCATGTGACACTGAATACTGCAGTAATAATGCTAAAAATTCAGCTTTGTATCACTAAAAATAAATTACATTTTAAAATATAATAAAATTGATAACTGTCCTTTTCAATTGCAGTAGTATACATTTAACATATTTTAATTCAACAAATTCAGCCTTTCTGAGCCTAAGAGACTTTATTCTAAAAAAAAATCATACATAACTGTAGTGTGCATCATCATCATAATATTTATTTTAAGGTTTAAGTGATAAAATCCCAGGTGCACAATATGGTCTCAGGCTTTTTAGACTGTCTTCACGCATTTGCAGATTATTTAAAGATGTGTAACATGAACATAGAAGAACTTGGCTAGCTGTGCACTTCTATGCTTACATCGATTCATTACATTACAGAATTACGTTCCGCATCATTTCTAAATTCTATATTTTCCATACGCGTACTGGTATGCAAAGCCTCTGCATTGAGGAGACAGATATGAAATTATGATTATCATTCGGCTCAGAGCAGCATTTAACGCGGCGCGCTTTAATGTGGTGTGGTTTAATTTTCTTCCTTCTCCTAGCTGTCAGGAGAAGCCTTGTAAATCTGAGCTACTTTTTCATCATGTTTCTTTCTCTCTTCAGCGCCTTTAAACGAGCTGACGAGAGGTAGTGTTAGGAGACGGGAGGGTGAGGAGGAGGAAAAAGATTTACTGCACCTTTGGCACAGCGGCCATTAAAGTCCTGATCTGGTTAATGGGGATAATGCAATCAGGCAGTGAAAACTCACCCCAAAGGCAAGGTTATCAGCCACACATTTGTTTTAGATATTTATTTCGACCTTCGCCTCGGGCACATGCAGATTCAGAGTCTTTAGATGCATTGTCCGCATATGTTTGGAATTGAAAAATATGATCAGCAGCAGCATAAATTAAGCTTTGATTCATCGTGTACTCATGTTAAGCTTAAGGTATCTAAATAACAGTATATTAAGTATCTTAATGGCTT
The DNA here is from genome assembly GCA_032359395.1 of Enteromius anoplus. NCBI lineage: Eukaryota > Metazoa > Chordata > Actinopteri > Cypriniformes > Cyprinidae > Enteromius > Enteromius anoplus. The sequence goes on along the minus strand of JAUMHG010000062.1, from coordinate 12,124,229 downwards.
GATCTTGAGTGGATCAGCACATTTTCATGTGGGACTGCTACATGAGGCTTGCGACCGTAGGCAGATAAGGATATCATGTGCATGTGTGTGTATTTATTGGTGTGTGTGTGAGCGTGAAATGTGGGGACGTTTACCCCTCCTCTCCTAGCTGAGTGACGCCGATCAGGGTCGTTGTGGGAGGGCCTGACGCGTGCCTACCCCTCCAGCCCCCCACCAGTACCCATCTGCTGCGGGCCGTGATGAATGCTGCTGTCGGGGGGCTGCTGAGCATGGTCATCAGGCCCCTCCGCTCCCACAGGACCAGTCACTACACTGATAAGTACTGTTATTGAAGGTAATTGAATGGAGAGTGGTCCTCTGGGACAGCCAGGCCTCAGGCGATGCTGATGATATCTCTCCGATTCCACTGCGGCGGCTTGCACAGATGATGTAACACGCACTTGTTTCTACTTGAGTAATTGTGGGGGTGTTTTTTTAAATGAGGCGTCAAATAATCCGGAAACATCTTGTAGGTCTAACAAGATTTCCACTGTTTATTTGTGTGTTTAGTAGAAGGATAACCAGCAGGAATGGATTGCATTTCTTAATAGAGCCTTCTCCCTAACCCTAAGCATGAAATATGAATAATATCTCAAATCGTGCAGCTTGTTAAGAAGGGGTGTGCTAATACTTTTCAGATTTAGCTATGTATCCTTCAAACATCTTTGCAATTGCATAGCAAAACCCTGGCAACCATTCTAGACTAGTATCATGCTGGCAAGTTTGGTACAGTAAAGCAGCCCTCACATAAATCTAGTTAGTCTAATGTTTCCCTGGACAGATATATTGATTGCTGTTTACAGATAGGAGCAGGTATAGCTCAAAGACTAATGAGAGTGCCCACGATAAGGAAAATTAAGTCTTTTGAAAATCTAACATATTGCATAAAATAAAACAGTGTGTCAAGTTTTTTTTTTTTTTTTTTTTTTAATATACTGTTTTTGTGTTTATGGTGGCTACACTGTTTTCAAGAAATGACTAAAAAATGTCATGTAGTGCACTGTATAGGGTAATTTTTTTTTAATAAGGTATATGTATGTATATATGCATATATATGATATATACATATGCTACATATATATAGAGAGAGAGACAGAGAGAGAGAGAAAATTTGTGTATGCACACATATATACACACATACATATAGACACATGCAAGTGTGTACAGAATATAAAATAAATTACTAATTCATAATTGTATTTTTGGTGGGTTGCACCACATGACATTTTACAACCTGATCTAGCCTTGCTATATAATAAAAAAGGCCATATTATCTGACCTTGACATACAGTCACGAGGGTCTGCAGAGGTCCTCTCTATTATGCAAGTTCCTCTTTTTCTGCATTTTGGTCATATCCACTTTCATCAGATTAAAATTCAATACAATTGTAAAAAAAAAAAAAATGTTCAAGAAGTTAAAAAGCTTTCTTGAAATATTTAACCTAAGAAATAAAACTGAAAGATCATGTCATGCTATTTTACTATTTGATTTTTAAATAATTTTTAAATTAATAACTTTTCCTGCTTTAAAATGTCAGAAGTTATGTCATTTTTACAGACATTAGGGCCCCAAAAGAATATAAAAAAAAACAAAAAAACTTTGAAATAAATTTGAATTTGGAAATGAAAAACATTATTATTACATTGCATATGTATTCAAGACGTTGTATGCATAAATATATATATTTCCAAACAAATTAATAGATCCTCACAAAAACTGGGTGTGAATTCACTGACCCATACATGGCACTTCATAAAGCAGGAAAACTGGTACAGATGCACCATGCTAAAAGTTAAAGATTCACAGTTAGGAACAAAACTCTGACTCGCAACATCCAAGAACCTCCTGCTGTTCAATCTGTTCTTGCCCCCAGTATGAAGGTCACACTCGTCCAGTGCTAATGGCCACAATGTTCACTCCCTCCTCCCCTAGATCAATCTCTTCTCTATTAAGCGGAGTGTGTCGCTGAATATGATTGCAGTGATGCTACCCTACCGTAGTAATGTGCTTCCATCAATCCATCAGAGACACCCGACCGCAGGGGCAAGCAGTTATGAAGTGCTGCTAGATGACAGGCTGAGCTTGGGGAAAGCTCTCCTCGACTTTACTCTCCTCTGTCTTCCTGTCCTCTCATCTTCCCCTCCCCTCACACACTACTCCTGCTGCTTTATGGCCATTACACAGCCCGACCGGAGCAGGGAATGTTTGTGAAATCACATTCAAAATGTATATATATCCTTAATTTGCCTTCATTTTGACACAGAGTGCTAAGACCACGTTCAGACCTTTTGACCGCACAGATACATCCGAGCTGGGCTCAGATTTGGACCAGCGCAGCGGGAGATTGGAGGGAATTCATGTAACTCGCTCTCTCTTCTCCGTCCTGGCCACCACCTCTATCAACAGATCGGAAATGACACCTTATTTCCATAAATACATTAGGAATTCATTGGATTTTCTTTCCTAGCTAATCATAGCGCCTGTGTGAAAGCTTTTAGGCTTTTTAATGAATGAATTTTGACTGATTGCCTATTAATAAGGACACCTCTTGAACAGGGATAGGCTGTGGCAGAGCTGGCTGGCGTTGGTGAGCGCGTGTGTGTAATGATTGGTGGTGTCAAGCAGTTGGAGGGAGGGGTGAGAAGAGGAGAGCTCTCGGCTGGGACATTAAGAGGAAGCAGTGGCTCCCTTGGGAAATCACTCACCATGTCTGCATCTTAAATATCTCTGTGAAGTATCAATAAGTAGGTAATTGAATTTTGAACACAAACATGAGCATCAGGTGTATGTGTTCCAACGCGTGGACGAGAGGGTGGGTTTGTGTGCGAGCGTGTGTGTCTGTCCTCCCCCGTCCCATGAGGTTTCGGCAGCGAGAATGGATGTTAAATCCATTAAATAAAGATTACTCCCCGTAATAGCCAAGTGGCAGTTTCAGATGCGCAACAGGGGCACGATTAGTGTGTTTGACTTCTAATGAAAGTGAATTGGGGCAGTCAGGTTTCGAGAGAGAATTCAGTTTAAGGTCCAGGGATTCATTTTCTCCTTAGGCTTAAAAACAAACCATCTTGTCTCTAGATGTGCTTTAATGGCCTCTAAAACGTGCTTACATCTCCCAAGATAAAAGAGCATTTATTACAGTTAAACCGCATTGATTTTTGAAACAGAAAAGTTGAATGGTAACATATTATTGATTGTATTTCATTCAATGTGTTAGATGCATTTATTATTTTATATACATACATGAGCTCTGTGTGTGTGCATGCATACATATATGTATAATACTTAGAAATATGCTATATATATATATAAATACACACACTATATTTTAGTTAAAGATTATAGCTGTGATTTTACATCCGTAATGATAAATTATTCACCTTAATGTTATATTGTTTTATTATAATCTATTTATTTTTAAATGTATTAAAATTGATAAATGTATTTTATTTTTTGTTACATTTTATATTATGATATATAATACATGATTTATGCATGCTATATATTAACTGCATTTAATATTTTATCATATTTTAATTATTTCAGTGAAAGAAAAATACAGCTGTCATTTACATCTGTAAATGATACGCACACACACACATATATACAGTATGTATATAAATATACACACTATGGAAAACCAATAAAGGTTTCAGCTTGTTTATATTCATGTAAAAATATGGCATGCAGTTGCTTCAGACAATGGTATAAACATCATCCAGTGTAAATTGTAATTAATAATTGCAGTTAAACTTTCAAGGGAATAATTGACAATTATGATTGTTGTCATAATCGTGCAGCCATTTTATGTATATATATATATTAAGAAATCCTTATTTAAAGCAACCAAACCAAGCAACCATTACATTCGAGTTTGTAACACTTTAATTGTGCTCATATATTAGCTCACCTGTCGTAATGTTTTTTTGCCTATTATCTCGTCATGAAGCATATTTGCTTCATTCAAATATTAATGAGTGTACATACAACATCAAGAAGATAATATGGCCTCTGGAATCCATAATATGCCATTTAGTATGGATGTCACCGGCAACAAGCTGCTGATTAACTAAGTACAGAATTAGTAATTGACCTTTCTAATCAACTAAACAAATCTCTAACTCCTGCTAATCAGTATTGATCTGCCCCGTCCAGTGACAGCACCAGCTTTGTGCGTGTGTGTAAATGCTCATACTTGTCTCCCTCTGTGTGTGTGTGTGTGTGTGTGTGTGTGTGTGTGTTTGAGCAAGGCTAGCTGGCAGGACCCTCTACACTCCCCTTTTTAATCTAACTCACTCAATGCAAATCATTTCCCTTCTGCTCTGACGGGAATTGAGGATAAATGGAAATCTAATTAATGAGTGGATCAGAGGGGTGCACTCTGGTGAAGGGGTCTCATGGGAGAGTGCTTAGCCAGACAGACTCCTGTATTGTTTTGGACAGAAAATGTGAGGGAGATTGGGAGAGTAAGAGTTAGAGTGGGGTTGTTAGTTCATCTATGACGAAGCTCTTTCCCTGTTTTTGGACCTCTCCAGAAACCAGTGGCCCATTTAACAAAGCGTTAGCCGCCCTATCATTGACATTAAACCTGGGATTAAGACACACATTTACTTATGGAAAGCACTTAAGGCACTAATCTCTCACATTGAGACTGCAGTGTGAATGCTTAATGACTGTATTATCTTATAATGCCTTTCGTTACTTATTAAGTGTTTCTCTTATTATGGTGATATCTGTTGTATTAATACACTTAAGATTAGGATGCGTTTCAGGCTTTACTAGCTTTCTCAGGGATCTGACCACTGTAGGACCGCTGTTTGAACCCATGCCACTAAAAATAGAAATAATCAAACTTCTCTTCATTGCTGTGAATTTTACCCCAAATATTGTTTTGGGTATTTTTATATTTGTTAATTCATGTACAGTGCATTTTAATGCATTATATCATTCAGTTTTTGAGGGCTTATTCTGCTTAGTTCTTCTTAATTGAGCTTGATTTAAACACATAGTTATGAGTCATACTTGGGATGCAACGGTACAGTGAGCCCACGGTACGGTTTGTATCACGGTTTTCTGGCCCAGTAACGGTTCGGTTTCGATACATCAATATTACTGTACAGTATAGCGGGAGTCATTTGCAAGTTACAAGACAATATTAAATGTAAAAAAGGTACAGATTAAAAAAGAACACTTATTTTTGCCCTCTTTCAAAAACAGACAATTTAAATAGTGCAGTATAAAGTGAAATATAAACATGAACGTTATAAAAAATAAATATTGACAGCAACAGGAAAAAACTTAAATTTTCTAAATACACCATCAGAACAAACAACAATAACAAAGTGTATCAGTAAGTGGTGGCGCTTACTCGCATCGTCAAGTTCTGGAAATATTTTGCTGCTGAAATGTTAACCTACGCAGCCTGAGCCGGAAACAGAATTGATTAGTTTGTCTCTCGAGTTCTCGGGTTTTTCGGGTCGTCCGTTCATCACGTGACAGCCCCATAAGCTTAACCTATGCAGCCAGAGCCGTGCACGACTGAACGAATCACTCCCACCGGACGACTCGTTCTTCCCGAGTCACATTAAAGATTCATTCAAAATTAACGAATCGTTCAAGAACGACACATCACTAGTCTTGAGAATTCTGACCATCGCCTGATTGTATATGTGCTTAATACACAGAAAATACCCATTTTAACTAAAGTGAGTTCACCTGGGTGTGCCGAACCGAATAGGGCGAAATGAACGGTTCGATAAACCACCGAAAACCGTTGCATCCCTAAGTCATACCATATTCATATTTAAAATGTGTGTTATGAATATAAAGTAAATTAAAAAGAATATTAAAATATTACGACTATATTAAAATATCTTAATATAAATAAGAATAAAATACAAATATTGTAAATATTTAGATACATTAGATGTATAAATAATTATATTTAAAATATAATTTTTTATTATAGGGTCAGTAAAAATTTTTTTCCTTTTTTTCTTTTAAAACTAAACATGCTTTTTTTCAGCAATCCTGCATTTAATTGTGTTACAAGTTACAGTAAAGACATTTACAAACGACTTAATTCAAAACAATATATTTGTTTTTAATTTGTCTATTGATAAAAAAAAACAATTCTATTATGGTTTCTATAAAAATATTAAGTAGCACAACTGTTTTCAAAACTTATAATAGTGAAAAAAAAATTCTTTAAGGATCATTTGACACTGTAGACTAGAGTAATAGCTACTGAAATTTAAGCTTTGCTAACGCAGAAGTAAATTACATTTTAATATATAGAAAATAATACAGGAAAAAAAAATATTTCAAATTAAAATAATATATTACAACATTACTGCTTTTACTGTGTTTTTGATCAATTAAATTCAGTCTTGGTGAGCATAAGATATTTATTTCCAGCTTTTTTAAATTTTCAAAAGATTTGAAAACACAATATGAACTTTATAAAACAATCTGAATTTAGGTAGCATCATGTTTAATCCAGTGATAGACAGCTGAAGGTGAATCCACTGACACCTGCGCCTGTCATTAAGATGCCGCACAGGGCAGCTCATCTACATTACAATCTGCCACATTATTTCATTAGCTGCCGCCCAACACCGTGGCGTACCTTGTCCCTCACACCCATCACTCCCCGTCTGAAAAACACACCCAGCAGCTCATCACTGCTCGTGTCAACCTGACCACAGGAGGAGTCATAGCCGTTACACCTCCATTTCTAAACGACCAGCCGTGTCCCGTAGATTATGTAGATGGAGCTTTAAAAATGAAGATGAAAAAATGAGTTTAAAAAAACTTTAATGATGTGCATTATATTTCCTCCCTGATTAAAATATACAGTGGAAAGTTACTTCATCTGTGTCTGACAAGGTTTGGAGACTTCTTTAATATTATAATAATAACCTATTGACATTTTTCCTTTTCAAGCTCGAGAAATGACTAGAGGGAAATTCCTGAACATCTTGGAGAGACCCAAAAAGTGAAGAGCCAGATGGTGATGGATGACCTGTGGGGTCAGAAGCCAGTTGTTTGTAAGGCAGTAAACAGTAGCATGATGCGCTAAAAGCTTTCACTAATATTCAGTTGATTTGGGGTCAAAACATCATAACACCACATTGTTTTTGTATATATGTTTAAATGAGTACAAATGGTAGGACAGTGGTGTGCTTTTAAATAAATGTTCATTTATGTATTTAATTCTTACTCTACGGTTTAATACAACTTCAATTGTTTAATAAAAAAGCATTGTTGTTTAAATAAAGAACAGTTGGTTGTGCTCTTGTCTATTCCCCCCCTAGGTTATTTTTGGTTTTGTTTTCAAGACGCTTTTGGCATCAGCCTGGCTTCCTCCTGGCCGTCCAGTGACGTTTCCTAAATGTAGCTTCCATGAAACAATGAGGGAGTTCATGAAGTAGCATTCAAACTTTTAATTAGGGCAATAACTTCATGCCTGTGCCACTCCATCGACTGCTCCATTAATGTAAAAGGCTTTGACATGAGAGTGCTTCCTCACCAGTGCAAGGCCATTTTTGCCATTTAATGGGAATTGGAAGTTTTGAAGGCCTCCAGCACAAAACATTGCGTAAAAATAATATTGCTCATTGTCATCCCTGTTAACAAGAGTTGACATAATTACTAGGGCCATTTCTTCTCTAATTAGCACACTTCCAGGGACATTGGCGCAAACGGTCCGGGAGAAAAGGGAATCAGACAGGCATGCTGAATGGCAAACAAAGAACGCTCTGGCGAGCGTAATTAGGTGAGACAGTGGCCAGGACTGTTCTCGGCTGGAGATGTCGTAGAGGCTGCGGTTGCGGTTGGTGAGTGTTCGCTCTTGCTCCCACCCATTCTTAAAGGTACGCCTCTCCCCCAGTGTCTAATAAGCCCCTAATTGTCTTTCTGATTCACACGGAACGAGGAAGCTGCAGTCAGACCCTGCAAAGCTACTGCTGGTGTCTAATCCCACTCTGGAGCACACTCTTTTTTTTGTTTTTTGACTGTCTAAACAAGCTATTTTGTTTAACCCTGTGGTGCTCTTCAGTCACTTTTGACCAAAAAGGTTTATAGGTTGATTTTTTTTTAAAGATTAACTTAATCGGAACGGTTCAAAACTTTTTCTATGAAAATAAATAGAATTTTCAAGGTACAATCGGCAAATTCCACAATGCTGGGGAATAAAAAGGTTGCATGTAAATGACCCTTCACAGGGAGCTTGATCGACAGGTGATCTGACCAAACATAATGAATGAATTTACCATTTTGTCAGACAGACACATCAGACGAGAGTAGCGTTAAATTCATTTCTGTGGACTTAATTGTGTATTGACTTCTTTCCACAGTTGAAATACAATATCTTTTGCTGTCCATTTATTTTTATTTCATGCTTTAAGTAAATGCAAAGAGACAATTGTTTCACATTCTGCTTGAACTTATTTGCTTCTGAGATCTGTCACGACACAAAGAGCCACAAAAGGTTATTTATTGTTCGAATTTCTCCAAAATTGCAAAATTTGAAAGTTAAGACTTTGTACTTGTAATTAGAATAAATTACATTTTAAAACACTTGCAATCAGTTACTTTTCTGATGATATGATTTTTACATGTTACATCAAATAATAGCAATAAATTAGTTATGATTATATGTATTTAATATATTATATATATATATATATATATATATACACTTAATATATTTACTTAAAGGACACTGAGATTTTTTTAAAATAAAAATGTTATTTATTTTTAATATTTCATTAAAATTATATTACTCTTTGCAATTTTGCAACAACATGATACAATATTATCCTATTTGAGTCAAAGTGATAAACAACTTATTCACTTATATTCACTGCGTGAAAACGTGAGAGCAGCATGGCTTGTCAGACCTAGCAACAGTAACTAGGGGGGCAGGGGGGGGTCTTTGCGAAGGGTCAATTATGCATAATTTACTGTTACTACTGTCAATAGATGTAACTAGGACACAAAAAAAAAGTGTTACTACTATACTACATTCTGTGTTCAGGTTTGTCTGTACTAATTGAAGTGAAGTATAAGCTTGACTATTCTCAGGCAGGCATTTTTCAGCTTTTTCTTGGCAAGCGATCTCACACACTAGCTGTATGAGTGTAAGCTCTCTCTGTCCTGTTGTTGATCTATTAGTAGTCTAATTCCTGGACTTCATGAGGTTTGACAGAACTTTGCACTTGTTGGTTCTGTACAATTGCGTCCGTTACACTTTGTTGCCCTCATACATTGTGACAGTAGTGATGCGAGTGACTGTTGTGAGCGGACCGGTCAGTAAACTGACATCACAGAAGCTGCGGTTCATGGCCTGTCATAGGTCCTGTCCAGACATGCTCCTTCAGATGAGGGTCATTCCCCACAGAGGGTCTGTCTCCAGAAACACCAGCACAGCCATAAACAACCCGTTGCCCTGACCTCGACGGGCCTTGCTGCCCTAACAAACGTCAATCCGATGTGCCCTCAGGCCTTTAATTAGCTGTCAATTAGTGCAAATTAATCAACTCCTCGCCTAATTAAGCAATGCCGGCAGGCAGCTTCCAAACACACTATTGTGGGAGCTGTATGAGAAAACTGGAGCTAGCAAACTCTCTCTGCATCAGGGGGTCATCAGGCTCTTAGCGGTTCGTGAGGAAGAGAACTCTACAGTTCCCCTTTTTTTCACCTACTCAGCACAAGGTGTTTGCCATTATCAGACTGCTGTCCTCAGTATCCGCTCAGAAAATACTGAGTCTCAGGAAAAAGAGATTCCCAGGAGACTTCGTAGTAACTTTAAAACACCGCACTTCAGTTGAATTCAACACAGGTTTCTTAACTTTGAAAAACAATTGATTTTGCTTTGTTAAAGAACATTCTGGGTTCAAAACAAGAAAAAATACGCTAATGCAGTGGAAGTGAATGAAGCCGACTTTTGGAGGAAATAAAAATGGGAACGTAAAGCTTCTAATTGTGTAAAAGCACCTACAGTGAGTCTTTAGGTAAAGCTTGGCATTTTTACGGTTGCTTTAGGATTTATGGCATTGTATTTTTATGGCACCAAAGTTGTACAATTGGGCCCCAAAAATGTTAGTAAGTGATTTTTGTTAAAACTGAAACTGTTATCATATTGTATGCGGCTTGTGCTTTTACTATTGAAACAAAAGGGAGTATTTTAATATTATTTAACTATGCAATTCCCCCATTCACTTCTATAAAGTGCCTAGCTGCATGTTTTGTTGTTTTTAAAGAAAAGGAGGGGTGGTGAGTGCTCTCGATTGAGCTTAACTTGTACTGAACCTGGGGCCTGTTCCATAAAACAAGTTTACAAAATAAGCCAGGTTTATGGCAGATAGTCTGGCTTATTTTAAGCCAAATTAACTGCCAATAAGTCAGACTAACTGAAATAAACCTGGCTTATTTGTTAAACTTGTTTTATGGAACAGGCCCCTGGAATGTTTCTTTAAACATATATTTCCTATCAAATGATGTTTAATGTATTTGAACTTTTATGCTGATAAAAAAATATATATAAAATATTCGTAAAACTTAGTTTTTTATGTAAATATATCTCGATACTTTTGAAAATAGTTGTACTACTTGAACTAACATGTTCTATATATGTATGTATGTGTGTGTTACTTTTGTTACTTTTTAAATGCATCTTTAATGAAGACAAATCTTACTGACCCAAAATTTTTAAAGGTTATACCAGAAAGAATCACTTAACTGTGTTGCAATTATTAATATACATTCTGTTAGGTCTTATTCAGAAATGTTTCCCTATATAATTGCCCCATAAAAACATGTCACTAAAAGTGAGGGGAAGCAATAACTATGTTTATGCACAGTATTGATTGTTTTTATGTTTAAAATGAACGATTTTAAAATGAATGATTACAATTAATGCTAAACAGTACTGAGTTTAATATCAGAGGTTGTGAGTGAAGGGGAACATGAGTGGGGGTTTAGTTCGGAGACAACCCTGTATGCTGCTGTAGACTGTGTGTGTGTGCTTGGTGTACAAAAACAAAATGCAACATTAAAAACAATTCATCTCTTCCAATACATTGCAAATACAGAATTATGACCAGAAGAGCACAAGCGATTCTTCATTTAGATTGCCTGGCATGAGAAGATCAAGCACCGGCAATCTGAGTAGGGATCGGACTAATGCAATGCAATGTTCCTATAATACAGCCCCATCCCAAAGCTCATTACCTTGTGGTGACCTTCCAGCAGCGAAAGTTCTTCCTAAAGACAAATAGCAGTCAAGCATTTCAATATAAGAGAGGTCTTTATTTGTACTCATCACATTATACTGTAATTGTTACAAGTTTGGACAAACTCTCATTTTAGCAGCTTTGAAAAAGTACACAAGGGTTGAGTCACGTATTTTTCGTACAGGTCAAGGCCCACGAGAGACTGAATATTCAGAGAGGGTGGTAGGGGGACAAATTTTTGCAACAGCTGTTTGCCTTTTAATCTGCCACCATCAGATCTTCCAGTCTTTGATAGGCCACCCAATCTACACGAATGACTGAACTAAATCTTTCCTTAATCTACAGCCTTATTAGTTTGTCCTCTTATGCATGTAAATCAGGATGCAGTCATTTTCATATGTAGATGGATTATTAAAAGCTGTGGAGGGAGAGTGGGGTTTTTTCCCCCTCTCACAATAAACAACAAAGCCCTGCACAGATTACAGCAGAAGCGGTGGCTATGAGAGGGCAGGAAGCAGTTTGTAATTGACAGGCTGCTTTGACAGAGCGCGAGCCTTGTGAATAGATGGGTTTATCTAGAACGGGTGATGTGTCATTAGCATATCTTGATAACATTGATTTCTTCATTACCCTTAATGAAATTTCCACTTAATGGCTTCTAATTAGTTTCAACTGGTGCCTATGTAATTGCAGCGGTAATATTTTGCTCAGCAGCGCGAGGTTTGATGCTTTGAGGCGACGCGGCCGGAAACTCTTGCGTGAAGTTTTATTCTCTCGCGCTGCTTACGCGTTTGTTGTCTAAATTTGCAGATCAGTCGTTTGCTATATTCCTATATGTGATTAAACTTTACTTTTGTGCGGCTGCCAGTTTTGATGATCATCTCATGTAACTGCCATGGAGCCAGGCCAACAAAGAATTAGCACGGATGGGTAATTGAATAATGTCCCATAAGGCCACAAATCACATGTTATTTTTATATTTTTAGCTGTTCAAAAAGGATTACGGTGCACCTTTAGCAGTAAAACCGGGGGCATGGATGTTATCAGGCCACTTCAGCAGGATAAAACATCTCGAAGTGTTATTAATTAGCCAGAAAAGCCACAGATCAGGCGCTGTCTCGCGGGAGCGAGCGCACTGGTCTGACGTTAGCTGCTGGTGTTGTATGAATCATGACGTTTATTTATGCATCGGCACATGGCACTTTGATAAGATTGGTGTTATCTCTGTCTCCATCAACGGCTCGCTGCTCATTTCCATAAATTATCTCCCAGTAATTATCCGTCCAGATGTCCAAATTGTGCCACAAATTATCTGCAAAACGAATCAAAATCCCACTGTAATTTAGTAATAGCTGATTAGACCTCGGTGTATTAAAGAAACTTGGATCTAATTAGTATAAGCTATATTTTGCAGTCTGTTCAAATGGGTACAACTATGTTTTGAATGCAACAGTTCTTCTGAAAGTGCAAGAATAACACAAAATAGCCTGCATACTGCTATACTTTTTATTCATTTAAAATTAAACATATAAAAAGAACTCTTCGTATTTTTATAAACATGTCATGGTACATTCGTAATGGCCCTCCGCTTCCAGTTGACCAAGATTAATTAAAAATCAATTTAATATTCAAATGCAGGCATGCTTAACATGCGTTATATTGAGCTGATTTCCTAGAAGAGTGTGATTTTGACAAAATACACCTGTTTTCGTTTTTTTTTTAATGTTTTTTTATTTATTATATTTATGTTTTTATTTGGAGGGGGTGAGGGTCTAATTAAAAAGCAATTAAAAAATTACAAATTCAACTCTTGAAAATGGAATTTTGCCACTATATCTTAAGATAAACAGTATAGGCTAAAGCCATTTGGGCTTACAATTTTATAATTATTACAATTTGAAAATTCTAATTTTAATATTTGCCCCTTTTTTAATATAAAAAGATCAAACGGAATGCCACTTATAAACGTTTTCTCAATCATTTGTAAATATTTATAGAATTTGACACGTGTTTTTTTCATGATCTCAGACATCATGACCCACTTATTGCCTTTTATTTCAAGCTTAAAACTGTTTCAGCTTTTGCAAAAGAGAAATATAAGAATTAGCCTATAAATCACAGGTTTTGAATCCAACAGAAATTAGCTAAGCAATCCATTTCAGTGACAGACGTTCTGATTTAATTATTTGTTAGTTTTATCAGAAAGATTATTTATTATTTTTTGGTGCATCATGCTGCCTCACAATAATTGCGTAGGCTATATATGTTCTGTATTGACGACATTACATGCGTGCTGTATGGGTCCTTTTCTATTTTAGATATTTTCCTAATTTCGATTATTTTACCATGTAGATGCACGCAAAAAAAAATTGATTATTGAAGTCTTTTATATCACGGTAAAATTAGTATTAACGGTTATTATTATTAATATTGCTAGACCTATTATTACTTTAGTCGAGTAGCCTATATTTAGTTCGAAATTTCATTTTCGAAGCGATCTCATTTTATTTGCTAATTCTAGTTAAATGTCTGATTAACACATAATGGTAAGCCATATGTGATGTGAATGAAATGACATGATGCATAAAAAACAGTGAGAGCAACATCCTGTATCCTCTGGAATTCTAAATCGCTTACTCTCCGCTGATTGGCTGTTGAGTTTTGACCCTTGTTGGGATGGACCTGTTGGATAAAAGGAGAATTTCTAGAGGGATCATGCGTATTGCGCCGTGGATGCCTGTGCACAAGGGACCGACTCGTATGTGAAGAAGGGAATAGTCTCAGAGGCACCATGACAGGAAAGGATGGGGCTGTTTTGTCGGAAAGTTTGAACAAATCAAAATCAGCGTGTGCCGCTGAGAACGGGAGAAATAACAATCCACATCTGTCAAAGAGCAGCAGCACACATCCGCCCAAATGCACGGGCTTCGGCATCCAGGAGATCCTGGGACTAAATAAAGAGCCGTCCTCGGCTCCGCGGAGCGCACTGGACTCGTTCCCTGCCGGGGCGCACCTTCTAGCCAGCAGGTCGATGCTCGGTCCAGCTGGTGTTGGTGTTGGGGTCGGGATGGGATTAATTGGCCCTGGAGGTATTCCATCGTTCTACAGCCAGCCCGCGTTTCTTGAGGTGCTGTCAGACGCGCAAAACGTCCATCTGCAGCCGCTAAACAGGACAGTGGGACCGCTGGAAACGAACCAGTCCGCCAGCTCAGGTACACAGGCCAAAGAAATTCAGGTTTCATTTTCTTCAAAATCAAAATTCAATTAGGTTACTCTTTGTTTTAGTGCACTGCCGTTATTGTTAACCGAGAGGGAGAAGGCCTTAATAAACACCTACATTTTATAGCCTAATATTCTTATTAATTCTTATAAATATTATCAAGATGGAAATGTGATTTAAAAAGGCCTTCAACCTGTTGCCTGTTTTATTTAAATCGCATTATTTGTTATAATTATCCTCCAAACTCTACCTAATTATTATCATCAAAAATTTGCTTTTCAAAAAATCAAAGGACTATAAGAGTTGCAAAACAAATATTTCGCATTTTGAATAACATTTCCCCCGATGTCACAGATTCAGAGGATGTCTCTTCAAGTGAAAGGAAAATATCAAAATCTTCAATGAGCCAGAGCAAGAAGAGAAAAAAGAGACGACACAGGTACGCTACTAAAATTGATGTAAACAGTGAAACAACAAACGCGTAAAATGATTCTAGTCTTCTAAAACGACTGCCTCGATTGTTTGGCAATCATGGCCAATCTGAAATCAACTGGAAAATAACATTTTCATGAACAGAAGAACTGCGGTAAGGATGTCCAAGATCCTTGTCCCCTTTTAAAAGAGCTAATTATGCATATTTTTCGTACTAATTTGTATTTTTATATTGTTATATTTTAATAGGCATTTGGATTGTTTTGTAGACCATATAAAAATGGTGAAATTAAATTTAGAAATAGACAACATATTGCTACATTAGACTACATTTAATACAGCAATATGTAATATTTCAGCGTTTTTAAAAAAATTATCATGAAATAATAAGAATAAATAAAATATTCTTTTAAAAAATACACGCACAATTGTATTTGTATTTTGAATTTTGAATCTAATGGCCTCGACATTTCACACGATTTGAGTAGTTATCGAAATACAATTTTTCTAAAACTGATTTCCAAAAACATCTGAATGTTCTTTTTTTTTTTTGTAGAACAATATTTACATCTTACCAGCTGGAAGAACTGGAGAAGGCATTTAACGAGGCTCATTATCCGGATGTGTACGCCAGAGAAATGCTGGCCATGAAGACCGAACTGCCCGAGGACAGAATACAGGTAACATATTTACACCAGCCTTTTAATTGCATGAGAACATAAGAGAACGACGAGGTGCTCTTTTCGACCGCTCTTTCTTTGTTTAGCCTATGAAATAAAAAGCCTGAACGAATTATTTGGTGGTATGTTCCTGCATTCAGTGATCCCTCTTTTCTGGCGATTTGTTGTTACTGTTGTAGCCGTACAAAATAAAGTAAAAAGTGTTATTATATATTTTTATGATTTATTATTAGCCTATTGCATTTTGCTTTTACATTAATTCTTGCCGTGTTGTTTTTTCTTTGAATTGCGTCAGCTTTTCTGTCTTTGTTGGGCTATTTCGTTTTGTTTTGTTTTTAAGGAAAATGCTTCGAACATTTTCTGTTTTTATACCTAATGAATAACTAGGCGTGAGTATGTTGTTTTACGTTATTTACAATTAAATCGGCCTATTTAGACTAAAAATGAGGAAATCGAGTACGACTAAAACAATTTTTTAAGGATGCAATAAAACATCCAGTTTGGGTTAAAATAATATGAGCTGTATCTTGCACACAATTTAAAAATGCAGCACGAGTTGGGGTTTCTCATCGGAGAACGTCTCAGTACCTCAGATATGCTCGGAAAGCCCACTCAAGAACTCTTTCCTCATGCTTTGTTGATATCGGAACTTCTAGGTTCCTCAGAGAAATGACCTCAGAAAGGTCAGAGTCTAAGGGTTCTCAAGAATTTGTGGTGTAATGGTTAGTCCTTATTTTCTGGATGTCAGCTGGAGAAGCTAAATATTAGGCGTATAGGGTATCACATGTGCGATTTATTGAAGTTAGAGTCCTCTTATCAGTCCATGTTCATGCATTTTTAGATAGGCCCAAAGTATTATTTTTTTTTCATACGTAAGAATATGTTTTAACAATGCTATCAAACGTTTCAATGATTCGTTTTTCAGTCGATAACGTAGCCTATTAAAATAACATCACGTGACTTTATTATAGCTAAATATAAATAACATTCTCTTAGATAACAGATCATCTATAGGCCTGATCCTGCCACACTACTAATTTGGACTGCGAGACGAATCTAAAGCGCTAAAAAATTGCCTTTAATATTTCGTGTAAAAATATGGAAGATGTTTCATAAAAAAATATAAACATATTTTTTTTAAAGTCCTAAAAGTCACTGTACAATCCACACACTGACTATATCGATCAAGTGGAGCATCTCGGACAGATAATATCTCATCAGCCTCAGTTGAATGTGAAACAATTTGCTCTCTGAGTGTGTGTGTGTGTGTGTGTGTGTTTGTGTGTGCGTGTGTGTGTGTGAGAGAGAGGGGCGCTAACGACCTAATCAAGCAATCAAGGCGGAAGAAGATTACTGTGTGACCTGAACCATCCATCTGCTGGCACGCCTTTTAATTTCCTTCTCATTACGGTGCCTCTCGGTGAATACATAATAAGGAAATAAATAAATAATTCTATTTCAATCCAAAGTAAAATTAACATCTAATTTTCTCATCGAGTGTAATTAGTTAAATGAGAAAAGCTCGCCGTGTTCCAGGGGAAGGGATGTGGCGAGATGTGGGGAGTTCAAATGAAATAACTACATTGAATTTATTAGCACGGGTCAATGGCGCTGCTCTCCTGGGTCCTGCTCGTTTAATTTCCCGTGATATTTGCCCGCCTGTCCACCATCGATTGGGCTCGAAATTAACTTATTTTTCAATCAGCTTGTGCGTGCCCTTGGGGTCGTCTCTCATCTCTGTCTTCACCCGCTTTCTTTTGAGCGCCCGATAACCAATTTCTCCTCAAAAAGTATCTTGCATGAAATGAGGGCTATCATCATCGGCATTACCAGAAAAGATTGGAAAATGGTTTTGATAATTTCTTATCCAATGTCTGGCCTCTCTGGACCCGGGAGCCCCTCCTCCTCTCATCCGTCAGCTCTGCTAGCAGCTAGAATTAGAGAAGGGCAAGTGCTGGTTAAGCGCTGAGAGGCGCCGCGCCGCGTCATGACTCAACCCAACCGCAGGCGACGCGTCTTTAGCTGAAATCGACACTACGGCGCCTGCCTGCTTAAAATGTTTGCTCGATGTTAGGACAGGACTGCATTAGACTACAATGAGCCAATGAGAGGCGACAGTCAGCTTTGAGACATAATTGGTTAAGAATAAAAAAGAGTATATTTTCATTGGCACACATTGATAAGATGTAAATTACTTTGCTATGCGACCCTGGATCAGTCATAAGGGTCAGCTCTTTGAATAAATAAGCTTTCTATTGATGTATGGTTTGTTAGGACAGTGTTTGGCCAAGATACAACTATTTGAAAATCATGAATCTATGAGTGCAAAAAAATCTAAAAATCACATTTACAGCTTTCCAAATTAAGTCCTCAGTAATGCATATTACTAAACAAAAATGAGTTATATATATATTTATGGTTAGGAAATTTACAAAATATCTTAATGTTTACTTAACGCCTAATAGGCCTAATATTGACCCATGTATTGGCTATATATACTATTGCTACAAATATCCCTTGCGCTATCTATGACTGTTTTTTTGGTCCACGGTCACATATGTTATGGGCTCTGTATTTGCAAGTTGCAAACTGTTTGATTTTCTTTTCCAGACTAATTTTTAATTACTTCATTAAAAACTGAAAATGATGCCATTATTTACCAAATTTTTCTGTCGTTTCAAACCTGTGTGATTATGTTAGATAGACTCTCCTCACTGCATTTATGAGAGTAAATCATCTTTAACATTCTTTACCAATATACAAATCGTTTTTTATTGTGGACAGGTGTGGTTCCAGAACCGGAGGGCCAAGTGGAGAAAGCGGGAGAAGTGTTGGGGTCGTAGCAGCGTGATGGCTGAGTACGGGCTCTACGGTGCCATGGTGCGTCACTCCATCCCTCTGCCCGAGTCCATACTGAAGTCTGCTAAAGATGGCATCATGGACTCTTGTGCTCCCTGGCTTTTAGGTATGCTAGAAGATATTACGATTGATTATTATTTTTTATTGTTATTATTTATTGAACAAATTGATCTTTATTAACCGTCATCATAAATATATATATATATATATATTTTTTTTTTTTTTTTAATTTTTTTTTTTTTATTATTATTATTTTTTTTTTTATTATAAGTTTTATTTTAAATGGCAAGAATGTTTTCATATAAACCCTTTTCCATATCTTGTCCCCTCTGATTATTTACAGCCTTGCTTATTCTCAAAATATTTAATTTCACTTGTCACCCTGAGCACTGCTCAAGTATAAACAAGTTAAATGAACACTACATGATTTACATTATGGAGAGTAGATCTACATCATATATCTAACCAGCAAAATTGCCAAATTGCCAGTAGCTTGTGTTGAACTTAAACATGCTGTAAATGAACAAATTGGATTACATTTACAATAATGTTCTCAGTTGATAATTTAAATGTTTCTATGCTGAAGATATCTTAGAGATGTTTTAAATAGCATTTTTTGAGCAATAATTTGTTGTATTGCAATAACCAAAGAACCAGAAAGGAAAAAAAGTTTAGTCATATATTAACATTGCTACATAAATAAATAAACAAATTACTTATAAGTTGTGTTATTTGTCTGTGTATTTCTATTTTGCTTTTGACTATTCTGTTTTGAATAATTCTGTTCTTTAAAATAAAATATAATAAATAAATAAATACATAACCAATGACATTTCACAACCTCTCATTTCCTACCATAAAATAAATAAATAAATAGGAAACAAAGAATTTACTCACATGATTAAATTATATTAACAAACTATAAAAAGAATATTATATTTACATTGCATTCATCTTTTATTTATCCATTTATCTTTGATGCAATTCACGACACTCATGGCTCAGATTAGACTTATTTTGTTACTAAATCTAAAATCTGTCTCTTGCTATTTCCAGTTCAAGATGGTTTTCCTACCACCAGCTGCTTTTCTAAACACGAATACCCACCATTCTTTGCAGGGATGCACAAGAAGTCCATGGAGACTGCTGCCGTCCAATCAAATGAGAAGTCAGATGTCACTCAGAAACCGACCAATCCCAAGCCGGATGAAGCCGCCGAGGCTGAGGAAAGGAGGACAGAGTCACCCATGTCCAAAGAGGAACTGAGGGAGAACAGTATTGCTGTTCTCAGGGCAAAAGCACAGGAGCACAGTGCCAAAGTGCTGGGAACGGCTTCCTCCGAGAGACTAGAGCAAAAAATTGAGACGTCGGAGACAGAGGAGAAGTCCAGCGAACAGTTAGACGCAAAAGAAGAGGAAAAGAGTTCTTAGATTATGCACAGTAATTCATCCCTTCTTAATGCCAGAAAACATAGGCTTGGTGTGAAAATATCATCTTTCTCATATTCCTGCACTGATCCCATGACAGCACTGGACTTTTGATCGGTTCTCTGCATTTTATTTCACATTAGCAAGGTCAAAACCATTTAGAAATTTTCAGTATTTTGATAGCATCATGCCAGTGATAAAATAGATTTTTTTCCCCTTTCAAATATAGGCCTACAAAAATTCCAGTCATAAAAATTCTATGAGTACGTATAGGGCCCCTTCATCATGTTAGCAGCCTCCTCAGTGCTGTCTGCGAAATTGCTCAATTGAATTAAACCATAAATGTTTGGATATTTATGATTATTGCAGTATTAAATAATGTTGCCATCAGAATATTATTGGTCAAGAACTCATACCGAGCTTTGAAAGAACAGAATTGAAGTGCTTTTCATATTAATTTTGTACAGTACCCCGTCTTCAAACTCTCAGTGGTAAAAAGTTGTAATAGAGTGTATTGCTGTATATATTGTAAATGAAAATAGCCTGCTACAGTATTGTTTGAACTATACATTAATGTACTGTAGACTTATGTGCTTTTTTTCGTAACATGTAAAATGTAATACAAATTATAAAAAAAAAAAGATGAACGATACTAAACTGTTTTACATCAAGTGTGTTTTAATTCAGTCTTAAGTTAAGAAGAACATGCATCAATTTGATTGAGCAGATTTAAGCATTATGGGTGTCCCGAGCTCAAATCCTGTCCCGAGGATCTTTCTGTTTGTACATGTGTTATGTAAATACACACACATACAGTATATACTGAAACTATTGATTTATATTCAATATAATTTACATTAAATATATTTCATATACCAATACAACATTTTTCATAAATATATACATGCATTTATACAAAAAAACTTTTATTTTGGATTTGATTAATCGCGATTGATCATTTGACAGCACTACTTCAAATACAGTACACCAAAAAGTAATCCAAACTTGCGCTGACATATTTTGCACTGCACTGAAAACAACAGTTTGCTAATAGATTTCAGTAACAAATACAAAGAAATGGCAAATAACACCAAAAATTCGGAAGCAAAAAACATGAAAAAGTATTTTTATTGTAAAATGTATGCCACTGTTTGTTTCATTTACAAAGAATCATTTCTTCATGTTTTTTTAATAGTGTGTTTCAGGCTATGGAGCCTCAGTAACAATCGTTTGTATGTCACCTAAACAGTTTTGTGTCATGGAGCGTAATCCGACACAGTTGAGAGGCCTCAATCTGGGCAGATTAAACAGCAGGAGCGATGCATAACAGACATATGGGAGAGAGCAGGAAAGCAGCCCTAGATAAGGTGCTCTCACTGAGGCTATAGTTCTCCTGAATGAATACCCTTTGTCTTTCATGTATTCCCATGCAATTATCTATATGTCTTAGCACTGATATTTTAAATGTAAAAGGCCCTATCTCATATTAGCAGTCTTGGAAGCCTTACAATTTAAAAATCCTCACATAACAGGATAGGAAAAAGCATGGTAATTATCTTACAACTGTACATAATTAAATATTAGCCATTAAAATTTCTGTGTTAAACCTAATGAATAAAAATATATAGGTCTCCCTCTGACTAATCTGTTAATTGTGAAATCAATCAGGATTTGTGCTGATTAGAAGCGTCCGAAAGGATGTTGCACGCTCTCTCTATTTCATCTGGGTTGTTGATCCTTTCCATGCCCTTATTATCAAGGCCTGTCAACAGATTATTGATACACACTGTTAATTCAATCCTAATTTAATTTACTTAGTGTCTGCGTAATTAATTAGTCGACATCTGGGGTGATAAGGCTAGGCTTGCGTGGCAACAGAATATACTGTATCTCTATCCTCTTTCCTGACATCTCTGTCACCCACTGATCCTGTCAGGCATATTAGCCTTTTACATTTCCCTAGATTGCTCTAGACATGGTTTAATAAATCAAATGTTGTTTAAACCTCAAATGGATTCCATGCTTTAATCAACACTAATTATTCAGGTATTTATTTTTATATATAGAAATATATTTCTTTGTATCAGCTCGGGCTTCAGGCACTCTCTCGCTATAAGAGGAATCCTGAATTAAAGTAAAGTACTTTCTAATCCCACAATGTCACTAATGGTGGCCATTAGAGGCCTGACTGAGAGACAAACTGGACTTTATCTGTGATCAGAGTTAAGATCATTTATCTTAGTGACAAATCCATGCTGTCTTTAAAGTGATTTCTTAATCAGATTGTGATGATCACCAGGCTGCTGTGCCGTTAAGTAAAGCAGGTAATTAGAATATCTGACAAATGTTTCAAATGAGAAAGGATGCGGCGCGAGCCCCTTTTCACAAAACCCGGTTGTTTGAGTCTTAATTGAGGTTAATTCTATTATATTGATATTCCTTGATATCTATTTTTATATAAAACTCTTCCTGCTGTATTCCAACATGCAAAACCGTTCCACCCAGCTTTTTCATTATAAAAAGCTTCAAATAAAATAAATAAAATAAAATACTGAAATAACAATTCTCTTCTGTTTGACTGAGTGGCATTCTTATGTAGCCTATGTTAAATGTTGTGTGCATAAAATATTTGTTCTGTTGACTTGATCATTCTTATATTAATATAGTGTAGACTAGTAGTAAATCTGTTTGAAAGTATTTTGGCTGATTGAAATAATGGCTATAACGTAATAAAAATTATTCTTTTTTTATTGATGTAGCATTGTGACAAAAGATAGACCGTAAATTTGGATTGAGGGATTTAAAAAATGGTCCATTCCTGTCCCCTGCTGGACATTTACTGTAATACAATATATTTTTAGGCTATTTATACGAATAGTCTGATTCAGAAAGGGTAAGGTTTAGTCATCTCAATGGAAACAAATCCCCCAGCTTGCATGAGTTCACTATATATTTTTTTAATTAGGCTAGCCTAGTTTATTTTAGTTTATCTATATATCTATAAACACTGGTATTTTGAATGAAATAGGCCTAGGATTGATTATTTAATTGTAATTTTACTTTTTGAAATGTGTAAAATACACACCAGTCACAGGAATTAACCATTAAAAGGGACACTTCTGATTAAAATGTGTACCGAAATGTAACGTTACTCTTTCATCAGTCAATACAATAAAGTTTTTTTTTTTAAATATCACTTAAAATTTTTAGAACAAATAAAATAAAAGGAGGGTGTTCACGCCCAAAGCAGATTATTTCCCTTAAATTATTATAAATAGTTTCCAATAACCAGGGCCTTCTGAAAAAGAAATGAGAGAGAACGGCGCGCTAAAAGCGGAAGTGACGTATTTTGTTGTTACCCATCCACCGTGCTATCGTCATTGGTGGCATGGACGGGAAAACCAATTGCCTGGCTACCGTTACCTTCGCGAGAGTCTCTGGATTATAACTTTTTTTTATGTTCCACATCTGAAATGTCTTGTACCGGGCTTTAAAATCTATCTCGCAAATATTAACGTTACTCGCAGCTCGAGCATTAATCGTCTGCAGGCAAACGGCCGCTTCTCGCGCTCTTGAGAGAATTTCTACGTCAGCTAGCAAGTTTTGCTCCCATAAACAAAATGGCGGACAATGAAGACGATAATAATTCAGCGTCCAAATCTGCTGCAGCGAAAATGGAAAACCTCGACGCGAGCGGATCTCTGCTGGTTCCCGAGACGACGCATACCGCGGCCGAGGCGGGAAATAATCAAGAGGACGCAAGCAAGACGCCGTCCGCCGCAGAAGGGGGCGTTGATCAAGGCCTCGCCGAGTTTATGCACAGCGAGACGGCGGTGGATGTCAGAGTTCTGGAGGGTAACGTGACCCAGGAGGTGATCGAGCAGATCGTGAGCGGTGAGGTAATAACCGATCCGAATATCATAACGTCTTATGTACAGGCCACTGCAGAGGCAGGTGTGACTGCTGAGTGCACCACTGTTAGCGGGGACGTCTTAAACGCTCTTGCACCGACGACCACCATAATTTACGTGCAGCCCGACGGCAGCTTCGTGGAGAGCTCGGGGCTATCGGCCGAGGAGCAGCAGCAGTTAATCGAGCAATTAGCCAAACAACAATTGGTGCATGTGGCAGGCACTGAGACTGTGAAACCCTCCACTTCTCCCATAGTGGATGTACAGCAGGTTATAGTGAGTAAAGCCCAGGTGATTTCCCAAGCCGAGCCGGCTGCGACCCACACGACGACCCCCAAAATACTACAGAGACCTGTCACGACGCAGCAGACCTCCTACATCGCGTTGGAGTCCAGTAACTTGCAGCTGACGACGGCGATCCAGCCGCAGCCGGTCAGTATCGTGCAGAACGCGTCGCAGCAGCTGCAGAGCGTCGCCAAACAGGTCGCGCTGCAGCAGTCGCAGAACGGAGCAAACACGACGGCACAGAAGGTAACATGAGGTCTCTCAGCAGTTCCTTTCTTGTATACAGTGCGGAATGTGAACGAAGAGTACTTTTTGTGTTTATTTTTTTCTGTTTACCTTATGTTATATAGATAGGGCTAACTTATAAACACTTCCCTCTCTTTTCTTTCTGCACTTTCATTACTTCTCTGTGTACTTGCTTCCTTACGCACTGTCCTTCTGCAGAGTGCAGACCTTTCCCACATGCATTTACTTTTCTAGCTCCTCCTCTTTACGTTTCCCCTCTAAACCTTACTAATTCACGAATATTTTCTTTTGTACTTCCACCATTGATTTTTTTTTTCTTTCTTCTGCACCGATCTTCTTCCATAAGTTGGTACAATCATTCTTCCACCACAAGTATTTGCTTCTGTAAAACACCTTCTTTCTTCTGTAAAAACCTCACGTTAATCTCTTTCCATTTTTCTGCAATTCCTTTCTTCCTACCACGCATAATTTCTTCTGCACAGATCTCGTTTGTACATTTGTTCCCACAATCATTCTGTACTTCCTTTCAAACACGCTTCCTTTATTCCGCATCTTTTTTCTTTCCCAGGTACTCCTTTCTTTGCTTTCTTGCTTCTTTTTTTCTTTCTTTGGCAGATTTCCTAAAGTACTTCTTCTGTACATCCCACAACATTTTCCTTTCATTCTTATTTCTGAACATACTTCTGTGCTTGCTTCCTTACATACTGCATTTATTTAAAAGTGCCATAGAATGGAAAACTGAATTTACCTTTGCATGGTTGAATAATAACAGTTCAGTACATGGACATAACATACTGTGAGTCTCAAACACCATCGTTTCCTACTTCTT
>JAUMHG010000062.1:12080339-12090573 GCA_032359395.1 Enteromius anoplus | reverse complement strand
ATATATAAAACTCTTAACCCGAAAGGCTTTTATTTTGTAATGGATACACATAACCCGGAAATGGAGTCACATCTGAAAACTGCATGTGTTGGTTGTGCGTTTAGTGTGCATACATATTCAGTCAGATAGCTGATAGATGACCGTGGCATAACCGACCGAGGAATACTTTTTATCATTGTTGTGCCCATCACGGACTGATTAATAATAATAATAATAATACTAGGAACTTGAGCTGAAGGACAAAACAAGAAACCTTTCAGGCTGTCAGTGAGTGAAGGACAAGATGAAATGGCAAATTTGAGAGCTAAATCTTGAATCGTGATTATTTCTGAGAGTCTCCTCCGATCCATTAGACACCCTTTTGTTAATTCGGGAGTTTGGGATGTTGCGGCGTCCCAAGCCCACAGACAGCGAGGCGGACCTGCTCCGGGAGCAGCAGGAGCTTCTGGCGGCAGGTGGTCAGTCCAGTGTCGCTGTGAAGCGCCCTGATAAACGCAGAGGACACGCTGCTGCAGCTGATGCACAGAAGCAGGGAAACCTCAGAGATGTGGTGACCATAGAAGGTAGACATTTCTGAGCGTCTTTCTTGCAATGTTTAATTATGAGTTTCATAAGACCTGCTTAAATATTAACTTTGTACTGAAATTACTTCATCTACACCTTCAGATCTTCCAGATGAGCTTCCTACCTTGACCCCTGCACCTCCAAAGAAGTCCCGCTTTAAACAGGAGCGGGTACGTTTTGAAGATGAGGACCCAGAAGAGCAAATTGACAGACATGATACCCACATCAGTGCTGTCCTATCTAGAATCATTGTGAGTCACTTTTCTTATAGTGTGAGTGTTGTTTGATTAAATGTCAACATGCCAATGCCATTGTTTATGTGTTCCTAAAGGAGAGGGACACGAGTGCAGTACCTGTGTCGTTGCCGTGTATCACAGGCGCTGCTTTCCCTAAAGTCTTACATAGATCTGTAATGGAAAGTGAGGTGAGAAAATATTATCTATGCACAAAATCCCTCCTGGCTTGTTTGTTTTTTTGACGTGTCTGTATTTCTCACCATCCTCAGGGGCAGGAAAGAGATCCTAAAGGAAGAAAAAGTATCTTTGCACGCCAGATTGCAGCGCAAAGGGCTAAGGAGGAGGATGTTCGGTCTTTAAATGGTTCAGAGACTAGAAATCAGTATTCTTCTTCTAGACATGTGAGCTTCTCACCGTTGGAGCATATGGAGACTGAACGACCAGAGTCAGATGTGATGAGTAAGTGCTGTCACACAGTTTTTAATGGTTAACTAGCATTATGTATTTTATGATTGGGCTTCTGTTATAGACCGTGTTGCTGGCCCTGTGCTACTTACGGGTCAAGGACTTAGGATTGCAAATAGTGCCATGGAGACGATGAAAATCCATGTGGAGAATCAGGCTAAGTTGCAGGCGATGTCCCAGAGTGAGATAATGGAGGAACAGAAGAAGCTGCTGGCACAGCTTGGTAAGTTCGAGATCTTCCGCTGACATTATGATGACAAATTTATGTAAAAAATTTAATGTTTGTGAATGGCCTCTTATTTAGGTTACTGTAAGAAAAAAAACTTGCATATAAAAATATATTTTTGTTAATTTCTGGGAAATGTAATATGTACAAATATGATTTTGTCCCTAACAAGCAATTTTTCCTGATTTATTATAATGTGCAGTGTTATTTGCAAACCTGCTTTAGCATAGAAAATTTATAAGTTAGACTTATTTTAATTTTTATTCATCCTACCATTTAAAAGTTTGTGTTTATTTATTTATTTATTTTAAAGAAATCAGTACATTTGATTCAGCAATGATGCGTTAAATTGACCAAAAGTGACAGTAACGTTAGCTAGGCTTCCATCCAAAATTCGAATGCGCAAAACTGGAATATTGCATGAGACATTTGCAAATAAAGCATTGTTTCCATCCAAGAGAACAAAATCTTCTTGGTAAACTGGCACTATATTTTCCTCAAGAAAACTAGGAGAAGCCACTGAATAATAATTATACTAATTTTCATTTATGATAAATTACTTGCACTTCAGAGTGAGCAGATGAAACACAATAAATGCAGTCATTGCTTTCGGAGGTGGATGCCAGCTGTGTGCACGGGGACAAAGTCGTGTAAGACAAGTGTACAGAAATACTTTGATGACCGAATTTTCTCAGGCGTGTCAGAATGACCAAAAACAACATAAAGATGCTGTAAACACAATCGATCCACTGGTTAGTCAAGATTAGGGCTGAAACGATTCCTCGAATAACTCGATTCCAAAAAATTATCGAGGCAAAATCCTCTGCCTCAAAGACTCTGTTAATGAATCTTAAAGTTCATGTCACGTTTTTTCGTTTTGATTTGAAAGATACCAAATGAACAGGAGAAAACGACAAAAATGTCCTATTTAGAGACCAGAGACCAGTCAGAATGCAGTCCACCGATTTGCAGGGCGGCGAAAGCGAATTTTGACGCTCTATACCAGGATATTTATCAGCTTATACCATGGCTACTTATCAAAGGAATGAGTTTACTGTCAATAAAGTTTTGCGTGGCTTTTAAGATGAAACATACATAATACGTAAAAAAAATAAAACATGGCTTGGATGAATACTTGATACTTTAGTTTGAATACTGAACGTTGAATAAATTGTTGTAATCATGTCCCTAAGTCTAATGTGCTCAGAACAACCGGTGTGGTCATTTTAGTGTGATTGCAATGAATAGGGTTTATAAATGCACAGCCATGAACTTACTGTATGATAATAATATTTTACCTAATATTTTAATATTAATATCACATTTTTTATAAATATCATCAATAAATAAAATGTTGACTTTTTCCCCCCTAAAAAGTAACCAATTAGATGTTGATTTTAAGAGACCTGTCTTATTTTCTCTTGCATATTAATATTGCTCTTTAATTTCTTCGATTACTCAATTATTCAATGACATTTTCTGTAGAATACTCGATTACTAAAATATTCGATAGCTGCAGCCCTACTCAAGTAATTCTGTCATTTTCTGAGTTCAAAATGTTAGCATTTTGATTTATTGATTTAAATTTTTTTTAAAGAAGCCTTCATTTTTAGGCCATATTTTTGCCTGATTCGTGGTATAGGGCAATTGTAACAGTGACGTTTTGCTCACATCACCCTCATCTCATTATATTATGTCAGACCCTAGGTTAATAGACTTCGTGAGATCTCGAAAGGCACAGAGCACCCCAGGATCTGAGTCAGCGTCTGGTCCTGTGCAAAGAAAAGACTTCCTGAATGAACTTCTGCCTAATAGCACGTCGCCACAGTTAGACCACACAGTAAAAGCTCAGGAATCCCAAAGGGACACCGTGGAGGATGATGAGGAAGATGAGAATCGGCTTGTAGCTCAACCTCCAATTACAGGTAAGTGAGTTCAGAGCTCGTTTAGCAGAGACGGATCACGGCATGGTGAATAAATGTTGTAAAAATGAAATTACACAATAAACCCATGTATTTGAGATTTTATTTGACGCATTTTACTCAGTATTACAGCATTGCTTTAGTTCCATGAAGAAAGCTGAATGGGGACTTTAGACTGGTCTGCATGCATACAGCATTGGAAAGTAAAGCTAATGTACCGGATGTGGGCTTCTCAATCTTGTCAGCACAAGCTGGATGGTTTCCAGTTCGTTTTTCACCCTCGGCTTGAAACTCAACACACATATTCAGGACTGTACACTTTGCAGATCTGTCCAGCTAAGCTGTGAGCCCAGCATGCTACTGCAGATGCATCAATTCAATTAGTCTGATTAGAGCGGAGTTAGCTAGAGCAAGCACCAATTTGTTTTAAGGTAATAGAGATAAGAGGAACTCATTGACGTTTATGGATGAAGCACATCAGGGGTTACTGTTGAGAGAACAGTCCTTCCGTAGTTGCACTGCTGTCAGCATGTGGTGCTGTGTATGTCAATATACATGGGAACTGGAATAGGCTGTTACACTAACTGAACGTTTCTCTTAATATCAATCATTTGATATATTGCTGGTGTTTATTATTTACAGAGAAGGAGCTGCCAATCAAGCCTCAAAAGGAATGGCTTCATATGGACAAGGTGGAGCAAGATAAACTGGAATGGACAAGAGACCTTCCTGCACCCAGGAAGCAGAGCACCAAAAAGGTAGCAATCATTAAACCTTAGGAGATGCTTTATTAAGTTGTGCTTGTTAAGAACTATAAGGTCTTAATGATATTAAAAGTTTTAAATCCATATACATTTCATAATTCTTGTCAACCATTGTCAATATCATGAAAACTAGTACTACCCTAAATTTAAAAAATCAAACAAAAATTAGCTGAAGACATAAAAAATAACTACAAAACTACATTTATAAAGTAAAGCATGCATGCATCAAGATTTACAACATCCATTTAGAAAATAGGGTGACTATTTATTTTATACTGACTTTAATAATGCTATTCTGTGTTCTTCTTTGCATGAATGCTTTATCAAAGGCGATGCAAGCCCGTTTTGATTTTGCTGGCGCTCTCATCCCACCCACCATAGACTTGCCCACCCATTTAGGCCTGCATCACCATGGAGAGGAGCCAGAGGTGAGTGGGTTTAGCTAAATTAATCTGCTGGATTGTTTTTAGACTGGCTGCAAACTAGAACTAAAGCCAGTATTTTTTTAAAAAAGGTGTTTGTATTAGTCTAATGCAGGCGTGTGTAGTTGTTGTATATGTGTAATACTAACAATCATTCTCTCTCTCTCTCTCTCTCCTCTGTTCCAGCTGGCTGGCTACTCGCTGCAAGAGCTTTTCCTCCTTTCTCGCAGTCAGCTGAACCAACAGCGCAATCTGGCCGTCAGCACTCTCGCTAATGTCCTGGCCAAAGTAAACAAACATTTTAGATTTAAAACAAAAGTTCTTTGAGTTGCTGTGAAAAGCTATTATATTTCCTGTCGATTGGAGTCCACAAAGATGGTATTATGAGAGAGGGTTGGAAGTGTGTGTACACGTCCATCCTATAGTGATTAAAATCCACAGAGTGTTTTTCTTTTTTAATTTCTATTTTAAAATCTCTTAAATCAGGCTGTTCTGAGATTCCTGTCAGAGTGACGTAGTTCTGAACAGGCCCCTCCCTAATTGTCAAAAACATTGACTCTGGTGCAGGGAGAGACAAAATGTCTCAGATTGAGCGATTGAAGTGTTTAGTGTTTGGATGTGATGATGCAAATAGCAGACAGCATTTACTTCCAGACATCTGAGCCGCTGAAGACACAGAGGATTACCGTTCCTTTCGTTTTAAAGGGAATGGCTGAGCCCTGATTTACATAAATGCATCTCTAACCAGGTTTCCTTCCGAGAACTTTTTGGGATGTAATATTTAGCACTTCAAAATGTTTAAATGTTCAAATTTGTCGCGTGTCGACAGATTTTTCCGGTTAACTTTAGCGCATACATTCTTTATCGATACTTCAAATCTAGCAAAAAAAAATGTTTTGAAACACCTTTTGTCGAGAAAATGGGTTTTAACGCAAATAAATGTGGTGTCACACGACAGAATTAGCCTACTGGTTGCATCCCTGTTTATGGTGTTGCTCATTTAAGCACTGTAGCCTTGTTCAAAAGGGCATTAAATAATATTCATACTATTGCATTTAAATATTTTATATATTAACATTCATATTTTCAAGACGGCCTAATAAAAAAAAACAAATACTAACACCTGCTTATTAGTAACCTCTATCTAAATAGCCTATAAGGAAGTACAAAAACCTGAAAACTATATAATAGCAACTATATTATATAAGAAGCATATAATTTAGCGAAATAGGTGAAATTATGGAAACAGCTGAAGGGCAATTGTTTTGTAGATACACCAAAACTTAGGCAACGATTCGTTTTTTGTTTTTTTTAGGATGACATCATCACGCACACGATTTTATCAGTTTAATGTCAGTTGGATAGAATTTTTTTATGCAAATTCTCTTTGTAGATAACAAAACCGGATGGAAACTAGTTTATAGCCTTCCAATGAACTCTTCAAAGAGGCACGTCTATCTGTATGTTAGGGTTAAGACATGTATATCTATGGTTTTTCATTGCTAATTGTTTACTGCTTGTCTTTAGTAAATCATGGTTTGATTTTTAATGCCAAAAGTGGATTGGCTGTTTCTATTTCTGTCACTTATAAATACTGTACATGTGTTCTCTATCAGGCTCAGGCTGGTGAGTACATTTCCTCTCTGAAGGGCAGTGTCTTGTCGTCTTTACTGGATGCTGGAGTCCTCTTTCTTCTGCGGTTCTCTCTGGATGATAGCGTGGAGGGTGTGATGTCAGCCGCGGTGCATGCCCTGCGAGCTCTGCTGGTTTCATCTGAAGATGAAGTAAGAGACAATCATCTCACTTTGCCACAAGTAACAAATAACCACAACCGCATCTCTGATTTGTCTCATCTTAGGAGTGCTTGGATAATGCATTCTCATGGTTGCTTGGGATGGCCACCTTTCCTTTACTGCCCACCGCCCAGGAGGATGAGGATGAGGATGATGAGGGCTTAGATGAGATCATGAAAGAAACTGCTAAAGAGAAAGAAGAAAACAAAAAAGATCATGATGTTGCTAGGCAGGATGTTGTCAAGGTAACCGGGGACTAGGATTGCTCTCTTTCTGCAAAGTTAGTTGCCGCTTATGCAGAGTTACTGAAGTGTCTGTGTTGCCATCAGGGCTTTCTAAAGATGCAGGGTCTTTCTCGGCTGCGGTACATCCTGGAGGTGGTGCGGCCCTCACCACGGGTTGTTCTTGATGTTCTGGAGGTTCTGATCCGAATTGCTCGCCACTCGACTGCGGCAGCAACACAGGTAGATGAATTGTTTTTACTTATTTTAACTAATTATATCATTTACATATTGCATGCATAAATATTTGTGTTAGTTTTCATTGAAATTCACATTTTTTCTCTGTCAGATCCTGAACTGTCCGCGGCTAATGAACACTGTGATTTCGGAGTTTCTTCCCTGCTCCTGGGCTCCTGCCACTTCAAAGGCTCCGTCCTCTTTGTATGGGCTCCCTGTTGCCTTGGCGATGAAGCTGCTTCGTGTTTTAGCAAGTGCTGGGAGGCATGCTTGTGCTAGAATAGTAAGTATCCACTAAACTGTGTAGGCTAACTGTGTCAAGCACCTACTAATTGTGCATAATTGTGATACTGCTTGCAAATTGACAGGCCTCTCACCTACTTTAGTAAATAAGAACGATGCTTTTTAAAACAAGTGACAGGTCTCCTACTCAGATGTCAAACCCATGTTTTTGTGCTGAAATGTGTCTTTATTAATAGCCTTGCTGTGGGCTACTGTGCTTTACTTATTTAGTCAAATATGAATAACTTGGTTAATTAAAGTAAAAATGTAGTTGTTTCTGAAGTAAACCTTTCTTACGTGTGTTCTAATACTCTAAAATTTTATATTTTAGTATATTCTCTCTGAAAGTCAGGTTTGGCTTTAATTAGTCTGTGTGTCTTAGTTGAACTCTCTCGGAGGGAAGGAGATTTTGTCACGTTTCATGGTTGTGGAACCATCAGAGATGTTGCTGGATGCAGGTGAAGCTCTTCGCTGCAGTACAGAAGCGATGAGGCTCTTCGCAGTGGCTGTCAGCTACGGACAGGCTTGCAATCTGTACACGTGAGGAGGACCAGCCAAACTTTAAAATACAGTCGAATATAGAGATCTTTGGGAATGCATGTGATTGTAGTGAGGGACGTTGAGTATGTGCATCATTCCAGGGACCTGTATCCTGTGCTGGTGAAGAGGTTGCAGGCTGGGAACCGCCCGTGTGCTTCATCCGAGGCTATACTGCTTCTGGAGCTGGACCGAATCAGAGCTCTGCTCGTGATGCTGACTCAGGTCACTCAAACAGCAGGATGCCACGAAGAACTGCAGAGACACCTTGTCAGGTGAGACTACGCTTTTATGAAATAACATTGTGGCAAACGGTATCCAAATGTATCAACTTTTGCACATTATGTACATGTTGAAAAATTATTAAATGTTAATTGTTAAATTGTTTGATTTGCTATTTTTGATCATTTAAAAAATATTTAAAAACTATTCCTATACATTACCATTCCAATGTTTGGAATTGATTTTTATTTTTTGATAAATTTAACTACTGCTGTGAAATATTATTATAATTTAAAATAACAGTTTTCTATTTTAATATATTTTAAAATGTAATTTATTATTTTGATTGCAAAGTTGCAATTTCCAGCATCACTACTTCAGTCTTCAGTCTCACATGATGCTTTAGAAATTATTTTAATATGCTGATTTGCTGCTCAGGAAACATTTCTTATTATACTCCATATTGAAAACAGTTCTGCTGCTTAAAATTTTATTTATTTATTACTATAGAATATATAATTTAGTTTTTTCAAATAATAGGAATTTTAAAAGAACAGCATTTATTTGAAATATAAATCTTTTGTAAAACGATAATTGTCTTTTCTGTTTATAAATATATATTTATTTATAAAATATTATTAAAGCAGTTTTAGTGGAATTTTCATTGACTGTCATGCTTTACAATACATCACTAATACTAATAAAACCAATCAATATTAAATTTAATACAGTTATCATACTTAAGTGTTTATAACAAAAATGAATTAAAATATTTGTGAGCATAATTATACAGTATGTGTAATTTTTAGCTATTTCATCCTGCTGGAAAGAAAACAGTAAAAGTGCACTAATTAAGCAATTTCATGGATTCCTTAAAAATAACTAAATAACAATAACAAAGAGTTTTTTTTAAACTATTTTCCGTTTGCTTAGGTTTTAACAGTTTGTCTGGAACCTTGAAAAACTTGGATTGACAGCTGTTGGTCTTTTAATTTTTATTTAGAGAATTATGTACCGCCATCATTTATGTCTTGCTTTAATAATATTAATATTGCTGTTTAATTTGTGTGCGGTATATTTTGGCCTTGAGCTGGTTCTCTGTGTGTATTGACAGTGCTCAGGGTACAGAGTGTCCTCCTCCTCCTGTAGTTGTGTGGAGTCATGTGACGGGTCTCCAGCCCACTGTCATTAGCTCTCTCAAGGGCTGTGTGAGAGCACTCGATGGCCCGGCTCAAATGTCAAGTGCTCTGATTCTGCTTCCATCCTACCTGCTCTACATGGAAGCATATTATTCACAGCTCTGTGTGCAAGTAAGTATTTGTAAGAAATGAGAATCAAAGATTGTGCCACACCAGCTCCCTAAACAAGGTTCTTTTAAAAACAGCCTTTTCTTCTGGAGGCATGTAAAATCTACCTGAAATGTATATCTAACCATTATTAAATTATAAAGGTTTACTATCAAGTTTATCAGTAAATGGGTATATGTACATAATGAGCTCAACTTTCAGAATCAAAGTGGATAATCAGTGGCTTCTTTTAGATGCAAACAGCCCTTCATCAAAGCTTCTGGTGTGATAAACAACAAAATATGAAAGATTATTCCACATTATTCACGCATATATTCAGATCACTCAAGGCAAGATAATGCTGTCGGCACAAAATAGCTGCTGATAATGTATCTTCACAAAAAAATCTATCCCTTTGAATTATATCAAAATTTTGTTGTGCTAAATCAATCTCAGCATAACTAGGCCTAAAATTAAAGATATTTTAAGTAATTTGCATATGTAATGTGAATGATCTGATCTGATTCCTTTGTCAGAGCTCTTTCCAGCCGGTACAGTGTCTACAGGAACTCGAGTCACTAACTTCAGATGTGCTTCTGCCACTGATATCCCATCAGGCCATGCAAAATATAACTAGCAGCTTTAGGTACAGTGACTCTTATTATATTTTCTCAAATAACTACATCTGTTTCCTGTATAAAAATCCTATGAATTTGTGTTTGTTCATTTTTTTTAAACAAATCAGTTATGAAATTTTAGAAACCTATTGACTGTTTTTACATTGGGAAAATTTAAACATAAACATATGTTTATATATTAAATATAGGCTAATATAGGCTATTTATATAATGTTATATAAATTATATGAATATATATATGTAACCACACCAGCCCAGGACCTCCACATCCAGCAGGTTCACCTCCAAGATCGTCTGAGACCGGCCACTCAGACAGCTGCTGAAACAATTGGTTTGCATAAACAAACAATTTCTGCACAAACTGTCAGAAACCGTCTCAGGGAAGCTCAACTGCATGCTCGTCGTCCTCATCGGGGTCT
>JAUMHG010000062.1:12065076-12077949 GCA_032359395.1 Enteromius anoplus | reverse complement strand
AACACATTATATAAAAACATGTGACTTTTATCAGAATTTTATGTAACAAATAACATTGACCATTTTTAAAAAGAGTGACTTTCATTACTTGAAAACAACATGAATTTTAGCAACATTCTTATTCAGAACAGAAGAAAAATGTCCAGCAATAAGAAGCATGTCACTCCTGCCAGCAAATGAAGCTAAAAAACACATGGACAGACATTTAATAAGCCACCAAAACCTGTAAACTAATGTGAAGTGTCACGCAATGCTAACAAGCGAAAGAAAAATTCTTGACTTCCCCATCCACCACAAGAATGCGCACCCTTCACTAGCGACTGTCCTGAGCAGAAAGAGAAATATGTCAGTTTGTTTTACAATCTCACAGTGAGCCATCAGTGGAGAAAGATGCTCCGAATTGCGCTGCTTTTTCTCTGCTAATTTCCACAGTCAAAAATGGTTTTATAGTATTAGGGGTCTAAAAGAAACGTTCATCTTCTTGTAAGATAAAATAGGCCTGGACCAAAGAGACACCAAAATTGTTTATCCATAAAACGATTACTTCTAACTGCAAACGTTTCTCACTATATCACAGTTTCACTAAGTGCTGCCACAGCATAATATTTGTTATCTTATACAGAGCTGAAATGTGCGGTAGAATGCAACATATTGTACACAATCACTTGAAGAGCTTCTGTTTGAATAGTTGTTGATTTGTGGCATGTCTGCTCAAATGTGAAGACATATTATTCTGAGTTGTTTGTCTTTGTGCCCCTCTATTGACTGGGCTTTAGATAACCGTTACTGGGAGTTTCAGTTTTTTTGCTTCAATTATTGATTTATGCACTCTGTCAAAAGAGAATTATGTCTGAAAACCATAGTCTTGCTATCGTCCTACTCTCAATTTCACTCCTCCATAAATCTCACAGCATGGGGCACTGAGATATTTTGGCAAACGTTTATTGGTGCTGCAGTTCATGCGGATACCAGCAGCCCCATAGATGTATTGCCACAGCGCACGAATGCTGATGCAAGATTGCATTTCGCCCATGATTAAGTGTTCTCCTAAAGGCCGCATGTTATGTAAGAGCACATAAGTGACATTTCAGAGGGGATACTTCAAAGGCCTGCTGGGAGCAGTTCATGAACTGACTGCTCTTTAACATCACCGAGGAGAGAAAACCAATGGACGCAAAGGTCTGCATTACACTAATTTATACTGGCACTGTTTTGAAATACTTGCCAACCCATTTTACTGTTTTGTTTTTAAACGACTAAATCTTTAAAAAAGTGTAGGGACGTTCAAACAGAATGTATTTCTGCGTTTTGCTGTGCTGTTTTTCTATTTAAATGTGTTCTAGATTAACATCTTTGGGCCTACAGCATATTCCCATTCATATTTAAAACTCATCAGGGCAAGCATGAAATGGTTCAGCCACAATCAGGATTGTAAATATGAGGAACACAATGTCCAAATACCCTTAAAGGCAGGGTGAGTGATTTTCAGTGATGGGCATTAGCGTTGCTACAAGTAGTCATTTTTTCAGTAGCGTGTTGGTAGCGTCGCTGTTTTCCGAATCAAATAGCTTTTCAGTAGCGAAGCTATTTTATTGATCAAGTAGCGCGGTAGCATCCACACAAGCTAAAGTTACATTTTCCCAAGCATTTCTGAGGCTTAAGCACAACTCAGAAATACAAATGATACGGATCACTGATCCTAGATCAGTATATGACGCCACCACCATTAATGTCAGTGACTTCTTACTGTGGTTGGCAATTAGCTTTTTGGTGTTAGCGCCACCTTCTGCACCGGACGCGTGACATGCTTGGGTAAACACGGAAGAAAGAAATTGTCCCGCCTCTCATTCGTGAGAATGCTCCCCTTGTGTCCTTCCCATGGCAAGTCGTTGGACCGTAGCAAGTTCCCGGCTTCCACGGCGAGCCGCCTGGGGGATCTCCAGGTGACGGTTCAGAATGCTTCGGTAGGTGCAGCAGGTGCCTCGGTGCGTGCAGAGCCTCTCCCCGAGTGCCGTTCCACCTGCTCATCACCGAGGGCGTCCCCTCCGCGGCATCAGGAGGATCATCTGCTCCGACCTCAGCTGAAGCACACGATGCCAGTCTGGTTGCTGAGAGGCAGCGTCGTTGAGCTGGCCATGGGCGTGGGACCCCGCTTGCTCAGGGGCTGGCCAAAAACACCAGGAGGGTCGGGAAACGCTCCCGAGACAGGTGGCCCGGAGGTGATGAGATCTGCTCTACGGTGGAGGTCGAGAACCTCTCCGTCCCCACTCCTGGAGGAGGGCCAGGAGACTCATTCTAGACTGCATTCAACCGCCGTTGGCCTTAGGGTCAGCGGTACCCACAATTTCCCAGAAAGAGCAAATTCTTACACCTCTGGGCCCAGTGCTCGAAGGTCTCCATCTAACACAAACCCTTATGTCTTCACAGATGCATATCTCAGACACTGTGTTGCCAGCGCGGGATGCAGCAAGGCAGGTAAGCGCTGCTCGATGCGGCCAGACGAACAGTCCCTGTCCCGCTATGAGCTGCCCCACCGCTGGCACGGTGGTCAACGTTCCCTTGATACCCCTGTTGACACAGCGGTTGATTCAGACGGTATGCCTCGGCTATGCCATTTAGTTCACCAGGCAACCTGCCCCGGTATCGCGGCATTCGCTCTACCTCAGTCTGCTGGAGTTTCGCCGCTTATTCAGCCCGTGGTCAGGGGATGCCCCTCCACGGGCTGGGGTGCTGTATGCAACGGGCAAGCTGCCTCGGGTCCCTGAATAGGTGTCCGACTGCTTTGGCATTTCATTTGCCTCTAGCTGCTGGCTGTGCATCTGGCGCTGCGTCTTTTTCTTCTGAAGTTGGGCCTCAAGTATGTGTAACTGTGGCCGTTGCATACACCATCAAACAAGGTGGTCTGTGCTTCCGCCGTATGTCTCAGCTCACCCTCCATCTGCTCCTGTGGAGTCACGAGCGGCTGAAATCGCTGCGCGCTATTCACATTCCAGGGCTACTCAACCGTGCAGCGGATCAGCTCTCACGGCAGACCACCCACCCTGGGGAATGGCGGCTCCACCCCCAGGTAGGCTCTGACGCCGGCTACGGCTATTCAGTAAAAAACCTGCATGTGCACTGTGGTCGTGCCCTCTTATACTCACCCAGTGATCAGGTGCACCTGAGCACAATCAGTGCACGCCAATGTTTCATTGGCCTTTAGTAAAGGTTCAAAGGCAGTTGGTCTCTCTGGCGAGTTCCCATCTGTAAGGTCTCCGTTCCCTCCTTAAGGGAACGTGGGTTACATTCGTAACCTAGACGTTCTTCTCAGTAAGAGCATCATGTAACACCATGTCTATACCAGACGCCGCACTGCGACAGCTAACGTTACACTGGACGCGATAAAGCAACTGTTGAAAATTATTTTTAATTCATGTAAGCGCATCATAAACAACGTGGCCACAGTTTTCTGTCTTAAAATGACTTCTGTAAGTCTTTTGTGCCGCTCACGTCCGATGTAGACTCTGTAACATAGTTGTTGTTTTTTCACAGAACTAATTGTTGCCTGGGTTGCTTAGCTCCGCCCCACATATACGTAGCCTATCAAAATATCAACAATGTCTTCCTGAAATAGTTTACCCGCCTTTAATCATACATCACAAGGAACAACACAAAACAATAAAGTTCTGATGTGTAGAACAAGATTGTTGAATGTCACAAAAGTAGATGTAAGAAAAGAGCTAAAGCATTGAAATTCCCAATTTCTCCACCATCAAGGCATTGATTAAGAAGTTCCAATTGTTATTGTTCCAAGATGTTACTGGAATCTGACTGGCCGCATCAGGACCGTATAGACAACATCCTCTTCCAAAGACTCTCCAAAGGTCACCGCTCGAGAATTTGCCGCAATTTGCCTTGGAGTCAAAAAGCCCATATAAAAATATATCAAACAGCCTCTATGTAACCACATGCTGTTCAGAAGGGTTTTAAGAAAAATCCTCTTCATTCAAATATTCAGTTGTCAGACGCAACTG
Source organism: Enteromius anoplus (assembly GCA_032359395.1). Taxonomy (NCBI): domain Eukaryota; kingdom Metazoa; phylum Chordata; class Actinopteri; order Cypriniformes; family Cyprinidae; genus Enteromius; species Enteromius anoplus. Next base: position 12,073,936 of record JAUMHG010000062.1, on the reverse strand, counting down.
TAACTTCAAACGAGACTAGTTTCTATGGTCAGATGCAACTTAAAAAAGAGCTTTTTGGCAGCAAACCCACCAGATGGTTTTGGTGCAAAGAGGGATAAAAAGTACCCCATGTGTTCAATGAAATATACTGCTGTGTCTTTATTGTTGTGGGCCTATTTTACTGCCAGAGGTCCTGTACATCTTGTTCAGATGCATGACATCTAGATTCAATCAAATACCAACAGATAAAAAAATCTAAACCTGACTGCCTCTGTCAGAAATCTTATGAGGAGCTGTGGTTGGATCCTCCATCAGGACTGTGATCCAAAGCAAACGTCAAAATCAGCACAAAAATGTGTCACTGAGCACAAAATGAAGTCTCTGTCATGGCCAATACAGTTTCCTGACCTGAAGGGAAAAGAGTGCATGACATAGAGCTGGAAACCTGAGGAATCTGGAGTGATTCTGGATGAAGAAATGGTCTCTGCTCTCTTGTCACGCCTTCTCTTAATTCATCAGGCATTATATGAGAAAACTCAGAGCTGTTATCTTGGGAAAAGGACATTGCAGTAATTGTGTCCAATGTGAACATTTATTTCATGCTGAGATTTTTCCCCACTTTCCATTGTTTTACTCCAGTGATGGGTTTGAATTCAGCACATATTTTTAAAGGGATAGTTCACCCAAAAATTTTAATTCTGCATTCGGCAGAACAAAGAAATTCATACTGATTTGGAGTAAATGTTTTCATTTTTGGATGAACTATTCCTTTAATAAAAGTTTAATAGGATAAACCATACATATTTATTGTACAGCCACCTTTGTTCATATTTCTAAATGGTGTCAGTATTAGTAGAGGACACTGTACATTATATATTAATGCATTTAGCAGGTGCTTTTTCCCCCCAAAGCAACTTACAAAATTAGTACAAAGTTCATCTCTGGAACTTGCATTGTTTTTAATTTCCCTGCCAAGAGTTGTTTATTTTTAAATGTACACATTTTCTGCCTTAATTTCCCCAAATGGTGTAGAACCCACTGTGCTGCACTTACATTGTTTTTTATTTCCGAGTAAATAGCTCAAGTTAATACTAAGTCCAAGTAAACTGTATCGCTAAACCTTGCTTTGTTTTTATTCCCCTCCCCTTGCATGGTTTAAAATAAAAATGTGCTGAATGGCCCCTAAAGGGTTAGTTCACCCAAAAATTCATAATTTGCTGACATTTATTTAGTTTTAAACCTTTATGACCTTATTCTTGCCTATATAGGGTCCAACACAGCACTCACCTTTAATGTTAAAAAAGCCCTCAAAAATGCTGTTTTGAAAAGAAGTTTGGCAAACTATGTGTAAAATTTTCTTTTTCCTCACATAAAGCTGTCTTATGCTTCAAAAGAGCATAGGGACCATACAGTATGCACCATATGGTGTTTTATGGTGCTTTTTCAGAGCTTGATGGCACCAGTTTCTTTTTATTTTTATTATACTGAGCTGTCAGATATTTTTCAATATTCACCTTTGAAGTGAGTGAAAAAAAAAAAACTGGGTGAACTACTTCTTTAACAGCAGATTTCCTGTTCGCAGGGTTGCCCGTAAACTCTATTTGACTTATTTAGGTTGTCCTCCCAAGTGAGCCATACTGTTGCTAATGCACTGTGCGTTTGATAGCACTGGCAATAACGTGAACGTTTCCAGCGTACTTCAGCGGCAGCTCTCATGGAGCTGTCGGCCTCATCAATAGATCTTGCATTAATTGTTAAATGACGATTGGCTTTTTCTCTTGATGCGAGATGACACACACCCATAGCGTTTGAACATCACTGAAGTACTGAATCATCAATAATGATCTAGAGACCTTGCCAGGGCATGGAGTGAGCTTCAATCCAAATGTGCTACAGCTTCTCTCTCCCTCTGTAGTTTGTGCTGTTTTCATTATTTATCGAGTAGCTAACGAGTATGATGCTTTTTAAGTCTGTTCTACAAAGTCAGCTCAGGGCCTTAGGTTCAGCTCAAAAGAAACCTAGAGATGAGCATGCTGCGTGATAGAATGCCATTTATTCTTTCACTGATTATAATTGCAGAAAATGGAGTTCACGCTGACCTCATGATAAATGTGGATCCCAATGGCAAGTCTAAAAATGGATTTTTTTCTAGATACTACCATCTCATTCAGTATTGACTTTATGCTGGCTGGAGGTTAATTTTCAATATCAACCTGTCTTTATCAAGAAATCCTTTACTGTGCTTCTGAACAACATTATTAATTCTTTAAATATTTTTCACAGCATCTCTCGGGCAACTGGATATTTTGTCAATGGATCTCCTTCTCCAGCTTCAAGCTTAAGAATGGGTTTTTGTGTAGCTGAAACTATGATTTAATACAGTATGCAAAATCACTCAATGTGCTTCATCCACATTACTCTTCAGGCTTTTATTGCAATTAAAATTGTAATTACTTTTTTACAAATTTTGGGTTAAATGCTTGGGAATTGCTCATCCGAACTTTAAGGTATGGCTCTCTGCATCAGAGAAATGATAGGGTGGAGTGGATTTTGTTTTTGTAGAACTAATCTCGTGTCAAAGTGAAGAGTGTATTGAAGTTCATCATAGTTCACCAGCAGAATACAACCTTAGAGAGAAACTCAGTTGAGAGCACTTTCGTTTTATATCCATTGTTCTGAGAAAATACCTTTTTTGTAGACCTTTTATGAATCATATTTTCTTTTTGTCTGTTTTATCCATGCACCCTGGAAATCCATTAATCCTTTATCTATTTTAGGTGGGAGCAAAGGGTGTAGAAATAATGTAATAGCACCTGTTTGGCATGATTAGAGACAACAGCAGCTGGTTTTGTATCTTGGATTCAGTTTTTACATTTACATTTATTCATTTAGCAGACGTTTTTATCCAAAGCGACTTACAGGACTTACAGTTTTTGTGTCAAATGACCATCTAAATACCAAACCAACCCCCCCCAGAATTATACATTTCAATCCCTTACATGAAAGGTTAGAGTTTTTCATTTATTCATCTAAGTTTCCTCTTTAATGAGCCTGCGCTCCAACAGTGCAGTGACCCATTAAGTTCATCAGTACGCGGCCAACCTTTTAGAGCAAAAGCCTTTTAATTGGATAATTGTTTAGCACCATTTTGCTTTTGTTATCCTCTTCTTGTGTGCTAGATCAAGCCTCAGGCTGGAGGCTAATGCAGTCTAATGAAAAGGAAAAATGGCCTTGGATAGATACAACGATCAAGGCCCTCGGCCAGCCAATGCATCTCTAGGCAACCAGTATTGATCTTGTCCGTAAGCTCATGTTTATCAGGGTTGCTTAGGGGAAGATCATGCCTTTGGAATTAGTGGACCAAGTTTTTCAATTAGTGATTCTGCCTGGCTGGTCTCTGACCGGCCCCCCCTAAGTTTCTAGGTTAATCAGAGCTCACTAGGGCTGAAGAAACCTGCGTATCTGTAATATACCTCAGATAGACACATACTGTAGAGCGCTACAGGTGGTGAATGAACAACAGGGTTTCCCCCCTGTGTTCAACAGGGATGTTTATGGTTTGTGTTAGAAAAATGTATTTCTTGCTATTAGGTATCTTGAGAAAAGGCCTGATTACCAGATATATTATGAACAAATGAATTATAAGACAACTGATGATACAGCTGCAAGTAAAACTTGTTGGCCAACCAATTAAAAACAAGTAAAATAAAATGCCTAAATGTTGACATTTTCCTATTATTTGAAAAATAATGTTGTTCATTTTTTCATTCATTATATCACTAACTAATATCAGCCTATAGTGTATAATATACATTGCGATATGTAAGTTAGGCAGATATGTTGCAGACCAATAAATTATAAGCCAAATGATCATATGACTCAACTTATTTTTTACCTACCTATTGTTAAACATAAGTAAAATTAATGTTTAGTTTACATATAGTTTATATGCATATACACACATACATATATGGTTGATTCTATAATTGCAGGTACGTTTGATGTCCAGCAAAAATGAAATTATAATTATTTCTGCTTTTTTTTTTTCTCGAATAGTTATATTTTTAATTATTTATTATTATTCTTTACTAATTGTTATGAATTACAAGATGTTACAGTCCATAACAATATAATAATTCGATAACTTCTTGTCCAATTTAGTCAGTCCATCATGTATCAATGTGCAATCAAAATATTTTTTTTATATTTTATTACTTTTCTTTTGGCAACAGTTTATTCGTTTTATCTATAAAAACCCTAAATGAAGTTTTCAAACTAAGGGCTGACGATTAGTCACAGCTGGCACCGTTTACTAATCAATCCCGCTTCCTTCGTAAGCCAATCTGATCCTTACCTCGTCGCAATAAATAGTCCAGTTTCCTTCCCTTCCGTATCTTGTTTTTGCATTCCCACCACCTTCCCCTTCTCCTCCGTTTGCTCCTTCCTCGGGGGGCACACAGGGTTTGACCTGGACTCAGAGCCCCGCCCTCTTTAGGGCTCTCGCTACTAGGGCTCGGGGTTCACCGAGCTCTCGGCTCGCGCCCGACAGCACGCCAAAAATGCAATTTTATTACTACTAATGAGGAAGCGCATACACGTGAAATAGTTACTTACTTAATTCTACAGCATTAAATTATTTAAAATTATTTTTTGTCTTAGGAAAATGTGTGTCCCTAAATCTTGCGTCAACTCTGTTACCATACCATATTTTGCCTTTAAATTGGTGGAATTATCTCTCACAATTGTGGAATTTAAAGGAAATGATGCCGCTTTCACTCACTAATAAGATCTGAAGCACTGAAAAGTGTCTGTGCTCTCTCTAAGAAAATATTTGAATCTAAAAACTTCTTACACCAAGAATTATTTTCAGAATGTCAACTCTGTTAACACAGTCAAAAACAGAATTCATTACTGATCTCACACTGGCTTAGTTTAAGGTCTTTTAATCTTGTTTTCATTAGTGTCCTGTTTTCTTAGCACGTATGCCAGCAAGTGGAGTTGAAAAAAATAAATAAAATTGTCAATTCTGTTACAATATTGCCAGCGTTGTTTGTCTACTTAGGTAACAGAGTTGACGGTGACAGACCAAATGTACACGCAATTACAGAAGGAGTCATTACATTTAATTATTTTATTATATTATATTGTTACATGCTTAATAAATTTGATTTATTTATTTAATGTTCATAATAATAATTATATTCTGACATCTTCAAAATTAAGCATTTTGTTTTTTGTTTTACGAATTGTTGATTGGCACCTAATATCAGCCAATATTTTATTTCTCAGCTAAAAAGGTCTGTATTATGCATTTAATTTATTATCATCTTGAAGGAACACAGACTGAAGCTCTAATTGCTGCATTTTGCTCGCAAAATGGTCTAATTATTCCACTTCGTTGTTGTTATTCATCTTAGATGAATCTCTGCATTAAATCAGCAAAAGAGGAAAAAGAAAATCTAACTTTTTATGTTTGCTCAGGTGCTACTGGGAGCTCACCCAGTCCAAGAGAAATCCGAGGACCTGTCCTCTCTAATCAGGTCCGTAGTGGGTGAACTTGCTCTGAAAAGGGTCATGAGTTGAATGTTCTGACAGCACATTGTGTGTTTTGACAGGGCCAAGTAATGAAGCATGGTGTGACGGAAGATCTTTTTTTCCCTGTCTCTCTCAATCGTCCCCTCTCTCTCTCTTTCCCAGATGCTGGCTGGGGTCTCACTAGTAACTGTTATTTATGTCAGCTGCAAGGACATTCCAGCTGTGCTGCATCCCATGGTGCCTCAAAATCCCTCTTTCCATAATGCATGATTGAGTTCTTTGCGTAAACCTGAAACCAAGAAAAGCCACTATTGTGCAACACAACAGTGGTGCTTTTTAATTTACCTTATATGACCTGCAAAGTTTTCAGTCTTTCCTGGGATACAGACCCCTTTTATAAGCTTTTTTGTTATACTACGCTATGATTTGGCTTCAGAATAACTCATTTGAATTTACATGAGGGTAACAATTATCAACAATATAAAAAATTTTAAAGGCACAATATGTACGATTTTTGTGATAAAATATCCATAAACCACTTGCACAGTGTTATATATTTCATACAGCAACGTACTTCCGTCATCTCAAAAGTTCTCTAGGTTTTGTAAATTCAGAGAAATTCCAGATTTAAAAGAATCAATGACGCAATATCAGCGCTATCCTAAGTTTCCACCTATGAATACTATGACAACACACGTGTACGAATGCGGAAGTGGTAGTTATTTATTGTGCAAGTGCATTTCAGGTATCATGGATCATGATTACACTTTGCAGAATCTCGAAAAAACATAGATGTTATTGAAAAAATAATGAAAAGTGGGAAAAAAATCGGCTTGGGGTTCCCCAAATGGAGAGAGCTTCCTGAAAACCTCGGACTGGACAGAGACTCCTCCCTCGCGTGTGTTATCATATCAGTAAAAGACTAATATTAAATCAAATATAATGTTCTTTGCAGATATAGTGACATAAAATGCTGTTATTAAATGTAACTTACATGTAAGTAAATAAAAAGGAATATGTACGCATCTCCCTACGTTCCATGCTCCATTGTCATATTGCGCCTTTAAATATTAATTTAAACAAATTATACTACAGACTTTTCATGAAGACCCTAAAGAATCATATCAGCTTGTGGAAAATTGGTGTTAAATGACCCCTTTAACCGACCTGTTAATGCTTTATCGCGTTTGAAAAAAACTGTAGGTGTTTCTACAAGTCTTTAAACTTTATTGTGGCTAGGATGGTAGAAGATTACTCTGGTACCAGGCGAGCTACCAAGCAAGTTTACTATGTCAGAAGAGCCATACAGCTGGTTATGTGACGCATAAAAATCTATTAATTAACAAATCATGCACTATGCTAAAATAGTTCTGAGGTCATAACGTAGTACTGCACTAAAATAATTATCATTTTTGTTCAAAGTAACTATTTAAGATGGAAAATGCAAATAATTGTATGTTAATTTCTTCTGTTCTTATGGTAATTTCTTGGGTCTGCCATTTTTAGGTTGGTTAAAATGCTTACAGAAACAAAACAATGTTTTAATATCGTACCCACAGGCAGAACCTGATTTTGCTGAGTTCGGCGTGTCCCTGGGTCAACATCTTTGTTGACCTTGGGACAACATTGTGATTAGCCAATCGGATTTGAAGAACCAGTTTAGGCTTACAATCAGTGTTTGGTGTTTGTACATCAGTGTCAGTCATCTATCATTTCCTCTGATTTTATCCTGAAATATTTAAAATTACACAATAAAACTACTTGCTATGAAAAACCTAACAAAAAGCTAACATCTGATCATGTAATATTTTTGCCTGTTTGCTTTTAGTGATTCAGTTTGAACCAATAAAGACATAATGCGATCGAGAGACTCAGAAAGGGTCTGATTTATACCATGTGCTAAATATGTTTATTGTTCCACATTAATTCCTAAATATATGGGTTGACAGGATAAAGCTAAACGAGCTGTAGACCTCATCCAAGCTGTGTTCGAGACGTCTTGCAGCATGAATGCCAGGATCTTGTGCATGTCAAAAGAGAAGGTCATACAACACTTAAAGTCATCTGCACATACCAGACAAAGCCTGTTTAATGTGTGCAATACACCGGAGACCCACAAATAACTCACTTGCTAGCATTAACACCCATTGCGTATTCTTTCCAGGCCGTTGAAATAATGCACTCACCTAATTACATATCAAGACACACCTGTTTCTCTTCCCAACTACTTCCTTGAGCAGTCCCACACAGCCTGTAAAAACCCTCCAAACTTATTGGCCAGCTCGGAGTACGACTTCCTAGCTTTAGGTCTGTGACGCCTCAGTTTTTACTTTGCCAATACAAATACATGATAATGTGCTGTGAGAATATATCTTCCTGTGTGGGAGATTTGAAAATACTCAGATTACTTGTGATAATATCCCTCACTGTGAATGTTGTAATCCTTTTTAATGTTATTCTTCATTATTTCATAACTTTCCACATAATGTCAGCTTTTTGGAATGCGAGAAGTATTGCAATGCTATAAAATTTGAGACGATTAAGTAATGCTTGTACAAGTGTTTTCTTGGCGCTGGCCTAATAAACAAAAATGAAATGTAGGCCTTTAGTTACACAACACAGGAAAATTATATTTTTGTTGTTCTCTCTTATGTCGTTTCACTATATGACTATTTTATAAACAGATTGTAATATTCAGAAAAAAATATTTAGCAGGTGCATCTCACAGTAGCTTCTACTGCAGATGGGTTTCAGATATCAGTCATTTATATTTTCAGGACTGTAAGCAGCACCGTTATTTTTTTATCTCCCAGATCAACTTTACCTTACCCTGTTGTAGTAGATGTTGAATATTCAGCCACAAGAGTAAACAAATGATTTTAAATTAACTTCAGACATCTGAGATCTTCAGTACAAAAACAAAACAAAACTGCTGCACCAAGTGTAATTATTATATCACAAACTAATTATTTCCATAAGATTCAGGGAACTGTCTGAAAACTTTAACTTTAAAACCCTTTAACGCATGCTGAATCAATTAACTCTGTTAATAATCCTTGATAATACAGTACGTGAACCTGTCAAAAAGGAAGCCAGTGCTCTGCTGATTGGTATTATTGAAAGCAGCTCACATATGAATTTAGTTTACACAGGCTGAATAAATAAATAGCTTTTTAGAGCTGTTCAGTCATGATGTCAGTTTACAGGCCAACTCATTTCCCATTGTTTTCAATTTATGAGAAAATTCAAGTGTGGGAATGTGTAACAACACATACTTATACACAGTTACATCTTAACTTCAATACAGGGGTTGGCAACCTTTTCGTAATAAAGTGCAGTTTAACTG
>JAUMHG010000062.1:12030184-12051901 GCA_032359395.1 Enteromius anoplus | reverse complement strand
AGCTCAAAGGCAAATCGGTCTCTCTGGCGAGTTCCCATATGTAACGTCGAAGTGATTCGACTGAAAGGGTAACTGCATTTTATCATTCCCACACCGTGAATTACTGAAATGACAATATGTCGACTTTGACCTAAAGAAAGTTTTAGTTGTGAAAGAAAAGTGGGTGCTTGCACGTTTAAGTGGTTCTCAGCATGACTGTGTGCCTGGTGAAATCGACTTCCTTTGCCAAGGTAGCTGCATTATCGTCCTGTAATTACAGGTCTGAATCTCCAAACACAGATCAAAGTGTTTGCTTTAGCATTAAACATTAAAGAGGCGCAATAAGTGCATCACTGCACGTCACTTAGTTATGCTCATAGCCAACATAAACGGTTCACAGTTATTTTAAGCTGTCAGAGATCATTATCATCTCTAGCTCATGCCCAAAATGTATTGATTGTCTGTTCATCTTTTGACCATATGGATAAATAAACAAAAATATAGCCAAATAATACAACAGTGGCGTGAAACTCTTTGCTTAACCTTCAAAAAATGTTTATTAATTAGTTATGTTTGTTACTTTTTGTAAGGGGAGAAAAGTAACAAAAACTCAGTAACAATATTGCACAAAAATCACTAGTGGTGTAAACAGTGGTTTAAATGGTTAGGTTCTCACTGTACAACAACATGGGGTTTGTGCCTATAAAAAGGTAACGTGTCACCTGAGTGGCAGATACTTGAAGTACTCCTAGGATTCACACAAGATCCATTTACACAGTCTCAAGAGGGCCAGCCACACACAATTAGCCTGTAATTATTGTGTTCCCTCTGAATGTCTATCACACCTACTACATAATAATGAAACACTTTGATTCCCGTGGAGCGGCGGTCCAGATGGGCTTGTGCATGTAGAAAACTCCTCCCTTTGGTGCTGTCAGGAGACTGTTTTGACTTTGTCATGTTGTTGACATTTGGTCTGTGACATTCAGTGAATCAATATTAAGGTGATTTTAGAGACTCATGGCTTCTTAAGAGCAGCAATTGAATCTGAAATGTTGTTGTTGCGTCACTGCTGTTCCGTGAAGATGTGTTGAATACATCCTTCACATCAGAAAGAACAGTAAATCCCTTTGGCTTGCCTGACCCACACATGGTAACCTTATATGATTAGTCGGTGAATCACTTGATGTTTTTGACATCTTGCAGTGTAGATTGTTATCAGCAGCTCAGATATGGTGTAGTTAATGATTGAAGGATTGTAAGGAACGTTCTGTGTCAAGTGATGTTCTCTCAGTGGCATTAAATCTGATAAGGGTCCCAGAAGTAATTAGCGGTATGTTTTTTTATAGAGTTGTGAAAAGGACTGCAGTGTTTTTATAAATTGGAAAAGGAGAGGTCGGAAGTAACACAGACGTCACATAAACAAACATATAAACTTTAATTGAACATAAAAATGGCAAATAAATGAAACTATTCAGAGCAGATTTTTAATAATATAACGTAAAATATAGTCTCATATACATTTACAATTACAAGTGTAAATGGTTTTCTATGAATTTTAATGCATTTTAAAATATAGTTTATTTATGTGATGCAAAGCTGAAAATGCTTGTACTCCAGTTTTTTTATCCAGTCATCATTGTTATATGATCCTGTCTTCTTAACATGCTGATTTATTATTAGTGTCCTGAAAAAGTTAAAAGATAAATTTAATAAATAAAACATAGTTTTAATTAAGCAGCACAGCTCTTACATAATAAAAATAATAATAAATCAGCATATAAAAAATATTTTTGAAGAACCGTGACAATGAAGACTAGAGTGAAGGCTGAATAATATATCCAGCTTTGCATCACAGAAATAAATTATATTTTGTGTACTATTTATTTAAGTATGTTAAAATAGAAAACACTTATTTAAACTGCAATAATATTTTGCAGGATCAAAGTGTTAAAAATTAAAAATATACAAAATTTTACTGATCCCAGTACATGAAAATAAATAATTTAAAAAGAAGCAGTATTCAGTTATTTATGCCAGATATAGGCCTGACGTGATACATTGTTATAATATACACTAAGTTTTATTTTTACAATTTTAAAATTAAATTTATTAAATTTTCAGCAGCTATAACCCTAGACTTCAGTGTCACATGATCCTTCAGAAATCCTTCAAGAAACATTTATTAATATTATTATTAATGTTGAAAACGGCTTAATATTTTTTGTGCGAACCTGTTGCATACTTTGATGAATAGAACGTTTTAATTAACAACATCGGGTTGAATTTTTTTGTAATATTAAAAATGTCTTATTGTAACTTTTGATTCGTTTAATGCATCCATTTCTGTTAACACACTGTGATCAATTTCTTTCTTGCTATCGTGTTAATAATGTGCTATCTATAGGCTCCTTGCAATAACAAACAATTCATTCAGTCAAAAAAAAAAAAGGCTTGAAACATTTAGCTTTGATGGATCTTCCCTTATATATGCTAGAGAGATTTTTCTGCAGTAATCTGGCACCAGGACAAAAGACTGAATGAAAACAGGTTCTCTCCAAAGCGAAGGGACACAACTGCTCTCATGTGTGTTTAGTCCCGCCATTTTTTTAATCTTCTAATTGATTTTAGTCCAAGCAGAGCTGAATCCCATGATATATGATGTAGGCCTGAACCAAATTATTTCAAAAAACAAAATGAATGCTGCTTTCAGTTTTTTAGCATCTATGTCAGAATGTCATGTTTTTTTCTCATTATGTCTTCAGGTTCACAGACAGAAAATGACTTTGTTTTTCTGAAGATTCTTAGTAGAACTCGGTTTGATCTTTCTTTTCTCTCTTGAATTTGTTCGCTTTCAACATTCGGTGAGCCGCAGCTTTCATACTAACTCCTGCTGTGCTTGCCCGTCTTTGCGAAGCCCACAATGATCTTTTGTGCCTTATTCCACTGAGTTATCGCATTTGATGCTCTGCTGATAAATCTGTAAAGACCTGTGCAACATGAAGGCACCAAAAGAATGGATGCAGAGTAACATCTTGCTTTCTATCAGTGTCCCCTGCGTAATAGAACTGTACGGACAGGAAGTGAATACTGAGGGTTTAAACACGGGTAAAATGTTTTTTCCCCCTACTATGATATATATCTTTAAACGCCTTACATCTAATAATTTGACCCTAGCTGCAACCAATTACAAGAAAAATTCAATTATACCAAAAGCCTGATTTGCCTCTTATGAATGGGGGCTCAGATAAGTGGGCTAGCATACTCTCACTCTTCATTCTTTATTACAGCTGTCCATATATGTGGTAATGATCAAATGCTCCTCATTGTAGGGGTTAGTTTAAACATAATGCACATCTTTATCAGCTAATTTCCTTTTGGGATGCAGAACAAAACAAAATCTTTGACTAAAAGCCAAAATGTTTCATATTTTTTGCAGCGGTGAATGGAGAGTTAATTTGGGCTTTTAAGATTTATAATAATGATAAATTGAGCAACACATTAGAACAAATTAGAATGATTTCTGAAAGTCCATGAGTAATAGCTGCTGGAAATTAAGCACTTCCACTGTAAATAATAAATTAATAATAACAAACTGCATTTAAAATAGAAAACAATTGATTGTAATAATATGTCAAATAAATGCTGCCGTGTTTAGGATTTTGAGTTTCAAATCAAAAATTGATCAGAAGGTTCTTAGTGTGTCAAAAAGAGCCCTGATTAGTTGAATTTGTGTCTTTTCTACTCATCTAAACAGCAACACATCTTTCTATGCACTCAACACTGACTCAAAGCCCCAGACAAAACCCAAAAGCCTGTTCTGTGATCTTCTCTAAGTGCTACAATTAAGCTACATTTTTGGTGAAAATATGTGCTGACAGTCTGGTTTAGTGTTGAAGTAGTGGCTTGTGAACATTAAGACAGGCGGTCGCTGCTATTCATTATTAGCCTAAGTATGTCTTTTCTTCAGGCGTTTTGTTTGCAAATTTCCTTCTGAACTTTGTTTATGAAACACATTTTTGCTCATTAGCAAAAGCTACTGCAATGATATTGTTGTTATGTTTTCAAAAACATGTTTATTTCTTCCCCTGGTTAGGTATGTTTTGAAGAATGAAAGCTGCACGATCTCATGAATGTGTAAATAGTACACAGCATAAAAATGAAAACTCGTGGTACAGATATGCAAAAATGGACTTTGCCGTGTTTATGCTATGTGACAGGTAGGATAAGGTTTGTTGTGTAGATGCATATCATATGTATTCCAAAACTGTATTACACGGCAATAAATTTTGTATCATATGCACGCAGAAATAGCGCATTATACACCGCCAAACAAATGATGCATATTTTTGTACAAATACCGTGATGAAATACCGTTTTATTTGGCGTACTTTTTATACGCACTTTCATAAGACTGGGCTGGCTGGTTTTAGTTGGTTTAAGCTGGTCCTCAGTTGATCATGAGTTACTTTGGAGAGTTTTTTTTGCAGATTTAAAAAAAATTGACTGATTTAAAGCACACTACATAGACAGAAACCCATTTGAGTTTAGTTTAAACCAATGTAAACATGTAGCTATGTTTCTTATCATGAAGTTTAATATATGAATTTTTGTTTTCCACCCTTTGTAAATGCTAAGATTTGATATTTTTTTCTCTACTTACCCTTTAACATGCAAATCAAGAACGTCTGACATTGTTCAGTCCTCTGCACCAAAAACTCATACCCCTTTACATTTTCAATATCAGTCTATTTTAAATGACATGCCTAAACAATGTACAAGAATGTTTTCCGCCGCATTTCACAACTGACTCTATTCTTCACTATTCTTAGTTTGTCTGCTGCTATACCAATAAAAATTGCAGGCTGACAACAAGTTGTTTTGACAGAAAGTAAAAATGAGAAAGAAAAATTATAATTATTACAAACTTTTTTGGTGCAGAATACTTGCTTCATAATCGAACTCCTAGATACATAATATCAAGATCTGAAAATGTGGGATCCCTTTAAACCCACATTGAATGTCTCCGCTCCTCCACAGCATCAGACATTAGTGTTGAGGATTGCTTGTGTGCCTCAGCTGAAATAAAGAGCATTAAGAGTCGACATTATCCTCTCAGAGGAAGAAAGTGTAGGATAAGGCTTGGGCAATCTCTCAGCAGATGAGTCAGCTGGGCATGCTGTGGTGTGTATCATGTTGGTGAGGAGTGACAGCACTCTTCTGAGAGTGTGTGCTTAATGAAGCCCAGCTGTCAGATGTTCCTCTTTTCTAAACTGGGCGGAACAGGTAGGCCAGATGCCATGCCTCACCACTTGGATACGAATCAGAGGACTGTCACACATGCAAATCAAACACAGAGGGCTCTCTTGCAAATAAGTTGCTCCTGCTGATGGATTGACCCCCTTGATAAAAACAGGTTAACTTGAGGTTGCTATTAAAATCTTGAACTATTAGAAATGTGTATAGAATTGCACATGAGAGATTCCTTAGTCTGGGGATTTCCATGGCCCTGTGTCATCCTTCACTGAAAAACCAGCATGAAACACTGTTCGGGGTTTATTGGCTCCTCACAGTAGTGCAGATATTTGTTATTTCATATTCATACTGTACTTCAATAAATAAAAAAAACCTGAATGGAAATTCATCTCAAAGAGCCAAACCTTTGACTATCAGCACAATCCAGCCATATATAGCGTAGAGCAGCTGTAATGAGCAGGTGTAATGAAAATATACATAGTAGAGCTAATGTATAAATAGAATGGGCTTCCGTGTGTGTTTTTGACTCACTTTTTTGTGTGCACTGGTTTACTGAGCTGAACAGACAATCAGAGTGATTTGTTTCAATCAGACAAAAAGACTAGTTTGACTAGTGCCGACTGAAAACTGTGTCATGGCTGACTTTAGTCTGACTTTTTTTTTTTATTAATAGTTTTTTCATAATTAATCTACTGTTTGAGTATTGGTAAAAATGTCTAAACTAGAGTTATATTGTGGCAGCTTGTATGTTGTGTAACTAAAAACTCAACTATTGAATGTTCATTAAAGTAGGCCTAGACATTGATACAAATGTTCAATACTTTTTTTGTAGTGAAGACTTTAAAGTATGAGTCTATCCACTTTGATATTTCCTGAAGTAAACACAGTTGTTCTTGACAGTTGTGTTTGAACTCAACACTGTAATATCCTTCAAAGATTCAGTATCACTAATATGGTAGAACTTGACAAATCTTGCAAATATTTCTTCATCTGAACTTCTCGTTATACAGTACTTTGAACATATACAGCCCTACTGTAACTTGCAGCGCAATCAGTCTTTATTAATCTATATTTGTTGACTAATTATAAGTTAAGTGTAAAGTATTTGGGGATTTCTTGGATTGTTCTTCGATTTGCATAGCTTCTACTTATATTTAGTTTATTTCTGAGAGTGTGACTAATTCATCTGGTGAATATAGACCCTTTTTTGTGCCATTTACTGGAAATAGGACGTTCATTTGCAGTTAATTTTATGAGGCTTGAAATGTTGCTAACTTGCCCATAATGATCCTTTTGGCAGCAAGAGTCTGTTTGTACATTTAGCAGTAAATCACATGATTGTATCACATGACAAATTCCCCAATGGCTATATGGCTGTGATTGAGTATTTGTGCATCTTGAACTTATGCCCATTTGATTCCTTACACACACACACACACACACACACACAGTTTGTGTTGCCTTATTGACTTTTTAAGCATCGTCCCAGGCTATTTATTTCCCTACTTGAGACTTTCAGATGAAAAGGAAGCCATTGTGTCACTCATGTCATCAGTTATAACATCATCGGTTTGATTTAGAATGGCACTGTTTTTGTAAGTGTTTTGCTCTTGTGCAGAATGTACCATGACCATTGATTGGTCAAGGAATTAGCTTTTTGTACGAATCACTTGCCATTTTATTGGCTTTAGGAATATTTTTTTTACATGCTCCAAAAGTATGTTTACAGTATTTCAATTTCCCAGGGCCTGCTGTAAACTTACGTGCTTCAGCTGTTCCAAAGATGACTGATGTTTCCTGAAAGATACTTATACTTCTCTGATATGACAAACATATCCTCTTATTAATATCATAAATGCCATAAAAAGGATGATTGTGCAGTATGTGGTTTATCTAAGAACCTGAACATTGAAAGTCAATTGTATGTTTTTGTAAATGCATGGCTTCCCATCTTCATTAGCATTCTGTCAGAAGCTTTTCTTGTTAACTCTACAGTTGACACCATTGAAATCAAGGGAATATTTCAGTGGAGGCAGGAGTTCATTTTGAAACCGATCAAACAGATCTGGTTTAGGTCAGACATGACTGGAATAGAGTACACAAGTGATTGTGTAACTGTGGGTCATAATTGGCAAAGCATATTCATTACAGAGCTGATTTTGGCACACTATAATGGGCCATTGCTGTGAAAATGAACTTTCATATTAATATTTTTATGTTTTAATAATGGAACAGGCTGAAATTTCCTTTTCTTGCTGTTGCTTTGCTAAAGCAGCCTCTCTAGAACTTAAAATAAAACAATGCGGACCGTCTTCATGCTTGTATATGGAAAATAACCCTCACCCTCCTCCCCAGAATGTGCTACTATCTGCTAGAAAAAACATTTTATTTTTTTTCTTTTAAATTACTGTTGTAATGACATAACTTGAAATGTGGTCTGCCTTAGTCAGTCACAATCCAGTGCTTATCCAAAAAGAAACAGCTCTGAGGCAAACTTTAGACACTAAAGACGTCAGACATTTTTTCAACGATGTCCTGCAAAACAAGAAGCTGTATATAATTTAGAGGATAAAGAAGAAATGTGGGGAAAAAAGCATCTAATATTAATGCGTACTGCTAAATGTTTAATTTTATGTTTTACTTAATTTATTTTGCACATAAGTATGTACATATGATTGTCTCAGCACTGTATCCAGCTGTTCTTAATAAATGCTTCAATGGTAAAACACAAGAAATGTGCATAATGATGCCTGTAGGCAAAACCAGCAGATCATAAACCATCATAAACTTTCCTGGGTCTTCTTGGGCTACTAGCGTAGGTATAAGCAATCCAAAACTCAATGATCTTCAATCAAAGATGTTGGTTCTTTCATCTAAAGGGGCTTCATTTGAAGTCAGTGTTCTTAAATCTGACTGGTCCTATTATTTATTAAATCATGTCATAAAAGATCAAGGACTTTCTCTGATGTTGTGTTTGACCTTTATTCTTCTTGTCTTTCCTCAGTTGTCAGGAGCAGTTGTGCTCTGTTGGAAAAAGCAGTAGAAGATGCACTGCATCCAAATCCTCTCGACTCCAGTCCAGTAGAAGACAGTGAGTGTAAATCACTGGTTATTTATTTGTTCCGTTTTCCTTCAACAGTTGTTTTGCAGTTGTTTTCTTCCTTTTTATTTCACTGTATTTTTTTCCTAAATGAAGTTTGTCATTTCCGTCACCACATTGAGCAGAGAAGAAACATTGATCTGGTTAAGTATTCCACCCAGGGCACTTCCCGTTGGGATGTTTCGCTCGAATGTCAGAGGGGCTTTTTGTGGTTTCCGTCGCTGTGGTCTTTCTTCATCAATAGCCTTACATGATTCCAAAGACAACTTGTCTGTGCTTTTCCACTGGAATGTCTGATGACAAACAGAGAGCCCTCAAGATATTCCCTCTCTTGTCCAAAATGACATACTGTACCCTTGTCCTTATTATTTAATTTTATTATAAGGTTTTGCATTTTTGGACCTACTTTAAAGACCAGGGAGTAAAAAACAGTCTAATTACTTTCTCTTGAGGCCATTCCAGTGTGATCTTACCACTGAACCCAATTTCTTTCTGAATCTGTTTACAAACAAGGTTGTTTTTTCTTTCACATTTTAATTACTGACAGATAATGTTTAAAAGGGCAGTTCCCTTTTGACATTTCACTCGTCCTGCGTCTGCTAAGACGCTATGGGAAAACTAATTTTTTGGCCGCTGCAGTGATTTTATTTAAACCGAGGCGCCGTCTACAGGTAGCCAATGCCGTCGACCACGCCATAGTGGCGTGATGCCCCTGAGCCAAAGGCCAAATCTTTGCTGTCCTGAGTGGAAGCCTTACCTCTGATCGTCTGCAGCTGGATATTTCCCCTGCCGCCGCCTGGCTTGACCTTCAGAGCGAAATTCAACATGCCTGGTCGCCGCCGTTCTGCCTGCACGTCTTCTGCACGCCGCTGACAGGCAAGAGGAGTGTGCCGTCTGCCTGGGACTCTCTCACACGGAAATCGTCCTCGCTGGATCCGACTGCATGTTTGTGAGCTTTAAGCACGGCTACTCTGCGCCTCGCGCTCCCCGTCTCGCTAGAGACAGCGGGGCCGAGTACAGCGCTCCGAGTTGGGTGAAGTCACGCCGGCGTAGCCCCCATGTGCTTCACCGACTCGAGACAAAGAGCTTTCTCCCGCCTTTACCTCTCCGATCGCTCTGCCAGTTTCTGTGGGGGTAAAAAAGTCCTCTCGAGCTGCTTATTCTCCTCGGCTGTCTGAGCAAAGTATGAACAGTTAAGCTGTCACTCGCATGCCAGCTTATGCTCGCTTTCCCACTGCTCCTTATCTGTTTTAACGCTGAGGGAAAAAGGCGCAGTCTAGCGCACTCGCTCATTGACTCTTTCAAGCTCTCATTCTCTCCCCGCCCAGGCGAGAGCTGTGTATGTGCTGTTGGGATTGAGTACATTTGAGTGAATTATGCAGACTTTTCCACCTCCACAGTGGGTGTTTCATGTTACGATTAGTGCACCTCGTTCGAGCTGCTTAATTCTCATGAAGCTGTTCAAAGTCTACCACGCTCGCTCGTTCTCTCTCTCACATTCTCACGCTCTTCCCGCTCATGGCGAGAGCTGTAAATTTTACGACATAATCAGACTTAATCCGCCTCCTCAGTGTGTGTTTAGGTAAGAATTCGTGCACCGCCTTACGGGCTGTGCGTTTCCTTATAAACGCTCGAAAAAAAGGGGCGCGAGCCGTCAGTCTGCCTCACAGTCTAGCCGTGCTCTCATTTTCTTCCCTTCCAAGGGGAGAAATGAATTTGAGATTGAAGTGGAGTATGTTGAATTATTCAGACACAACCAGCCTCCTCAGTATAGGATTAAGTGCACCTAGTTGCAGCTGCACTATCCTTTAAAGGCTGCTTTACAGTCTAGTCGCGCGTTTTCGCTGACTCTCTCACGCTCTCATTTTCTTCCCTACCTGGCGAGAAATGAATTCGCGATTGAAATGGAGTATGTTTGAGCGAATTATTCAGACACAATCAGCCCCAGTGTGTGCTTCTTGAAGATTAGTGCACCTAGTTGCAGCTGCACTATCTTTATAAGGCTGTCTTACAGTCTATTCGCACACGTTTGCTGAGTCTCACGCTCTTATGTTCTCCCCGCCCAAGGCGTCAAGCTCTGTATTTCGGGTTGAGATTGAGTTTGAGTAAGTTATGCCAGCCGCAGCAGACAAAAAAAGGAGCCTCAGCGCGACCGCTCCAGATCTGCAGCTCGGCGCTTTCCAAAACGGTCTCGCCGATGCCGGACTGCCCCACAAGCTGCTTTCCCTTCAGCACCCTCTGCCTCACGGAGCTACGGCACGGTAAAGAATCTAAATGCTGCACTAATAGGGTCCGTAAAAGCGCCCTTGCAGCACGCCTTTTTAAAGGCAACCACACAAGATCATATGAAGAGCAGTTTTGCACATTCACAAAATGTCATAAGTTATCAGTCCCTGTATACTTATGCTTTAATGTTAGCGCTAACGTTACTTACAAACAAACTCTCTCAAGCAAGGTAACAGCGGCACTGTTAGTGAAGAAAATAAACTTCTTATAAGTATAAAAACAGGTGTTGTGCCGAATTTTGACTCCCTGTCGAATTATGACTCCCCTCATTGAAATCAATATGTGGAATTTACATACCATTTATCCCCAGAATGCCTCCTTACCCACTTTCACTATTATACTGCACTGCACAGCAAAGCACACGGGACACTTGCACTGACATACTTCTTGTTGTCTTATTGTCTCGTTTTACTTTTACTTAAATTGTTTTACTTAACTGTTTCTTAATGTGTCATTTTGTTGGGGCAGTCGTGCAATACATTTCACTTCATGTCGTACCGTGTATGTATGTGAACGTGACGAATAAAATTTGAACTTTATTATGAAGCATTATTTAATATTTATTAATATTAACATGATTAATACATGCATGTAAACACACACACATATATATATATTGTATGCATACTTTATAAGAGCATAGTATAGCCAGTAGAGCTGGATACATTACTTACAAATTGCAATTCATTTCTGGATTCCAAATGAAATTACATAATAAAAAGCATAGTCAGCAACGTAATTGTAACGCCGTCAGGCGTCCTATACATGTTTGTAATGTTTATTTATAGTCCACTTGCTCCCTGTGTTTATTTTCATGCTTCTCTCCCTCATGTGCTCCTGTCATGTGTAACCCCGCCCAGGTCCTTAGCGTGTGATTGTCTTCCCAGGTGCCTTGTGTTTGTGTCTAATTAGTTTTGTATTTAACCTGGTTCATTTCAGTCTGTGTTATCCTTGATTATCGTACGTCTGTGAATGTCTGCCTTGCATTTTGTTATTTGTTTGCACTGATCCCAGCACTTTCGATCAGCTTTATTTTGCACTTTATTATTAAATCCTTTTCCACCGAAGTCAGCTCTGCCTTGCCTTTGTCCGCTGATGAAGCGGGATCGTAACTTTGCAGCAGTCTAAATGCCAAACGTGACAGTAATACTTTTCGAATCAAATTTTTCACATTGATTTAAATAGGATAAACTTGTACCATATTGATATAAAGATACAAAGAATAAGAACGTTTATTCCATTTGTTGTTAACAACATGAAGGGCACTAAAAATTATGTTACTTCATGTTTTCCCAAACTGGGTTTGTGAATAAACTGTGGGGGGGTTCATGAGTTTAATGGAGAGCTAATAATTAATAAAATCATAAGAAATGTTAAAACAAATAAAGGTAAAAATTAATCTAAATAAAACAGTTACTGAAAAATTAAATATTTTATTTGCTTGCGTGCATCATGTCAGAGAAACATGAATAAATAGCTAATATGGTAGCTAAATGTTGTAAAAAAATATTTTCTTTCTAGCCTATCATCAAATTAATTATATAGCCTATAGGATGTCCATACTTTACAGATACATATGGTAAGTAAGGGATAATGTACAGGCAGCCGGTAGTTATCGCAGAAATAAGCCCCGACAGTGTTGTATCACGCTGAAGGGGCTTATTTCGTGATAACTACCAGCTGCCTGTATATTATCCCGCTTATTACACGGCTACTTGCCACATAAAAAAAAACTGAACAGGAATATGAATTTGAAACATTTTATTGGCATATTTGTTTTAAATTAACGTTTTCATCCTTCTGCATACGATATAGTGCCACGTGACTAACATTAAGACAATTTATAACATCTACATATGGATATATGACAACGGATGTGTTTTAGTTATTTATTGCACCTTATGTTGTCCAGTGTTTGTCACAAGATGGCGCCAAACGGTAATCTTTGTTGGCGCGGAGGGATTTTAAACATAAGTAGTGCCGGCTATGCGGTTATTATTCGAAAAGAACGAACCTGCAAATGTCTCAACTGACCAATCAGAATCAAGCATTCCAGAGAGCCGTGTAATAAAATGTTTTATGTTTCTGTATAGTCTTATTCAGTTTTATTTAAAGTCATAATTTTGCAACTGCGAGTCCTTCCTAATATACTTCATCCTTCTCCAGTTTCCTTCTGTGATTTTGAATCTCCATGTTTGTGGACGTTATCCAACCACAGCGCTGGAGGGGACTGGTATGTCATATCACCACAGCAACCCAGATCCAATAGATGGGGAGTCCAGCCAGTCAAAGACTATTCCACAGGAAAATCAGAAGGTATAGATTATAACTTCATTATATTTTGACACTCAATGAAGACAATAAGCGGCAGACCATGTTTTCTAATTATCAGTTATCTGGATAAAGAGCTTTCTGTCTCTCAACAGGTCATTTTCTGTTACTAAAGCCCACCTCAACTCATTTCGCTGCTGGCAGATGTAGTTTCCACCTGACCAGTCCTGTAGTGCTTAGCAGCGGACCACTGTGTCGTCTTCGTCTCGCTCGCTTTCAACCAGAGCCACATACAGGAAACATATCTGCATTTGTGAAACACACTGACCTCTCCTTCATCAAACCAGTAGCTCTTACAGTCACAGAACAAAGAACTGGCAGGTAAGACAGATTTAGTATTCAATTCAAAATTCATTGAATTGCCTCAAAATTGAAGCAATTAGAAAATTACAGAAATGCGAGTCAGTTACAGTGATCCGCAAGCTTTGTTCATCTTCTTATCTAGGCTGAATTTAAAAACAGTAATATTATGAAATATTATTAGAATTTAGAAAAATAAAAAAATACCAGTTTTTATTTTAAGAAGAGACACTGCAGACAAAAACGCTGTTTTGTCATGCACCTGTGATATTTAAAAATATGGGCTTTTTGTTTTTTTATAAAGTATTTTTTCAGACTAGTACAAAGAAAACATCTAAAAGACATTGTTAATTTGTTTTTATAGCACTCCATTTGTATCAATAGATTTTTTAATTACATTTAAAAAAAAATTTTAAAGGCTGTTTTCTCATAATTAGCTGTTCTCCTACACTGATCCATATACAGTATCTCCACTTCACAAGAACTTACCAACAACTTTAAATTTTTATCCCTGTCTATATCCTGATGGTTTTTACTGAGGGATTTGTTCGTATATAATTTGCTTGATAATATACAACATCTTATTCCCCTCAAAAACTGTTGAAATGTTATTGTTTTCTTTCTGTTCTAAGTATTTCTGAGTTATGGAGCAACTAAATGAGATACCCCAATTAAAAATGTTTGACTCTAATATGTCATAAAAATTAAATAAGAATTTTGAAACATCCAGTGTTTAGATTTTGGTTCTAGAAATGTCTGCAGAGCATATTTCAATAAATAATGCCTAATTTGCATATTTAAACGTAATATTTCAAAAAACCTTTAATTTTCTTTCGCTATTATCAATGTAATCAATCAACTAGGTAAGTAAGGTGATAACTATTCATTTTTTTTAACCCTGTTCAGCTGCAGTGTCTCGCCTTAATACATTTTAAGATGGAATTTATTTCTTTGAAATAGATATTTTTTTGTTAATGATGTCTCTACTATCTCTCGATTTAATGCATCCTATCCTTGCTGAATACAAGAAAATAAATAAATAAAGTTAACTTTAAAATGATAACTGTGAGCTTATTTTCCTACCACTGTTAAAACTGTTTTAAGGAAAGTTACATGCATGAAAACTTTTTATAGTTTTGTTTGTAGAAATTTTTTTTTAAGCCTTTTCCATCTGGAATGCTTATTTGGATTTTACAAAGTTATTTTCCAGAAGCAGTAATGGATGCTTTTGTTTTTATGAAAAATGTATATCACATCACAACAATGTCAATATGTACTGCAAAGTATAATAGTGATGTCATGACAAATCTGATTGATAGATCATAAAATGAGAACATAAAGTAAATAAAAGAGCAATGACACATGCACTTTACTTTCACACAGAATAGTATAAAGCAGCCTACTGTACCCGCAAGAAACGAATGCCAACCAACAGACTTTTGTTATGGATATATAGTTGGTATTGATTTTCTTATTCTGGGCACATCACGCAGAAGATGGATGAAAGCATTTCGTTTCTAAAAGTAGGACCTGATGTTTCTTTTGGCATAATTGGTTCTGACAGAAAGCTAGGAATAGATGATGATGCAATGCAATTTGGAACGAGCCTGTACGATCATGACGTAGCTAATATACTTTTACTTTCTGCATTTGGCTGTATGGATCAGAGCCTAATAGAGGTTACGCCACGGAGTGTGGTGTATTATACAAATCAGGCATATACTTAATAATACTATCCAACTTAAAGATCTATGTTTAGTACAGAATGCATTAGCTTTCCACTTTACTTAAGCTCCTGTACAGCCAATGAAGCACTCTGACATGTAGCTGAGATTCATGTATGGAATTCTTTATGACATGTTGGGAAATGAGTTCCACGAAGCTAGCTTTTCTCTCGTGGTTATTTAGCTCAATATTTAGACACTACTAAACTGATCTGAGGTTTTTATACTCAATATGTGAAGAATGGAACAAAGACAAACTGCAATAATTAAACTCAAGAATTTTAGAAACACTAGTTAAAACGGTTTACTATTAGATTCATGTTAATTAGGTTAATCTCTAACCCAAGTTACAATATTCTAAGAACATTTTCCTGACATTCAAATTAAATAATTTTCAAAGAAAAAAATCTGAACATTACCTCTGAACATTATATAGAGTATATTTTGTCATTAAAAGGGTTTTTGCAGATGATTTCAACCTTGTGTGTCCATTATATTTTGCATCCTTTGGGCTGATCTAAAATGATTGTTAAAAACATTACTTTTTGTGTGTCCCAGGCCACAGTGGGAAGTTTTGGAGGCTGTTATTGGCCAGTTGGATGAGCCTTTCCATGTGACGGTGCAATACTCTTCCTGTAGCAGCCATGAAGTTGGATTTCTGGCATTTGATTCACTTGAGTTGAAGGATTGTGTCATGGGTAACGACTTATTAATTTTTCTCAAGTATTATCTTACTCAAATGTGTTGTATGTATTACATCCACAGAGCATTTTTACTTTATCACTATCAAATGGAAAATGTTTAATTTACCTCTTTTAATTAGTGCTGTCAAGCGATTAATTGTGATTAATTGCATCCACAATAAAAACATTTTGTGTACATAATATATGTGTGTGGGTATTATGTATTTGGGTAGTTGACTAATAAAAACTGGAATGTGTCTGTGTTGTGACATAATGTGGAAAAATGTGGGGGTTTTAAAACAGTTACAAATAGCATGAGAGAGGTTTATCTTCAATTCTTTTTTTTTCCCTGTCACACCATAGGACACAATGATACGTATAAAAATGTATAAAAAAAAAATATATATATATATATAAAAATATAAAAATTTTCTTATATATACGTGCGTGTGTTTTTATTTCTATATACATAATAAATATGCACAGTACACATATATTACGTAGACAAAAACTTTTATTTTGGATGCGATTAATCGTTTGACAGCACTTAATTTAATATTTTACATAAATATTATTCTTCTATCCTTATGTGGCAGTTTTTAACAAAATCTTCATGGTTTTCTACAGGTGATGATTATTTGGATTTGGGTTCGGACTGTGAGAAATACTCATCACTTCAATGTCATTCTGGAGGCTGCATTGAGAAGCGAAGATTGTGTGATTTTCATACTGACTGTCCACAAGGGGAAGATGAGGGATTAATATGCAGTGAGTAAAATTAAAGATTTGTAATATTTTATAAGCCATGAAGATCATCTCAGAAATGTCACTGACAAATTGGGATCTCGCTTCGATACAATCTGCTTTCGCGTCTATGAAAACACGCCAATGAACATCCAGCTTCAGCTGATCACTGCGTGAGCAAAAACAGGCAGCGGTTGCATGCATCCTTAGTTTTCCGGTGAGGAGCCGAGCCTGCGACCTAGCTGCTCAGTGGCGGTACAGCACCATGGCGACGGGACATGACGTCTCCGTTCCCTTCTTCAGGGAACGAGGGTTACAGTACATATGTAACCAAAACTCCGGCCACTCCAAGTCACGTCAGATATGACAGACAAATTGGGATCCCTACCAAAACGCCATGGACGCTGACCCTTACAGTGTCCTGCAGAATCACTTGCCCCCTCTCTTTAGGCCGGGACTCACAAGAGGCAGGAACTGTTTCTAGCACTATCTATTAAGTAACACTGGCATGTCCCCGTTCATTGAACAGAGATGTACGGAAGTTCGGCCTTTCCCTTAAGAGGTGTAACATATTTTAGCTCATTAAGGGAAATATATATAAATAATTACTATTAATTATGATTAATTGCAATTATTTATATTAGCTGCCAGTAGTAACTGTAGCAGAATTACGATCAACTAATCTTTTCATTCAGCGTTCATTCAGCTATTCACATAGTGTAATTAAGAAGGGATATTTTCTTGGCTAAAGGAAATTACCTTCTTACAGTATCATTGCATTAGAGCATGTAGCAAAAGGGCCGAAATCGTAGAGGGACATTAATTTGCAAGGCAGAATCAGAAACTTTCAGAAACTTTCAGAATCAGAACATTTTATTAACTCTACGTTAACTCACATGACTGAACACACATGTATAAATACACTCACACAAAGGGGAAAGTGAAAAGCAAGGCTTAAGGGTAAACCATTAAGAAAGAGCTAGTATTTAAGTTGAAAAGAGAGTCAGTTGACCACCTGTAAAACCATCAGTGCTGTTCAAAATGGGTCCAATAACTAATGCTAAACCTCTGTCTCGTTTAGTTATATGTACGATACTTGCACGATGCAGTTTAGAAGTCCTGATGGTTCCAAGGTTTTGGTTTGGCAATCATGTCTTCCTGGTTCGAAGAGTAATGAATTCCAAAAGATGTCTTGACTCTGGTGCTTGCTAGATGAAGGAAGAGCTGGAAGAGAGATCTGTCACGATCTGTGGATCTTGGGAAAACGGAAAATACAAGACCGCAAAGGTCTGGCTCTAAACTCAGGTGTTGCCGTGGAGCTAAATTCTTATCTTAGTGTATGCAGATTGTGCTGCATCTAGGCCAAGCTGGTGTGACTACATCGGCTCTGAGGGCCTTGGTCAGGACACTAGAGACAAATGGTGTTGTTCCGGCATCCAGAAAAGTAGGGGGAAAAAAGAGAGAGAATGTTTCTGCTGTGTAGGCTTTTGTAACCTGTTGAGGTCACACCTCGTGTGTTAAAGACCAGTGGTGTGCTGATGCTTTGGAGGGAACTCTTTATGGTTCTTTGTTCCTAACATACTAATTTGCATATACACCGGATTGGTGATCAATATCCAAATTAGAAAAGATTCTTAAAACACTGAATGTTGCAAAGATATGGACATATAACATACACTCTCAATTAGATCTTCTGAAGACGAGCCCTTAGGTACCTAACACAGAATGTGTTGATCTATCAGGGGAGATGATCGTGATCTGCCACAAACATTCATAAAACAGTGTACCATAAATAAGGCAATATACAAGTACAATAACAATATACACTATGGCCTGAAGGATATGTGTTCACTCAAAGGAAGTTTTCTGTGAATTAATTTAGGAAAAGGTCCATTGTATTAGCAAAAGGGAGGACTAGTCAGAGTTACTCTGTTCACATTCCTTCAAGCAATAAACCGGTCTTATCAGTTGGTTGCCATAGTGATCCAAGGCCTGTTCTAGCGAACGTGTCGCCTAGCCCGCAACTCTACAAATATCTGTCAGCGAGGCGCCACATGCCAATGTGGACGATGCCACACTTCTGTTTGAGTGGGCTTGTAACCTGCTTGGTAGGCTAGGGTAATGGCATCCACTATCCAGTAGGCCATCCTCTGCTTGGAGACAGCATTCCCCTTCATGCAGGGCTCTGTGACAGACAAAGAGCTGGTCTGAGGTCCTGAAGGTTTGCGTCTGGTCAATGTAGCATCTTAGTGCTCAGACAGAGCAAAGCCAGGGCTGGGTCTGCCTCCTCTGAGGGCAGCGCTTGCAGGTTCTCCACCTGATCTCTAAATGGAGTGGTGGGAACCTTGGGCACGTAGCTGGGCCGTGGCCTCAGTATTACCTGGGAATGTCCGGGCCCAACGCCCAAGCTCTCAGCACTAGAGACAGGTCCCAAGAGGGTACAGTGGGATTAAACCTTCTGGCCCCCCTAAGGAACCTGGTGACCAGGTCATGCTTACCCACAGACCTGCCATCTATGGGGTCGTGGTTCGCAGCAATGGCAGCCACGTAGACATTAAGGGTGAAGGGAGACAGCCTTCACTCCAACCCTCGCTGCAGAAACAAAAGCATGACTCTGATTGGGCATCTCCGGGGTCTTCCTGTTAAGAAGAACACCACTCAAGGAACAGGTTCCATTTCAATGCGTAGGCAGCGCTTGTAGAAAGCGCTCTCATAGAAGAAATGGTCCCCTTGGGATAGGTCACTTAGAACCTCCGCATCCCGTCCAGGGACCAAACATAAAGTTTCCAGAGGTCTGGACGCGGGTGCCAAAATGGGGCCCCATCTCTGAGTAAGAAGGTCCTTCCTTAGATGAATCAGCCAAGGAGGGGCTGTCACGAGGATCATGAGTTCTAGGAACCAGGTCCTGGTGGGCCAATAGGGGGTCACCAATAGGACCTGCTCCTCGTCCTTCTTGACTTTGCACAGAAGCTGTGCTAGATAGCTCACTGGGGGGAACGCATGGCCCCGTGGCCAGCTGCGTGCAAGGGCGTCTGTGCCGAGAGTAAAATAACTGGTAGTAGGAGGTCTCGGGAGAGGCAAACAAATCAGTCTCCATTCCACGGGAAGGGCAGCTCGTGATAGCTCGTCGGCTGCCTGGTTGCACAAGCCTGAAATGTGAATGGCGCTAAGTGACCTCAGATGCAGAGTTGTGACAAGAGAAAGGAGCGCAAACCACCTTGATGGTTGATGTACGCAACGGTCGCTGTGTTGTCTGTCCTGACTATCACGTGCCTGCCCTGTAGACACCTTTTGAGACGGCCCAGGGCGACAGCCGTACTGCCAGCAACTCTAGGCAGTTGATGCGCCCTTGCAGATGAGCTTTCGTCCAAACCCCTAACACTGCATGCCTGTTTTACATGGCCACCCAACCTGTGGTGGAGGCATCCATGAATACCACAGCATGCCTGGAGCCCTGGAGCCCAAAACAAACTATACCAGCTTCTCTAGGGGCACTCCTGCCCAGAGAAAAGAGAGGTCTGACCACAGGAAGAGGATTTGGTGGCAGGCTGGTGTCACTTAAACCCGTTGAGTGTCGCGTTGCCACGCCCACCTCCGGACTTGGCCATGGAGCCAATGCTGAAGCTGTCTCATATGTAGCAGCTCCAATGCATGAACGCTGCTGCTGCTGCCATATGCCCCAGGAGCCTCTGAAAATGTTTAAGTGGGACCGCTTTCCTGCCCTTGAACATATCCAAGCAGTTCAGCACCGACTGTGCACGTTCCTGCGTAAGGCCTGCTGTCTGTTCAACCGAATCCAACTCCATACAGAGAAAAGAGATCCTCTGTGGGGGACAGAGTCTGCTCTTATTTCAGTTGACCCGAAGACCCAACAGGCCGAGGTGTCGTAACACCAAGACCCTGTGTTCTCACAACTGAGCCTGAGACTGAGCTAGAATGAGCCAGTCATTTAGGTAGTTGAGAATGGGAATCCCTTGCTTTCTGAGTGGAGTCAGGGCAGCGAACTGAATTGCATAGATGAGTTGAATGGTCCGGTGGAGCCACTGAGACAGCCTGGGAAGCTCCATTTAAGCTTCCAGAGACTTAAACTAGTAGCACCAGCAGAACATGTCAGTGGCGGGGCAGCAAGAGGGAATGTTGGGACCCGGCTCGGGTGTCTTGCAGCCTGTCCCGAACGGGGTCTGAGTGTGTGGAACTCTTACCTGCGTCCCTGCAGAAGGTAGGTAGTCCATTGGTTCATCCTCTCAGTCTCCACACTGCTGCCTGTAACGAGAGGAGAGTGAGTGTGATACGAACTGGCCGTCCACAATGCCTCGTCCCCACAGTGGACCCAGGGGAGAGTAAGCTTGAGATTTTGGGCCCCGTAAGGCCAGTGACATGATTCTAAGCCTGGCCCTCCTCCGGGAAAAGGAGTGTGCTTTTATTACCATGTCCTGAAGAGCAGTTCCCTGCTTCTCTGGGTCGCCGGTCTTCGGCTGCTTGCTACTTTGCTTGCCACCAGGTTTGGCGGGGGCCTAGACGGGCGGGGTGGCTGCCCTGCGGCCACTTCCTGGTGCTGCCTAGATAGAGGCTGCTGCGTTGGCTGCACGGGAGCGGAGTAGCAGACCAGACTGCCCCCTTGGCAGCTCCAGCGGTAGCGGAGCGTCAGTGGAAGGAGGAGCCCTCGAAGGGAAATTCCTCACCGTTAACCAGTCCGCCCACTACCGGAAGTAGCGCTCGGCCAGCTTTCGCCGGAGCAAGCCCTAGATTGGCCATGGAACGGCACAGCTCTGCAATGGTCATGCTCCCACAACAGGAACATGACTCATCCACAAACGCTGCCTCAGCGTGCTTTATGCCCAGGCATGTGAGGCAATGCTCGTGACCGTCATCTGGTGCCGGGAACTGACCGCATCCAGAAACACCCGGGTTGTATGACATCCTTAAAGGGACGCGGTTTTATAAAGACGTACCACCCGCGA
The DNA here is from genome assembly GCA_032359395.1 of Enteromius anoplus. NCBI lineage: Eukaryota > Metazoa > Chordata > Actinopteri > Cypriniformes > Cyprinidae > Enteromius > Enteromius anoplus. The sequence goes on along the minus strand of JAUMHG010000062.1, from coordinate 12,030,537 downwards.
GCTCTTTTAGAGAAAATTGCACTTTTAATTGTGCTGGGGGATAGCAGGGGGATAGTGCAGCCTGCTGCGGCAACCACTCCGAGCTGGAAGAAACCACCGCCGCTGAAGCACCGTACCACCAGCAGTGTTGGGGCTAGTTACTCAAAAAAGTAATATATTACTTATTACATATTACTCTTAAAATAGTAGTGCCCTACATTACTTTATTACTCCCTGGAGAAAGTAACTAGCTACATTACTAGTTATATTACTAGTTTTTTCTTAATTACTCTATATTTGCCTGAGATGCATCAGATGGAGGGAGAACATACAAAGGAGGAGTGTTCTTTAGGGTCTTTATTACGCCAACAACA
>JAUMHG010000062.1:11988081-12027145 GCA_032359395.1 Enteromius anoplus | reverse complement strand
ATACATCCGCGCTAAAGGTGAAAGTCACCATAGCTTGTAGTATAGACTCCAACCCAACTTTGAGAATAGATTAACGGTGATATTTTCTTTATCGCGCGATAAGAGTCTCGCTGCATTAACGCCGATAACGGCCCACCACTAATATTTATATAATTTTATTAATTACGAATATTACGAAATTTAATTGCTTGAGCAGCCAGAGAGTTTTCTCTCTCTCTCTCTCTGATAAACATGAACGACAGACGGGAATATTAACCTGCTGTGACTTTAAGAGTTGCCCAAGTCCAATATACTGTTACACATGTATGTCTCAGCTGTTTACTTTCACTTAAGACCCAAATAACTGTGTGTCACGCTCCAACGAGTTCCTCAGTGGAGAAGGAATGCAGATAGACGTGGACTGAATGAAATAAGTACATTTAATAATCTTCCAGGCGACAAGGATACAACAACTTTCCCCCTCCTGACAAGGTGTGACCTCATGCCATTCTAGATACAGCAAGGTGGGTGGGTGCCCTGGAGGCTGGAGCAGGCAGAGTCACTGGAAGCCTTTAGGGCATAACAAGGTTCCGCAGTGACCATGGCAGATCTGGAACCTGGGATGGCCACGGCGGATCTGGACACTTGGGCGGCCATGGTGGATCTGTAACCTGGCACGGCCACAGTGGAACGGGCCACAGTACAGACACCGGACCATGATAATGGTTCCCCTGACCGTGATTCGGGGCTGGGACCCGATGATTGTGGATTGGGAACCGTGGGTATCAACTCTAAATCCACAGTGGGACTCAGTGGATTGGGATCCACGGGTGACCGACTCGATTACTCGAATCTGCGCTCTACATCCAGAGTGGGACTCAGCGGATTGGAATCTGCGGGCGGTACTCCTGGCCGAAAATCTGGATCGCGACCAAACGGATTGGGATCAGAGAAAGCCTGTGACAGCGCTCCTGGCCGTTGATGCATAACGGAGTTCACAGAGATGATTGCTGTCTGCTCTCCGACCACGGGGCTCTCATGGCGGTTCGGCTGATCACGGCGGAAATTCCACCTGGGCCCGGACAGTCATCAGGCTGAGGAATACCACCAAACTCCACCTCAATCCTGTGGTTTCAGGGAGTTCAACAGGGCGATGGTAGCGGGCACCGCTATTGAATGTCGCAATGATGACCGCGTCACCGAGACCTGACCGCTCAGTGAGTTTGTAAAACTCGGTGGCATAGTCCTCAAACGGCGGGTCTCGTGGATCAGTGCGGTGAGTCCTGCCGCAAACACCATCAAGGATACAAGAACTGAGACAGCTAGATGAAAACGCAATGACATTAACAACGAACGACAATGAAAACTGAAAAGGACACAGATTACAGTAAATACACAAGGAAACAAGAGGGAAATTGGGAACACCTGTGAGACACAGCTGGGAACAAATCAACTAAAAATGACAAGACAGGAACTCCAAATAAGGGCAAAACACGTGAAAAATCAAAATGAAACCAAAACAGACAGACAAGACCAGACAGACAATGTTACACTGGGTTTACGAGGATCCTTGCAAAGTGTGTTTGTTTAACTGTTCAAGGCCTATAAAGTGGAAAAAATAAGTTATCACATAGATAGGTCATATTAAAATGTTTCAGAGAACAAGAAAAATGAATAAATAGCACAGACTCTGCAAGCAGGGCAATTAAGAGAGACCTTAGGTGAATTTAGATGCTTTGCATACTATTTTTTTTTTTTTTTGCAAAACTGTTGTATTCTCATTAGATTACTACAACAGCTTTGAGACAGAGACCCATGTGTATAAAAAGACCATCTTTAAACTGTCTCTTCGCAATTTTTTTAGTTATGAATGTTACCTGTGGGATTTTCTCATGACATGGGAATCAAAAATATTTGAAGGAGAAGTATTTTCATGATCTGTGTCCAAGTCCATTTTATGACTAGTTGTATTCCATAAACTGTGTGTGGGAAACTCTGCATTTTTATTTTATAAAATAGTCTGCACTTTGTTGGGAGACTTTAACCCCTTAACTGTCACCCCCATTTTCGGGAAAACACATGAAAAAGTACTATACAAGCTTAAAAAGATGTAATTCAGGACATATATTAAAAAAAAATGTAGGTGTCCCGTATTCGGAACGGTGACAGTTAAGGGGTTAAAAGCCCATATTTGAAGGTGTTGTCTTGCCTGCCTATTATGTTTTTTTTTTTGTCTCGTAAGCATATCTGAGCACTCTATGATACTTTCTCGCCTCAGGGCACTTTCTTTTTTTAAAGGTCAGAGGTCGTGGTGATGAAAGTGAGGCGTTGGTTCAAAGCCCAGCTCTCCTTTCAACTGTGTCTAATCAGGACTGTCAGGTAAGACTTTATGTTGACAGTAAAAAACGATTTTTACAGAGTATAATTTAAAAAAAATGGGTTTGAAAGAAGTCTCTTATACTCACCAAAGCCAAGTTTATTTGATCTAAGATATAGTAAAACTAGCATTATTGTGAAATATTGTTACAATTAAAAATAAGTGTTTTTAAACGCATTTAAATGCATCCAAAGTTGAAAGCAACTTATTAAATATGAGTAGAAGCGTATGTATGACTATTCACATAAAATAGTGGTTTACCTATGCCACAGTTTTAGGATTCTCAGACTTTCTGGGCAGATTTCAAGTTAATTGTCCGTGAAAAATGAGGACACATCTCTACAGCTTATCTACAAATAGCTTACACAGAGTAATAACACATGCAGCCAAAGTTTCAATTTTACACTTGATTGTCCATGAATAAGATATTATTCTGGGACATCTGGTCTTGAAGCAGAGGCTCAGCGGCTAATTTTTCTGTATAGTTGCAGTTCTCTCTGTACCTGTGCGGGGATTTCAATGGAACGGTGCTCCTGTCAGTGGTGGAGAACGGAATGTCAGCTTCTGCTCTGATTTGGGAGAGATCTGGACACTGGAAGGACGACTGGCAAGAGATCGCTCTGCCGATAACAAAGATCTTAAAAGGGTAAGATAATTAGATGGATGGGTAAACAGATAGAAAAGTGATTTTATTAGTCCCCAAGAAGAAGTATAGTATAAAATGAGATTTTCTTATAAAGAGACCATCCTGTCCCAATACTGGGTTAAAAGGATCCCCTAACTGGCAAAAGAAATCAACCTTATCTCAGCTGTCATATGACTTTCTTAGAATCATAATCTAATCATTTATTTGAGGACTTTCTTTAGGTTTTTTTTTTAAGTTTATTTATGTAAAGTTACTAGATCAAGGGTTCACAAGTCATGAGGGAACTGAATAGGACTTGATGATAAACTAAAGTTGATAATAAAAATGCTAAATTAAAATTACAGTATTAAAGCGGTCATGAACTGCCTTTGTTTTATTTGTTTACGTCTCTGAGATCCACCTAAAAGGTTATCAATATTATTACATCAGTAATAGTCTACCTGTGTTTGTAGACTATTATTACTATAGTCTGTTTGACTCCCTTCATTAGAACGCTCTGTGACTTGTACTCACCTGCTGCTATAATTTGCTAATCTTTGTGTATGTTTGACAGCCTACATCCTTCACAGATGGACGGTTTAGGTTAAAAACGTATATACATTCAGTACATATCAAACGATCTATAAAAAACAAAGCAATAGTGATCACATAATGATAATAGTTACTCAAAAAATCAAGTATATTGTTTGGTTTCTGTGTAGACCTACATTTGCCGTTCTTGTCATTTATGTACTATTTGGGTGAATTGGTGGGTGGGGCTAAAAAGGCCATGATGTAAAAGGACCCTCTTCTGAGGAGGTGGTGTTTAGACATACTTTTACCTCATAAAGTGACACATTCCACAACCTGTCGTTTTGGCAGATAAATTGGATTTCACCTTTGCACTTATTCTAAAATAATTTGCAATTTGTTTTGAGCACAGCTTCCATCTTAAAGTGCAGGCCTTCTGGACTTCTGGATCTAAAGCTGACATTGCACTGGATGACATTTCATTAAGTGCAGCATGTTTTGAAACAGGTAACCTTTCTGCCTCACACATGCACACGTACGTTTGCATAAAAAACACTCAACATTCTTGCAGAATAATGCTTCATTTGTTCATCCCTGGTGCTAGAGTGGACTGACCCCGCCACATACTCACGATTGCATCCAAGCTCTCAATTATAGGGCGTTTTCAAAAATGTTTGTATTTAGTAAGTCAGACAGAGAATTTAAGATGTGATGCACACACATGATGTCTAACCGCTGTCTCCAGTTAGCAGAGGGAGATGGTTCTCATCATGCTCGTGATGTAGATTCTGCTTGATTAGTTTTGAAGGAACAGAGAGCGATAAGAGGACCTCCTATATCACAAACCGCAAATGTCATACAAATGGCAACAATAGTCTTTCTGCTTTTTTAACAAGCATTTAAAGATCTTCAGAGTCAGGTTTTTTGCCATGACACAGTTGACCACAGGAATTGACGAGCCCGTTAATTGACATTCGATTCTCGTGAAAGTCAAGATTTAGTATCCTCGTTAACTTAGTTTCCCAGAATCTGTGATTTTGAGAAATTCCTGAGTCATCTGTTCACTAAACATCATATTTGTGCTTTCTCTTTAGTTCTCATCTTGCTGTTATATTATCTTTGTAACGGTCTGTGGTCCCTCAACACCTTTAAAACTTATCCAACAAAACGCAGTACTCCAAGCCTGTTAAAAAAGATTAGTTTAGCCCAGAAGGTACTGTATGCCTTAATGGTCCAGGCTGGTTTATCCTGGCTTTTGCTGTTTTTTTGACTAGTAGGCTAGCTAATGTAGTAACATCAGTGTCCTTGTGGAGATGGTTGACCAAGGAGATCCTGCTAAATAATCTGGTTAATATGTCACAATGCTGATCTAGTCAATCAAAAGTAAAAATTAAACTACACAAGGGTTGTTTGAAGTGTCATACTTATATTTTTGTTCCTTTGTTCTCTTTTCACATCTGGTATGTTAGACCTAAATGAATTTCTTCTTGGACAAGGACTACTGCATGATTTAGACTCCTTCAGCCCTCTCCCAGAACCCTCAGCATCAGGTAGGGTTGCTCTCCTGTGCATTACACAAATACACTACTGTTTAAAATATAGTAAGCTAGTAATCAATGTCTCATATGTTCACCAGGGCTCCAAAAACACAGTAATATTGTGAAATATTATTACAATTTTCAAACCAAAAGCAAAAACAATTGCAAAACCAAAGGTTGCATAAATGTGACAAAAACAAAACCAGGGTCTTTTGTTTTCAGAGGCTTCCCTAATGACGTGGTGGTTTACCTCCTGTGGAGCAAGTGGACCTCTAGGCCCAACTCAAGCCCAGTGTGACAGTGCCTACCGCAACAGCAACGTCAGTGTGGTGGTGGGGAAGGAGGGCCATTTCAGAGGGGTTCAGATGTGGAGGGTCCCAGCTACCAATATCTACAAGTGAGTTCAGAAGCTTGAATTCATTCTGGTTTTGAGTTGTTCTTGAATTCAATACAGGTACTGTACAGGCTCCTCATGGACTTTGTGGAGACGTTTGATGAATTAAGTCTTATTGGTTAAAAGGGATCAATTATGCAGATCCACAGATCATTTACAGTATTAAAATTAATATTTTGAGTTTAAAGGTATAGTTCCTCCAAAAATGGGAATTCTGTCATTAATTACTCACCCTCAAGTCCACATCTACAGCCATGTCACCCTAAGCTAAGCAGGGTTGAGCCTGGCCAGTACCTGGATGGGAGACCACCTAGGATTACTAGGTTGCTGTTTGGTAGAGGTGTTAGGCTTTTGGATGAGATAATATAACAATAATCCCCATTCACTTGATTGGCTCTGGCTCTCTCTCCTCTCCACCTGTGTCCTGTGCTATCGCATCATCCAGGTGAATGTTACACATTGGTGGTGGTTGAGGAGAGACCCCACGTGATTGTAAATTATAAATGCTTTATTTATTCCTTCCTTCTTTCCGTCCTTCATTACTTCCTTCCTTTATTAATTAATTAATTAATTAATTAATTAATCAATTCATTCATTCATTCATTCATTCATTCAGTCAGTCAGTCAGTCAGTCAGTCAGTCAAGTCGTTCCAAACCTGTAAGACCTCTTCAGAACACATATTAAAATATTTATAATCGCTATGGTGCCATTTTGGAGCGTATCACACACATAAACAACATTTGCTATATATGTATGCTGATACATTGTTTACACTTTGATCTGAACGTAAACAATTAGAGGCATACATACATTGCATACATTGTTTACGTATGCGATACTCTCCAAAAGCATTGTATTCACTTTTTTGTGCTTTATCAACATCATGTTTGTAGTCGCAAAATCAAGAGATTCTCCCCTCAAAATCATGTCAATAACAGGTGTTAACAGTTCTTTACTGTCTTCCTGTTTCTCTCTCCTTTCTTCTCATTCACACATTTTTTTTATAAGGGCAGCGAGAGGCATGACTCACTGGCTGTAGGCACAGATAAATCTCTTCCTGTACTCTTCTTAATCTGGCCCCTGTGTAGTCAAGCCTTTGAACTGATTTATAGTGATTATAGAGGCTAGTCATGGGAGCTCATTAAAAACAACTCTAAAACTGTCTGCGAAAGAAGGGCATGCAGGAGAGGAGATGCAGGAGACAGGAAAACATGCCAGATAACTATCAGATGAACTTAGGCTTAACGCTTTGTTGTGATATTATTGCATTTAGGGTGGCAGACTGAAATATAGAGATCAGACCCAGGCTATGCCTCATTCGTAAACTGATTTTTTTTTTAATATTGTATCATTTTGTTTTGGTGCCCTGAGCACTGACTGGCTTTAATAACAATATATATATATATTTGGCTTGAGAGAGGAAGTTTTATCTTGTCTGAAAATTAAAGTCTTTCCTTTTACATTTTAGGATGAACTGATGTTGTATATTCTGTATATTAAAATGATAATATAATCACAGCTCACTTATTGCTTAATAGCTTAATGTTTATGTCATACTAAAAGTATATATTAATACAAGGCTTATCAAATTTTGTGATGCCATGGTCCCTCATGTGTGATGATCATATGTTTTTCTTTATATGTCTGCTTTAAATATATGGACCATTCTACAGAAGTGGTCCAAAGTTGTAACATTTTGTATGAAAATTGTATAATATCCAAGGTATGCATTTCAAGTAATTGGGGAGATAATTGTCATAAGTTGTTTTTTTAGAAGGTTTTGGAATATTTGTCCTCTCCACAAATGTCACTACTGAAACAGTAGTACTTTTTTTGGAAAAAAATGAGGGATTTTGAATTAATAACGCAGGCAATCTGGACGTTGTTTATTTTGGTTCTTGTAAATGAACTGGTGGTTTAGTAGAATGTATATCCAGTCATTTCCCACAGTCCAGCATTAGGACCTGTGGCTGCTCTCAGTCGATGCTTGTACTGTGATATGATATTAAAATTACTTTCTTTGGATTCTAACAGTTACTCTGTGGTTTATATTTGGTATGTAAATGTCAGTATGTAAATGAACTGGTGGTTTAGTAAAATATATATCAATACAATTTCTATCTATATATATATCTATATCTATATCTATATCTATATATATACACACAGTAGATATAGATATATATCTACCTTTGTTTCCAGGGTGACGCTGATGACTGTGTATATATATATATACACAGTATATATGTATATATGTTACTTTTTCATTTTTGAAGCTCAAATTATTTTCTCTCTTTATAGGTATTAGTACTTGCGATAGCAGGTGTGACTTATGTTTGTTAATTCAGTGCATCGGGAATACTAATGGAACATCCTCATTTTCCAGGATTTCAGCTTACGGAGCCGCAGGAGGCAAAGGAGCAAAAAACCATAACAAACGGTCACACGGTGTCATCATCTCAGCTATCTTCCCACTGGAGAAAGGTGACACACTCTACATCTTAATTGGTCACCAAGGAGAAGATGCCTGTCCAGGAGTAAGTGAAGCAGAAAATCAGACTTGGCCATTGGGTTGCCATGATATTTGCAATATATTCATGTATACCTCTCTGTTTACATCTCTATGTATTCTTCGAATATTAACAGAGGAATCCCCAGACCCATAAAATCTGTCTTGGGGAGTCTTCTGTGATAGAAGATGGCTTCGACAGCGATGGTTCTGCCTTAAAGTGGGCAGGGGGTGGAGGTGGTGGTGGAGGGGCCACATACATTTATCGGGTAAGATCTTTCTTTTCTTCCCGTTTTCTTGTCTTAACGCATAAAAAAATCCATCACAGCCTTGTGAGACTTCTTAAGGAGAACCATGTGGACGGCAGTCGTCGCCTGATAGTGCCTGTCTAGACAAGCATTTTTGAGACATCCTGAAATAATTTGGGGTCGTCTGAATTGGAATTCAGATGGAAGTGAAGGCTTGTCTGGAAACATAGGCTTTCTTTTTTACTTGAGTGAAAGTAAGTCTTATGTTGTTTTTGGGATGCCCGGGGGCAGATGGAGAACGGGGAACCAGTGCCTTTGCTGATTGCAGCAGGAGGAGGAGGAAAGGCCTACCTGGAGGACCCTGAGAGCAGCCTGGACCAGATTTTCCTGGAACAATGTGAGAATGATACCTCTGTCCCAGGTGTCAATGGCAAATCCGGAGCAGCAGGTACTCTTCCAATGACAAAAACATATATTATATTGTTTTTTAATTAGATATTATATTATGGCACAAAATTCATATAGTTGATTAGTTCAACAGTGATTGCATTTCTTTTAATGATCTCTTAAAAACAGTGTTAGCCACATTAAAAGCTGAAAATGCTGCTCATTTCATTAAGCCACTTAAAGGGGCAATATCTTTTTAAAGGGGTCATATTTTGCGATTTAATGTTTTCCTTTCTCTTTCAAGTTTAGATTTCGATAAAAGTCTCAAACCCAAAGGGATATTTTTTTCTAAAAATTAAGACTCAACCACACCTTCCTAAAATGCCTCATTCAAACGAATGTACATCACTATGTTAGATTTGCTCACTGTAGTATTGTTGCCATAACTGGCATGTCGTGGAGACGTTGTTTGTTTCCAACTATGGTGAGGGACATAACATTTCCGTCACACACTTGAGATATTCGGCCAATCACAACGCCCTGGATAGCTGGCCAATCAGAGCACACAGTGAGCTTGGAAAAATTAATCGACACATTAAATATACAGTTCTACAGAATTAGTCCAAAGTCAAATTTGTAAAAAATGTAAAATTAAATCTTTTATCAGAAACTTAGTATGTATGCAAATTGTATAATATCCAAGGTATGCATTTCAAGTAATTGGGCAGATAATTGTCATACGTTGTTTTTTTTTTTTAAGAAGGCTTTGGAATATTTGTCCTCTCCACAAATGTCACTACTGAAACAGTAGTACTTTTTTTCAGAAAAAAATGAGGGATTTTGAATGAATAACGCAGGCAATCTGGACGTTGTTTATTTTGGTTCTTGTAAATGAACTGGTGGTTTAGTTGAATGTATATCCAGTCATTTCCCACAGTCCAGCATTAGGACCTGTGGCTGCTCTCAGTCCATGCTTGTATGATATTAAAATTACTTTCTTTGGATTCTAACAGTTACTCTGTGGTTTATATTTGGATAACGTATACCTACAAGTAAATTCTAGCAATTCCCATATTTATGAGTGTTTTATGTTAACTTCATTAACTACCTACCAGCTTTTAATGACAATACTGTCAGTTCAGCCATCGGGATCACGTTATCTTATGACAATCCTGTAATTTATGAAGGGTGTTTTGTGGGATTTGCATTTGTAGGATGCTTTTATGCAGAACTGTCACATGTAAGAAGTTCCAGGTTCTCACTTTAGAGAAGAAGTAGAAGAACGGGCAATGAGTAATAATTAGTATCTACAAGTTTGCTGTATTGTATATCTTTAAACCACAGGGATTTCTTTGTGGAACAACTTTAACATAACGTGCCCAGATCTGAGTAAACATGAGTGTTTGTGTGTGTGTTTAGGTGGAGGAGGTGGGTGGAGCGACCAATCTTCTCTGCCGTGGGCAGGGAAATCTCTTGTGGAAGGAGGTCAAGGAGGCTCATCCTGTCTTGAGGCTTTGTCAGTACTGGGATGGGCTACATTTGGAGGGTTTGGTGGAGGTGGGGGTGCTTGCACTGCCGGAGGCGGTGGTGGAGGATACAGAGGTGAATGTTGGATTAAAAACACTTGTAAATATGTCACAATCACAACCATAAAAAGACACAATAAAGTTTTTTAAATCTGGATTTCCTCTTTTCTGACTGATGCCACAGTAAGCTGACATTTTTTGTGTTTTAAATTTATTTTTTATTTTTCATTTTTGGGTCAGAAATATGTTTGTTTTTTAGATAAATGCTCATATTCTCGGTCCCATTCGCCCCCTGAGAAGGTGCGAAGAAAAAGGCGGAGAAGGGGAGGAAGGCGGGATCGTGCGTAACTAGATACTGAGAAGTGTGAGACGATGGTATTTAAGCCGAGGCGGGTAAATGAAATTAGGAATAGTTAATAGGCTAGTGGGCGATAATACTAATGAGCGTTAACGGGTACCGGCTGTGCTGACACTCAGCGTGCTTTTCCCGAAACTATGTTAAAACATCCCTTATATTTTATTATATATTTAGCAGCCATTATTTTGGTCTTCGGTGTCACACGATTATTCAGAAATCGTTGGTGCTAAAGAAACATTTCTTATTATTGTTAGTGTTGTTATTGTTGTGCTATTTTCAAAAGTTGAGAATTGATATGAAATAGGCATCTTTTGTTGCATTAAAAAATATAACATATAGTATCAGAAATGGCTTAACTGTCACTTTTAATTAATTTAATTAATGCTTGCTGAAAACAATTATTAAATGAAAAAAATATTTAGATGGTAGTGTATATAATATAATATATACCTTTATTCCTTGTGTGTTATACCACAACATTATGCTGTAGAATCATTTTATTTATTGATTTTTACTGCAAAAGCTAAATATTTTGATGTTATAATAGAAAACACAAGACAAGGTAAAGACTGTAGTTCAAATGTTCTGTTCAGAGTTAATATTGACCCCTTGCTGTGAGTTTTAACTGAAACAAACTGTAAAAGATCTGTTGTTAGTTATCACAAAGAATGACTTGCTTTGTGTGGCAGATGTTTCATTTAAAAAGATTATTGTCCAGCCGTTCTTAAACCATCACATGTGCATTTGCAGCCCGAGACTTGTTTTTCCAATGTGCCTTGTTTGTTTTAACGACCAGTTTTATACTTTCATTTTTATTTTGATGTTTTTTTGTCTTGCCCAGGTGGTGATGCACCCCTTCTTGATGGCATCACAGCAGATGGACAAGACGGTGTTTCTTTTGTTCACCCCATGGGAAAGATATTTCTACAACCACTTGCAGGTCTGGCTTTATCTAATCCATAAGGTCTATAATGATATACAGTTGTGCTCCTAAATATACAGGTACATACCCCTTACATCTGTAGATGTTTAGCATTTTTAAGAGCAAGACACCATCTTAAATAAAAAATTGATAGTCTTAAAAATAAGATAATAAAAAACTGTTCACATGTGTTTAGTGTTTAATAAAATGTGACTTGTATTACACACATCCAGAAACAGTCAGTAATAATTGCAGATTTTAAAACTTATAAGCAGAAGTTTGCAGATATTTATAAATCTACCAATTTTTTTGTGTTTTTAAATACAACATGCACTAGCACTGAATGTTGGCTGTATTGAGAAAACAGGCCACACACACCCACACTGATTCAGTAATAAACATGAAATTGAGAAAATTTAACTCGTGGTAGATAATAGAAGACCTTATGTGACTTATTGAAGTTGGCGCCGCTGTTTATTACTGCAAGTGTGTTTCGAGTTAAAGGGCCAAAAGAGGCCAGGCACAAATCTTTGATATTATTTTATGTTAACTTTCATTAACACAACGTTATTTACAAACACTGCTTAACAGATCAGTTAAATAAAATCAATGCAACTAGTTATTAGTTAATTTACCAACTGTCTTTTTTGCATTATGTAGTCATTTTTTCTTGATTCAATTATAAATCTTATGCTTATAATTAAATTATCTTTTATCTTTAATTATAAACAGTATTTTTAAGCTGATGTTGGCAATCATATGTGACCCTGGAGCAGTCATAAGTAGCATGGGTATATTTGTAGCAGTAGCCAAGAATACATAGTATGTATCAAAATTATCGATTTTTCTTTTATGCCAAAAATCATTAGGAGATTAATGAGAGATCATGTTTCATGAAGATATTTTGCATATTTCCTTCTGTAAATTGATCAAAAATCAATTTCTGATTGGTAATAGACATTGCGAAGAACTTAATTTGGGCAAAATTAAAGGCATTTTTCTCAATATTTAGATTTTTTTTTACACCGTCAGATTACAGATTCTCACATCTAAATATTGTTCTATCCTAACAAACCATACATCAGGGACTGATTTTGTGGTCCAGGCTCACATATTTACTGTTTTGTAGTAAAGGTAATATTTTAAGCATAAAAAATTGTACATTTACATCTGTTTATTAGCATCTGCTTAAGATGGTATCAAAGCAAAAATACATAAACCTTTTTTCCTATTTCTTATCATTTAATTAAGCATTGTTTTTTTATTTTATACAAGAAGACACCCTAGACTGAAGCACTGGGGTTTTGCAGCAATACTGATGTATTAGTATGTGTTCTAGCTATGGAGAGTCACGGGGAAGCTGAGATCGAGGTGTATCTAAACTGCAGTCACTGCCAGACCCAGAGCTGTAAGAGAGATGAAGATACCAGACTCATCCTCTGCCTCTGCCACAGCGACGAGGTTCTGGCATCAGATAACGTCACCTGCTTAGGTACCTAAACAGCCGGTATCCATTTGTCCTTAAATGTTTGTCTATAAAAGCAAATATTTCTAATTCACCAATTCCTGCGTCATCCTCCAGTTGTTCCGCTGGGCTCCCTGGCAGATGGACCCCCGACTCTGATATTTATACTGGCAGTGATTGCGTCTACAGTAGTCACGGGTGTCGTTCTGACCTGTGCCAGCCTCACGCTCAGTAAGAGACTCTTCCAGTTCTGTGTCAATTCTGTGCCCTCCACATTCCACCGTCTCTGACATGCTTCTTCTATATTCCTATGACGTTACAGGACATTGCTTGTCTTGCAAAACTGCATTTCATAGAAGAGGTGTTCAACATCAGTGCTTTTAGAGCCGGTAGGAACAGTAATAAGAGGAAAAAGTGGAAAATATCACCACTCAACTTTTCTTTTTTTTTCATACACCTCAATTATTTTGAAAGTACAAAAAAATTACTTAAAATCATTGGAGCCATTGGGCATTAGTGCGGTATCATTTTAAAAAACTAAAGAAATTGCTTACAAAATGTGACATGAATGATACTGTGACACTAGGGACAATTATGTGACCACGTTTCAAACAGCACTTTAATACTATAGGGTAGGGCCCAAGTAACAGTGACCATTGACATATACACTTATAACATTTGAGTGTTTAAACACCTTAAATTTGATTCAAATGAATTCACCAAGGAGGGATACAATTGATCAAATGTTACAGTAAAGACATTTATATGCAATTAAATGCTGTTCTTTTTAAACTTTGTGTTTATGCTGAAATAATGCTGAAAAAATGTATTTAGCAAAAATATGAAGCAAGCACAATGTTTTTAACGTAATGGTTGTGGCACCAGAAATATTCATGTGACACTGGAGAAATGACTGCTAAATATTCGAAAAGAACCGTTATTTTAAAGTGGTAATAATATTTCACAATATTACTGTTTTCACTGTATTTTTGAACAAATAAATCCAGCCTTGGTGAATATAAGAAACCTCTCAACAAAACATTTAAAAATCATGCCAACCCAAACTTTTGAATGATCTCACATCCTCCTTTTTAATGAGTGATCAAATGTGTATTAGGGAAGCTTTAAGTCTTGCTAAGTAAGCTAGCTGTCTCCAGCAATAATCATATTTTCTAATTTCTATCATTCTGTGGTTGCTTTTACTGAAATTAAAATGCTTTGTTTAATAGATCTTTTTTGTTATACCTTGAACTGTAAGTTTTTAATATTTGTACAAATCACTTGCTTGTTGTTTGATCTAACTACTGTTTGTAGTGTTGCACAATACCCCTTAAACTAAAGGAATGAGGAGGGAACTAAAACAGGGACTGCTATTAACCTTAAAACATGGCATTTTGAAATGAATGCACATAAATAAACTATTAAGCCAAATTATTTTTAAAACTAATTGCAGTCTCACTGACAGCCTTTTTTTGTTAATGCGTGCAGACCAGTGTCTTAATCATAAGTGCTGCTATTTAACCTGTGTGTTTTGTACTCGCAACATCATTTTATAATTAAAGAAGTTTTTTTTTTTTCAGTTCTGGACAGTGAGGGAAAATTGAAGGTGTCATAATGCACTGTCCCTTTAAATGTGAGCATTTTGTGGAATTGATCATTTTTCTTCAAAAATATGTTAAATTTCATAATACTTTCATCGTGCTGGTGGCTGTCCAAAATACTGACCTTTGAATTTAACTCTTGTAAAGGGAAACAACAAAAAATCCTTATAAGAGTTTTTATGTCAAAAGCAGTGATGCATCAAGATTTGATAATTACTTTATTATTCTGTATATAATCATTTTATTGGCTAAAAATAGATAAAAGAATATGGTAACATGATAGCTAATGTTAAAAATAAATCATGTTTGCTTTTCCCTCTAATATTGCAATTACAATCATTATACTTAAATGAAAACTGTAGGCATTAAAACATTATAATATGCAGTAGAAGCTTTGCATAAAAAGAGTATATATTTTTTTAATAGAAGAAGAAAATTGCTTTTACCATCACCTTAATCTTGCCATTGTCAATAAATAAAGAATATGGTACTTTGCAATAATACAGTAATTCTAGTGATTAACCAATTAACCAACAAATAGCAATACACTTTGTTACCTGTAGTTAAGAATAAAAAGGTTGTTCATTAATGTTAGTTCTGGTCCATTACCTAATATTAACAGATAGATCTTTTGATTTTAATAATGTATTTGTGAATGATAAAAAAAAAATGTACTAAAAATTTACTAGAACAATTTCTTAAATGCATTGAATGTGACTGAGATATGCCTTAAACCAAAAGTCTGTTACAGTGCTCTAACTTTATGTATATGTTAAGGACTCTTTATTTCCATAAATGCTTTATTTTTTTATCGACCTAGCTTATTATCAGATATCCTCCTTATGTTTGACTTCAAAACATATATTGTTTGTATGACCTGTGCACTGACTGTAAAATGCTGTGCCATGATTTTTGTATGCATTTTAAAGATAAATAAAGACTTGTCATAAAACAAATCCCCAAAGAGTAGTAAAATGCACATCTTGAAAGTTTTTTTTTTTCGTATATTTTGCAGATTGTATTTAATTTACGTCAAATTACATGTACACAAAGCTTTCTCAAAACTCAAATAGCAGACAGCAGAGCGAGGTCTCTGGGTCCTTAGATAGCCGAACTCCACTGGACGCTAATTGTGTGTCTTCCCCTGAGCTCTCCCCCATGCAGGTTGGTAGTCTTTGCTCGGGTTTCCCCCTCTCACCCCAAATACCTGGTCAACTTCCTGCCGGCTTCGCTTCGCGCCCCTGCGCCAGCAGCCCGACGGCAAAAGGGGACCTCTCACCTCCACGCAGCGCCCTCCCCAGCAGACTACCAACCTGCATTGGGGACATGGGCAGCCTCCACTGAGGGTGAGTCCACCCTGACCGATCGCTTGCTGACAAGTCCAGAGCGTCAGACCTCACCTGAGGGGCTTTTTTTTATTTTAAAATTTGTCATCTTGCTAGAATTCCATGGGGAGAAATAAAGTGCACTTGGCTGTTCTGTTTCTTTGAGAAAATTACCGTCATGCTGAAAGCCTGATGACACTTTTAGGATGCATCACTTTCATCTTACACAAAAAACCCACTCTAAGATCAATAATTATGTACATTAAGCAGCTGGAATTATTCCTAAAATCATGATCACTTTTGCTGTGTTCTTGTCTTTTTGCAGTCTATTACCGTAAGAAGAACCACCTGCATGCGGTCAGGATTCGTCTACAGAGCCCAGAGTACAAGCTTAGCAAGATCCGCTCGTCCACCATAATGACTGACTACAACCCCAACTACTGCTTCGCTGGCAAGGCAGCCTCACTGAGTGAGCTTAAAGAGGTTCCACGTAAGAACATCACTCTCCTCAGGTACCTATATGCTGCTTCATACAAGCAGTTGGAGGTTTGTTTTTTGAAAGAAGTCATTTTAAACTCAGCAAGACTGCGTTCATTTGATCAAAAATATGGTAAAAACTGTATTATATAGATATAATATTTATAATATTATATATATAGTATTTTAAAGAATTTATGCAATTTTTTATTTATTTTAATATACTTTTAAAGTGTAATTTATTCTTGTGATGGTAAAGCTGAATTTTCAGCATCATTACTCTAGTTGTCAGTCTCTGAAATTATTATAATATGCTGATTTGGTGCTCAGGAAATATAAAATAAATTTCTATTATCAATGCTGAAATATTAATATTAATGCTTAATATTTCTGTGGAATTGTTTGATGAATAGGACGGTCGAAAGAACAGTATTTACTTTTAAAGAAATGTTGTTGTTTTTTAAATTATAAATGTCTTTAAAGTGACATTTAATGCATCAATGCAAAAGTAGCAGATCTTACAGTTATTAGTTAGATATTATGTTTTTCTATTGTACATGCAAAAATGGCCCAAATCACAGCACAGCTACTGTCTATATTTTATGTGTATTTGATTTCATCAGACAACGGCTCGATAATAAATCAGAATTTTAATCCAGATTAAAATCTTGTAAGGTAGAGCTAGTTCAATAGGCCTAATAATGGGGCGCATTTCAGTCACTATTTCATATTCATTCAGTTTTTTTGACAACAGAAACCTTTAAATATATAAATTAAAAAAGTTGTATTGAGATTTTGGCTGCATTAAAAATACATAATGTGACCGCAGGGAGAAATTGTCTTTTTTTTCTTGTATTTAAGACTTTAATATGCTTATATATTTTACATTTATTTATAAAACATTATTGCTAATTTATATAAAACATAAAAAATAATGTCAAATAATCTTGGGAAATGCATGACTTTAACCTAGACTTATACATTCTATAAAATATTGATACCTAATACATTAACTGACGTAAACAAGGTTAAAATGGTTGGTATCCAAATGATTGCTACTTCAATTCCTGCAATAAGTAAACTGTGGGTCATTACAGGCCAACACGGAATCTGCATGCACAGAATTTTATGTGGAATTCTGCAGAATTTGATAATTTGAAATGCTCTCATCTCCATTTAACGCATTTGATCACATTTGCATTCATTCTTCAGAACTTCACGAATTACCTTCAGAGTTAATGAAAATATAACCCTAGGTTGCACTGGTCCTGTTATTGGTTAAAATAATGTTCTGGGTTTAATACAAGTTGAGCTCTGTTGACAGAATATGTGATGTGCTGTTGAATAACAACAAAAATAATGTTGACTTGTACATAACTTGGAAGTCTGCAATATGTAATACATTCAACCCGCAATGTCCCTTTAATATTCTGTGATGACATACTGAAATTGAACTCCACATTTAAACATGTGAGTAATGATGCTGTCTTGCATTTTCAACTATAGGGCATTGGGACACGGTGCCTTTGGGGAAGTATACGAAGGACAGGTTTTGGGTATGAATGGAGAAAACACAGCCATGCAGGTCGCAATAAAGGTGAGTGTTCCCAGATCTGCCTTTCCCTTTGAAAGTTGTTTCTGGCTTGTCTTAATTGATCCTGTGTTTTATCTCCTTACATCCTTCTGACAGACTCTTCCAGAAATCTGTTCTGAGCAGGATGAGATGGATTTCCTAATGGAGGCTCTGATTATGAGGTATGCTTGGCTGTAACATACACTCACATGTGTGCGACAGACAGAAAAAAGACATTGTCATTCCAATCCTCTGCTCTCAGTCAAACTAACCGTAGGCTATGAAATCTGTTCTTTTCTTTTAAACCTTTGTTGCGATTGGTGGGTTCACATCTGTTGTTTGTTTTTGAAGGTATGACATCCTTTTTAGTCAGGAGCAGATGTTTTCTAGTGATTCATAGTCTTCTGAGCAAACCGTACTTTAGTTAATGAACATCATATCCAGCATTTGCATGAGCTAGATCAGTGATTCCCTAAAAGTGGATATTCATATCTGACTGTTAAACTGATCATGCAGAATTTTTTAAATAGTAGTGATGCACCGATAACACTTTTTTCAGTATGTATCGGCTAATACCAATATTTTTATTTTTGGTACTTGCCGATACCGATATTCCGATAAGTATTAGATACATTAACCAAATAATATTAATTGTATAACTTTATTTATCCATTCGTGCATCTATCTGTCTGTGTCTGTCTGTTGTATTTTTGGTTTGACTGTATAACCTTCGGTTATTTTCACACTTAATTATGCCCATTAAAAATATATTTTGCATGTTTTTGTTACTTTCACTGTCCTTGTTTTTTATGCTCTATGGTACATCATCTTATCCATTGCATAGGCGTATGCATATGCATTTTATGCTGTAATAATGGGGGGGGGGGGGGGAGAGATTACTGTATAGATTACTTTACATAAACTTTATTAAACAAATTTATATTATGTATACATGTATTTATTTATTGTTAATTCCTTAATTACATTTTTGTTTATGAAACCCAGTATAATATTAAGCATTATTAAATGGGTACTAATGTTTTTATCGGTATAATGTTGAGCTTTATTGAATTATGGGGATATATACTGTAAAAGAAAAAAAAGTAGCTTAAATAATGTATTCATTTAAAAAAGTTACAATATATTATAAGAAGAACAAGTAAGTGTATTTTAATAATATGTTGTTAATGTTCCATCAGAACAGTATCCCACTGTTCAGTACAGCAGCTTAAATTTTCTCAGAGATCTGTTGCCTTAAATCTCAAGATGTTTTATAATAATAATAATAATAATAATAATAATAATAATAATAATAATAGTCTGTAATGGGCATATTTTTATTAATGAACCAAGATAAACAACATAACCTAAACTTTTTACAATACAATAACTGGAACACAGTCAAATATTCTTTTGAACTGATCTAATCACTCAGTTCTGTCCTGACACGCTGTGGTGTTGTGTGAGAGTCGAGTTGACCGTTCTTCTTGATTTGGGTTTATTCCTTCACTCTTTTGTGTGTTCAGTAAGTTCAGCCACCAGAACATTGTGCGCTGTATTGGCGTCAGTCTGCAGATCCTGCCTCGCTTCATACTGCTGGAGCTCATGACGGGAGGAGACATGAAGACTTTCCTCAGACTAAACCGCCCCAGAACTGTGAGTTCTTGTGTGTGTTGGAGTGTGCAGACGTCATACGACTCTCTGTTTCCCAGTTAGAACTCATCTTGCTGTCAGTTGTTGGTTGGCCAACATATGTGGAACATACTTTTGCAGTAGAAAACAACATAATTATGAGTAATAAATTCAGTTTATTGTTAAGAGAGGTAAGATAAGCACACATTCAATACCAAACAATTCACAAAGAATGTACAATCTTTGTCTTTCCACAGAATCAGCCGTTTTCTCTAAGTATGCTGGAGCTTCTGCATATGGCTAGAGATATCGCGCTTGGCTGTCGTTATCTAGAAGAGAACCACTTCATCCACAGGTGATTTCTCAAAGCTAAACCTGACTGAATTTTGCCTTGATAAGTGGAAACCGCTATTCTGTGAATATATAGATGTCACTAGCTCGCTCTCGACCTTGATGACTTGCACAAGTCAAGTGTGTGTGTTTTTGTGTTTCAGGGACATCGCAGCACGAAACTGCCTTCTGACCTGTCCTGGTCCAGAGAGAGTGGCTAAAATTGGAGATTTTGGGATGGCTCGAGATATTTATAGGTGCTTTAATCAGACTTCTTATGCCACATCCTTTTTTTGTGGTTTAATACCTGCTAAATATAATAATGAGGCATTGATTAAGGCATTTATAGTTTTTATAAAGGAATGCTTTGCATTGCAGGGCGAGTTACTATAGGAAGGGTGGCCGTGCCATGTTGCCAGTGAAATGGATGCCACCTGAAGCCTTTCTAGAAGGCATTTTTACATGCAAGACTGACACCTGGTAATACATTCTGCTTTGCTAAATTATCATCTTTTGTTAGCAATGTCAGGTTGTAAAGGTATTAAAGAATTGCTTTTTTACATCAGTGATCACTGCTGCAGATATTCAAGGGAGTTATTACATGCAATTCGTCTCCATCTGCAGGTCTTTCGGGGTACTGCTGTGGGAGATTTTCTCTCTTGGATACATGCCTTATCCCTGCAAGACCAATCAGGAAGTGCTGGAGTTTGTGACAGGCGGGGGTCGTATGGACCCTCCTAAGAGCTGCCCAGGCCCTGTGTAAGCAACAGCTTTGAGAATAGATCTTGGGCATGACTTGAGCTCAAATGTAAAACGTACTGCTATGAGCTATAAAACGTCAGTAAAATTGTACAATTTGTTCTGTTTTAGTTATCGGATCATGACACAGTGTTGGCAACACTGTCCAGAACACAGACCAAACTTTTCCACTATTTTAGAGAGGATCAACTACTGTACACAGGTATAACAGAGGCAGAATTTGACAGATTTGGATTCCAGTATATTGGGTTGTATGTTCATAATTTTTTTCTGTCAAGGTCCACCCTTCGTAAAAACATATGATTTTTTATTGTTTTTTTATCTATACTGTTTCAGAAAAATATTAAGAATATTTTATAAAAACATGTTTCTAAAATTATATAATCTGCCTTTAAGTTTTTTGTATAACATCTTTTTTTAGTAAATTAGTATATTCAGTATTATTTATATAATGCTAGTGTAGTATTTATTGATATTTTGAAAAAAAATGTATTTTATATTTTTCATTTTAATTCAGTTTAAGTTGTAATAATTTTGACATGTTTTCATTTATTTCTATTTAGTTTTTATTCAGTTTTATTTTTAGTAGTTTTTATACTTTAAAAAAAGCATATGTATTTCCATTTGAAATATTTATTTTAGATTTTTATTTATTATTGTTTATTTTAATTTAAGTATTAAGTATTTTTTATAGTTTTTGTTATCTGTAATGTTAACAAATCTGCTTACAAACCTCAGTAGCAAGGAGAAAATAAAAAACACTTATTTTTCTTCACAAAACTTTAAAAAAAAAATTCATCTTAAGAACTTAAGATATCAATAAAATAAAATCATCACATCTATTATATTAACAATAATGAAAACCCCTCACTTACATCACTCGTGTTGAGACTTTTGGACTTTTTTGTCACTTTTCTCTGCATTTCGTCACTCTTCGTCATGCATTCTATGATCTGCCAGGACCCTGATGTCATCAACACCCCTCTTCCAGTGGAGTGTGGTCCAGCTGTCGAAGAAGGCGGCACTGTGATCCGTCCTGAAGGATCAGGCAGCATGACCCCTCTTCTCATGGCTCAGTCTATGTCCCAGGATCCTTCCCCTCATCCGGGCATTACCGGTGCAGCCCCACAAGCCCTAAGGCCTACAAAGCTACAAAGACCGGTCCATCTCGCACAGGAAGTGGGCGCATACCGAGAAACATTGGAGACTTGTTGGGCTGAGCCGGGACCTGCTCCTGGAGTCTGTCCCGGACATTGGCTTCAAGTCCCAGAGCACCGGCCATGCCCCAGGAGCAGTTCATCGTCAGGCAGCCAGAAGCTTAAGAACAAGACGAAAAACCTTTGGAACCCGACCTATGGTTCCTGGGTCCTGGAGAGCTTTGGACGAGGGAAGACGGCACTGTGTCACACTCAGTCAATGCCTCTATCTTGCAACCCCATGTCCATGTCTGTCCCGTCCACTACCTCAGAGCGCATTGAGCCTGGAGTAGAAGTTAACGCAAATGTCTCGACGTCCCCACCTCCGTCTGCTGCATCCTCGCAGACCACATTCAGTCCAACGGGGACTTCCTCTCGGAAGGGTCCAGCAGGGGCTACGGGGGGCTCTCTTGCTGCGGTAATGGACTTGGCAAAACTCCAAAGCTTCCCATGTGGCAACATAAACTATGCGTATGACGAGCAGAGCTACGAGACTGAGAGTTTGCCTGTAGTTGTGTCCAAATCTGTGGAGCCCAGCACCAGCTCTTCAGCTACGTCTCAACTGGCTGCCCTCAGCCTGGCCACCACATTTACCCACAAACCACTAGTGAAGCGACACGCTAGCTACGGACATGAGGACGTAAGGAGGTACACCCAGTCTGAGAAGCCCACGAGGGACAGGGATTCTGGCTTTTCCTTGTCTGAAGACCTCAGTGTCACCCCTGTGTAGCATTGAAGAACGATCCAACTGAGCATTTTTTGGGGTGTTATCTTGTGCACAAAGGTATTTTACTGCAATACTGTAACTACAGTGGATTAACTAGTGTCAGAAAGACAGGTTAAGGCTGGAATACACTTCATGACTTCTAAATACACTTAAAGGGATAGTTCCGCCAAAAATGGTCATTCTGTCATGAATCACTCACCCTCATGTCGTTCCAAACCCGCTATATCTTTATTCATCTTCTGAATACAAATGAAGATAATTCTGATGAAATCCAAGAACTTTCTGACTCTCCATAAAGAGAAAACACAACTCAAATGTTCCAAGGCCCAGAAAAGTAGTAAGGACGAAATAGTCAATTTCACATTATTGTTTTATCTGTAATTTTATAAAGCTGTCATACTTTTTATACCAAAAGTAAACAAAAATAAAGATTTTATTCAACAGTTCTCCTCTTTATCCCAACCTTCGCTATTATAACATAGTGTATTATATTGTAGAGTGCGATGTGCCATGTTGCATTGCTGACTATGCAGGGTCAAAAAGCTCTTGGATTTCATCAAAAATATCTTGTGTTCCGAAGATAAATGAAGGTCTTATTGTTTTGGAACGACATGAGGGTGAGTATTTAACAGAATATTCTATTTTTGGTCAAATAATCCTTGTGATCGAATTTGTAAAACTTTTCATTGACAATAGTGTAGCGTTGTATGAAGCAGAGCTCACGCCAAAGTCACTTTCAAACCAAGCAGTTTTTCTGTTGGCCAACGCAGCAAATCTAGGTGATAAACCAACCCAGTCTCATGGCAATTTGTACATATTTTAAGAGGTGGCTAATTCATACAAATTAGTATGACCTCAGTTGTACGAATTCATAGTTTTTCACTAGTTCCCACTAGCTTGTTTGGCGGACTGTCCGGGGGTAAGGCAGGGAGCCCGGCGGCCCCAAGCCCTAGGAGGTTTACCCTTGGAGGCTAGCGTTAACAGATGCTCGGAACCCTGCCTGGACCCCGCAAGGAAGTGGAGACTGGGGGCAATGCTACACCATTCCCCCTAATTGGACTGTAAACGCGGAAGCAGAGTAGAGGTAGTGAGTAGAGTTTGGCGGGTTAATTATTAATAACGAGGAGATTGGTAGCAGCTGCAAATCAGCATTTTGGCTAAATCGTAAGTATTTCACGAGTTGCCAATTCATATGAATTTGTACAAATGACCTACACCTAACCCCGCCCCTAAACCTATCCGTTACTGGCGACAAATCGTACAACATCTTAGAGTGAGGTCGTAAGAACGTAAGTACCTCGTACAAACACGTACGACATGGTCATGAAACAGTGTTGATTAAACTTAAACCTCTACTTGGGGAAATTACCCTTGCTTGAAATTCCTGATCTAGTGGATTCATATTCGGATTAACCGGACTTCGCCTGCTAAAAATTTTGCCGAACAACTCAATGACAGTATGACCTCACCCTAAAGATCACAAACTATCAGGCTTTCAAGACCTTCCAAAAACAACAAAGTCATGCCGAAACATGCGCCGCGTTGACGGAGATGCATGAGTAATAAAAAAGTGTTCTAAAATTGCCTTAAAAAATCAAACATGTTTGATATGCTCCAAACGGAATGGAATCATGCTCTGAAGCTAACAAATCTGTCTGTTTCCATTTTACACTACGCAAATTTCTGCAAAATCGGTGACTGCCAAATTCTGCAGACTTTCGGTAATTTGTGTCATCCTCGTCCAGATGGCAAATCGGGGCAAAGATCTGGGAAAAAGTTGTGTAGTGTATTACAGCCTTTAATTACCGCCAGTTGGAATCTATGTGCGACTGACCACATTAGTTCTGTGCGGTACCAAAGACATGAGGAGTCGTAGCTAATTTGCCATTAAGAGGCGGCTGTCCTGTAAATGGCTGATGGTTTCTATGGAAACTTCCACTTGGCTTATAGCAGCCCTTTTACACTGGATTCTCATCTACTGTCAACGCTGTGAAAACACAAGATGTTCACTTTAAGGAGCAGATGAAATGAGAAGTCCTTTTCTACTGATTATTAGTCATAATTAGCTATGAATATATACAGTATGTAGGTTTAGATGTGCTTAACGAATTTGCATTTTGCCGCTGGTTTTAAGTGTACATTACAAGAAGATCCAAAGCATGTTCAGACCCCACACAAAAGGAAAATCATACTCCATGCCACATACTGATCAGTCGCAAAATCTAGTAATTTTAAAGTAATTGTCTTTTTAAAGACAAACTTTTCAAAAAGTTCACCAAACACTGAAAATTGTCATTATTTACTGACCCTCAAGTTGTTCCAAACCCATATGACATTTATTTTTCAATCATTTTCAAAGTGGTTTTTGTCTATACATTGAAAGTCATTATGTTGTTTTGGACTGCCTTAGTTATTTTTTCCTCATTGGCAAGTTTTTCTTTTGATAATCGCTCATTTCCACCTAATATTACCCATAAGAGCAGCCATGGGTCTGGCTTCCGGTGTCATTCACTTTCAGCTATTTTTATCTCTACAAAACAGCTAGTTTTGCTGCTTGATATTGCAAACCAGTGTCTCTTACTATACTATTATTATACTATACTATTATGAACGCACTGATTTGTAGTGAAAAACGTTTTAGCATTAACTGTACTTTATTATTCTCTGCAGCTAACACAGCACGGTGACTTCCACATTTCAAAATAAGGATCGACAGTTACTTAACTTATGATGATAAGTAAATATGACAGAGGTACATTGAAACACAAGGTATCTTTTTTGTGTTCTGCAAGAGAAAGTAAGTCATATAGATATGGAATGACGTAGAGATGAATAAATAATGACATTTTTTTTCTTCGTTTTTTTGGGGTAAACTGTCCCTTTAAAGCTTAATACTATCACCAGTAACTCAGAGGTACATTAAAAAGGTGGCAGTCTGTTGCAAAGTATTAGTAATAAAGAAATGCTGAAAGAAAGCACCTTTAATCTCAGATCAGGTGGACTCTACAGGGTGTTTTTAGTAGAAAGTAGCAGTAAGGACCATTTGTTTTGACTAGATATAGTGTTTTGTCCTTTGTTTTGTCTGCTGTTGGTTTTGAAAATTCAACGCATCTATAAACAGTATGTTGCTTGTTCTCTGAGGGTGAAACGTAACGAGATAATTGAGAGGGCTTCACAAAGGTGTTGCACTAAATGTATTAGGAGTAAACGAGGCATGTGACTCGTGGTGGAGATTGCACTCCTCTAGGGAGCTGTCAGAAGACAACCAACTTTGCTGTCAATTTTTTTTAGTACCTTTCCCTCAAAAATCAATTAAGTGCATTTTATGTGAACTGTGGCCATGTATATCATCTCCAGGCAAATTCTACGTATTACAGCAAACACAATCACAAACCGCACAACACCTCAGTGTGGTGATATGATGCATGAGATATTTGATTTCGAGGCTATTCTTAGTTAGTACTAATTCTCAAATATTTTATTACATATTCTAGTTATTAGGTAAATAATGTTTTTTTTTATGTGACATTATTTATTTGTGTGTGCATTTGTTAGTCAGGGACTGCTGAGAAAAGCCTTATGCAAATTTAGAGACAGGTGAGACTAAAGTGTATTAGCACAATCGTAAATGTATTTTTGTCTTGTTTAACCATTTAAAAGACTCTTTTTAAAGAACTTACTCTAGTTTTTGTTTTGTTTTGTAGGATACTGAATAGAAGGGTAGAAATAATTTTACTTTAGCCAGGAAAATGAGTGCTGTATTCTTGGATTAATATTCCTTTCCCACTGAACTAACCTTTATGATATGTAGCTGTGATAATTAAGTTCTACAGTTCTATTGGTGTTTGTTTTATTATTATTACTTTTGTTAAGGTTATCACTGCCAATGTTCTGCATGTGTCTTGCTTTTCATGGAAGACTTTGCAGGTGTTCGTCTCCGACCAGCCAGACTAGAGATGAACCATCATATAAAGTGAATTTTAACGTACTTGTACTACCTGTTTTTTTTATGTTAAAAGATGGACATTGCATTAATAGCAAACCTTAAATAAATCGTTTTTGACTATAATCCTGATATGAAAGCCTAAAATGAATTTCAGAAATAGATGGGTTTTTTTGAGCAGATGTTTTATTTGTCATAAACATACTGCACAGGGAACACTGTAACAAAACTCACCTGCCCCAAATACAACATTCCCCTTCCCCCCTCCCCCAAACAAAATAGTGTCAAAAGGTTAAGTTTGTCTGATAATGAAACACTTTCAATGGTGTGCAGGTATAGAAAATTACAAGCCATGTTCTTAAACCATAAAACCAATACAATATATTCATAAAATCATCTGAAGAATTAATATGACCACCCTTGATTGATCACTGCAGTCCAAGCGATTAATATCATCCTATTATACTATAAATGCACTAGTGTTGTGCATCATTCACATTGCATGGCTGTATATTTGTTCTATATAACACGCTTCAATGCATGTGCTGCATCTACTACAGTATACGATCTAGTTTGATGGTACTTTAGAGTCAGTTGTGCAACGTTACTTTGACCATTCACAAGACCAGCCATCCTTAGATACTGTTGCTATGTTCGACCGGGCATGCGGTTTTCACGCAGTGAAAAATCGGCTACATCGCGGAGCAAAGAGGAAACTGAGGATACACAATGAAGCACAGTTGTTAGTTTATCTAAAGTCATTTTTCCTTATATAGTTGAACTGGATCATCAAAGGTCAGCAAAAAAGACATTAATTAATAAAATGGAATTAGATACATTTGTGTTATTTAACATATTTATTAATTGCAGGTTTGTGTCGTATTCTGAGTTTGCAATTCACTGTTTTAATTAATTTTGGTGAATAATCTTTTTTTTCTCCGTTTTCTCCCAACAAGGGGTCAGGAGACTTGTCAGCCAATAAATGGGAAAACATTCAAATTAAAACGTAATGCATTACTTTACTAGTTATTAGGGAAAAGTAATCTGATTACATAACTCGCATTATTTGTAATGCCTTACCCCCAACACTGATGACAAGCGGCACATTAAATTATCGTTTTATTTACTAGTTAATGCGCAAAATAAACATAAATGAACACTAGAAGGCATTGTATTTAAACTGCGGAAAGACGTCAATATTGACCGTTTTTCAAGTTTTAGTCCACCAACATATGATTATGTTGATCCCCTGTCAATAAAGCTCCCTGTGAAGGGTCAGTTGTTTGACTAGTGTTTGCTGGGTCTAGACATGGAGCCGTGTTACACACAACGTGCCTTGATTCTGTGTTATATTAAGTGCGCAGAAATAAACGATTGAGTTTGATAGATTCCAGCACGCAAACCCAGCCAAAACATACGACAAGCCTGACTGATTTAGTTTCGCATCATCTTAAAATGTTTGATTGAAAAGTCTATGCTTAAGTGCTTGAAATTCATTTTGTATGTTGGCAAATAAAAATCGTACCCTTACATGACATTAATTTAGTTCGGGGAATTTAACAGTTATCATTTTTAAACCACGATCACGGTGAAATGCTTTTACAGCTTAATACTGTAAAGAAATGGACTTTGTCGCTGGTAGCGTCCCTATAATGCACTGCAGAAGGTTTATAAGTGTCTATCAGCCGTTGCTGTCACTTGGACAGCCAGAAGTTTGCAGTAAGAAAAGTTCACTCCCTGGCCAATGAGGAAAGAGTTTGCAGCAGGTTCTCCAGGCCCCATAAGTATCCGTCTTCTCGGTTGCCCTCTTCCCAGGGTCTGTAGTGATCCAGGTTCTGTCCGTCTAGGAGAGGTGTGGTCTTACCAAAATCAATGAGCCAGACTTCAGCTCTCTCTGTGTGATCGTGAATGAAGAGAAGCGAACTCCCAATTACCTTAAAGATACAAAACATTTTTTTTTGTTTAGGTGAGCCATGTCAATCGGAAAAAGCAAAATAGCTTTTCTATTAAAAACAACCATTCAAACATTTGGATTTTTTAATGTTTATGAAATTCTTTTATCCTAAGCAAGGCATTTTTATAATTAAAAATATATTATATTATCTGTAATATTATTACAATTTAAAATATTTGAATATGCTCAAGAAACATTTCTTATTATTATTATCATTTTATCATTTTAACTACAGCACATTAATTAGCTAGATACAGTTTATGAAAATATTTTTTTTTACATTTTATGCTAATCAGATTTTAATTGTAAATATACTGCAGTACAATACAGAATTAATAAATATAGTAGAATATATAGTATATATATATATACTTGTTAGACATTAATATTAATTGAAAAATTGCACAACTAAGGTAAGACTCTTTATAAAAACAAAGAAATCTTGTATTTTACCTCATGTTTGTTGAAAAACTCAGAGGCTGTCAGTGCCTGTTTGATATCTTCAAGCCTTGTAATATAGGAGCTCTGTTGGGAGAGTGAAGGAGAGGAACACAACACTGATATTAGGTTAACAAGAATTTCCAGTTACACAAAAGCATCTTCTAGGTGCAGTTAATTTCAGCTTTTTTTTCTGTATATCTTCCTTCGCTATCTATAATATACCCTTTAAATGTAACCAATTTGTAAACCAAATAGACCCTATACTGAACAGATAAACATTTATGATGCTGTTTAAACTGCTTAATGGGAGCATCACAGAGTAAACGATATCTGGCCTTTTTTACATCAGACAAATATATCCTCGATACTACTTAAGGTGCTCATTAAAGCCACAAAGAGAACATTGTTCCATTGAAATGTAGGTGTGCATGCATTATATCACAGAACAGGTTGTTCAAGTTCTCAAGAACTCACGCACAATTATGTTTTTATTGCCTTCGACGAAATCCTTAAAGACCTGAATGACGTCTTCCTTTGACCGGGTCTTTTTGAAGTCTGTTTTGCAGGTTTCCCCTCTCTGTAATAAGAAAACAATGTATTGTACTGAATATAAAAGGAAAAAGAAAAGTCAGATGAAGAGCTTTTACTGACGAAAACAGCAGGTTTGGGATAATACAGTGTTCCCACAGTCCTAGAAAAACATTTTAAAGTGAGCTGAAACCTTGTTAACAGGCACCAGGGCTGTAGCTCTTAAAACGCTAGACTTGTATAGCTTTTAGGTACTAATATGTTCACTTTAGGTAGTAATATGTACTTTCAAGGTACTGATTTTAGATTTGAGTACACTAAAGAATAAAAAGAAAAAATAAATTTCTATTCATTTTTATAATTGTAATATTTTTATAATTATAATAACATATAATAATAATAATTCATATTAATTGTATTTATGTATTTAATATGATGTATTATTTTTAGTTATTAATAATGTAAAATCTAAATAATTAATATTAACAAATGTATACAAACACATATTTAATAGTTTATGAATACTATAAATTTATACTAATTTATAATAGTTTGTTAAATGCAAATGTATTTATATTAATAATTTATGTTTTGCTATTTATTATTAGTTAATATTAATACAATTTTATAATATTTATATAATTACTAGCTTTGTTAAATTGAATGATTGATTGATTTATTAATTTATCAGTGTAACAGTGTTACAATTTTCCCTGTCTGGTTTTCAGCTGAACTCCTTCAGCTGTGAACAGAGTGGCTGTGATTTTTAGGCACTGTGGCTACCTTGATACCCTCAATGCGGAAGCCCAGAGTGTTAGTAGAGCTGAGACTTTCTCTCCACTGCATGTAGCGTGGTTTGGTAACAGCCCTCTGTTTCTTCTCCTCCGCTGTAGGAGCCTGACCGTCCACCTCCAGCATCTTATTATACAAGTCTTCGCGCAGCTTTGGCTTCACTCTTGCTCGCACCAACTCCTCCTCCAGATATGTCCTGAAAATAAGCAAAAAAAATAAATAACCAAAAGTAAAAAGTAAAGTACATTTTTAAATAACCTACCGGACAGATCAATTAATCATGCCTGAAATGTTAATTCAGTCATCAGCAGTTGTTGTTGTTGTTTTTTTTCTTTATGCAAGCTTGAACTTTACTTGACTTCCTGTGTGAGAAGAGGAAGTCGCCAAGGGACTCCTTGCACAAAATGTCTCTCAGCGTGTAAAGAATGTGTGAAATGCGTGTGAGAAGGAAGCCCTCAGGGACGCCCTGTGTCTGTGTCGCTAAGTGTGCATCTACGTTTAGACTGCATGTGCACAGGAAGTGGTTATTATTGTTGTGCGAGGGCCTCTCTCTCTCATTGTGAGCTCCACCCATCACCCTGACAGGATGCAGGCCAACAACCAGAACAGGTGTTTCAGCAAGCACAGGCTGTCATGCACAATGTATTAGCCAGACTTTAAAAAGGAAAGAATTACTCAAGAAAAACAAGTGCTTTCCTTTTTATATTAATACCAGTGTTGGGCACGTTAAAAAGGTAATTAGTTATAGTTGCTAGTTACTACTCACAAATAGTAAGTTAGTAACTGAGTTAACTTACATCATTATAAAGTAACTAATTACCAGAGAACGTAACTATGCAAATATCAAATAACTTGGATGTCCACAATATAAATAAGTTAAATGAATGAAAATGACAATAAATATAATCAATTATTATTATAAAACATTGAACACTAATCTACAGTACTTTAATTTTTTTTTGGGACAATGTGAGAGACGCCTATCAAATTCAATATATTATTGTAAATATTATCAACTCTTGGGAATAGAATCATATTAACATATTGTGCTAGTTTTGCATTATCAGATGATAGAGCTTCAGTAAATAGAAAAACCATGAATGTACAGTATATTGAGCCCATAACTGAGCCCATTATAAATTATAGTAACACCGCATTGTTATTGTTTTATTGTTGAAACAGGAAAACAGTGATTGGTTTAAATACTCGTTACTGGAAAAAATAACGCGGTAATTCCCATGACTGATTATTACAATATTAAAAATAGCATTATTTTAATATAATTGTTAGTATATATTTAAATATTTGCACTGCTCTTTCTATTTATTATAAATGCTATTATTTCTATTATTTAAAGAATCTTGCACAAAAATATTAAACTGCTTTTTCAGCATTAATATTAATAAAAAGAAATAAATAATCATGTTGAAATGATTTCTGAAGGATCATGTGACACTGGAGATTGAAGTAATGGCATTGCATCACAAGAAAAAATTACATTTTAAAATATATTAAGATTTTACGCTGTTATAATATATTATTTGGAAAATTGAACAAAACAAAAAACCTTGATGACCAACAAAGACTTTAAAATACTTCAAAATCTTACCAACTCTAAACTCTAAATGAAAATGATTGTATATCATTTAT
Organism: Enteromius anoplus; assembly: GCA_032359395.1. Lineage (NCBI taxonomy): Eukaryota > Metazoa > Chordata > Actinopteri > Cypriniformes > Cyprinidae > Enteromius > Enteromius anoplus. The sequence continues at coordinate 11,995,357 of JAUMHG010000062.1, read as the reverse complement.
TTTATATTAGTGATTTGCATAATTAATTTGGCTTGCTTTGGGTGGATCTGTGACTATTCATTGCAAATTTAATTCAAACTTGGTTTGATTGATCATAAAACATGCATAGCTCTAAATGTCATTTTCACAAATGCATTCTCTGTATCACTTTATAAAATTTATAACTGTATAGGATGATAATATAAAAATGCATCATAAAATGTAATATAAATACAAAAAAAGACAAAGAAAATATATTATCTGAGCACTGTGTTCATGCATAGTTGCACCCATTACTCTACCTCACTCCCATCTTGCAGTCCATGACATTGGGTAAATCAAATTTGGCCAAAAGGTCTTTCATTTTGAGAAAGAGCTCTCCGTCTCTCTCCACCACACCATAGTAGCTGGGCACGAAGGAATGTAAAGCATCCTCTTTCAGCCTCTCGAAACACAGCTTCTCATTCTCTGAGAACTTTTTCAGTATGGAGCCCTCATCCCCTGCTTTAAAGCTGCCTGGGCAGGAACACAAACACAGACAAAGGATGACTGGAGTCACTGAAGCACATATAATCAACACTGATCCGCAGTCAGCCAGAACTTAAGTCAGGAGAACGTGTGCCTTAATCATCTGTTACTGAATATGAATATTGCATGATGACTGTGCACACGTACATAGTGTTGAAAAGGGTAAATAACTTAAGTTTGATATCTGAAAAATAAGTACACTGTTATGGTTTTTGGCTTGCGAATATGCACAACGCAGTGTCATCACATAACACCACTCATAACCACTTCCCCAAAATGGTATCAAATGATTGCACTTCCCCATGTAAATTGTGCTGTTTCCAATAAAACAGTCAGAAGACATAAGCTAAAATCAGTGGCGTTAATGCCAAGGAAACAATCTGATGCAGACGATTACGAGACTGACACTACGGAAATAATGTCCAAAAATAAGTTAAACGCTATAAATAAAAGCATAGCTACATATATGTGTTTTGCACTATTTAATTTTTTTGAATTTTTTTGGATTTTTGATAGTCCCATATGCATTTACCCCGGAAACGGCACATTGTGTGAATATGGAACTGAAACGTAAATTTACATGGGACTCAAATGTGCAGCTTTTTAGGGGGAGGGTTTACCTTTATGGCCTGCTAACTGAACCCAGGACAGTCGTCTTCGCTGTGAGGTCAGTAAAGGGCAGTTGACAATAGTCTTCAGCTTCCACCAGGCGTTGCTTTGCTGGAACACATGAAAACATAATCATCCATGAGTATGAAATGCGTGCTTAATTTCAAATACTCCACTGTAAATAAACCTCAACCCTTGCTCACCTGACAATAAGTCTGAGATAAAAGAAGTGTGCCCAGTCACCGAAACCAACTGACAGTGTTTTTTCAACACTGCACAATGTTCCTTAAGCGTGTGAGACTGAGTCATACGCACATGGTCTCAGTCGGAGCTGTGAAGCGCTGTATTCTAGCACTTCGGCCCATAACATAGAGGTCTGGTTTACTGCCCATTTCAAACCAGCGTTTGAGAAGTAAGGTTTGCATGCTGTCTCTTCGCCTTTTACTTGTGTGACATGTGACATAACTACGACTAAACCAGGTGAACCAGGAGATGCAATTGTGTCTACTTCCAAATAGAGTCAACTCTGATTTCATTTAGATTTTATAGTTTAATTTATTTTATATATGATGTAACAGAATAGCGACAGGTCCTATCTTTCATGTTGTGACACAAATCGGATAAAGGCAAGGCTAGTTTATTTATATAGCAAGGTGCTTTACATAAAAGGAGTAAAATAATCATAAAAACAATAATAAAACAATAATCACAAAAAAAGGAAGTAGAACAATCATAAAAACAATGATAACAACATTAAAACAAAATTATAATGGTTTGAAAATGATTTAAAAATTGATTTAAAATAAGTTTTGAGACGGTTAAAAACAGAAAGCAATCAATGCACAGCTAAACAGATGAATTTTGAGTCTAGATTTAAATGTAGCTGCTGTTTTAGAACATTTGATCTCTTCTGGAAGCTGCTTTCAACTGCGGGCATTATAATAACTAAAAGCGGATTTTGTGTGAACCCTTGGTATTTCTAACTGATTTGATCCTAATGATCTGAGTGGTCTGTTAGGTTTACATTCAGTGAGCATATCTGCAATGTATTTTGGTTCTAGGCCATTTAGTGATTTATAATAGGTTTATAAAGGTACTTTAAAATCAATTCTACATACAACTGGAAGCCAGTGTAGAGACCTGGGGTGGTCTGCTGTGATGTGCACTGATTTTCTGGTTCTAGTTAGAATCCTGGCAGCAGCGTTCTGGACGAGCTGCAGCTGTCTAACGGTCTTCTTGGGAAGGCCAGTGAGGAGACCATTACAATAATCCACTCTGCTTGTGACAAAGGCATGAACAAGTTTCTCCATGTCTTGACTGGAAACAAAACATCTGATTCTTGCAATGTTTTTGAGATGATAGTATGCTGATTTACTTACTGCTTTGACATGACTACTGAAACTTAAGATCTGACTCCATAATCACACTAAGATTCCTGACTTGGTTTTTCGGGGTTTGACCCCTAGAGTCAAGGTATGCATTCACCTTAAGAACTTCCTCTTTGTTTCCGAATGCAATGACTGAAATGACGGAAGGAAGTTCTGGCACATCCAACTGTTCATTTCATCAATGCATTGGCAGAGGGAATCAATGGGGCTGTAGTCATTTGGCGATAGAGCTAGGTAAATCTGAGTATCATCAGCGTAGCTGTGATATGCAATTTGGTTCTTTCTCATTATTTGACTAAGTGGGAGCATATACAGGCTAAACAGATTGGTGCGAGAAAAAATGCAGGGCAAGACTTGGCTCTATCTATCGCTTGTTGACTGGATGGAGGCAGATCTAAATATAACCTTGTAGTCCTGATTGTAAAAGTTGTTTCACCAGAAGACTGAGTAATGACATTTTGAATAAAGCTTCAATGCATGGATGGTTTGTTCAGCATAGTATCAATAACAAAGAGCTGCTCGGTTATATCGAATCTTCTTATTCTCTTCTATTTTAATATCATTTAAAAGAAATGCATTTATTCCTGTGATGTAAAGCTGAAACAGTTGTGCTGCTAAATATTTTTTTTAGATTCTTAGTCTAAAGCGTTAAAAGGAAGAAGTTAAGTGATGCTGTTCTGAAGCTTTTGATTGGTTCTCTTCTTTTAATTCGTAGCGCACCACATCTAAAAATGACATCAATTGTCATTGAAAGCTTTAGCCTACAATCTGCCTGAGAGTCGCCACCATGCCGAGTTATAAAAAATTAATTAATTAGCAGGGTTTCTGCAGGATTTTAAGGCTCAAATTTAAGACTTTTTAAGACAAAAATAAAATGAATACCCCATGAGCGGGGGAGGGAATTGTCAATAGGAACATATTAAACTGTAAATTACTGTAAAACACATCATTTACAATTCCGATGCAGGTGTTCACTAAAACAAAAAGTTTTATATAACGATAAACTTTACATTTCAGCCTTTAAACCATTTTTTAAAAATGGGTTTCAAAGGCATTATTAGTACCATTATTATTTGTTAAATCATTATACAGTATAAATGAAATATCATGAATTAGAGGTGTGCAATATTGACAAAAATGTTGAGCGTGTTATTGAGCTGATATCTTAAAGATTACCATGGACAGCTGACTCCTGAATTTTTTTTGATATTCCTCATATTCTGTGTAGTCAGTTCACAGTGACAGAAATAGTGATGTAAGTTTTCTGGGTGTGCATCATCTTTTGAATCAAATTTTTGTATTTTTGCTATCACCAAGCAAATGAAATCAGTATCAACAAAAAGAATCACTGCAATGCATCTCAACTGGCATGTAGATGTATTTACAGTTTAATGCAACTTAGCGGGACAGCCACAAATGCATAAATAATGTCTTGATATTTGAAACGTAAGAAGTTGAAAACTGATGTTTGAAATATTAAAACCGCCAGTAGGAGGAAGCATGTCACTGTTAATAAGTGAGTCAGTGCAACTGAACTGAATCATTTAAACGTAGATTCATTCAGAAACGGAGCGCCGTCAGGTGTTTTGGGTGAGTTCTGTCGGCGAAATAGAGCAAAAGCAGAAAATGTGGTGTCTAAAACGTAAGACTCTTAATAATAGTTTGTTGTTTATTGAACTGTTGCCTAAAATCATTTGTGATCATGCTGACTTTTGGAAGAAAAACGGCACTCTTCGTGTGATATTAATTATTTGAAATGTTATAAATATAGGCAATACATTTTCTGCCTCCATATTTTAAACAACGTGAACCGTGAACTTGAATGCGCGCGAGAATTTGAACAACTAAATTTTTAAGACTTTTCAAGATGCCGCGGAAACCCTGAATTATTGCTGTTGGGTACTTCTGTAAGGTTAACTGCCTGCTTTATATGTTTAACAGGTAAAAACATTAATTAGAAATGTAGAAAAGTAATCAAATGCAATGAGTTACATTACTTTAATAACACAATTGAAGTACTTGTTATATTTTATATAGGGTAACTTGTAATCTGTAACCTATAACATCTCCCATATTAACCTTCTCAAGGCTGAGATAAACACCTATCACTGGAATTTTTTTACTTAATAACAAAAAGTTTATGTTTTTAACAGCAGTACTGTAAGGTCTGTAAATATAAAATGTACTTAAGTGCACTTTGTGTGTTGCTTTAGTTAATGGTTTTAGCATACATGTGGCAGGAAAGCCCTTTATTTTTCTCCACATTGTAAAAATTAAATGTAAAAAAAAAAACAATTTTATTCATTTAAAATGGATACTGCTGAAATGCTAAAGGTGTAGCTGAAGTGCAGTGTTTGATATGGAAAGAAACATGTTTGTTCCTTTCTATCTCTGCTGATGTACTTGTGAAGCGGATGACTGAAGTTTGCCAACATATGTTGAATTCACCCTCAGGTACAAAAGCTGAACGGAAAGTCTTTACAATAAAGCGTGCAGCAATTATTATTAAGCCTTTTCAAATGGATGCAGTGCATAAAACCTTGCTTTGGAGGGGTTGGACAAGGTCCAGAGAGTACATCATATATAAAGTCAAGCAGACTGTATTTATACGGCCCTGTATAAATACAGAGAAAAGTCATAAACCAAAGGCTATGCCCTGCACTTTGTGAAGCTGTGCATACACACATTTTTAACACACCCATAACTAAATATTGAACTGGACAGTCATGCAGACAATTCAAACATCATGGTGCCAACTCTCAAACAACTACCAATCACGTTTTATAAAATTGTGACATGTTTCTACGAAAACATAAATATCTTTACCCTCAATAAACATACCTACTGAACCACAAAAGTCGGCACTCATCTATTTTGTCTCTTAAATCACATTTTAGCAGTAAAAAAGTGAAAATATAAAAGCTAAACACTGGTATCTTGTATTTAGTTCAAAAGACACAACTTGGTTTTACCACGATTACATGCCGAAGCACTTTTTTTTATACCGCCCGTTTTCTTTTGTAGTAAAAATGTGCAGCAGAAGAATAAATCTGAATCATTTTTAAATGTGAGTAATAAAAAATCCTTATATTGTGATCACAAGCATTTTTAAAACTGACCTGAGTTGCTCCACCATCTAACTGCGGGTGGAAACTTGTTTGTGACACCGTGGCTTCTGCTTAAATGTCAAACGGCAGTGAGTTTATGTTTTGATACAGGCTGATAAAACCAAGTGTTTGTCACTGTGCCTGTTTTCCTTCGCTAGATAGGTGTCTGCAAGAGACATTCAATTTATAAGCTCACCATGGCTTTTTACCGTGTCACTGAGCTTGACTTTTATTGGGCCGAAGAAGATGAACATTGATCAGTTCATTCAGCGCAAGATGTGTAACTTTCTGAAAAAGAAAGAGTAGATGCTATGCAGACACGGCGTCCAGATTTACAGAGGCAAAATGTTTAAAGTACAAAGACAGCAAAGGCCTTCTACGGCTGAAAACTAAGACATCCATTCAGAATAATCACTGGGCAGAAGTGAGAAACAAAACAGAGATGACCCGTAAGATTTATCTATTAAGCAATATATTACTTTTTTTTATTTAATCCTTAGTCCTTTAATTTACATTCACCCTTATTTTGCAAATGCTTCTATCCAAAGTGAGTTTTAATGCATTCAAAGGACCTTTCCCACCTACTTACTGCAATGTTTTCGAAATAGTTTGCAAAGGTCATCACTTTGGATTCACTTCTGTTACAGATATTACAGCATATGAGTAGGTATATGAAAAAAAGGCTTTGGTACATAGCGGTTAAGCCTGTTGAGCTTGTTATTTTAACACTCCAAGTGCTGCCAGATTATTAAAGCTGCACGCCAGTGATATTTGCTCAAACTACAATGGAGACGCTCAATGCAAACAACAAATAAGCAATTCTGATAAAAACTGCGAACAGCCTACTTTGTAAACAGTGAAGGAGAAACATATCGATCTGCTATGGATGGATAGATATTTCCGTTTTTTTTTTAGCTACTTACTACTGTAAATATTTCTTTAGAAAGAGCATAGAACAGCCACCTGATAAAAATCTAGCCTCAAATGCCATATGCCGTGCTAGTAGTTTTGAACTGGCAACCCACTGAACAGACGTGCTTTCACAATTAGGAGCAAGTACAGACAACACACCCACACAAACATACCATAATCATGACTTTGCGTGAGCTCTTTACAACTATCGATTGAAGGCATAGTTGTCGTACGCAGATCTCAATCAAAGGTTTTCTAATGCCTCAGTCATGGAGATTACTAAAGACTGAGCGACAGATATCAAGAAGCTCATCTGCAACTCAAGAACAGATAAAAAAGTTTTCATAACTTTCAGAGAGACAGTTCCTCATTACTAGTCTCTTGTTCTCATGACAGGTTTCGAACTGTCTGCTTTTATTTTAAAAAGAGATCTAATAATGAGCCTATAATTAATATTCACGCCAAGTCTCTCCAGAAGTCTGTATTTACCATATAATAAATGAATCACAATGAAAAAGTTATGATTGTTTTTTACATATCTAAAAACTATCAGATATGTAAGCCACAAAAACTGTATCTCAGTAAGGTTGTGAGTCATATTAAGTCCACTTAAATATGTGTTGCTCTAAAAGTGGTTTTGTATGTGGGTTGTAAACACCTATTTTTATGAGGTCAAAGCCCTAGTTTTGGTTGGAAATATTTATATGTATATATACACATTTATTTTTTCTCCAAATTAACAGACATAATTAC